>JAYKYS010000010.1:0-638833 GCA_036924285.1 Asterella californica | reverse complement strand
AGGTAGAGAAGAAGGAGACTACCACTACCTCCAATGGTACTAGTTTAGCTTTCAGATTTCTTCTTTCCTCTTACAAGATAATCAGTCTGATGAGAAAGTACCAGAAGCTGTTAGAGGTGGTGTAGATGTTGATGTTGCTGAAATAGAACATATCGTGCACTCACCTGAGTTGGTAGTAGATCTTCCCACACAAGTTACAATTCCAACTTCAGTACTTGAACAAGTGCTTCAACCACTTCTGAATCAGTAAGAAGATCTACTCGAATCAGGAGGCTACCTGCTCGACTAGCTGAGATGTGGTTGGCAGAGACGATTGACAACGCAGAACCACTGAAGTTCGAAGATGCTATGAAGTCTGAGAAGTGGACATAGGCGTTTACTCCATTGCAGAAAAACGATACTTGGTTCTTGACAACTCTTCATGAAGGGAAGAAGTTGATTCGAACCAAATGGGTGTACAAAACGAAGTACCATGCTGATGATACAGTTCAAAGATATAAGGCTCAACTTGTAGCCAAGGGCTATCTACAGCAGGGAAGAGGCTATCTCTTTAGTGAAGTTATAGTTATCTACAGAGTTTGAGATGACTGACCTGAGCAGACTTACCTACTGTCTTGGAGTTCATTTAGTCGAAGATGGAAAAGATATGTACCTTGTACAGGATAAGTACATCAAGGATACATTGAAGGAGTATCAGATGCAGGACTGCAAGCCAGTGCCTACTCCGAAGGATTGATCTACTCAGTATGGATTTGACAAAGCGGTTGATAAAACTGAGTACAGGAGACTAGTGGGAAAGCTGATCTATTTGGTTGTAACGACCTGACCAGATCTAGCTTATGCTGTAAGCAAGCTTGGCCAGGAGATGGAGGATCCAAGAGTTCCACATTTGAAGACGGCGAAACGAGTACTCATGTATCTGAAAGGTACTATGTTTCATGGACTGAAGTTTACTTCAATTAATCTTAAAGTTCTAACAGGCTTTACGGATGCTGATTGGGCAGGTGATGTCATAGACCGGAAATCAAGATCTGGTTATGCATTCTTGCTTGCAGGTGCAGCTGTTACTTGGCAAAGTAAGAAACAGAAAATTCCTTCTCTGTCATCCACGGAAGCCGAATATCGTGGACTGTGTAATGCAGTTCGTGTGGATAAGATGGATGTTGGAAGATCTGGGAGAGGTTCAAAGAGAACCAACTACCATTTTTACTGATAACATGAGTAGCATTGCTCTTGTCAGAAATCCAGTCCATCATGCAAGGACAAAGCACATTGAGGTACATGTCCATTTTATTCGTGACAAAATACAAAGTGGAGAGATATGTGCCACTTGGGTACATACTGATGACCAACTAGCAGATATATTTACTAAATCTTTGTCTTAACCTCAGTTTGATAAACTGAGAAATGGCCTTGGTATATGTGAACTGTCTGTGATCTTACGAGGGGTGTTGAAGGATAACATAAGTTCACGTCCATCTTCTTTAACATTGTTCAGTTGTCTCTCTGGAATATCTGTCCTAACGGCAGTTCAGTTCTTTCTCCCTCTTGTGTGTCTGTTACTATCTCCTTCTTGTGTATCTGAGTTGTAACTCCCACTGTTCCTCTGTTTCCTTGTTGCTTCACTGAGGCACCTCCAATGACCTCGACTCTGGAGATGATGACTGATTTCATTGTCTGATCCTATGTCCGCAGCTTCAGCTGTGTGTGAGCTCCTGCTAACTCTCATCTTATTCAACACCTGCTACTTGTCACATAGAATTCTGCAATGATACATACAACGAACTAAATGAAATGTTTCCTCCCCAGAAGAAATCAAATACACTATCATGGGAAAATTCAGGAATTAATCAGTAAGTTCTCACTTCCTCCAACTTTACCTCAGTCTGAATAGGTTCACTTGAACAGCTTCAAGCTTCAGGTCCTTGATGCTTGTTCAAGTGTACTCATTCAGATTCTAGTAAGGTTGATGAGCCAGGAAAACCTACTGATTATACCTGACTTTTCATAAGGAAACAACTCGAAGTGAGATTATGGGCTTTCGGCTAGGAGCTTTATACCTTCAAGGTTGAACTTAGGAGTCTCCACTGGTCCGGTCCTTATCTGGGTAGTACAAGACCAAATCGTTTCTACAGTTCAAGCTAGATCAGTTCAAAAACGGTTTGATTCAGATGTTATAAATAGTTCGGTCTTGAATCGGTTTAATTGGTCAAAAGAGTAGTTTATAAACTGTTTGGGTTTCAAGTACTTATCTTTAAACTGTTTCATAATCTTAAAAAGATTTACAAGTAGATTTACAAGATAGTCTAATAACAGGAATTGATAATCGCTTTATCACAGTATAGTATTCAATTTTCAAATAAATATTTCATTTTAAAATTTGGACCTAAAAAACCAAAAAGAGTGAGTATAATCAATTATATTGCATTTGTCAAGCATTCTGTTTGAATTATTGTCGTCTAAAGAAGTCCATGTTGGATAATAAAACACATTTAATTTAAATTTGCCAATGGTTACTAGTACTGCAAGGATAAAATCAAATGCATGAATTCTTCTTCGTTTACCATAATATTATAATAATTGAATGTTGTACATTACCAAATAATTTGATTCCTGAACCAACGATATATTTTTCCCTAGAGCAACATTAATATATACTCATAGTAAGTAGTACTAGATATATTTATGACCTACAGCCAAAATCTGTTACAGTATCATTATAAACATAGTATAGAGATTACCACTATATAGCACGGGTCCAAGTTGGGACCACAAATTTTCATCACTAGGAACAGGTTATCATTATATGATTCTGAGGTTTTATTGTGCTTAGCCTACTTTTTGGTGTTGATATTCCAGCATTTTGTAATTATAGACTGTAATTATGATGCTATACTGTCTACCATTCTAATGGAATGATATTTGTTCATGGAACAAACCATTACTATCTCAAACCTTCTGTCACCTTCATTGAGATGGAAGACATTTGCACTCAGTATGTGGTTTTTACTCCTTTTAGAAAGCAAAGATATAAATTTATTAATAAATTATCACACCTGTAGCCTCGAGTCTTCTTTTATGTTAAACGTTGAACGTTCTGTTTTCATTTAACAAACAAAGTTCACCTTGGTTATTGGATAATTACTAATGATTCTGTGTAAATTCTGCTTACATATACTGTGATAAGAATATTATAATTGAGTAAAATACACACAGATGTTTTATTCTTAATTTAAATTGGTATATTTGCTTTCAAAGCTTATTTTTAAAGTTTTTTTATACTCTTAGCCTACAAATAATATCTTGGAGGACATTGAGCATATCTTTTGTATGTGATATGATTTTTATAGTCTATTCCAAATTAAGATTACCATTAACATTACCAATATATTTTCTCCTTCTTATTGATGATATTTCGACTAATTGCTCCGATGGGTTTTATATAGTTCTTTCTAATATTCAAATTTCAAATAATAACCTAAACTCATAAGTACTACGGATATATAGACTGACATAACAGTTCATTCGACTAAGATAATCTAAGATTAAAAACTTGAAAGTAATATTCTACTGAAAACAACCTAAAAGTTTCTTAGAATTATACTTTTAACTACCGACTTATTGTAGCAGTCGGACTAAACTGGTTACCGTTTACATGAAACCCAACTGAACCAAAACTAAACCATTTTCAAAATTTTGAAACAAACCATTTATAAACTGAACAGTTTTGAAAATTCTCTGAACCAAAACTATTTAACATATACAGATTTCATTCTTTCCTTTATACTTGAATAGAACCAAACCATTTATAAATTAAACTAGAACTTTTCCAGAAACCTTGAACCGCATAATCTTGATTTCAGTGAGTTTTTCTTGGATTATGATTGATCATACCATGATGTAACAATTATATTTTTCAACTTTCAAAGCATGAAAAACCCTTACTCATATGTATGTATTATGTACTACAATTAAGAAATTTATTGTTAATTTTAAACTATTTTGTATCTTTTTGGAGATTATACAATCTAACCATTTCAAAACTTAACCATTTACATACTTTAAAATCTGATTCTGACCAGTTTGAACTGTTAACGAACGGGCCTGGTCTGAACAGAACTGCCAAAAGTTATTTGGTCTTGTACTGGTTTGATTCTTTATCCCTAGTCCAAAATATATATTAATTTCATGTTGTTTTTCATTTAGAAGCTTAATATTATAAGATGTGGGAACTGAACGTTTGGTTTGAAACATCAAATTCTTTGAATCCCCATCATATCATTTTACTTCATTGTGCTAACTAATAGTGAAGTTTAAAAGTAACTTTTTTGTTCATTCATGTGCGATGTCGTCATCATAACTTGCATGACTTTTAGGGTTACCGTCCATTTCCCATCACAGTATGCATCCATGATTCCACATTATATATTAAGGTTTTCTGCGTGAACTCTGCTAGATCAAAGTTTAACCTTTAGTCTAAAAAAGAGTCGTTGCTATAGTAGTTACTTCTAGCATACATGAAAACTCTCAGCTTATAATGATCACAGATTAAACCAACCAATCACGAGTCCTCGCGGTTGGACCGCGATCCTCAACATTCGGAAGCACCCAATTGTATTATTGGTTTATGTCCATATTTCAACCTCGAAGGTATAAAGAGCGAAGCTCCTCACCAGCAAGGCCATAACCTCACTTTGAGTGACACCTTCATGCTTCACTTTCCGAATGCTTGTTCAAGTAGACCTCGTAACTACGAACTTGTTTCGTACTTGCGGTTCGAAAGAGGACTGATCGTTAGAGAATTTTACAGCGCTTTACTTGCATACTACCACAAGCATTCACACTTGGGTTGGATAGAACTCTCTACTTCAGTCGAAACTAGTGAGATATTAGTCATATTGCTCATTCTCAATGCTTAGCATGGGAATGGAAGGGTATGAGGACAATCCAGGACCTGGGGAATAGTACCGAGTGCGACAGTGACATGTACATGGGGTAGAAGCTTCAGTTACGACATTCAAGTAGACCTCGTAAAGTTGGACAGGCCTGATTTCTTGCGACTGTGTACTTGATGCCCTCTGGCATTAATTCGTCTCTGTTGTTTGCACATATCATTGCAGGAATTCGTAATCAAAGGAGCTGGAGCATGCACTTTTAGCCCCGAAGAGAAGCGGAGTACTTGCGGTTCGAAAGAGAACTGATCGTTAGATACAACGCTTTACTGCCATATGCATACTACAACTAGCATTCACACTTGGATTAACGTTGGGTAAAACTCTCTACTTTTGTCGGAAACTAGTGAGATATTTAGTGACACTACTCATTCTCTACGCTTAGCACGAGAATGGAAGGTTATGAGGACAATCAAGAACTCAATGGTTTTGATTTGCTGGAGAACACTACCGAGTGCCAGTACATTCGTTGAGCTTACATATTATGCATTATGATCATCCCCAGAATTCTTACTTCTACAGATCCCCTTTTTCGCTTCAGATTGTTGGTGAAGAACACTTTCTGCAAAGATATCGATGGACTCTGATGTTGGGAGGGTGTTTGTCGGAGGAGTATCTTGGAGGACATCTAAGAGAAAACTGAGGTACTACTTCAGTACTTACGGTTTCGTAATAGAGGCAATAATCGCGAACAACCATATTACTGGAAAAGGGCGAGGCTTTGGTTTCGTGACATTTGCTGATCCAAGTGTGGTTGGCCGAGTACAGACTTGACGAATCAAACATCCTAAAGCCCGATTTGCTACACAAGTTAACCCTCTTAAGCGTTGTACGTAATATCAATAACTGAAAAGTAGAGGACAACTGTGTACATGTGTGCCCGAGACTAGTCTCATGCTTTCCACTTGGCAGCGAGAAACTGCCAGTCACATCATTTTCATTGCATCGTGGAGCAATATTGTCTTGGTTTTATTTTGATCCAAGAATCAGTACGGCACTCTTTAATTTACTTGTAAGACAGTAGCAACAATTGTCACTCAAGGTAGAGTAACAAATTAAAGGCATTGTCATGTGATTGATCTAAGATATTGGAATTTACATGGTTAGCTACGGTCATAACAAGACTATATATGCACATACCGTGATTATCTCTTCTACACTTTCAGTGTTTCGGAACAAATCTGAGAGGAAACTGGGAAACTACTTTAGTACTACGGTAAGTACAGTAAGAAGAGCAATATATAATCGTGACCAATTGGTTTACAGAAAGTGGAGGCTTTGGTTCCATAATATTTGTTGATACAACCATGGTTGATCGAGTCGTTACTCTGAACTACATCATTGACGGGCACGAGGTAGAAGAGAAGAAACTGATACCTCGAGTGGAACCAAGACATCTGGTCAGGTCAAAATGATCTTTCACGTGGATCAGAGGTCACGGTTGCACTCGAGGTACTGCATTCTTCGCTTCCACTTCTTGCTAGTCAATGATGTGTTCAGAATAAAACCTCGGTAAACACAGTTGGATCAACAAATATTAAGAACCCAAAATCTCACCCTTCCTAGTAAACTATTGGTCACGATTATTACCTCAGTTACTGTAACCTAAGTCCTAAAGCATTTTATCGATTTCTCCTCAGTTGTCTTCCAAAACACTCCTCCGAAGAACACCCTTGCAGAGAATTGACTCCCGGCCAATTCCTACGATGACAATTAATTAAATTCAACAAAAACCGAAAGAACTTGCTACAAACCGATGCAGTAACTCAAGATTCTACATTCTACTCAACCCAATCTGAATGCTTCTGGTAATACGGGAGTAAAGCGTTGTAGAATATCCTCTTAACATTAACTATACATGTAAGTCTTCTTTTGAACCGTACGTAAGTACCCCGTTTCTAGATCTCCTCGTGACAGCACTTTCCTTCTCAATGTCAAGGAAAAGTATTGTTTCATGGTCCATCAGCTAAACCTTTCTCCTGCTCCTGTAGAATTCTGCAATGATACATACAACGAACTAAATGAAATGTTTCCTCCCAAGAAGACATCAAGTAACACGACGTCTAAAAGTCAGGCATAAATCACTAAGTACTAAGTTCTGGTTTCCTCTCTAACTCTACCTGTGTCTGAATAGGTTCACTTGAACAAGCATCGGGGAACTGAAACAACTCAAAGTGAAATTATGGCCTTTGGGCTAGGAGCTTTATACCGTCGAGGTTGAACTTAGGAGTGTGCCCTGGTTCGGTACTTATCTCGATAGTAAAAAACCGAATGGTTTTTACAGTTCAGGAAACGGTTTCATTCAGATGTTGTAAACTGTTCGGTTTTGAAACGGTTTAATTGGTCTTTCAAATGAATGGTTTAAAAACGGTTTGGGTTTTCAAGTTGTGATCTCTAAACTATTCAGTTACATACTCACAAAAGAAATTACAAGATAGTTTAACGAGAATTACTATTGAGGAATAAGATGTGTTCAAACCCATAACTTGTTAACGTTAGGAACAATCAAAATGTAAAAGTTTACATAAAAGCTCAATTCTTTGAAGATTTTCGGAACTGCAGGGTCTACTTGCACTGGACGGGTGCTGATCACTTTGTTGGAGAAGAACGTGGAAGACTACGAAGTTGTGGCTGTGGATTTTACCAAGGGAGAGCACAAGAGGCCCGAGTACTTGAAGAACCAGGTATGAGTGGACGTTACCTAATGCAATTTAATATAATATATAGCGGTTTTATTTGGTTCCAATTTTTAGAAATGATTAGGTCTGTAAACAACTCATTGAGATATTTTCTAAATGATTTGATCCGTAACTGATATCCTGTTCATAATTTTCAAACGATTTGATATTGGTTTGAACAAAACCGTTGCGGTTTCATCGAGGACAACTACTTGTTGAACTATGCAAAATATGCATGCAACATGAACTTATGTGGAAGTGATACCAGTTTGTTGTTATCGGAAAATAGATCGGATTGTCCCCATGTACTTAATGGAACCAAACCGCGTATGAACTAAACCAGACCTTTTTCCAGAAATCTTGAACCTCATAAGATTTCAGTGAATTCTTACGGAGTTTTTTTTATTTGAGGTAACACGATGTAACATTTACACTTTTCAACTTACAAAGCATAATAAACCATTACTCATATTCTATATTACAATATTATGTATTACAATCAAGAAACAATTATTGTTAATTTAACTACTTTGTATCTTTTGGGAGATTATAGAATCCGACAGTTTCAAAACTGAACCATTTACTTAATTTAAAATCTGATTTGGAAGTGTTTGAATTGTTAACTCTACGAACAGAACTGCCAAAAGTGGTTTGGTCGATTCTTTATCCCTAGTCCAGAACATACATGAATTTCCATGTCGTTTCTCAGTTAGAGGCTTAATATTCTAAAATGTGGGAACTGAATCTTTGGTTTGAAACATCAAATTCATTGAATCCCCATAATACTCATTTACTTCATTTGTGCTAACTAATCGCAGTAGTTTAAAAGTAACTTATTTGTTCCATTCATATGCGATGCCATCAAATTCATCCAATTTGATGCCTTTCATCATAACTTGCATTACTTTTAGGGTTATCGTCCATTTTCCATCACAGTATGCATCCATGATTCCACGTCCATTCCTTCCATCATTACTTGCTGTACTTCTGATATGCATCGATAATCAATTCGATTTGTTCATTCATCAAACTCGCATACTTTTCGAGTTACCATACATTTCCATTACACTATGAATCCATAGCGATTCCTTCCATCATAACTTGCATCATTATGGATCAATATACTTTTAGGGTTACCATACGTATCCATATGCAAACACTATATAATGCGTATATATTTCTCTCTCTAGATAGCAAATGGCATTTGATATGCATCAATACACATCCTTGGTACCATACCGGTACAGTACAAGGAAACGGGACAGTAGTGCGTATTTCTCTATGTAGCCAATGACATTTGATTGCCGTACATACCTGCCGCCCAAATATGTCCCTGTCTTAAACTCACGTGGCGAAGATGCTGTGGAGAGTTTTGCTCTCATCTACTGTAGCAGTTTACGTTACACTTTTAGTTCGGAGGAAGTATTATGATTCCACTGCAACGAACAACTTTTGGCTGAATCAACTGGTGATGAAGAGCAAGAGTATCCATTCATCTACCTTATCAAGCAGATATTAAGGTTTTCGGCGTGAACTCTGCTAGATGAAAGATAAACCTTTAGTTCAAAAAAGAGTCGTTGCTACAGTAGTTCCTTCTAGCATACATGAAAACTCTCAACTTAGAATGGTCATAGATTAAGCGAAAGATCCAACGGTGAGGACCCACGATCCTCAACAGTAAGAAGCACCCAGTAGTATTCTTTGTTCGTTTCCACAGTTCAACCTTGAGGTATAAAGCAGCGAAGCTTCTCGTCGACAAGGCCATAACCTCACTTTGAGTGACAGCTTCATGAGCACTTCAGTTCCTCGATGCTTGTTGATTTCCATAGTTCAACCTCGATGCTCTGGTGATGTTTTCGAGCATTCATTTGTGTTCTTTGCACATATCATGTCCTATGTAGGAATTCGAAGTGAAAGGAGCAAGCACTTTCTAGCCCTGACTAGAAGCGGAGTACTTACGGTTCGAAAGAGGACTTATCGTTAGAGTATTTTCTACAGCGCTTTACTCGCATACTATCACAAGCATTCGCACTTGTGTTGGGTAAAACTCTCTACTTTTGCCGAAATTTAGTGAGATATTTAGTTGCACTCAGTGCTTCGAACGGGAATGGAAGGGTATGAGGACAATCCAGAACTCAACGGTTGTGAGTTCTGAAGAACATTCCCGACTGCCGCTTTGATATGAGTTAGAATCTTGAGTTACTTTATTGGTTTGTTGAAAGTTCTGTTGGGTTTTCGTTGAGATTACATGTTATGCATTGTGATCATCCTCAGAATTCTTACTTCTACAGCTCTCTTTTTCTGCGACAGATTGTTGGTGAAGAAAACGTTTTCCTAAGATGGACGTTGGAGGAGTACCTTGGAGCACATCAAAGAGCAAATTGAGAAAGTATATCAATACTTACGGACTAGTAACCGAGGCAATAATCGCGACCAACCATATTACTGGAAGAGGGAGAGGCTTTGGTTTCGTGTCATTTGCTGATCCGAGTGTGGTTGGCCGAGTTATTACTGTGCACCACATAATTGACGGGCATGAGGTGGAAGTGAAGAAAGCGATACCCCGGGTGAAACCAAGACAACTGATCAACGACCAAGATCACCTACATTCTGCAGTGTTGTCGACAAAGGTATTTCTCGGAGGTTTAGTGGGTTCTGCGACAAGCGCGGACCTAAGGGAATATTTCGGTAAGTTCGGAAAGGTTATAGACGCTGTTGTCATATGTGCTCGTGACAGTCAGAAACCCCGCGGTTTTGGCTTTGTCACATTTGACTCTGAAGATGCAGTTGAGAGAGTACTTAAAAATCCTTTTCATGACGTCAAACCGAGAGAGAAAATGGCGGAAGCCAGAAGAGCCATCCCCAGATCTAGAAAATGTCTCTCTGATCCTGGAGGGTCGGCCGGAATTAGCTCTACCGTGAACACTCTCAGTGGCGGTGATAGAGAGATCGACATCCGGAAACTTGGAGCCATGTTAGGGAGCTCCATCAGTGCTCCAGCAGGACATGAAATGTACTTAGCTCGCGATATCGATGGGTCCTGCCTCCGACTCCTTCGTAGGGGTAGTTCTATCAGTTATGCTCAAGCTGTTGCTGGTTGTGTTGGGAGTTTAGAGCCGGGATTAGCTGATTGTGGAAGCTACTCTATAACAAGGGATCCTGCTGGTGCTGTGGCGGAGTAGGAGAAAGCTATCCAGTTTACGAGAGTAGTACTGTTGGTACAGAGACTAATCATGCACGTCCTACAACTCTGTGGAGACATGGAGGTACTGATCCCAGCCAATATGCACTCCCCAATTACAGAGATGGACTTATGGCTAGTATGGGTTCTACTGAGAGCGAGAATATGTTTGAATCCACTGTCTACTCTGCTGGCTATGGAACTGGAGGCGGCAACTGTGAGTCGACCAACTTTGTAACTGATAGACTCTTCATGAGCTCTGGAAACGCAAGAGTGGAAATGGTTCAAACCGGGAGTTCATTGTGTGATCATGACTGGAGTGCCAGCAGCCACTTCAACTATTCGGCCCTACAGTTGGGCAGCTTAATTAATTACGCAGCATGATCATGGGTTACCGCAGTAGCAGCCCCCAGTCAGAGACTGAGTCCAACAGTCGGGTATTACTGATTCTCATCATTCTGAAGTTTCGAGCACAATTGGCAACGGGTGCCAACTGCAACTCTCTTGCAGGTGATGGAACCGTCACAGGAGAGAACTTGCAATGTCCAGCGGTTGGAGTACGCTGTAAGGGTCGATCAAGGATCCGGAACAGCACACTTAGTCTCTACGGTACCGGTCGGTGTTGACTCCACACAGTCTTCGTAATGGATATAATCTGATGGGACCTGAAAAGCAAACGCGCATGATTTTGTGGGAAGGATAATAAGCTTTGCCGATGGTATGCGCTCAGTAAATTTCCTTGAGATCGTAGCTGGATTCAGTACTTTTGGAGGGCATTTTTATTTGAATTTTGCTAATTTTTTAGGTCTCTTCCGGATCTGCCGTGGGGCTTTCTGTAGCCGTGCGTTGTTTCCCTTGCACAGCCTGATCATGAAACCCCCGGCAGGAGGACTAGACTCCACACCGCCCTGGCTACGTGTATATAGGGTTAGCAAACTGATTCCAGAAGATACATTGCAATTTTGTATATACTCTCCAACAACTCTTTTCCATTAAGTTATGTTCAACCTGTGATCATGAAATACATATTGAGGATAGATTCTCCCAAAAAGAATTTACATAAATTTTAGTGAGAATGGTATATTAATGTAATACTGAAACTATTACCAAATTAATGATCTCACTACCAGCTAACAAAGGGGACTGAATGGTGCCAAGCAAAGCAGAGTCCAACAATTCCGCTGACGGATGAACGTTTACTGATAAACTGTTCACATACTTTGAACGGGAAAAAACCTCACAACGAAAACCCTAGTAAAGTAGTAAGCACAGAGTATGTCAAGAGGAAACATACCTTTACGCTGGAGGCGATAGGGTTACCTCCTTTGACCGAACTTGGGTTATTCAAAAATCTCTCCAGTACCAACAATGCTTCTGGGCCCTTATAGGAACCTCTAACGCATACGTTAAGATAGGCCAAGCGAGTTAATGACAGAAGCGACGGATGAAGTAAGTAAAAGTTTAACAAAAATGAAGGTCTCTCTCTGCCCGAATTAATGACTCAAAGAGTTAGAACGCTTATTACTTCGTGCAGAGATCTAGGTATAAAATAATACGCTATTTGATTTTCTCCTGTATCACAAATTTTTGTTTCTACGGGAGTAATACCAGTATTTAGAGCATACATATCCGACAAATATTAAAATTCACTTTAGATCGATGAAGGTGCTCAAAATAGTTTAACATTAATTATCGTCTTGATTTAAGACTAATTTAACCAGATCATACAGCTTTGAGAAATTTTTTGCATACTATAAATGTTTGACGAATATCAAATCTCCTAATTAAAATTTGTTTATAAGGTACTGTAACACAGTCCATATATTCCTTCTTTGCTGTAATGGCTGGTTCTCAATCATTATAGCTACTTTTCTTGCACGTAATATTCACATTTGGTAGTAGCCTTTAAGAGGCATGAGAAATTCAATACTATAGCGGTAATCTATAAAGTATTAGCATGTTTACCAAATTTAAGAATAACATACTCACGAATGTCCTTAACGGACAGGCGAGTTACTGTAGCATACTTAAATTTACCGAGAATGTATTAGCCTAATGGTCGAAGAGTATCTAGTTCAAGACATATATGAAAAGTTTGTATTATTTAATAAGAAGCTTGTAGCATGACTCAGTATGCTCATGCATATGAGTAACCTTGCGTATGACGGGATCAAAGCATACCAGCACTTGATCACATGTGATACAACTCACTCACTTCACAGTTGACCACAGTGCCGGAAGACGCATAGTACCTTGATCTGATCGCCTATTTACAGATCAAGTCGTAGTAGATTGAAGACCACCAATCTCGCAGTCCCATCTGCAAGGCAAGGCAGAAATCAAACTGGTAGTAGTAGTGTCGGTCACTATTGTCTGGGCCCACCAATAGAGGACTGAGACTACAGGGGGGAGGACTATGGTGAGACGTTTACTCCTGTAGCGAATATGAGTTCAGTTAGACTGCTAATAGCATATTCTATGCTTCATAACTGGAAAGTATGGCAACTAGATGTGAAGAATGCTTTTCTGAATGATAAGATACAAGAGGAAGTATACATACAGCAGCCACAAGGTTTTCAAGTTGCTGGAAAAGAGCAGTTAGTATACAAACTTCGTAAAGCCTTGTATGGTCTTAAGCAAGCTCCTAGAGCTTGGTTTACTAGGATAGACAGTTTCTTAAAGAAGAAGGACTTCTCTTCTACAAGGGGAGATCCTAATTTATATATCCTAGTTACAGCAAAAGGGAGAGTAGTGTTGCTGCTGTATGTGGATGATGTAATCTTTACCTTTATTTCAAATTCATAGATGTGCAGAAGTCAGTCCAGTGTTTATGACTCTCGCGTTTAATGGCTCCCAACACACGAAGCAAAGGTAAAGACGTAATCGACGCATGAGGTTCATCATCTCAAGAACCAGTAGACAACCTAGATCAAATCGACAAGGAAACAAAGGTGAGTACCTCAGGATCCAAGGATCATGACGTTTTTAAAAATGTTTCTTTTGAGGAATTTGTATCGCTATGTAATGCTCGACAGGATTTAGTTGAAGCATATCAAACTCTGAAAGTAAGGAAAGAGTCCAGTAGAGTTTCAGATTTCACGTTTCAGATAGAACCTCCTGGTCCAACATTTCAGAAACCATATACCTCGGGTGGAATCCATATTCATCATCCACACGAAGATGAAGAACACGAGGAAACAGTTCAGTCTCAGTATAGTCCTTACGGATGTGAACCACTGGGAAATTGGCCAAACTTCAGACCTCGTGCAGGAAGGAACGGGTATGCAAGACCCTTTCGCAATATACAAATCATGGACTATAACGAAGAAGGACCACATGCTTCAGAAGATGCAAGGGTTTGGTTGAGACAGTTAATGGTTGCCAGTAAAAACTACGGCTGGCAAATAGATGAAGTGCTGGAAGTAGCAAGCACCTCATTACGTGGATGTGCAGCAACATGGTATAGTGCCATTGAAAGACGACTATATGCGATTCTAGATCCAGTTCATCGATGGGAAGATTTTCGAAAAGAATTTGCTGACAGGTTTATTGGAGCATCAGATACAAGTATCACTCGTCAGATTCTCAGTATCGGACAGAAACCAGGTGAGAACATAAAAAGATATGCCGATCGAATGCAAAGTCTGGCTAACCGTTTGGAATCCCCGTTGTCTGATTACGTGTTGAGAGATGCTTTTATTTCTGGTCTTCGTTCAACATGTAGAATACATCTAATTAATCGTGCTCCAAGGACCTTGCTAGGAGCCGTTAAATATGTTGTGGAATTCCAGTCCAGATATGGAGACAAAGATCCGTACCTAGAATCTTTTATTTCACCATGACGAGAAAGTTACTGCTAAAGGTATCATATTATAGAAGGACGACGGAAAGAAAAAGTCTCTGGATACGTCAACTGTCGATCCCAAAACTATCAAGAGGCTCGTACAACAACACGAACAGTTAGAAACTCAATTCAGGAGCCTCAGAGATAGCATGGCTAGCATGGGAGCTAGAGAAGGAAGGAAGAACTTCTATAGACATAGCAACCAAGATTCGGGAGCAGCAACTGCTCAATGAAGGGAGTTTAGAGCAGGAGATACCCATTCCAAAGGTCATCTGGTTGAACACGATATTTGGGATTCAGAACCAGATACTCTAGATATTGCCTATGAGGAAGACAGCGAGGAATTGATTGACATAGTTGGGGATCCAGTTGTGCAGACCGTCTTCAACCTTGATAGTGCGATAACAAAGACGGTTGACCATCAGGAAAATACTCAGCAACTTTTCAAGGAGGAAGGTACAACACGAGTACCTAGTCTGGCAGTAGTTCCATCGTCAGTAACACAACCTGTTGAAAAAACAGATAGTGTCGAAGCTATATCTCAACATTTTCATGTTTACTGCAAAGTGTATGTATTTGGATATATGGTAAAAGCGATTTTAGACACGGGATGCACCTCTAGCTTAGTCTCACAAAATTTGACTATAAGATTAGGATTGCAGGATAAACTGGTGAAATGCAGAGGAGGTTTTGTCACGGCAAGTGGGGAAATAGTGAAACCACTGGGAGTCTTATCGAAATTACCCATCAAGCTAGGTAAAATCACGGTAAGAACTGATGTTATGGTTACCCAGGCATTGGATGGAACTTACTTCTCGGAATGGACTTTATGTCTCCTTTACGCATGGATATATTGTTGTCCTCCAAGAGTATCTCGTATATACATTCTTTCTCAAAGAGTTGGTTAAAGCACCAATCTCTATTTCAGCCATTCGCGCTCACGATACAAACGTTGAAACTCAGTCATCATGTCACATGATTGAGATACGTGACGATCAACACTTTGAGGAGTTGTGGGAACGAGTGATGAAAGGAGAAATATGTTGCCATTGCTTTGAAAGTGAGCACAAAGCACTAACTGTCCAAAGTTTGCTGATTTCTCCTCTGGTGATCAAGAATCTCCTCCGAGTGTCACTTCAGCAGCTGGGAGAAAGCAAATGAGGGATACTGTCCATGCTGATCAGTTGGAGACTGGTGATCACGAGAAAGAGCAAAAGCGAATACAAGTCAAAGAACCTGTATGGCTTCTACGACGAGATCAACCGGCAGCATCCTCTGTATACTCAGAGCTCAACGGTACCCCAAACCCTTTACAGTCTGTTGATCATCTTGAAAAGAAACTAGATGGACTATCTACTAAGCTTGATACAGTTGCATGTATCCTTTTTCAATCAGTTAAACAAAAAAGAAAAATAGAGATGCTGCAGCAATCCAACCAAAGAGGTCAAGAGAAAAATCATCTGAAATTTCCACATAATGTTAAGTTGGGATCTAATCTCTCCGCATCTCAAAAAGAAAAAGTTTATACTGTGCTGTTGGAGTGCAAACAGGCGTTCAAGAACTCCAAACCACAATTTGGATTTACTGATCTCATAACACATGTGATTGACACGGGATCCCACGCCCCAGTACGTATCCCACCATTCCGAAATTCTCATGCGGAAGAAGAACTAATCCAACAAGAAGTAGAGAAAATGTTGGATGCAGATATTATTTCACCCTCTGGTAGTCCGTGGTCTGCTCCTGTCGTTCTAGTTCCCAAAAAGGACGAGCATGGTAAAATTACAGCAGAGAAACGAGTTACCATAGATTTTTGGCAGCTCAACAAGCTAACAAAAAGAGATAGCTTTCCCATGCCCCTAGTGGAGGATATGTTGAATACCCTAGAACAGTTTGATTCTTATTGTTTGGTGGACTTAAAATCTGCATATTGGCAAATTAAAATGGATACCAGCAGTAAGGAAAAGACAGCATTCGTAACCAAAAAAGGGTTATATGAATGTAACCGTATGACGATGGGTTTGGAGAATGCGCCTGCCTCATTTCAGCGTCTCATGAACAGAGTACTAGCACCTCATATTAAATACTCTCAGCCATATTTTGACGACATAATGATAGGTGGAAAAGGCTTTGATGACACACTGAAAAATCTATGTAAAGTACTATGGCACTAATAGAAGCAGGTTTGTTAGCTTCTCCTTCGAAGACATTCTTGTTTATGCCATATTTGAATTATCTAGGATTTCGTATTATCAATAACGGCATTATTCCTAACCCAGACAAAGTAGCATGTGTTGTCTCTTGGCCGCGTCCACATGACAAAAAATCCACGTTGGCCGTCTTGAACTTTGGACTATATTACAAACGGTGGATAGAAAAGTTTGCTCAAAAGATGGCAGCACTGTATGATGTAACCGGGAGCGGTCCATGGCAATGGACTATTGATCAAGAAAAAGCATTCGAGTTACTTAAGGTATGTCTTCAAAACCCTCCATTGTTAAGGCATCCCAATTTCTCCTTGGTTTTTATTGTCCAAACGGATTGGCAGCCAGGTGCAATAGCAGCCATTCTAGCACAAAGAAACTACAACAAATCGGAAAAACGTCCTGATGAGTTTGTTATCGCCTATGCATCTAAACGACTATCAGTACAAGAGAAGAATTACAGTCTTACGGAAGGTGAGTGTTTTGCAGTAGTCTGGGCGATTACCAAAATCTTCCGCCAATATCTGTACGGAGTACCTTTCTTGGTGGAAACTGATCATTTGGCATTACAATGGCTCATGTCTTGACAATACTTACAAGGCAGACTAGGCAGATGGAGTATGAAGTTACAGTCTTTTGATTTTACCATTCAGTACAGGAAAAGAAAAGCTCATACTAACGTAGATATTTTGAGTCGAGTGATCTCTCCGGCAGTCAATAGTTACCTACATGCATTTGTGTCGCATTCCAAGTCAGTACCTAGTGCATGCACATTGTCAAACGAAGAAGAGAAGTCTAAATATGAGCAATTCTTATCAGCTATGCTCAGAACGTGAATTATCTGAAGTGTAGTACTAAGCTGAGTTCTACATGGATGACTTCAACGGTCAGAGTTGAATATGAAGTAACCTTGCAAGAATCCCAGGTAGGTGAATCTGATTGTGCTCACTGCGAATTTACAGTCTCAGTATTGGAGCTTAATCCGTGCGTTTAATGTAGTGATGTTGTGTGTGCTGATTGTACAGACCATTCTAGTCCAACCAAATGTCATAAATGCTTAACTAAAACTACTGATGACATTTTAGATGACCATATGTCTGTTTATTTTTTGAAACATCAAGTTTTTCCACTCGGAGTACCACGAAAAGCAAAAGCACGGGTAAGAGCTCGAGTAAAATCCTATGCCTTTGATGATTCTACTGAGTGTATCTATTACGTTAAGCATTCATTGCTTGGGTGGAGAAAAGTACCTCCTTCTGGTGAACGAGTAGAACTTACGCGTAGATTGCATGCACAGGCCCATCTTGGAATGAATAAATTACATAAGCTTGTGTCCCTATATTACTTTTGGAACAATATGCGCGAGACTATCAGTCATGTAGTGCGTACTTGCGACCGCTGTCAAAAAGAGAATTTGAAGCTCAGTTTGAAACTACCGTTAAGGCCAACACCCATACCAGAAGGACCATTTAAACTCATAGCCATGGATATAGTTAAGTTACCAGCATCAGATCGTGGTAATATTTATTGTATTTGTGCTATGGATTGGTTCAGTAAGTGGCCTGAAGTGCGTCCTATTGCAGATAAAACGGCATTGACCATGGCAAGATTTGTACGAGAAGATATCTTAGCTCGACATGGATACCCAGAGGAGATACTCACTGACGGAGGACGAGAGTTCTTGGCTGAACTCCAACAAGTATTGCAACAGACCGGCATCCGTCATCGTACTACAAGCGCATATAATCCACAAGCAAACGGGTTAATTGAAAGATTTAACCGAACTTTGTTGGAAGCTATTTCTCGTCTCACCTCAGTCGAAGGAGTCAGTGATTGGGAAACTTGTCTAGCTTCATTTCTCATGTCATATCGAGCCACACCCCATGCATCTACTGGTCAAAGTCCATATGTTATGTTATATGGTCGTCGTATGCCTTTGACTGAGTTTTCCTGTGAAAAAGAAAATGAGGCAATGAGTCCCGAAGAACATATAGCATGCATTTGTAACAACATGATTTTCATACATGAGAAAGCAGTGGTAAGTACAAAACATGCCCAACATAGACAAATCAGAGATTTCACCAGAAATCATCAATTGAGAAGTATATTGATTCCAAATGTTGGTGATTTAGTCTATATAGAAGATAGGAGAACTCGTCGAAAGAAGCTTTCATCATTTCTGAAAGGTCCGTTTATAGTTCTTGGTTTTCTTCCTGATAACTCTGAAGTGGTCATTATTCAGAAACACAATGGGAAACAACAGCATATTAGCATGCAGGAAATTGTTTGAGTAGAACGTCAACCAGAGGAGCAGCTATCACCTGTAAGAGGTGACAACACAGGAGCGGAAGATGAATCTGATCTTTTACGGCAGCTGTTTTTCGACTCTCCAAATGATGTATCTGCTCAACATCCAGCTGTAGATGGTGGGGAAACAACTCTGAAACTTACTGAACTGCAGGCAGCTTCTTCAAGATCGCACACCATCGAGGAGTTACAGGAAGGAGATTGGAGGACAGCAACTGGGTCCATGGAGTCACCTCCTCACAAAGCGCTGCAGAACGATGATCAACAAGCATCACCAGATGACACCATTTTGTCTCGAGTGACAAATCAGTCATCACCTCCGACTACGGCACCCATCCCACCTACGTCTACTCCTGAATTATATGTTCTGTTAGAAATAGAAGAGTGTTCTCTAAACGATATGATCACGTTTGTTAAAAACTAAAAACATTAGTCTAATAGATACAAATAAATGAAGTATCTGCTTGTTCACTTTACGCGATATTTCTTATCACAGTTCGAATCTGATACGTTAATTTGATATGTTAATTGCGATACAGTGAGACGTTCAAGCGCCAGGGAGTCGCTCTTCATCAGTTCAGACAGTTTTTTACCTCTCTTGTCTCGTACAGTTGTGGTGGGAGACCGATAACACGTGAATTGAAAGCAGCTCCCGGTATGGAGTCCAAACCCAACTGACTACTTGATCGGTAGCTTCATACTCCCTACGTCCACCGGATAATTACAAGTACATTTTCAGCTTGAGATCAAGCTTGGAGAAGGAGAGGAGCAGATGCTACAGCTGTAGCATGACTCAGTATGCTCATGCATATGAGTAACCTTGCGTACGACGGGATCAAAGCATACCAGCACTTGATCACATATGATACAACTCACTCACGTCACAGTTGACCACAGTGCCGGAAGATGCATAGTACCTTGATCTGATCGCCTATTTACAGATCAAGTCGTAGTAGATTGAAGGCCACCAATCTCGCAGTCCCATCTGCAAGGCAAGGCAGATATCAAACTGGCAGTCGAGAAGGAGCACCGAAATCCATCTGTCACTAGCTGACAACCACATGGGACCAGACATTCAGGGAACTACCGATCAATAGTTCACGAGGGTAAGAATTTCGATCACGGGAGACGCCTAAATTTGCATGTAATCATATCCTTATCACTACTGTATGTTGATAAGGCAGGTAGACAGCCGAATGAACGATGAGAGACCTCGTCGCCGGCTCGGTAATATAAGTTTGAACGCGTAGAGTAGTAAGGTAGATAGAAGACTTTTCTTTATCCTTGAAACTTTCCTGTAAAGTTCAAGTGCTTGAAGCACAACGTAGTGGATCTCTGAACTTTTGATTCAGCCACCGCAGCAGTTCATCTACCATCTCTCGTGGGAAGATAACTGAACAGTGCCGATGGCAGTGATTGTCAATAAAGTCTGAGCAGTGCATATGTTTGTGATGTCCAGCATCAGTTTTTGAATCTCGTCGGACATTTACGATCTCAGGTATAGCTTTAGAGAATTCGAGTAGGAGTGATCAGGTCCAAGCACGACTGGTGGGGTATGCTTCTGCCTGAGCGCCCAGCTCGACAAGGTTCCAACACGGTAACCTTCGGAGATGCTACAAGCTTTAACATTGCTACACTAGTATAGGTCGGAGCTGTTTGGTTATTTAAAATGCTTATATTATAATTATCTTAGATAACTACAAAGAGCATGATTATTTAACATTTTAATCCCAATATTCATGCAAATATGATTCTTCAAATATGTAAAACATCTATCAACTGTAACTCCAAATCTATATTAGAGGTGTCAAAGTTACAATCTTCTGGAATGATTCCTCTTCCACGGGCACGAGTTACAACTTTGGGCCAATTCTTGTGAGCAACTCTTGAGGTGCATGCAGGAGTCACCCGTGGGTGAAAATGTTTTGCCATGAGTTTTATCGCCCGTAGGTTCAAATCTTCTCTAGATGGGGAAACGATAATTATGACATCTCCTTTCGTGATGAAATTTTAAAGATTGAATTTGAATTTCTCTGTTGTACTTTTAGATAGAACAATCATTTCATTCCATACAACAATCACTTTTCGCTGTATTGCTCTTGCTAATTAGACGTGACATTCATGGTCAGACGCTTCATGATGATCTGATCAGATTGATGTGACCTTCGTGAATCAACGTTCAGCGATGTTCTATCATGGAGTTCGATAGCTTTCCTGTGCTCTGTAGATGACGACACTTAAACTGATTTCAGATCGGAAGAGCATGTTATAAGTTAAGAGCTCAACACATGAATATTTTAGAAAGATCACTTTTTCTAAGTCTGTTTGTGAAGAAGAATGCCACGTTTGTCAGAAAGAAAGAGTTTACTCCAAGATGTAGAGACATCCTCGAGAGAGAAGCTATGAGAGAATCAAGTGTAAAATCAATATATTCTTTAGAATCCTCAGATATTGACAGTGATTCTTCTGAAGGTCTAAGCTCAGACGCTGAAGATACACTGAACTTGTATCTAAGTTCTCATTATATAGACAGATCACCTCTCATCACGAAAAGTAAAGATTTTGTAGAAAATTACTTTTCGGATCTCTCGGAGGCTTCTTTCAAGATAGAAATACCTTCCTGTACTCTGACTTATCTCTTGAACTATCTTCATATGCTGTAATCAAGTTAACTCTAATTTTGGGACTATCTGTCTTCGTATGCTTTACTTCATCTTGAACCCATCTGGCTCCTTGTTGCTCCCAACTGGTTGATCTTGCTCCATCTGCTCGTGAGAAATATCACTAGTGTCTTTGTCTCTTACACTATGTTAATTTAGATTTCTATATATAGCTCCACATAAATAGACTGTTCATCTTCTTCATCTTCTTCATCAACTTGACGGTTGACATCTTCTGATCTAGTCTCGTAGATCATACCTCCCTATCTGCAGAGAGAATCATATCCTAACAACTCATGTTCATCAGACAGTCCTAAAGAAGACAATGCAAGAAGTTCTTTGTTTGCTCTTGAACCAAAAAATGGCATTTATCTTGTCAAAACATAGACATATAGAGTTTAACTTATCCTCTAAAGTCATACTAGTAAGCATCTCTGTCTCAGATATACCTCCACTCGTCTTGTCTTTCAGTTATCTTGCTTTCTTGTACATGTCCACATGTCTATCTAAATGTTTCTTCAGTTCTTCACTTGTCAGGATTGGAAAATCTTGGTCCTTTGAGGGCTGAGATGTTGTATTGCTGAAAGCAATAACTTTGGTTAAACATAGATCCTCTCCAATCTTTATTTTTTGTCCAGCACTATGAAGAGAAGAAAAATTCTCTAGATCTTCTAAATAATACTCTTCTCGACAATCTCCTTATAGTCACTCAGATCTACTCGAATCTTTATCTTCTTCCTAAGTTCTACAGCTTTAAGAGCTATAGGATTCTCAATTCTCTTTGTGTCCATGGCACTTTGAAAACACTCTGAATCTACAATTCTCTTGACTATCACAAGCTGATCGTATGCATGTTGATCGAATGCAAGTGTTATAGCAACACCAGTCATTTCTATCTTCTTTCGAGGCTACTCACCGTTCACTCAATTTCAAAAACGAGTCATGATCTTGAAGACTGAATTCTGTGAGAAAAGTTTATGGACGAAAAATTCATATCAATGAAGAGTGAAAGAAGTGGGTTTGATTTAGATTCATGACTCAACGGAATCATCATTCTGGAGTCAGCTAAATAACAATAAGATAACTTTGTGACCTCTGCAAAACCTCACGGGAGGAGAGGCGATCCGATATCAATATAAAGTGACCCTTTTGATAAAAATGCAACGAAATTACAGACCTTTGTGCCTCTTACGTTAAAGAATCTTTCAATTTAAATTTGACACCCTCTATTAAACGGTAGACGACGGTACTAGCGACTCTGAAATTTAAACCCGGACTTATGTACTTGGGAATCAATTCATTTTGCGTGCTACTGCAACCATTCACAGAGCAGGCGTTGAAGTACGTTAAATTATTTTGTTGTAATTTTTCCTTTCCTGACCATGTATAACCTCGCGAGGCTGTGTGCCATACAGACTGCTGGAATTTGAAATTTGAAATAAACCAAGACTAACTAGAGCTTGTGGGGAGTGTTCTGCTACCCATCTACAAAAGATTATCTACCTAGCCTGAGGACAAATATACTTGTTCTTAATAGAGATTGTTAACATTAACCAACCTCTAATCTAATCAGTCATTTCCACTGGCAGATCTAGATATAGACGTGAAAGAATCAAACATCCTAGATAAAGCCAGATTTGCTACACAAGTTAACACGCGCTTACCCCTTGTAATATTAATACCTGGAAATTAGAGGACAATGGTGTACATGTGTGCACTAGACTAGACTAACGCTTTCCAGTTGAAACATGGTTGCACGCTATTGCCAATCGCATCATGTGTATTGCATCGTGGAGCAATAATGGCTTGGTTCTATTTCGAAATCCAAAAATCGGTACTGTACTCTTTAATTTACTTCTAAGACAATAGTGCTAATGGTCACTCAAGGTAGAGTAACAAATTAAAGGCATTGTCATGTGATTGATCTAAGATATTGAAATTTACATGGATTAGCTATGGTTATAACAAGACTCTATATGCACACGGCGTGATGATCTCTTCTACATTTCCTGTGTTTTGGAACACTCCGAGAGGAAACTGAGAATCGACTTTAGTACTTACGGTACAGTAAGAGTAAGAGAAGCAATATATATAATCGTGACCAATCGTTTTACAGAAAGAGGGGAGACTTTGGTTTTGTAATATTTGCTTATCCAACCGTGAAGAAACTGATAACGTCGAGTGGAACCAAGACACCTTGTCAACGTAAAAGATGAAGTGACTCGAGTTGCAATTGGGACAGCATTGCAAAATAGAATGCATCTTTCACGTTTATCAGAGTTCGCAGTTGCACTCTATGTTAGTTCAATAGTAGTTAGCAACTCTCACTGTCTCATCAGCGCGGAACGTTAGAGTAACGTTATTTCCAGTAATTCAATTTAGAGGCAGGTTTGCGTACATAGACGTTGTGAGCGCGGCTCATTGTCTCCTGTCTCAGGTTCTCTTTCATGTGGTTCCCGTCGGTGATGTACGACTGACATCTTTGGATCAGTGCAGTAAATCTCTCTTGAAATCTCTCATCTGTGTCGTGAAACAGGTTTTCTGTTTATTGCTTCCGCATTTCTGACATGGTATCAGAGCGATGTTCTTGATTTAGATCTGCTTGCGATTGTCAAGCATCTAGCTATCAGGCATTAGCTTTTTGTGATCACAGATTCATTCCGCAATGGGTACAAACCTACGGGCTGATATGATTCCTCGGTTTGATGGAGAGTACTTCCATATCTGGAAACGTGCTATTTCTATTTTCTTGAAGATTGAAGATTTGCTGCCGATCGTAGATGGATCTGAAGTCAGACCCGCAACTGACCCTGCTGCTCAAGTTGCTTGGGAGAAGAAGGACCTTAAGGCACAGTTGGTTCTTAACACTGCATTGAGTTTGAACCTTCAGAAGTATGTTTTGTCATGCACTACTTCGAAGGCCATTTTCGATACTTTGATGGCAGTTTTTGATTCTACTGATTTGGTGACTAAAGCCAATCTGAAAGATCGGTTCAGGAATCTTGTGCTTTCTGAGGGACAGCCTGTTGGCCCTCATTTACAAGAATTCAAATACATTATTGCTCAGTTAGAGTCTATGGCCGTAACAGTTCCGGATGATGAGGCTATCATGAATCTTATCAGCAGCCTACCTGATAGTTTACAACCTTTAGTGCAGACGCTACGTGCCATTCCTAATTTGACTCTTGCTGGTCTTACTAGTATTCTTCTGCGTCATGAAGCTGAGCAGAAACGAAGACATGGGACAACCGATTCAGCACAACTTCTTTATTCCCAAAAGAAGACGATGGGGAAAAAGAACATGATTTCAAAAGACAAGAAATTCCAAGGTTCTAGTTCTAATGGATCCGTAGAGAAGAGTGGCAATACATTTTGCAGGTATTGCAAGAAGACGGGACACGTTATTGATACTTGCTTCAAGTTGCAGCAGAAGAAGCGGTCTGAACAAGCCTCCAAGGAGAAATCGAACCCAGTGGCAAGTGATGCTCCTGCTGCGCAAAGGAGGGTGTTGACTGTTTCTGAAGCTGTTGTCACCGATCAAGATGATTCTTGGTACATTGACACAGGAGCCACACATCATATGGCTGCTAATCGTGATTATTTTCATTCCTACACAGTAATCACTTCATCTCAGAATGTTTTCTTTGGTGACAACTCTTCTCATCCCATTGCTGGTATTGGTACAGTGGTCGTTAAGTTACCTCATGGAGAGGAGGTAGAGGTCACGAAGGTCTACCATGTTCCAAACTTACGGAAGAACCTATTTTCTGCACGATATTTTGACAACAAAGGAGGATCTTTGTTGTTTTCTCGTGGTTCTTGTCGGCTTGAACTTGCAGGAGGCGAGTTTTTGGCAGATTGCCCACTGCAACAATGTCTTTACAAGTTGGGAGATGCTGTTTACCCTGTCTTTGCCGCAGCTGCTACTTCTCCCGTGGAAGCTGTTCAAGTTTCAGAGGCATCTAATCTTTGGCACTTGAGACTTGGTCACATTGGTGAAACCAGAATTCAACAACTTCAGGCGAAGGGAATGGTGAATGGTTTACCCAAGTTCACTTCTTCTCACGTAAGATGTGAATCTTGTCTTCTGGGAAAGCAGACCCGTGATGCTTTTCCCACTGGAGGAGGTACTAGAGCTACAGCTTTGTTGCAGTTAGTTCACTCAGATATCTGCGGTCCTATTTCTCCCTCTACTTGTTCTGGGTACAAGTATTTCCTTACTTTTACAGATGATTTCTCGAGATACACCTATGTGTATCTATTGAGGAGCAAATCTGATTGTTTCAAGATCTTCAAAGAGTTCCTTGCCGTTGCTGAACGTACTACTGGTGAGAAGTTGAAGACTCTGCGGTCAGATAATGGTGGAGAGTATGTTTCTCGAGAATTTAACTCGTTTTGTGCTGAGAAAGGAATAAGTCATCAACTGACTACTCCTTATACGCCACAACAGAATGGAGTCAGTGAAAGGAAAAACAGAACTCTGACTGAGATGGTGCGGTCGATGTTGATACACTCTGGCTTACCAAAGTCTTATTGGGGAGAAGCACTTGTAACATCATGCTACATTCTCAACCGTTGTCCCACAAAGGCTTTGGCTCCGGATGTTACTCCTTATCATTTGTGGGTTGGTAGAGTACCAGATATTTCTCATCTCAGGGTATTTGGATGCACAGCCTACGCACTAGTACCTGATACAACTACTCGTAAGAAGCTTGATTCTAGGAGTGAACGGTGCATCTTTCTTGGTTATAGTGAAGATTCCAAGGCATACAAGTTAGCTAGAGTCAGTACTCGAAATATTCTCTTCTCAAGAGATGTAGTCTTTCACGAGGATGTTTTCCTGAAGTCTTCCATTCTGAATCCTGAGGAATTTTCAGTACCATCTACTCCTCTTAATAACGTTGATCCCGTACCTCCCTCTGGGCATCCTAAATTGCCAGTTTTTCCTCCTCCTCAATCAGTTTCATCTGTTCAAACATTTTCTGTACCAGGGCCTCCTATTATCTCACCTAGTGTCCTGCCTCCTACATCTAATGTTTCACCCAGTTTTGCTTCCCCTAGTCACGTGGTTTCTCCTGGTGCTATTCCAAGTTTTTCTCCTGGAGCAGGTGCAACTTCTCCACGTAACAGCTTGGGCACAAGTTCATCTGATCAAGGACCTGGCATAAGGATGAGTGACTGGACTCCTCATGACAAAGATCAAGCGATAGAAGATTTGTTTGTGGATCTTGAGGTAGATCCTGGATCTGGAGGTATGGTAAGTGTGCCTTCTCATGGATCTCAGCAGGTCACAAGCTTAAGGAGGTCTACTCGTCAAAGGAAGCCTCCTGTACGATATGATGAAGCATCCTTTGTGCTGCCACGGTCGTTGTTTGTTTCAGCACTTCAAGCATCAGTTTTACCTCAGGAACCTGATTCTTATACAGCAGCTGTGTCCAGTCCGGAGTGTGAGCACTGGAGGAGAACAATTGCAGAAGAGCTCCAAGCTATGGAGAAGTTGTCAACTTGGACGTTAGTTCCATTGCCTGCAGATCGTCATGTTGTGGGTTGTCGTTGGGTTTTTAAACTCAAAACTCAACCTGATGGTACAGTTTTGAGATATAAGGCTCGTCTAGTTGCCCAAGGGTTTTCACAAATCAAGGGATTAGATTATGAAGAGACATTTTCTCCAGTAATCAGGATGCAGTCAGTCCGGGTGCTCTTGGCTATTGCTGTGCAGTTTGGCTTGCATATCCACCAGATGGACGTGAAGACTGCATTCTTGAATGGGATTTTGGAAGAAGAGGTTTACATGAAGCTGCCAGAAGGTCTGTCACCAGCGGATCCTACTTTGGTTTGCAAGTTAAGGAAGTCTATCTATGGTTTGAAACAGTCCTCAAGGACTTGGTTTCAGCGTATGGATACTTATCTTAAGAAGATAAGTTTCAAGCCAGTGGGAGCTGACACAAATATCTATTTGTTTACTGATCAGCTTGGAATTTTAATTTTAGCACTTTACGTAGATGATATTCTACTCATGGCTGTTAATCTGGAGCTGATGCAGTATGCCAAGATGCTTCTTAGTCACGAATTTGAGATGGCAGACTTAGGACAGGTTCACCATTTCCTGGGCATACATATCAGTTATGATGTCTTAAGTGGCATTATGGACTTGTCCCAGACGTTTTACATTTTGCAGAAGCTTGCTGTTTTTCACCTGGAGAATGCAAAGGCGCTGAGTACACCAATGGCTGTGGGAAGGCGTCCATCTCGTGAAGAGTCTCCCACTACAGACGAAGAGAGGGAGCAGATGAAAGTTATATCTTATGAGAGTGCAGTTGGATCGCTGATGTGGACAGCACTGTGCACGCGACCTGATATTGCTTTCTCTACATTTTCACTGGTTCAGTTCATGTCTGATCCAGGACTTGCACATTGGGTAGCTGTCAAGAGAGTATTCCGTTACTTGAAGGGCACAGTCAACTTCACTCTACGTTACAAACGTCTAGAGAAGCCGTCCCTGTTGCTGGGTTATTCAGATGCGGATTGGGCTGGTGACTCAGACACTAGGAAGTCTACTTCCGGATTCTGCTTTTTACTCTCAGGTGCTACAGTCAGTTGGAGCAGTACTCGACAGAAATCTGTGGCACTTTCTACAACAGAGGCTGAATACCTGACAATGTCCAAAGCAGCAGCAGAAGCTATCTGGCTACGGGAATTGTTGAAGGAAGTCCGACCTGAATGTGCAACCAGCACTGTCACCATCTTTTGTGACAACAAAAGTGCAATTTCTCTTCTAGGAACTACCAAGTTTCATGATAGGAGTAAGCATATTGATATTCGGTACAAGTTCATAAATCAGCATGTGGCTGATAAGATTATCAGCGTGTTATACTGCTCTAGTGAGGATCAACTGGCAGACATTTTCACTAAACCCTTGACCAAAGAGAATCACTATAGGCTGGTAAGGATGTTAGGACTATGTGATAATCGTTGAGTGAGAGTAACTTACTAAGTGGGAGTGTTAGTTCAATAGTAGTTAGCAACTCTCACTGTCTCATCAGCGCGGAACGTTAGAGTAACGTTATTTCCAGTAATTCAATTTAGAGGCAGGTTTGCGTACATAGACGTTGTGAGCGCGGCTCATTGTCTCCTGTCTCAGGTTCTCTTTCATGTGGTTCCCGTCGGTGATGTACGACTGACATCTTTGGATCAGTGCAGTAAATCTCTCTTGAAATCTCTCATCTGTGTCGTGAAACAGGTTTTCTGTTTATTGCTTCCGCATTTCTGACACTCTAGGTACTGCATTCTTCGCTTCCACTTCTCGCTAGTCAATGATGTGGTTCAGAATAAAACCTTGGTAAACACAGTAGGATCAACAAATGTTAATAACCCAAAGTCTCACTCTTTTTAGTAAACTGATTGGTCATAATTATTACCTCGGTTACTGTACCCCAAGTCCTAAAGCATTTTATCGATTTCTTCTCAATTGTCTTCCAAAACACTACTCTGAACAACTTTGAACTTGAACTATTAGAATTCTGACTCCAGCATATCAAGCTCCAAGAGAACAGTCACAGCTCTTCAACTAGCTCCAAGACGGTAACAAAGAAAGCTCTTCCTGAGGGATACTTGCAGTGGGATCAGAAATTATGTCTTCATGTCCCTAATGATGTCTGTGTTACACTTCTGAACTGAGAGAATGGGGACGGAGATAAAAAGAAAGTGGGAAAACGTAACAAGTGACTACCATCTTGAGATGTGAAACGACACGCTGAATTGTACGAGAACAAGACGTGTATTGAACTGGCTTCTCTGAACAGGCTTCTCTCAGCACGAGAGAGATAATAAGTAACGGTAATCCAACTTACACCATAACTAGCTGTAACTAGCTGGAACAGTCTGTGTATAATGGTAGCCATGACCTTACAAAGAATATACACTCAACAAGAACACCCTTGCAGAAAGTTGAAGTCGGGCAAATTCCTAAGAAGACAATTAATTAAGTTCAACAAAAACTAAAAGAACTTGCTACAAACTAATGCAGTAACCTCAAACTTCTACATTCTAGATCTACTCAACCCACCCTGAATGCTTCTAATTAATAAGCGAGTAAAGCGTTGTAGAATATCCTCTTAACGTTAGTTGTACATGTAAGTCTTCTTTCTAACAGTAAGTACTCCGCTTCTAGATCTTCTCTTGGCCGCACTTTCCTTCTCAATCTCAAGGAAAGGTATTGTTTCCTGGTCGATCTGCTCAAGTGACAGTTAAACGTTTCTCCCTGCTCCTTGGCACGTAGAATTCTGCAATGATACATACAACGAACTAAATGAAATGTTTTCTCCCCAGAAGACATCAAATACACTATCATGGGAAAATTCAGGAATTAATCAGTAAGTTCTCACTTCCTCCAACTTTACCTCAGTATGAATAGGTTCACTTGAACAACTTCAAGCTTCAGGTCCTTGATGCTTGTTCAAGTGGACTCATTCAGATTCTAGTAAGGTTGATGAGCCAGGAAAACCTACTGATTATACCTGACTTTTCATAAGGAAACAACTCGAAGTGAGATTATGGGCTTTCGGCTAGGAGCTTTATACCTTCCAGGTTGAACTTAGGAGTCTACACTGGTCCGGTCCTTATCTGGGTAGTACAAGACCAAATCGTTTCTACAGTTCAGGCTAGATCAGTTTGATTCAGATGTTATAAATAGTTCGGTCTTGAATCGGTTTAATTGGTCAAAAGAGTAGTTTATAAACTGTTTGGGTTTCAAGTACTTATCTTTAAACTGTTTCATAATCTTAAAAGGATTTACAAGATAGTCTAATAACAGGAATTGATAATCGCTTTATCATAGTATAGTATTAATTTTCAAATAAATATTTCATTTTAAAATTTGGACCTAGAAAACCAAAAAGAGTGAGTATAATCAATTATATTGCATTTGTCAAGCATTCTGTTTGAATTATTGTCGTCTAAAGAAGCCCATGTTGGATAATAAAACACATTTAATTTAAATTTGCCAATGGTTACTAGTATTGCAAGGATAAAATCAAATGCATGAATTCTTCTTCATTTACCATAATATTATAATAATTGAATGTTGTATATTACCAAATAATTTGATTCCTGAACCAACGATTTATTTTTCCCTAGAGCAACATAGATATGTCTTCAGTAAAGTCCTTAATAATATATACTCATAGTAAGTAGTACTAGATATTTATGACCTACAGCCAAAATCTGTTACAGTATCATTATATACATAGTATAGAGGTTACCACTATATAGCACGGGTCCAAGTTGGGACCACAAATTTTCATCACTATGAACAGGTTATCATTATATGATTCTGAGGTTTTATTGTGCTTAGCCTACTTTTTGGTGTTGATATTCCAGCATTTTGTAATTATAGACTGTAATTATGATGCTATACTGTCTACCATTCTAATGGAATGATTTTTGTTCATGGAACAAACCATTACGATCTCAAACCTTCTGTCACCTTCATTGAGATGGAAGACATTTGCACTCAGAATGTGGTTTTTACTCCTTTTAGAGAGCAAAGATATAAATTTATTAATAAATTATCACACCTATAGCCTCGAGTCTTCTTTTATGTTAAACGTTGAACGTTCTGTTTTCATTTAACAAATAAAGTTCACCTTGGTCCTTGGATAATTACTAATGATTCTATGTAAATTCTGCTTACATATACTGTGATAAGAATATTATAATTCAGTAAAATACACACAGATGTTTTATTCTTAATTTAAATTGGTATATTTGCTTTCAGAGCTTATTTTTTAAGTTTTTTTATACTCTTACCTACAAATAATATCTTGGAGGACATTAAGCATATTTTTTGTATGTGATATGATTTTTATAGTCTATTCCAAATTAAGATTACCATTAACATTACCAATATATTTTCTCCTTCTTATTGATGATATTTCGACTAATTGCTCAAATGGGTTTTATATAGTTCTTTCTAATATTCACATTTCAAATAATAACCTAAACTCATAAGTACTATACGGATATATAGACTGACATAACAGTTCATTCGACTAAGATAATCTAAGATTAAAAACTTGAAAGTAATATTCTACTGAAAACAACCTAAAAGTTTCTTATAATTATACTTTTAACTACCGACTTATTGTAGCAGTCTGACTAAACTGGTTACCGTTTACATGAAACCCAACTGAACCAAAACTAAACCATTTTCAAAATTTTGAAACAAACCATTTATAAACTGAACAGTTTTGAAAATTCTCTGAACCAAAACTGTTTAACATATACAGATTTCATTCTTTCCTTTATACTTGAATGGAACCAAACCATTTATAAATTAAACTAGAACTTTTCCAGAAACCTTGAACCGCATAATCTTGATTTCAGTGAGTTTTTCTTGGATTATGATTGATCATACCATGATGTAACAATTATATTTTTCGACTTTCAAAGCATGAAAAACCCTTACTCATATGTATGTATTATGTACTACAATCAAGAAATTTATTGTTAATTTTAAACTACTTTGTATCTTTTTGGAGATTATAGAATCTAACCATTTCAAAACTTAACCATTTACATACTTTAAAATCTGATTCTGACCAGTTTGAACTGTTAACGAACGGGCCTGGTCTGAACAGAACTGCCAAAAGTTATTTGGTCCTGTATTGGTTTGATTCTTTATCCCTAGTCCAAAATATATATTAATTTCATGTTGTTTTTCATTTAGAAGCTTAATATTATAAGATGTGGGAACTGAACGTTTGGTTTGAAACATCAAATTCTTTGAATCCACATCATATCATTTTACTTCATTGTGCTAACTAATAGTGTAGTTTAAAAGTAACTTTTTTGTTCATTCATCATAACTTGCATGACTTTTAGGGTTACCGTCCATTTCCCATCACAGTATGCATCCATGATTCCACATTCTCTCCTTCCATCATGACTTGCCGTACCTTTAATATGCATCCATATCCATTCAGTTTGATTCGTTCATTTAAACTTGCACTACTTTAGGGTTACCGTACATCTCCATTACGCTATGAATCCATATTGATTCCTTCCATCATAACTTGCATTATTATGGATCAATATGCACCATGATCATTATACCCTTAGGGTTACCATACGTTTCCATATGAACACTATATAGTGCGTATATATTTCTCTCTAGCTCGCAAATAACATTTGGTATGAATCCTTGGTACCATACCTGTACAGTACATGGAAACAGTACACACTACTTCTCTGTGTAGCCAATGCATTTGACTGCCGTACATGTATATCTGTCGCTCAAATATGTCCTTGTCTGAAACTCACGTGGAAACGAGGCTGTCTGACTCGGTGGAGAGTTCGCTCTCATCTACTATAGCTGTTTACGTTACACCTTTAGTAATGCGGAAGTATTATGATTCTACTGCAACGAACAACTTCTGGCTGAATCAAATGGTGATGAAGAGCAAGAGTATCCATTCATTTATCTTATCAAGCATATATTAAGGTTTTCTGCGTGAACTCTGCTAGATCAAAGTTTAACCTTTAGTCTAAAAAACAGTCGTTGCTATAGTAGTTACTTCTAGCATACATGAAAACTCTCAGCTTATAATGATCACAGATTAAACCAAGCAATCACGAGTCCTCGCGGTTGGACCGCCATCCTCAACAATCGGAAGCACCCAATTGTATTCTTGGTTTATGTCCATATTTCAACCTCGAAGGTATAAAGAGCGAAGCTCCTCACCAGCAAGGCCATAACCTCACTTTGAGTGACACCTTCATGCTTCACTTCCCGAATGCTTGTTCAAGTAGACTTCGTAAAGTTGGACAGGCCTGATTTCTTGCGACCGTGTACTTGATGCCCTCTGGCATTAATTCATCTCTGTTGTTTGCACATATCATTGCAGGAATTCAAGTGAAAGGAGCTGGAGGATGCACTTTCTAGCCCCGAGGAGAAGCGGAGTATACGTACTTGCAGTTAGCAAGAGGACTGATCGTTAGAGAATTTTACAGCGCTTTACTTGCATACTACCACAAGCATTCACACTTGGGTTGGATAGAACTCTCTACTTCAGTCGAAACTAGTGAGATATTAGTCATATTGCTCATTCTCAATGCTTAGCATGGGAATGGAAGGGTATGAGGACAATCCAGGACCTGGGGAATAGTACCAAGTGCCACAGTGACATGTACATGGGTAGAAGCTTCAGTTACGACATTCAAGTAGACCTCGTAAAGTTGGACAGGCCTGATTTCTTGCGACTGTATACTTGATGCCCTCTGGCATTAATTCATCTCTGTTGTTTGCACATATCATTGCAGGAATTCGTAATGAAAGGAGCTGGAGCATGCAGTTTTAGCCCCGAAGAGAAGCGGAGTACTTGCGGTTCGAAAGAGAACTGATCGTTAGATACAACGCTTTACTCGCATATGCATACTACAACAAGCATTCACACTTGGATTTACGTTGGGTAAAACTCTCTACTTTTGTCGGAAACTAGTGAGATATTTACAACTACTCATTCTCGACGCTTAGCACGAGAATGGAAGGTTATGAGGACAATCAAGAACTCAATGGTTTTGATTTGCTGGAGAACACTACCGAGTGCCAATACATTCGTTGAGCTTACATGTTATGCATTATGATCATCCCCAGAATTCTTACTTCTACAGATCCCCTTTTTCGATTCAGATTGTTGGTGAAGAACACGTTCTGCAAAGATATCGATGGACTCTGATGTTGGGAGGGTGTTTGTCGGAGGAGTATATTGGAGGACATCTAAGAGAAAACTGAGGTACTACTTCAGTACTTACGGTTTCGTAATAGAGGCAATAATCGCGACCAACCATATTACTGGAAAAGGGCGAGGCTTTGGTTTCGTGACATTTGCTGATCCAAGTGTGGTTGGCCGAGTTATTACTGTGCACCACATAATTGACTGGCATGAGGTGCAAGTGAAGAAGGCGATACCCCGGGTGAAACCAAGACAACTGATCATCGATAAAGATCACCTGCATTCTGCAGTGTTGTCGACAAAGGTATTTCCCGGAGGTTTAGTGGGTTGTGCGACAAGCGCGGACCTAAGGGAATATTTCAGTAAGTTCGGAACAGTTATAGACACCGTGGTGGTATGTGCTCGTGACACTCAGAAACCCCGTGGTTTTGACTTTGTCACATTTGACTCCAAAGATGCAGCTTGGCAGGAATTGGCTCCACCGTGAACACTCCCAGTGGTGATGATAAAGGGTTCGATGGAAACCTGGAGTATAACAACTGTACTAGTCTCAAAGTTCATCACACTAACTACATCATGTTGGCACTAACTTGAGAGAATGGACATGTTACAGTAAAGGCTTTGCAGTAAGTGGTTTGCGATTCAAATTGATGATGGAAACAGGAATGGCGAGAAAATAAAGGCTTTGCTTGCAGAGGAGGGACTCGAAACAACATCTAGACTCCAGAAAATTAGTCTAAGAGATCAGATAGTTCTATTTTCTAGACTATTGTAAATTTTCAACATTGTGAAAAGATTATCTACCTAGCTGGAGGACAAATGTACTTGTTCTTAAGCAACCTCTATTCTAATCCATCATTTCCAGATGAGATTCTAGATACAGACTTGACCAATCAAACATCCTAAAGCCCGATTTGCTACACAAGTTAACCCTCTTAAGCGTTGTACGTAATATCAATAACTGAAAAGTAGAGGACAACTGTGTACATGTGTGCCCGAGACTAGTCTCATGCTTTCCACTTGGCAGCGAGAAACTGCCAGTCACACCATTTTCATTGCATCGTGGAGCAATATTGTCTTGGTTTTATTTTGATCCAAGAATCAGTACGGCACTCGTTAATTTACTTGTAAGACAGTAGCAACAATTGTCACTCAAGGTAGAGTAACAAATTTAAGGCATTGTCATGTGATTGATCTAAGATATTGGAATTTACATGGATTAGCTACGGTCATAACAAGACTATATATGCACATAGCGTGATTATCTCTTCTACACTTCCAGTGTTTCGGAACACATCTGAGAGGAAACTGGGAAACTACTTTAGTACTACGGTAAGTACAGTAAGAAGAGCAATATATAATCGTGACCAATTGGTTTACAGAAAGTGGAGGCTTTGGTTCCATAATATTTGTTGATACAACCATGGTTGATCGAGTCGTTACTCTGAACTACATCATTGACGGGCACGAGGTAGAAGAGAAGAAACTGATACCTCGAGTGGAACCAAGACATCTGGTCACGTAAAAAATGATCTTTCACGTGGATCAGAGGTCACGGTTGCACTCGAGGTACTGCATTCTTCGCTTCCACTTCTTGCTAGTCAATGATGTGTTCAGAATAAAACCTCGGTAAACACAGTTGGATCAACAAATATTAAGAACCCAAGGTCTCACCCTTCCTAGTAAACTATTGGTCACGATTATTACCTCAGTTACTGTAACCTAAGTCCTAAAGCATTTTATTGATTTCTCCTCAGTTGTCTTCCAAAACACTCCTCCTAAAAACACCCTTGCAGAGAATTGACTCCCGGCCAATTCCTACGATGACAATTAATTGAATTCAACGAAAACCGAAAGAACTTGCTACAAACCAATGCAGTAACTCAAGATTCTACATTCTACTCAACCCAGTCTGAATGCTTCTGGTAATACGGGAGTAAAGCGTTGTAGAATATCCTCTCAGCATTAAATATACATGTAAGTCTTCTTTCGAACTGTAAGTACCTCGTTTCTAGATCTCATCGTGAAAACACTTTCCTTGTCAATGTCAAGGAAAAGTATTATTTCATGGTCCATCAGCTAAACCTTTCGCCTGCTCCTGGTCACGTAGAATTCTGCAATGATACATACAACGAACTAAATGAAATATTTCCTCCCCAGAAGACATCAAGTAACACGATGTCTAAAAGTCAGGCATAAATCAGTAAGTACTAAGTTCTGGTTTCCTCTCTAACTCTACCTGTGTCAGAATAGGTTCGCTTGAACAAGCATCGGGGAACTGGAACAACTCAAAGTGAGATTATGGCCTTTGGGCTAGGAGCTTTATATCCTCAAGGTTGAACTTAGGAGTGTGCACTGGTTCGGTACTTATATCGATAGTAAAAAACCGAATGGTTTTTACAGTTCAGGCTAGATCAGTTAAGAAACGGTTTCATTCAGATGTTGTAAACCGTTCGGTTTTGAAACGGTTTAATTGGTCTTTCAAATGAATGGTTTTTAAAGGGTTTGGGTTTTCAAGTAGTGATCTCTAAACTACTCAGTTACAGACTCACAAAAGAATTTACAAGATAGTTTAACGAGAATTACTATTGAGTAATAAGATGTGTTCAAACCCATAAAGTGTTAACGTTAGGAACAATCAAAATGTAAGAATTTACTTAAAAGCTCAATGCTTTGATAATGCAATTTAATATTTTGAGAATTTAAAACTATTTGGTTTATAAATGGTTTTATTTGGTTCCAGTTTTTAGAAATTGATTAGGTTTGTAAACAACTCGGTTGAGAGGTTTTCTAAATGATTTGATCCGTAAGTGATATCCTGTCAGAATTTTCAAACGATTTGGTATTGGATTTGATATTGGTTTGAGTACAACCGTTACGGTTTCATCAAGGAGAACTACTTGTTGAACTATGCAAAACATGCATGCAACATGAACTTATGCGGAAATGATACCAGTTTCTTGTTATCGGAAAATAGATCGGATTGTCTCCATGTACGTAATGGAACCGTTTATGAACTAAACCAGACCTTTTTACAGAAATCTTGAACCGCATAAGATTTCAGTGAATTTTTACAGAGTTTTTTTGATTTGAGGTAACACGATGTAGCAATTATATTTTTCAACTTACAAAGCATAATAAACCATTGCTGATATTCTATACTACAATATTATGTATTACAATGTTACAGTATTATGTATTACAATCAAGAAACAATTATTGTTAATTTACCTACTTTGTATCTTTTGGGAGATTATAGAATCTGGACAGTTTCAAAACTGAACCCTTTACGTAATTTAAAATCTGATTTGGAAGTGTTTGAATTGTTAACTCTACGAACAGAACTGCCAAAACTGGTTAGGTCGATTCTTTATCCCTAGTCCAGAACATACATTAATTTCATGTTGTTTCTCAGTTAGAGGCTTAATATTAAAAAATGAGAGAACTGAACTTTTGGTTTGAAACATCAAATTCTTTGAATCCCCATAATACTCATTTAATTCATTTGTGCCAACTAATCGCGTAGTTCAAAAGTAACTTTCTTGTTCCATTCATAGGCGATGCCATCTAGTTTGATGCCTTTCATCATAACTTGCATTACTTTTAGGGTAACCGTCCATTTTCCATCACAGTGTGTATCCATGATTCCACATCCATTCCTTCCATCATTACTTGCCGTACTTCTAATATGCATCAATAATCAATTCGATTTGTTCAGTCATCAAAACTTGCATACTTTTAGAGTTACCATACATTTCCATTACACTATGAATCCATAGCGATTCCATCCATCATAACTTGCATCATTATGGATCATTATACTTTTAGGGTTACCATACGTTTCCATATGCAAACACTATATAATGCGTATATATTTCGATAGCAAATGGCATTTAATATGCATCAATACACATCCTTGGTACCATACCATTACAGTACATAGAAACATGACAGTAGTGCGTATTTCTCTGTGTAGCCAATGACATTTGATTGCCGTACATACCTGCCGCCCAAATATGTCCATGTCTTAAACTCACGTGGCGAAGATGCTGTGGAGAGTTCGCTCTCATCTACTGTAGCAGTTTACATTACACTTCTAGTTCGGAGGAAGTATTATGATTCTACTGCAACGAACAACTTTTGGCCGAATCAAATGGTGATGAAGAGCAAGAGTATCCATTCATCTACCTTATCAAGCATATATTAAGGTTTTCTGCGGGAACTCTCCTAGTTGAAGATTAACCTTTAGTTTAAAAAAGAGTCGTTGCTACGGTAGTTCCTTCTAGCATACATGAAAACTCTCGACTTAGAATGATCATGATTAAGCGAAAGATCCAACCGTGAGAACCCACGATCCTCAACAATCGGAAGCACCCAGTAGTATTCTTTGTTCATTTCCACTGTTCAACCTCGAGGGGTATAAAGCAGCGAAGCTTCTCGTCTACAAGGCCATAACCTCACTTTGAGTGACAGCTTCATGAGCACTTCAGTTCCTCGATGCTTGTTGATTTCCATAGTTCAACCTGGATGCTCTGGTGATGTTTTCGAGCATTCATTTGTGTTCTTTGCACATATCATGTTCTATGTAGGAATTAGAAGTGAAAGGAGCAAGCACTTTCTATCCCTGACTAGAAGCGGAGTACTTACGGTTCGAAAGAGGACTTATCGTTAGAGGATTTTCTACAGCGCTTTACTCGCATACTACCACAAGCATTCGCACTTGTGTTGGGTAAAACTCTCTCCTAGAAACTTAGTGAGATATTTAGTTGCACTGCTCATCATCAGTGCTTCGAACGGGAATGGAAGGGTATGAGGACAATCCAGAACTCAATGGTTGTGAGTTCTGGAGAATATTCCCGACTGCCGCTTTGGTATGAGTTAGAAGCTTGAGTTACTGTACTGGTTTGTTGTACTATTGGGTTTTCGTTGCGATTACATGTTATGCAGAATTCTCACTTCTACAGCTCTCTTTTTCTGCGACAGATTGTAGGTGAAGAAAACGTTTTGCTAAGATGGACTCTGATGCTGGGAGGGTGTTCGTTGGAGGAGTACCTTGGAGCACATCAAAGAGCAAATTGAGAAAGTATTTCAATACTTACGGACTAGTAATTGAGGCAATAATCGCGACCAACCATATTACTGAAAGAGGGAGAGGCTTTGTTTTCGTGTCATTTGCTGATCCAAATGTGGTTGGCCGAGTTATTACTGTGGACCACATAATTGACGGGCATGAGGTGGAAGTGCAGAAAGCGATACCCCGGGTGAAACCAAGACAACTGATCAACGACCAAGATCATCTACATTCTGCAGTGTTGTCGACAAAGGTATTTCTCGGAGGTTTAGTGGGTTCTGCGACAAGCGCGGACCTAAGGGAATATTTCGGTAAGTTCGGAAAGGTTATAGACGCTGTTGTCATATGTGCTCGTGATAGTCAGAAACCCCGTGGTTTTGGCTTTGTCACATTTGACTCTGAAGATGCAGTTGAGAGAGTACTTAAAACTCCTTTTCATCCAGTCAAACCGAGAGAGAAAATGGCGGAAGCGAGAAGAGCCATCCCCAGATCTATAAAATGTCTCTCTGATCCTGGTGGGTCGGCCGGAATTGGCTCCACCGTGAACACTCTCAGTGGTGGTAATAGAGAGATCGACATCCGGAAACTTGGAGCCATGTTGGGGAGCTCCATCAGTGCTCCAGCAGGACATGAAATGTACTTAGCTCGCGATATCGATGGGTCCTGCCTCCGACTCCTTCGTAGGGATAGTTCTATCAGTTATGCTCAAGCAGTTGCTGGTTGTGTTAGGAGTTTAGAGCCGGGATTAGCTGATTGTGGAAGCTCCTCTATAACAAGGGATCCTGCATGGTGCTGTGGCGGAGTAGGAGAAAGCTATTCAGTTTACAAGAGTAGTACTGTTGGTACAGAGACTAGTCATGCACGTCCTACAACTCTGTGGAGACATGGAGGTACTGATCCCAGCCAATATGCAGTCCCCAACTACAGAGATGGACTTATGGCTAGTATGGGTTCTACTGGGAGCGAGAAAATGTTTGACTCCACTGTCTACTCTGCTGACTATGGAACTGGAGGCAGCAACTGTGAGTCGACCAACTTTGTAACCGACAGAAGCTTCATGAGCTCTGGAAACGCAAGAGTGGAAATGGTTCAAACCGGGAGTTCACTGTATGATAATGACTGGAGTGCCAGCAGTCATGGAGACTTCAACTATTCGGCCCTACAGTTGGGCAGCTTAATTAATTACGCATCATGATCATAGGTTACCGCAGTAGCAGCCCCCAGTCAGAGACTGAGTCCAACAAGCCAGTCGGGTATTACTGGTTCTGATCATTCTGAAGTTTCGAGCACAATTGGCCACGGGTGCCAACTGCAAGAGAGTTGCAGGTGGTGGAACCGTCACAGGAGAGAACTTGCAATGAGTACGCTGTAAGGGTCGATCAAGGATCCGGAACAGCACACTTAGTCTCTTACGGTACCGGTCGGTGTTGACTCCACAGTCTTCTGGATATCGATCTAGATATATAATCCGATGGGGACATGAAAAGCAAACGCGCATGATTTTGTGGAAGAATTAGTTAGCTTTGCCAATGGTATGCGTTCAGTAAATTTCCTTGAGATCGTAGCTCGATTCAGTATTTTTTCTTCTGACAAGCATGTTGTTACTCTCCATGCTTACTAATTAGTTTAGACCGTGTGAGACATGTCAACCTAGCTTGAAGCAGGTCAAGCTTCTTGATGTAAACAATTTTCTGAGGAGACTTATTCGTAGAAGAAGCTGAAAACGGCAACTCTTCTTGCATCCAGTTTTGGGTTCGTTGTTTGATGAGCGCATAATTAGTGCTACATTACGTCCCCAGTCGCGATCGGAAACTATTCTGAAACTGTGTATTAAATGAAACATCGATCATGATTTGCTCCAACCCTGTACATGTATCAGTCAGATGTTCTTCTCGTACAAGCAAACTCCCACAAGCATTCGACTTATCAACGTTTTCCGCGGACGTTCCGTGAGGTAGTGGAGATGTGAAGTACAATTCCAATTTTATACTAATGCATGACAGCAGGTCAAGCTTCTTGATGTAAACAATTTTGTGAGGAGACTTATTCTTAGAAGAAGCTGAAAACGGCAACTCTTCTTGCATCCAGTTTTGGGTTCGTTGTTTGATGAGCGCATAATTAGTGCTACATTACGTCCCCAGTCGCGATCGGAAACTATTCTGAAACTGTGTATTAAATGAAACATCGATCATGATTTGCTCCAACCTTGTACATGTATCAGTCAGATGTTCTTCTCGTACAAGCAAACTCCCACAAGCATTCGACTTATCAACGTTTTCCGCGGACGTTCCGTGAGGTAGTGGAGATGTGAAGTACAATTCCAATTTTATACTAATGCATGACAGCAACTGCACCTGACACTCTACTGCTAATGCCAACAAGCTAAGCGTTAGCTTGTTTTCAGCCCCATCGGCCCCGCTAAGGAGTGGTCTAATCCTCCTGCCGGGGTTTCCCTCTGGATTCTCCTTGCCTCGTGGAAACCTTAAACGGTGCAACTTCTAGTTTACAGAGATTTAGCCGACGTAAAGACTTAGAACATGATTAATAATCATTTTGTTAAGAACCAAAATAAAGATCATCTCATCTTTTGGTCTGCTTCAGCTCTTACCAACGTTCATCTTGTACCAGTTTATCGAGAAGCTGTGGTGAAACAAATCTTTCTGGAGGGCATTTTTATTTGAATTTTGCTAATTTTTTATGTCTCTTCCGGATCTGCCGTGGGGCTTCCTGTAGCCGTGCGTTGTTTCCCTTGCACAGCCTGATCACGGCAGGAGGACTAGACTCCACACCGCCCTGGCTACGTGCATACAGGGCTACCAAACTGATTCCAGAAGATACATTGTAATTTTGTGTATACTCTCCAACAACTCTTTTCCATTTAGTTGTGTTCAACCTGTGATCATGAGGATAGATTCTTCCAAAAAAGTATTACATAAATTTTAGTGAGAATGGTATACTAATGTAATACTGAAACTATTACCAAATTAATGATCTCACTACCAGCTAACAAATGGGACTGAATGGTGCCAAGCAAAGCAGAGTCCAGCAATTCCGTTGATGGATGAACGTTTATTGATAAACTGTTTACATACTTTGAACGGGAAAAAACCTCACAACGAAAACCCTAGTAAATATGTATAGAAAGCGTAATTCTGGCCGGTGGAGGAAAACGAAAAAAGTGTAAAATACTTTTTTTTCTTTCTTATGTCAGCACGGATTTCTGAGAGCTGGTACGGAAAACAGAAAATTAAGATCATAGTACCAGACGTATCAGCGAGATTATGGAATATAAAATTAAAATAAATAAATAAATAATTTTTTAAATTTTTAATTAATTGTTTTAATTTCTACTTTTAGAAATACTTAAAAACACGAGGAGAGTAGGAGATAACCCATAAATCCTGACCAGAATGCCACGCTTCAGAAGGTACAAGTCCTGGATTTTATACTCATTAATGTATTAAAATACATTGAGATTAATTTAATACCTAACCCTTCCTGTTGAAAAGATTAGGTATTAAATTAAACATATTTACCTCCTCCATAGGAAGATAGAGGAAGTGAATATGCAACGAAGTGTACATTCAAGTAGTAGACACAGTAGTACTTCAAGAGTAAAATATATCTTTACGCTGGAGGCTATAGGGTTACCTCCTTTAACCGAACCTGGGTTACAAAACCTCTCCAGTACCAACCATGCTTCTGGTCCCTTATAGGAACCTCTAACGCATACGTGAAGATAGGCTAAGCGAGTTAATGAGAGAAGCGACGGATGAAGTAAGTAAAAGTTTAACAAAAATGAAGGTCCCTCTCTGCCTGAATTAATGAGTTAGAACGCTTATTACTTCGTGAAGAGATCTAGGTATAAAATAATACGCTATTTGATTTTCTCCTGTATCACAATTTTTGTTTCTATGAGAGTAATACCAGTATTTCGAGCATACATATCCGACAAAGATTAACAGTTCACGTTGGACCGGTGCAGGTGCTCAAAATAGTTCAACATTAATTATCGTCTTGATTTAAGACTAATGTAACCAGATCATACAGCTTTGAGAAATGTTTGACGAATATCAAATCTCCTAATTAGAATTTGTTTATAAGGTACTGTAACACAGTTCATATATTCCTTCTTTGCTCTAATGGCTGGTTCTCAATCATTATAGCTACTTTTCTTGCACATAATATTCACATTGACTTAAGGTTGCTTATTCACTTCTTCCATCCGAAGATGGAAGAGTGCTGCAACCTTAACCTTGATTTATTACCTAACTCTTCTGACGAGAAGGATTAGTAATAAATCAATGTATTTATATATTCATGAATTCAGTGCAGCACCCTCGTGCACTTGTACCCGATGAAGCAAAGAACCACACTGCACTTATGGGTTTTCTAAGGAGGTTTCCAACGTTCTTGGAGCAAGTAACAGTTAATATTTAAATATTTTTTTGATTTTTTGATTTTATTTAATCTAACATATGTATATAACACTTAAATTATTTCAGATATCTTAAAGAGAGCAAAAGTACGGAAGTTGATTGAGCATGCTTATTCACATTTGGTAGGAGCGTTTAAGATGCATGAGAAATTCAATACTATAGCGATAATCTGTAAAGTATGTTTACCAAATTCAAGAATAACATACTCAAGAATGTCCTTAAACGGGACAGGGAAGTTACTGTAGCATACTTAAATTTACCGAGAATGTATTAGCCTAATGGTCGAAGAGTATCTACTTCAAGATAGATATGAAAATTTTTTATTATTTAATAAGAAGCTTTAACATTGCTACACCAGTATAGGTCGGAGCTGTTTGGTTATTTAAAATGCTTATATTATAATTATCTTAGATAACTACAAAGAGCATGATTATTTAACATTTTAATCCCTATATTTATACAAATATGATTCCTCAAATATGTAAAACATCTTTCATCTGTAACTCCAAATCTATATTAGAGGTGTTAAAGTTACAATCTTCTGGAATGATTCCTCTTCCACGGGCACGAGTTACAACTTTGGGCAAATTTTTGCGAGCACCTGTTGAGGTGCATGCAGGAGTTACCCGATGAAAGTGTTTTGCCATGAGTTTTATCGCCCGTAGGTTCAAATCTTCTCTAGCTGGGCAGATGATAATTATGACATCGTCTTTCGTGACGAAATTTTGAAGATTGAATTTGAATTTCTCTGTCATACTTTTAGACAGAACAATCATTCCATGCCATACAACAATCGCTTTTCGCTGTACTGCTCTTGTTAATTTGACGTGACATTCATGGTCGGACGCTTCGTGATGTTTCTGATCAGATTGATGTGACCTTTGTGAGTCGACGTTCAGCGATGTTCTATCATGGAGTTCGATAGCTTTACTGTGTTCTGTAGATGACGACACTAAAACTGATTTCAGATGGAAGAGCATGTTATAAGTTAAGAGCTCAACGCATGAATATTTTAGAAAGATCACTTTTTCTAAGTATGTTTGTGAAGAAGAATGCCACGTTTGTCAGAAAGAAAGAGTTTACTCCAAGATGTAGAGACATCCTCGAGAGAGAAGCTATGGGAGAGTTTTGCGTAAAATCAATATATTCTTTAGAATCCTCTGATATTGACAGTGATTCTTCTGAAAGTCTAAGCTCAGACGATGAAGATACACTGAACTTGTATCTAGCTTTAGAAGGTCTCATTATTTAGACAGATCACCTCCCATCACGAAAAGTAAAGATTTTGTAGAAAATTACTTTTTGGATCTCTCATAGGTTTCTTTCAAGATGGAAATATCTTCCTGTACTCTAGCTTATCTCTTAAACTATCTTCATATGCTGTAATCAAGTTAACTCTAATTTTGGGACTATCTGTCTTCGTATGCTTTACTACATCAAGAACCCATCTGGCTCCTTGTTTATGATCAGAAACATTGCTCCCAATTGGTTGATCTTGCTCCATCGGCTCGTGAGAAATATCACTAGTGTCTTTATCTCTAACACTATGTTAATTTAGGTCTCTATATATAGCTCCACATAAATAGACTGTTCATCTTCTTCATCTTCTTCATCAACTTGATGGTTGACATCTTCTTGTCTAGTCTCGTGGATCATACCTCCCTATCTGCACTGAGAATCGTATCCTAACAGCTCATCTTCATCTGGCAGTCCTAAAGAAGACAATGCAAGAAGTTCTTTGTTTCCTCTGGAACCAAAAATTGCATTTATCCTGTCAAAACATGGACATATAGAGTTTAACTTATCTCTAAAGTCATACTAGTAAGCATCTCTGTCTCAGATACACCTCCACTCGTCTTGTCTTTCAGTTATCTTGCTGTCTTGTACATGTCCACATGTCTATCAAAATGTTTCTTCAGTTCTTCACTTGTCAGGATTGGAAGACTGAGATGTCATATTGCTGAAAGCAGCAACTTTAGTTAAATGTAGACCCTCTCCAATCTTTATTTTTTGTCCAGCATTATGAAGAGAAGCAAAATTCTCTAGATCTTCTAAATACTCGACGATCTTCTCATAGTCACTCAGATCTACTCGAATCTTTATCTTCTTCCTAGGTTCTACAGCAATAAGAGCTATAGGATTCTCAATTCTCTTTGTGTCCATTGCACTTTGAAAACACTCTGAATCTATAATTCTCTTGACTATCACAAGCTGATTGTATGCATGCTGATCGAATACAAGTGTTACAGCAACACCAATAATTTCTATCTCCTTTCGAGGCTACTCACAGTTCACTCAATTTCAAAAACAAGTCACGATCTTGAAGACTGAATTGTGTGAGAAAAGTTTATGAATGAAGAATTCATATCAATGAAGAGTGAAAGAAGTGGGTTTGATTTAGATTCATGACTCAACAGAATCATCATTCTGGAGTCAGCTAAATAACAATATGATAACTTTGTGACCCCTTCAACACCTCACAGGGAGAAGAGGCTATCCGATATCAATGCAAAAATGCAATGAAGTTACGGACCTTTGTGCCTCGTACGTTAAAGAATCTTTCAATTTAAATTTGACACCCTCTATTAAACGGTAGAAGAAGGTACAAGCGACTCTGAAGTTTAAACCTGGACTTATGTACTTGGGAATCAGTTCATTTTAGATGCTACTGCAACCATTCACAAAGCAGGAGTTGAAGTACGTTAAATTATTTATTGTAATTTTTCCTTTCGTCACCATGTATAACCTCGCGAGGCTGTAACGTGCAAATTCCTCGTTACATTAATATATGTTTTATGAAGTTTTTAATTTTGGACCAGCTTGATTGAAAAGAATATTAGATTCGAAAAAAAGCAAGCAAAAAAGCATTTTCTCTCTTAAAGTTCAAGTAGAATGATTCAATCAGTTATTTTGGTGATATTTGGTTCTTCTTTCTTTTTTCTTTTTATTCGTGTGGGTACATATTAAGCACACTTCTCTCTTCGAATTGTTTTCTTTTGATTTTGATTTTCTTCGATCAAGTGTGAGAGAGTTTGAGTCTTTGGTTCTTGATGTCATACAGACTGCTGGAATTTGAAATTTGAAATAAACCAAAACTAACTAGAGCTTGTGGGGAGTGTTCTGCTACCCATCTACAAAAGATTATCTACCTAGCCTGAGGACAAATATACTTGTTCTTAATAGAGATTGTTAACATTAACCAACCTCTAATCTAATCCGTCATTTTCACTGGCAGATCTAGATACTCGCAACCTTGCAAATGCAAGAGGGTAAGAGCATTGAGGATCATTTTATGGTCCTCAAATCTCTCTTACAAGACATCAAAACCTTAGGAGGAAGAGTTGAGGGTTCAGAAGCTATTCATTCGTTTCTTGAAAGTCTCCCTCCTACTTATGACGCATTTGTGAAGGCTATGGAGGTACGTCCTGGGAAAATTGAGATGGACGAACTAGAGAGTTTGGTGCTACAAGAAGAAATCAACATCGAACAAAAGAACAAAAGAAAAGCAGCGAGTGACGAATCTGTTTTGCTGTACATCAACAAACAGAGGGGAAACTTTCAGAGGAAGAGGAACCCATTTCCTCCCAACAAAAAGTGGAATAGCAGTGCTGGGCCAATCAACCAAGGAGGAGCCTCTTCGGAATATGCACAAGGTGACAAGAAGTGTAAGAATGGAGCCTCTCATTACTGTGATAAACCAAGTCACTTTGCTCGTGAGTCCAGATTGAAGACAAGACACGAAGGTACTGGTAAAGGCAAAAACAGAGCAAATCTTGCTCAGGATAAGTCACCAGGAGAAGATAATGAGCAGCTGTTTTTTACTGATGTGTACACCAGTAAGTTAGATCATCCATGGTGGATAGATTCTGAAGCATCTAACCATATCTCTTCCATTCGAGAGTGGTTCCACAACTTCCAGGAGATCATCAGTGGACCAACAGTGGTCTAGGAGATGATGAGAGATACGAAGTTAAAGGACAAGGTGATATTCACCTCCAACTACCTACTGGAGCAGTATTTCGAGTTGAGGGAGTTTGGTACATACCTGGTGTGGTGCATAACTTGCTCAATGTTAGGAGGTTAGTTCAAGCTGGTTTTTACATCAACTTCAACAACAAAGGCTGCAACATACAAGACAGTCAAGGTGTAGTAGCAAGAGACAATGTGGTAGGTCATTTATATGAGCTTGAAGCTACTTCCTTACCTGAAGTTTTGTTTACTGCTACTGTACAAGAGAAGACGGATTTGTGGCACTGAAGGCTAGGTCACATGAGTTCAGATAGAATGAACTTGCTGTGCAAGTTCAACCTAGTTGATGGAGTACAGAGGTTCGATTCTTTGCACAAGCCATGTGAGATCTGCTTGAAGAGAAAACATGTTCAGAAGAAGTTCCTTTCAGCAGCAAGAAGAGCTACAGCTCCACTAGACTTATTACATATAGATCTAGCAAGACCCATTGATCCTCCATCATTAGGTAGAGCAGAATATTACCTTTTGATAGTTGATGATTACTCACGAAAAATGTGGGTGAGTTTTTTGAGGAAAAAAGAATGAAGCTTTCACACACATGAAAGACTTCATAACCGAGGTTGAGCTTCAGACTAGCAGGAAAATTCAAAAAATCAGGAGAGACAGAGGAGGGGAGTTTTTGTCCAAAGCAACAGAGGCTTTCTACAAGTCCAAAGGCATCATACGACAACTAAGTGCACCTTACACTCCACAACAAAATGGAGTGGTGGAGAGGAAGAACAGAGTGGTTGCTGAAGTAACCAGATGTCTACTCAAGGATGGAGGACTACCTAGGAAGCTGTGGGTTGAAGCAGTTAACACTGCAGTATACCTTCTCAACCGAAGTCCAACAAAGGTGGTGGAAGGTATGAGCCCTGAAGAGGCTTTCATAAGTATAAAACCTGATATCTCAAATCTTCGAGTTTTTGGATGTAAGGTCTATGTACTTGTGCCTAGAGAGTTGAGGAGAAAGTTAGACAACTGCTCTAAAGTTTACACTTTCATAGGCTACTCTGAACAAACGAAAGGATACAGACTACTTGACATTAAAGAGAAGATTGTCATTAGTAGGGATGTTTTCTTTGATGAGACAAATCATACTGCTCATCTTGAGATAGAGAAGAAGGAGACTACCACTACCTCCAATGGTACTAGTTTAGCTTTCAGATTTCCTCTTTCTGAAATGTTACAAGATAATCAGTCTAATGAGAGAAAGTACCAGAAGCTGTTAGAGGTGGTGTAGATGTTGATGTTGCTGAAATAGAACATATCGTGCACTCACATGAGTTGGTAGTAGATCTTCCCACACAAGTTACAGTTCCAACTTCAGTACCTGAACAAGTGCTTCAACCACTTCCGAATCAGTAAGAAGATCTACTCGAATCAGGAGGCTACCTGCTCGACTTGCTGAGATGTGGTTGGCAGAGACGATTGACAACGCAGAACCACTGAAGTTCGAAGATGCTATGAAGTCTGAGAAGTGGACATAGGCGATGAAGGAGGAGTTTACTGCATTGCAGAAAAACAATACTTGGTTCTTGACAACTCTTCCTGGAGGGAAGAAGTTGATTGGAACCAAATGGGTGTACAAAACGAAGTACCATGCTGATGATACAGTTCAGATATATAAGGCTCGACTTGTAGCCAAGGGCTATCTATAGTAGCAAAGGGAGGACTATGGTGAGACGTTTACTCCTGTAGCGAATATGAGTTCAGTTAGACTGCTAATAGCATATTCTATGCTTCATAACTGGAAAGTATGGCAACTAGATGTGAAGAATGTTTTTCTGAATGATAAGATACAAGAGGAAGTATACATACAGCAGCCACAAGGTTTTCAGGTTGCTGGAAAAGAGCAGTTAGTATACAAACTTCGTAAAGCCTTGTATGGTCTTAAGCAAGCTCCTAGAGCTTGGTTTACTAGGATAGACAATTTCTTAAAGAAGAAGGACTTCTCTTCTACAAGGGGAGATCCTAATTTATATATCCTAGTTACAGCAAAAGGGAGAGTAGTTTTGCTGCTGTATGTGGATGATGTAATCTTTTCAGGCAACGATGAAGAGACTATCTCTTTAGTGAAGTTACAGTTATCTATAGAGTTTGAGATGACTGACCTGGGCAGACTTACCTACTGTCTTGGAGTTCATTTAGTCAAAGATGGAAAAGATATGTACCTTGTACAGGATAAGTACATCAAGGATACATTGAAGGAGTATCAGATGCAGGACTGCAAGCCAGTGCCTACTCCGAAGGATTGATCTACTCAGTATGGATTTGACGAAGCGGTTGATAAAACTGAGTACAGGAGACTAGTGGGAAAGCTGATCTATTTGATTGTAACGACCAGACCAGATCTAGCTTATGCTGTAAGCAAGCTTGGCCAGGAGATGGAGGATCCAAGAGTTCCACATTTGAAGGCGGCGAAACGAGTACTCATGTATCTGAAAGGTACTATGTTTCATGGACTGAAGTTTACTTCAATTAATCCTAAAGTTCTAACAGGCTTTACGGATGCTGACTGGGCACGTGATGTCATAGACCGGAAATCAAGATCTGGTTATGCATTCTTGCTTGCAGGTGCAGCTGTTACTTGGCAAAGTAAGAAACAGAAAGTTCCTTCTTTGTCATCCACGGAAGCCGAATGAATATCGTGGACTGTGTAATGCAGTTCGTGTGGATAAGATGGATGCTGGAAGATATGGGAGAGGTTCAAAGAGAACCAACTACCATTTTTACTGATAACATGAGTAGCATTGCTCTTGTCAGAAATCCAGTCCATCATGCAAGGACAAAACACATTGAGGTGCAGGTCCATTTTATTCGTGACAAAATACAAAGTGGAGAGATATGTGCCACTTGGGTACATACTGATGACCAACTAGCAGATATATTTACTAAATCTTTGTCTTAACCTCAGTTTGATAAACTGAGAAATGGCCTTGGTATATGTGAACTGCCCGTGATCTTACGAGGGGTGTTGAAGAATAACATAAGTTCACGTCCATCTTCTTTAACACTGTTCAGTTGTTTCTGTGGAATATCTGTCCTAACCACAGTTCAGTTCTTTCTCCCTCTTGTGTGTCTGTTACTATCTCCTTCTTGTGTATCTGAGTTGTAACTCCCACTGTTCTTCTGTTTCCTTGTTGCTTTACCGAGGCATCCCCAATGACCTCGACTCTGGAGATGATGACTGATTTCATTGTCTGATCCTATGTCCGCAGCTTCAGCTGTGTGTGAGCTCCTGCTAACTCTCATCTTATTCAACATCTGCTCCTTGTCACATAGAATTCTGCAATGATACATACAACTAACTAAATGAAATGTTTCGTCCCCAGAAGACATCAAATACACTATCATGGGAAAATTCAGGAATTAATCAGTAAGTTCTCACTTCCTCCAACTTTACCTCAGTCTGAATAGGTTCACTTGAACAGCTTCAAGCTTCAGGTCCTTGATGCTTGTTCAAGTGGACTCATTCAGATTCTAGTAAGGTTGATGAGCCAGGAAAACATACTGATTATACCTGACTTTTCATAAGGAAACAACTCGAAGTGAGATTATGGGCTTTCGGCTAGGAGCTTTATACCTTCCAGGTTGAACTTAGGAGTCTACACTGGTCCGGTCCTTATCTGGGTAGTACAAGACCAAATCGTTTCTACAGTTCAGGCTAGATCAGTTTGATTCAGATGTTATAAATAGTTCGGTCTTGAATCGGTTTAATTGGTCAAAAGAGTAGTTTCTAAACTGTTTGGGTTTCAAGTACTTATCTTTAAACTGTTTCATAATCTTAAGAAGATTTACAAGATAGTCTAATAACAGGAATTGATAATCGCTTTATCATAGTATAGTATTAATTTTCAAATAAATATTTCAGTTTAAAATTTGGACAAAAAAACCAAAAAGAGTGAGTATAATCAATTATATTGCATTTGTCAAGCATTCTGTTTGAATTATTGTCGTCTAAAGAAGTCCATGTTGGATAATAAAACACATTTAATTTAAATTTGCCAATGGTTACTAGTACTGCAAGGATAAAATCAAATGCATGAATTCTTCTTCGTTTACCATAATATTATAATAACTGAATGTTGTACATTACCAAATAATTTGATTCCTGAACCAGCGATATATTTTTCCCTAGGGCAACATAGATATATCTTCAGTAAAGTCCTTAATAATATATACTCATAGTAAGTAGTACTAGATATATTTATGACCTACAGCCAAAATCTGTTACAGTATCATTATAAACATAGTATAGAGATTACCACTATATAGCACGGGTCCAAGTTGGGACCACAAATTTTCATCACTAGGAACAGGTTATCATTATATGATTCTGAGGTTTTATTGTGCTTAGCCTACTTTTTGGTGTTGATATTCCAGCATTTTGTAATTATAGACTGTAATTATGATGCTATACTGTCTACCATTCTAATGGAATGATATTTGTTCATGGAACAAACCATTACTATCTCAAACCTTCTGTCACCTTCATTGAGATGGAAGACATTTGCACTCAGAATGTGGTTTTAACTCCTTTTAGAAAGCAAAGATATAAATTTATTAATAAATTATCACACCTGTAGCCTCGAGTCTTCTTTTATGTTAAACGTTGAACGTTCTGTTTTCATTTAACAAACAAAGTTCACCTTGGTCCTTGGATAATTACTAATGATTCTGTGTAAATTCTGCTTACATATACTGTGATAAGAATATTATAATTGAGTAAAATACACACAGATGTTTTATTCTTAATTTAAATTGGTATATTTGCTTTCAAAGCTTATTTTTAAAGTTTTTTTATACTCTTAGCCTACAAATAATATCTTGGAGGACATTGAGCATATCTTTTGTATGTGATATGATGTTTATAGTCTATTCCAAATTAAGATTACCATTAACATTACCAATATATTTTCTCCTTCTTATTGATGATATTTCGACTAATTGCTCAGATGGGTTTTATATCTAATATTCAAATTTCAAATAATAACCTAAACTCATAAGTACTACGGATATATAGACTGACATAACAGTTCATTCGACTAAGATAATCTAAGATTAAAAACTTGAAAGTAATATTCTACTGAAAACAACCTAAAAGTTTCTTAGAATTATACTTTTAACTACCGACTTATTGTAGCAGTCTGACTAAACTGGTTACCGTTTACATGAAACCCAACTGAACCAAAACTAAACCATTTTCAAAATTTTGAAACAAACCATTTATAAACTGAACAGTTTTGAAAATTCTCTGAACCAAAACTATTTAACATATACAGATTTCATTCTTTCCTTTATACTTGAATAGAACCAAACCATTTATAAATTAAACTAGAACTTTTCCAGAAACCTTGAACCGCATAATCTTGATTTCAGTGAGTTTTTCTTGGATTATGATTGATCATACCATGATGTAACAATTATATTTTTCAACTTTCAAAGCATGAAAAACCCTTACTCATATGTATGTATTATGTACTACAATCAAGAAATTTATTGTTAATTTTAAACTACTTTGTATCTTTTTGGAGATTATAGAATCTAACCATTTCAAAACTTAACCATTTACATACTTTAAAATCTGATTCTGACCAGTTTGAACTGTTAACGAACGAGCCTGGTCTGAACAGAACTGCCAAAAGTTATTTGGTCTTGTACTGGTTTGATTCTTTAACCCTAGTCCAAAATATATATTAATTTCATGTTGTTTTTCATTTAGAAGCTTAATATTATAAGATGTGGGAACTGAACGTTTGGTTTGAAACATCAAATTCTTTGAATCCCCATCATATCATTTTACTTCATTGTGCTAACTAACAGTGAAGTTTAAAAGTAACCTTTTTGTTCATTCATGTGCGATGTCGTCATCATAACTTGCATGACTTTTAGGGTTACCGTCCATTTCCCATCACAGTATGCATCCATGATTCCACATTATATATTAAGGTTTTCTGCGTGAACTCTGCTAGATCAAAGTTTAACCTTTAGTCTAAAAAAGAGTCGTTGCTATAGTAGTTACTTCTAGCATACATGAAAACTCTCAGCTTATAATGATCACAGATTAAACCAACCAATCACGAGTCCTCGCGGTTGGACCGCGATCCTCAACAATCGGAAGCACCCAATTGTATTATTGGTTTATGTCCATATTTCAACCTCGAAGGTATAAAGAGCGAAGCTCCTCACCAGCAAGGCCATAACCTCACTTTGAGTGACACCTTCATGCTTCACTTCCCGAATGCTTGTTCAAGTAGACCTCGTAAAGTTGGACAGGCCTCATTTCTTGCGACCGTGTACTTGATGCCCTCTGGCATTAATTCATCTCTGTTGTTTGCACATATCATTGCAGGAATTCAAGTGAAAGGAGCTGGAGCATGCACTTTCTAGCCCCGAGGAGAAGCGGAGTATACGTACTTGCGGTTCTAAAGAGGACTGATCGTTAGAGAATTTTACAGCGCTTTACTTGCATACTACCACAAGCATTCACACTTGGGTTGGATAGAACTCTCTACTTCAGTCGAAACTAGTGAGATATTAGTCATATTGCTCATTCTCAATGCTTAGCATGGGAATGGAAGGGTATGAGGACAATCCAGGACCTGGGGAATAGTACCGAGTGCGACAGTGACATGTACATGGGGTAGAAGCTTCAGTTACGACATTCAAGTAGACCTCGTAAAGTTGGACAGGCCTGATTTCTTGCGACTGTGTACTTGATGCCCTCTGGCATTAATTCGTCTCTGTTGTTTGCACATATCATTGCAGGAATTCGTAATCAAAGGAGCTGGAGCATGCACTTTTAGCCCCGAAGAGAAGCGGAGTACTTGCGGTTCGAAAGAGAACTGATCGTTAGATACAACGCTTTACTGCCATATGCATACTACAACTAGCATTCACACTTGGATTAACGTTGGGTAAAACTCTCTACTTTTGTCGGAAACTAGTGAGATATTTAGTGACACTACTCATTCTCGACGCTTAGCACGAGAATGGAAGGTTATGAGGAGAATCAAGAACTCAATGGTTTTGATTTGCTGGAGAACACTACCGAGTGCCAGTACATTCGTTGAGCTTACATATTATGCATTATGATCATCCCCAGAATTCTTACTTCTACAGATCCCCTTTTTCGCTTCAGATTGTTGGTGAAGAACACGTTCTGCAAAGATATCGATGGACTCTGATGTTGGGAGGGTGTTTGTCGGAGGAGTATCTTGGAGGACATCTAAGAGAAAACTGAGGTACTACTTCAGTACTTACGGTTTCGTAATAGAGGCAATAATCGCGACCAACCATATTACTGGAAAAGGGCGAGGCTTTGGTTTCGTGACATTTGCTGATCCAAGTGTGGTTGGCCGAGTACAGACTTGACGAATCAAACATCCTAAAGCCCGATTTGCTACACAAGTTAACCCTCTTGTACGTAATATCAATAACTGAAAAGTAGAGGACAACTGTGTACATGTGTGCCCGAGACTAGTCTCATGCTTTCCACTTGGCAGCGAGAAACTGCCAGTCACATCATTTTCATTGCATCGTGGAGCAATATTGTCTTGGTTTTATTTTGATCCAAGAATCAGTACGGCACTGTTTAATTTACTTGTAAGACAGTAGCAACAATTGTCACTCAAGGTAGAGTAACAAATTAAATGCATTGTCATGTGATTGATCTAAGATATTGGAATTTACATGGTTAGCTACGGTCATAACAAGACTATATATGCACATAGCGTGATTATCTCTTCTACACTTCCAGTGTTTCGGAACAAATCTGAGAGGAAACTGGGAAACTACTTTAGTACTACGGTAAGTACAGTAAGAAGAGCAATATATAATCGTGACCAATTGGTTTACAGAAAGTGGAGGCTTTGGTTCCATAATATTTGTTGATACAACCATGGTTGATCGAGTCGTTACTCTGAACTACATCATTGACGGGCACGAGGTAGAAGAGAAGAAACTGATACCTCGAGTGGAACCAAGACATCTGGTCACGTCAAAATGATCTTTCACGTGGATCAGAGGTCACGGTTGCACTCGAGGTACTGCATTCTTCGCTTCCACTTCTTGCTAGTCAATGATGTGTTCTGAATAAAACCTCGGTAAACACAGTTGGATCAACAAATATTAAGAACCCAAAATCTCACCCTTCCTAGTAAACTATTGGTCACGATTATTACCTCAGTTACTGTAACCTAAGTCCTAAAGCATTTTATCGATTTCTCCTCAGTTATCTTCCAAAACACTCCTCCGAAGAACACCCTTGCAGAGAATTGACTCCCGACCAATTCCTACGATGACAATTAATTAAATTCAACAAAAACCGAAAGAACTTGCTACAAACCGATGCAGTAACTCAAGATTCTACATTCTACTCAACCCAATCTGAATGCTTCTGGTAATACGGGAGTAAAGCGTTGTAGAATATCCTCTTAACATTAACTATACATGTAAGTCTTCTTTTGAACAGTAAGTACCCCGTTTCTAGATCTCCTCGTGACAGCACTTTCCTTCTCAATGTCAAGGAAAAGTATTATTTCATGGTCCATCAGCTAAACCTTTCTCCTGCTCCTGTAGAATTCTGCAATGATACATACAACGAACTAAATGAAATGTTTCCTCCCCAGAAGACATCAAGTAACACGATGTCTAAAAGTCAGGCATAAATCACTAAGTACTAAGTTCTGGTTTCCTTTCTAACTCTACATGTGTCTGAATAGGTTCACTTGAACAAGCATCGGGGAACTGAAACAACTCAAAGTGAGATTATGTCCTTTGGGCTAGGAGCTTTATACCGTCGAGGTTGAACTTAGGAGTGTGACCTGGTTCGGTACTTATCTCGATAGTAAAAAACCGAATGGTTTTTACAGTTCAGGTAACGGTTTCATTCAGATGTTGTAAACTGTTCGGTTTTGAAACGGTTTAATTGGTCTTTCAAATGAATGGTTTAAAAGCGGTTTGGGTTTTCAAGTTGTGATCTCTAAACTATTCAGTTACATACTCACAAAAGAATTTACAAGATAGTTTAACGAGAATTACTATTGAGGAATAAGATGTGTTCAAACCCATAACGTGTTAACATTAGGAACAATCAAAATGTAAGAATTTACTTAAAAGCTCAATTCTTTGAAGATTTTCGGAACTGCAGGGTCTACTTGCACTGGACGGGTGCTGATCACTTTGTTGGAGAAGAACGTGGAAGACTCCGAAGTTGTGGCTGTCGATTTAACCAAGGGAGAGCACAAGAGGCCCGAGTACTTGAAGAACCAGGTATGAGTGGACGTTACCTAATGCAATTTAATATAAACGGTTTTATTTGGTTCCAGTTTTTAGAAATGATTAGGTCTGTAAACAACTCATTGAGAGATTTTCTAAATGATTTGATCCGTAACTGATATCCTGTTCATAATTTTCAAACGATTTGATATTGGTTTGAACGAAACCGTTACGGTTTCATCAAGGACTTGTAACTACTTGTTGAACTATGCAAAATATGCATGCAACATTAACTTATGTGGAAGTGATACCAGTTTGTTGTTATCGGAAAATAGATCGGATTGTCCCCATGTACTTAATGGAACCAAACCGCGTATGAACTAAACCAGACCCTTTTACAGAAATCTTGAACCGCATAAGATTTCAGTGAATTTTTACAGAGTTTTTTTGATTTGAGGTAACACGATGTAGCAATTATATTTTTCAACTTACAAAGCATAATAAACCATTGCTCACATTCTATACTACAATATTATGTATTACAATGTTACAGTATTATGTATTACAATCAAGAAACAATTATTGTTAACTTAACTACTTTGTATCTTTTGGGAGATTATAGAATCTGGACAGTTTCAGAACTGAACCCTTTACGTAATTTAAAATCTGATTTGGAAGTGTTTGAATTGTTAACTTTACGAACAGAACTGCCAAAACTGGTTTGGTCGATTCTTTATCCCTAGTCCAGAACATACATTAATTTCATGTTGTTTCTCAGTTAGAGGCTTAATATTATAAAATGTGAGAACTGAATCTTTGGTTTGAAACATCAAATTCTTTGAATCCCCATAATACTCATTTACTTCATTTGTTCCAACTAATCTCGTAGTTTAAAAGTAAGTTTTTTGTTCCATTCATATGCGATGCCATCTAGTTTGATGCCTTTCATCATAACTTGCATTACTTTTAGGGTTACCGTCCATTTTCCATCATAGTGTGCATCCATGATTCCACGTCAATTCCTTCCATCATTACTTGCCGTACTTCTAATATGCATCAATAATCAATTCGATTTGTTCAGTCATCAAAACTTGCATACTTTTAGAGTTACCATACATTTCCATTACACTATGAATCCATAACGATTCCTTCCATCATAACTTGCATCATATGGATCATTATACTTTTAGGGTTACCATACGTTTCCATATGCAAACACTATATAATGCGTATATATTTCTCTCTCTAGATAGCAAATGGCATTTGATATGCATCGTGCATCCTTGGTACCAGTACAGTACATGACAGTAGTGCGTATTTCTCTGTGTAGCCAATGACGTTTGATTGCCGTACATACCTGCCGCCCAAATATGGCCATGTCTTAAACTCACGTGGCGAAGATGCTGTGGAGAGTTCGCTCTCATCTACTGTAGCAGTTTACGTTACACTTGTAGTTCGGAGGAAGTATTATGATTCTACTGCAACGAACAACTTTTGGCTGAATCAAATGGTGATGAAGAGCAAGAGTATCCATTCATCTACCTTATCAAGCATATATTAAGTTTTTAGGCGGGAACTCTCCTAGATGAAGATTAACCTTTAGTTTAAAAAAGAGTCGTTGCTACAGTAGTTCCTTCTAGCATACATGAAAACTCTCGACTTAGAATGATCATAGATTAAGCGAAAGATCCAATCCAGAATCCACTATCCTCAACAATCGGAAGCACCCAGTAGTATTCTTTGTTCATTTCCATAGTTCAACCTTGAGGGGTATAAAGCAGCGAAGCTTCTCGTCTACAAGGCCATAACCTCACTTTGAGTGACAGCTTCATGAGCACTTCAGTTCCTCGATGCTTGTTGATTTCCATAGTTCAACCTCGATGCTCTGGTGATGTTTTCGAGCATTCATTTGTGTTCTTTGCACATATCATGTTCTATGTAGGAGTTAGAAGTGAAAGGAGCAAGCACCTTCTAGCCCCGACTAGAAGCGGAGTACTTACGGTTCGAAAGAGGACTTATCGTTAGAGGATTTTCTACAGCGCTTTACTCGCATACTACCACAAGCATTCGCACTTGTGTTGGGTAAAACTCTCTCCTTTTGTCGAAATTTAGTGAGATATTTAGTTGCACTGCTCATCATCAGTGCTTCGAACGGGAATGGAAGGGTATGAGAACAATCCAGAACTCAATGGTTGTGAGTTCTGGAGAACATTCCCGACTGCCGCTTTGATATGAGTTAGAAGCTTGAGTTACTGTACTGGTTTGTTGCAAGTTCTATTGGGTTTTCGTTGAGATTACATGTTATGCATTGTGATCATTGTCAGAATTCTCACTTCTACAGCTCTCTTTTTCTGCGACAGATTGTAGGTGAAGAAAACGTTTTGCTAAGATGGACTCTGATGTTGGGAGGGTGTTCGTTGGAGGAGTACCTTGGAGCACATCAAAGAGCAAATTGAGAAAGTATTTCAATACTTACGGACTAGTAACTGAGGCAATAGTCGCGACCAACCATATTACTGGAAGAGGGAGAGGCTTTGGTTTCGTGTCATTTGCTGATCCAAGTGTGGTTGGCCGAGTTATTACTGTGGACCACATAATTGACGGGCATGAGGTGGAAGTGAAGAAAGCGATACCCCGGGTGAAACCAAGACAACTGATCAACGACCAAGATCACCTACATTCTGCAGTGTTGTCGACAAAGGTATTTCTCGGAGGTTTAGTGGGTTCTGCGACAAGCGCGGACCTAAGGGAATATTTCGGTAAGTTCGGAAAGGTTATAGACGCTGTTGTCATATGTGCTCGTGATAGTCAGAAACCCCTTGGTTTTGGCTTTGTCACATTTGACTCTGAAGATGCAGTTGAGAGAGTACTTAAAACTCCTTTTCATGCAATCAAACCGAGAGAGAAAATGGCGGAAACCAGAAGAGCCATCCCCAGATCTATAAAATGTCTCTCTGATCCTGGTGGTTCGGCCGGAATTGGCTCCACCGTGAACACTCTCAGTGGTGGTGATAGAGAGATCGACATCCGGAAACTTGGAGCCATGTTAGGGAGCTCCATCAGTGCTCCAGCAGGACATGAAATGTACTTAGCTCGCGATATCGATGGGTCCTGCCTCCGACTCCTTCGTAGGGGTAGTTCTATCAGTTATGCTCAAGCAGTTGCTGGTTGTGTTAGGAGTTTAGAGCCGGGATTAGCTGATTGTGGAAGCTCCTCTATAACAAGGGATCCTGCATGGTGCTGTGGCGGAGTAGGAGAAAGCTATTCAGTTTACAAGAGTAGTACTGTTGGTACAGAGACTAGTCATGCACGTCCTACAACTCTGTGGAGACATGGAGGTATTGATCCCAGCCAATATGCAGTCCCCAACTACAGAGATGGACTTATGGCTAGTAAGGGTTCTACTGGGAGTGAGAATATGTTTGAATCCACTGTCTACTCTGCTGACTATGGAACTGGAGGCAGCAACTGTGAGTCGACCAACTTTGTAACTGACAGAAGCTTCATGAGCTCTGGAAACGCAAGAGTGGAAATGGTTCAAACCGGGAGTCCACTGTATGATAATGACTGGAGTGCCAGCAGTCATGGAGACTTCAACTATTCGGCCCTACAGTTGGGCAGCTTAATTAATTACGCATCATGATCATAGGTTACCGCAGTAGCAGCCCCCAGTCAGAGACTGAGTCCAACAAGCCAGTCGAGTATTCCTGGTTCTGATCATTCTGAAGTTTCGAGCACAATTGGCCACGGGTGCCAACTGCAAGAGAGTTGCAGGTGGTGGAACCGTCACAGGAGAGAACTTGCAATGTCCAGCAGTTGGACTACGTTGTAAGGGTCGATCAAGGATCCGGAACAGCACACTTAGTCTCTTATGGTACCGGTCGGTGTTGACTCCACACAGTCTTCTGGATATCGATCTAGATATATAATCTGATGGGGACATGAAAAGCAAACGCGCATGATTTTGTGGGAAGAATTAATTAGCTTTGCCAATGGTATGCGTTCAGTAAATTTCCTTGAGATCGTAGCTCGATTCAGTACTTTTTCTTCTGACAAGCATGAGAGTGGTTTCAGTTGTTACTCTCCATGCTTACTAATTCGTTCAGACCGTGTGAGACATGTCAACCTAGCTTGAAGCAGGTCAGGCTTCTTGATGTAAACAATTTTGTGAGGAGACTTTGTCTTAGAAGAAGCTGAAAACGGCAACTCTTCTTACATCCAGTTTTGGGTTCGTTGTTTGATGAGCGAATAATTTGTGCTACATTACGTCCCCAGTCGCGATCGGAAACTATTCTGAAACTGTGTATTAAATGAAACATCGATCATGATTTGCTCCAACCCTGTACATGTATCAGTCAAATGTTCTTCTCGCACAAGCAAACTCCCACAAGCATTCGACTTATCAACGTTTTCCGCGGACGTTCCGTGCGGTAGTGGAGATGTGAAGTACAATTCCAATTCTATACTAATGCATAAGAGTAACTGCACCTGACACTCTACTGCTAATGCCAACAAGCTAAGCGTTAGCTTGTTTTCAGCCCCATCGGCCCCGCTAAGGAGTGGTCTAATCCTCCTGCCGGGGTTTCCCTCTGGATTCTCCTTGCCTCGTGGAAACCTTAAACGGTGCAACTTCTAGTTTACAGAGATTTAGCCGACGTAAAGACTTAGAACATGATTAATAACCATTTTGTTAAGAACCAAAATAAAGATCATCTCATCTTTTGGTCTGCTTCAGCTCTTACCAACGTTCATCTTGTACCAGTTTATCGAGAAGCTGTGGTGAAACAAATCTTTCTGGAGGGCATTTTTATTTGAATTTTGCTAATTTTTTATGTCTCTACCAGATCTGCCGTGGGGCTTCCTGTAGCCGTGCGTTGTTTCCCTTGCACAGCCTGATCATGAAACCCCCGGCAGGAGGACTAGACTCCACACCGCCCTGGCTACGTGCATATAGGGTTACCAAACTGATTCCAGAAGATACATTGACGGTGTCAAACATGAACGGTGTCAAATTCTCTGTCGCGCGAGCTTCATATTACCTGCTACTGCCAGGTGCTTATACCGGTCAACTTATACTCTCCAACAACTCTTTTCCATTTAGTTGTGTTCAACCTGTGATCATGAAATACATATTGAGGATATATTCTTCCAAAAAAGTATTACATAAATTTTAGTGAGAATGGTATACTAATGTAATACTGAAACTATTACCAAATTAATGATCTCACTACCAGCTAACAAATGGGACTGAATGGTGCCAAGCAAAGCAGAGTCCAGCAATTCCGTTGACGGATGAACGTTTATTGAACTGTTTACATACGTTGAACGGGAAAAAATCTCACAACGAAAACCCTAGTAAATATGTATACAAAGCGTAATTCTGGCCGGTGGAGGAAAACGACAAAAGTATAAAATACTTTTTTTTTTCTTATGTCAGCAAGGTTTTCTGAGAGCTGGTACGGAAAACAGAAAATTAAGATCATAGTACCAGACGTACCAGCGAGATTATGGAATATAAAATTATTAATAAATAAATAAATTATTTTAATTTCTACTTTTAGAAATACTTAAAAACAAGAGGAGAGTAGGAGATAACCCATAAATCTTGACCCGAATGCCACGCTTGAGAAGGTACAAGTCCGGGATTCTATATTCATTAATGCATTAAAATACACTGAGATTAATTTAATATCTAACCTTTCCTGTTGAAAAGATTAGGTATTAAATTAAACATATTTGTCTGTACCATAGGAAAATAGAGGAGGTGAATATGCAACGAAATGTACATTCAAGTAGTAGGCACAGTAGTACTTCAAGAGTAAAATATACCTTTACGCTGGAGGCTATAGAGTTACCTCCTTTAACCGAACCTGGGTTACCAAAAACCTCTCCAATACCAACCATGCTTCTGGTCCCTTATAGGAACCTCTAAGGCATACGTGAAGATAGGCTAAGCGAGTTAATGAGAGAAGCGAAAGATGAAGTAAGTATGAAAGTATGAATGAATAAGTAGATGAATGTAAAATTCATTCGTTTGAATGAGGTAACATCTCCTTTTGTCCTCTTTATCAAAATATCCACACCGCTATTTCATGACCATCCTTCCCACCTCTCTAGTCTTCATGGCTGGATCCTCCTTCATCGCAGCTGCTGTCTGGATTAGTCTGTGAGTGAAATAAAAAGAAGCACTTGATTTGAAAGTCACAAAATGAAGGCAAGTACTAACTTTACTTCGTTTGCTCTCTTATTAGTAAATTCTCTTTTGCTATTAACTTTCATCTCGTTCAATGCTCATCACATCAAGAGAGTTGTACTAGAATTTATCTTATGCATATATAATCATGGGTGCAGATATAAATCGCGATAATTATTCGTTAACTATAGTAGAGTATGCTTATATATAACATTGAGATACTAATAAAATTCTGACAAATCACTTTATCATAGTATAGTATTAATTTTCAAATAAAGATTTCATTTTAAAATTTTGACTTAAAAAACCATAAAGACTGGGTATAATCAATTATATTGCATTTGTCAAGCATTCTATTTGAATTATTGTCTTCTAAAGAAATCCAAGTTGGATAATAAAACGCATTAATTTAAATTTGCCAATGGTTACTAGTACTGCGAGGACAAAATCAAATGCATAAATTCTTCTTCGTTTACAATAACTTATAATAATTGAATGTTATATATTAACAAATATTTTTGATTCCTGAACCAACGATATATTTTTTCCTAGAGCAACATAGATTTATCTTCAGTAAAGTCGTTAATAATATATACTCGTAGTAAGTAGTACTAGACATGTTTATGACCTACAGCCAAAATCTGTTAACAGTATCATTATATACATGGTATAGAGGTTACCACTATATAGCACGGGTCCAAGTTGGGACCACAAATTTTCATCACTATGAACAGTTTATCATTATTATGATGATCACTTACAGAATCTAAGGTTTAATTGTGCTTAGCCTACTTTTTGGTGTTGTTATTCAAGCATTTTGTAATTATCAACTATAATTATGATGCTATACTGTCCACCATCCTAATAAAAATTTTTGTTCATGGAACTAACCATTACGATCTAAAACCTTCTGTCACCTTTATTGAGATGGAAGACTTTTGCAGTCAGTATGTGGTTTTCACTCCTGTTAGAGAGCAAAGATATAAATTTATTAATAAATTTGCACACCGCTAGCCTGGAATCTTCTTTTATGTTAAACGTTGTACGTTCTGTTTTCACGTAAGAAATAAAGTTAACCTTGGTCCTTGGATAATTACTAATGATTTTGGGTAAATTCTTTTTACATATACTGTGATGAGAATATTATAATTCAGTAAAATACTCATCGATGTTTTTCTTTTAAATTAAATTGGTACATTTGCTTTCAGATCTTGTTTTTAAAGGTTTTTTTATACTCTTAGACTACAAATAATATCTTGGAGGACATTGAGCATATTTTTTGTATGTGATATGATTTTTATAGTCTATTCCAAACTAAGATTAACCATACGCACTGTGATGGTGAGAACAGAGGGGGTTTCAAGGCGCCCTTCCACTCATAATATTGGTGATATTATTTCGATTAATTGCTCAGATGGTTTTTATATAGTTATTTCTAATATTCAAGTTTCAAATTTTACCTAAATTCATTAGTACTATACGGATATATAGACTGACATAACAGTTCATTCCATATGATAATCTAACATAAAAACTTGAAAGTAAAACAACCTAAAAGTTTGTTATAACTATACTTGTAACTACCGAATTATTGTAGCAGTCTGACCAAACTGGTTACCGTTTACATGAAACCAAACTGAACCAAAACTAGACCATTTTCAAAATTTTGAATCAAACCATTTATAAACTGAACAGTATTGAAAATTCTCTGAACCAAAACTATTTAACATATACAGATACAATTGTTTCCTATATACTTGAATGGAACCAAACCGTTTATAAATTAAACCGGAACTTTTCCAGAAACCTTATAATCTTGATTTCAGTGAGTTTTTGCTGACTTTTTCTTGGATTATGATTGATCATACCATGATGTAACAATTAAATGTTTCAACTTTGAAAGCATGAGAAACCATTACTCATACGTATGTATTATGTACTACAGTCAAGAATTTTTTGTTAATTTTAAACTACTTTACATCTTTTTGGAGATTATAGAATCTGACCATTTACATACTTTAAAACATGATTCTGACCAGTTTAAACTGTTAACGGATGGGCCTGGTCTGAACAGAACTGCCAAAAGTGGTTTGGTCTTGTATTGGTTCGATTCGTTATCCCTAGTCCAAAATATATATTAATTTCATGTTTTTTTTCATTTAGAAGCTTAATATTATAAGATGTGGGAACTGAACGTTTGGTTTGAAACATCAAATTCTTTGAATCCCCATAATATCATTTTACTTCATTTGTGCTCACTAATAGTGTACTTTAAAAGTAACCTTTTTTATTCCATTCATGTGCGATGCCATCATCATAACTTGCATTACTTTTAGGGTTACCGTCCATTTCTCATCATAGTATGCATCCATGATTCCACATTCACTCCTTCCATCATGACTTGCCGTACCTTTAATATGCATCCTTATTCAGTTTGATTCGTTCATTCATCAAACTTGCACTACTTTAGGGTTATCGTACATTTCCATTATACTATGAATCCATATTGATTCTTTCCATCATAACTTGCATTATTATGGATCTATATGCACCATGATCGTTATACTCTTAGGGTTATCATACGTTTCCATATGAACACTATATAGTGCGTATATATTTCTCTCTAGCTCGGAAATGGCATTTGGTATGCATCAATACACATCCTTGGTCCCATACCTGCAGTACAGTACATGGAAACAGTACAGTAGTGTGTATTTCTCTGTGTGGCCAATGACATTTGATTGCCGTACATGTACATCTGTCGCCCAAATATGTCCTTGTCTTAAACTCACCTGGCAAAGATGCTGTGTGACTCGATGGAGAGGTCGCTCTCATCTACTGTAGCAGTTTACGTTACACTTTTAGTACTGCGGAAGTATTATGATTCTACTGCAACGAACAACCTTTGGCTGAATCAAACTGTAGTGACTAGCAAGAATATGCATTCATCTATCATATCAAGCATATATTAAGGTGCGCGAACTCTGCTAGATCAAAGTTTAACCTTTAGTCTAAAAAAGAGTCGTTGCTACAGTAGTTACTTCTAGCATACATGAAAACTCTCAGCTTATAATGATCACATATTGAACCAACCAAGAGTCCTCGCTGTCCAACCGCAAGGACCAGCTATCCTCAACAATCGGAAGCACCCATTTATATTCTTGGTTTATGTCCACAGTTCAACCTCGAAGGTATAAAGCAGAGAAGCTCCTCACCAGCAAGGCCATAACCCGACTTTGAGTGACACCTTCATGCTTCACTTTCCGAATGCTTGTTCACGTAGACCTAGTAAAGTTGGACAGACCTGATTTCTTGCGTTAGAGTACTTGATGCCCTCTGGCACTCGTTTCTGTTCTTTCCACATATCATTGCAAGAATTCGAAGTGAAAGGAGCATGGACTTTCTAGCCCCGACGAGAAGCGGAGTATTTGCGGTTTGAAAGAGGACTGATCGTTAGAGGATTTTACAGCGCTTTACTTGCATACTACCACAAGCATTCACACTTCGGTTGGGTAAAACTCTCTACTTCCGTGGAAACTAGTGAGATATGTAGACACACTGCTAAGTCACAATGCTTAGCATGGGAATGGAAGGGTGGGAGGACAATCCAGGACTGAATGGTTTTCGTTGCTGGGGAATAGTACCGAGTGCCACAGTGACATGTACATGGGGTAGAAGCTTGAGTTACGATATTCAAGTAGACCTCGTAAAGCTGGACAGGCCTGATTTCTTGCGACCGTGTACTTGATGCCCTCTGGCATTAATTCATCTCTGTTGTTTGTACATATCATTGCAGGAATTCAAGTGGAAGGAGCTGGAGCATGCACTTTCTAGCCCCGACGAGAAGCGGAGTACTTTCGGTTGGAAAGAGAACGGATCGTTAGAATATTTTCTACAACGCTTTAGTCCATATGCATACTACCACAAGCGTTCACACTTGAAACGTTGGGTAAAACTCTCTACTTTTGTCGGAAACCAGTGAGATATTTAGTCACCCTACTCATTCTCGACGCCTAGCACGGGAATAGAAGGCTATGAGGACAATCCAGAACTCAATGGTTTTCATTTGCTGGAGAACATTACCGAGTGCCAGTACATTCGTTGAGCTAACATATTCTGCATTATAATCATCCCCAGAATTCTTACTTCTACAGATCCCCTTTTTTGCTTCAGATTGTTGGTGAAGAACACGTTCTGCAAAGATATCGATGGACTCTGATGTTGGGAGGGTGTTTGTCGGAGGAGTATCTTGGAGGACATCTAAGAGAAAATTGAGGTACTATTTCAGTACTTACGGTTTCGTAATAGAGGCAATAATCGCGACCAACCATATTACTGGAAAAGGGCGAGGCTTTGGTTTCGTGACATTTGCTGATCCAAATGTGGTTGGCCGAGTTATTACTGTGCACCACATAATTGACGGGCATGAGGTGGAAGGGAAGAAGGCGATACCCCGGGTGAAACCAAGACAACTGATCATCGACAAAGATCACCTGCATTCTGCAGTGTTGTCGACAAAGGTATTTCTCGGAGGTTTAGTGGGTTCTGCAACAAGCGCGGACCTAAGGGAATATTTCAGTAAGTTCGGAACAGTTATAGACACAGTTGTGGTACGTGCTCGTGACAGTCAGAAACCCCGTGGTTTTGGCTTTGTCACATTTGACTCCAAAGATGCAGCTGAGCGAGTACTTAAAAATCCTTTTCATGCCGTCAAACCGAGAGAGAAAATGGCAGAAGCCAGAAGAGCCATCCCCAGATCTAAAAAAGTTGTCTGTGATCTTGGTGGATTGGCAGGAATTGGCTCCACCGTGAACACTCTCAGTGGTGATGATAAAGGGATCTACATCCGGAGACATGGAGCCATCTTAGGAAGCTCCATCAGTGCTCCAGCAGGACACGAAATGTACTTAGCTCGCGACATCGATGGGTCCTGCCTCCGACTCCGTTGTAGGGGTAGTTCTATGAATTACGCTCAAGCGCTTGCTGGTTGTGTTGGGAGTTTAGAGCCGGGATTAGCTGATTATGGAAGCTCTCCTATAACAAGAGATCTTGCATGGTGTTGTGGCGGGATAGGAGAAAGCTATCCAGCTTACAACAGTAGTACTGTTGGTGCAGAGACTAGTCATGCACGTCCTACAACTCTATGGAGACATGGGGATACTGGTCCCAGCCAATCTACAGTCCGCAACCACAGAGATGGACTTAATATGGCTATGGGTTTGGCTGGGAGCGAGAATATGTTTGAATCCACTGGCTACTTTGCTGGTTATGGTACTGGAGGCATGCACAACAATTGTGAGTCGACCAACTTTGTAACTGATAGAAGCTTCATGGGCTTTGGAAACGCAAGAGCGGAAACGTATGAAACCGCGAGTCCACTGTGTGACTGGAGCGCTAGCAGCCATGGAGACTTCAACTATTTGGCCCTGGGCAATTTAATTAATTATACATAGGTTACCCTAGTAGTAGCCCCGGCCCCAATCGGAGACGCATTCCAAAAAGGCATTCGGGTATTATTGGGTCACAACATTTTGAAGTCTCGATCACAATTCGCAAGGGGTACCAATTGCAAGAGTAGCGGGAGAGAACTTGAGATGTCCAGCAGTTGGAAGTACGTGCTGCAAGGCTCGAGGTGCGCATCATGCTCAAGGATCCGGAACACCACACTTTGTCTCGTACAGTCGGTGTCTCCACGCAGTCTTCGTAATGGATCTAGATGTATAATCTAATGGAGACCTGAAAAGCAAACGCTCATGAGGCTGTGGGAAGGATTGATTAGCTTTGCCAATGGTATGCATTCAGTAAATTTCCTTGAGGTCCTATCTGGATTCAGTATTTTATCTTCTGCCAGCCATGAGAGTGGTTTCAGTTGGTACTCTCGATGCTTACTTAGTTTAGACCGTGTTAGACATGTCAACCTAGCTTGAAGCAGGTCAAGCTTCTTGTAGACACCATTTTTTTAACGAGACTTTGTCTTAGAAGAAGCTGAAAACGTTAAACTCTTCTTGCATCCATTTTTCGGTTCGTTGTTTAATTTGATGAGCGCATAATTAGTGCTACTGAAAATGTGTAGTAAGTTAGACACCGATCATGATTTGCTCTTACCCTGTACATGTGTCAGTAAAATGTTCTTCTAGCTTAAATTCCACAAGCATTCGACTTATGAACGTTCTGGCGGACGTTCCGACAGGTAGTGGAGATGTGAAGCACAATTTCATTTACATACTAATGCTTAAGAGCAACTGCGTGGATGTTTGATTTGTTCACGTTCCTTCGTTACCACTCTCATGCATACTGTACCAACATGACTCTCCAGTCCTTTTTGGATCATTGCTGCCCGCAGCGAATCTCCTACAATGAGGCCTGAGCAAATGATTAATTCCCTCGCTTTTGATATGCGCATGCACAATAGTGAATGCCTGCACAATAGTGAATGCATCCTTCTGAAGGTACAACGATGGTAGCCGATACTGATGCTATATACTTGTTTCATTGCTCTCATCTCTTTTTTTTCCATGATCAGGCTATCAAACTTGGGCATTTTATTACCATATATGGTAATAATCTATATGGTATATAGTACTATCAATCATCGGGAAAAGGTAACAAGAAAAGCTGGCCACAGAAGTTCAAAAGAGATACGTCAAATCGAAATACAGGAAGAGAAAAAAAGTAACGCACGGATGTGACTAGCCGTACTTCATACTTTATATACAGTACCGTACTTCGATTGGATCATAGGCTGGATTCAGAGTAGCTGGACCAGATTTCATAAGAGCCAGACAGAAAGAGAAAGCAGAGACCAGAAATCTGAATCGCATTGACAACCGACATAATAGACTGACACTGAAGAGGTGGATGTTGAAATGGAATTCTGTTTTGTCTTGACATGGTTGAGGGATCGGACCCAGAAACAAGTGGAATGGAGTCAGTGCACTCTATCAGGGTAGAACCTTATGACTCCATCTCCCTCGAGAGGATGGGTGTGATGTGATGTTTGGATAGTTGAGATTATCCACTGACAATTTCATGCTCAGCCTTATCCATCAAAAGATTCGAACTCCACTAGCTAGCAATTCGAAAGAAGTAAAGTTTCTTAGAAACTTGACTTAGACTTCTTTTTGAAAGCGAACCTAGTCATTCGAATTCCCGTGAGACCAAACTGCAAGCTGTTTGGTCTCTCGAATGACTAGGTTCGCTTTCTTTCTGCTTCCATTCTACACTGTTCCTGATCACATTCAGGGCATAGTATAAATTTAGTGAAATACTAGGAAGAGTTTCATTACCAGTTTAATTTGAAGGCAGTTCAGATTTAGAGAATCTTACTCTAATTCTGGTGCAAAGTTACATTATAATTAACTGGAAGTAGATGGATCCATGAGTATAACAACTGTACTAGTCTCAAAGTTCATCGCACTGACTACATCATGTTGGCGCTAACTTGAGAAAATGGACATGTTACAGTAAAGGCTTTACAGTAAGTGGTTTGCGATTCAAATTGCTGATGGAAATAGGAATGATGAGAAAATAAAGTCTTTGCTTGCAGAGGAGAGACTGGAAACAACATATAGACTCCAGAAAATTAGTCTAAGAGATCAGATGTACAAATGTACTTGTTCTTAAGCAACCTATGTTCTAATCCATCATTTCCAGATCAGATTCTAGATACAGACGTGACGAATCAAACATCCTAAAGCCCGATTTGCTACACAAGTTAACACTCGTATGCGTTGTACATAATTTCAATAACTCAAAAGTAGACGACAACTGTGTACATGTGTGCCCGAGACTAGTCTCATGCTTTCGACTTGGCAGTGGCGCAAAACTGCCGGTCACATCATTTTCATTGCATCGTGGAGCAATACTGTCTTGGTTTTATTTTGAAATCCGAGAATCAATACTGCACTCTTAATTGACTTGTAAGACAGTAGCAACAATTATCACTCAAGGTAGAGTAACAAATTAAAGGCATTGTCATGTGATTGATCTAAGATATTGAAATTTACATGGATTCGCTACGGTGATAACAAGACTTTTATATGCACATATACAGCGTGATTATCTCTTCTACACTTCCACTGTTTCGGAACACATCTGAGAGTTAACTGAGAAACTATTTTAGTACTTACGGTAAGTACAGTAAGAGGAGCAATATATAATCGTGACCAATCGGTTTACAGAAAGTGGAGGCTTTGATTTCATAATATTTGTTGATACAACCATGGTCGTTACTCTGAACTACATCATTGACGGGCAGGAGGTGGAAGAGAAGAAACTGATACCTCGAGTGGAACCAAGACATCTGGTCGACGTCAAATGATCTTTCACGTGGATCAGAGGTCGCGGTTGCACTCGAGGTACTGCATTCTTCGCTTCCACTTCTTGCTAGTCAATGATGTGTTGAGAATAAAACCTCGGTAAACACAGTTGGATCAACAAATATTAAGAACCCAAAGTTTCACCCTTTCTAGTAAACATGATTGGTCACTATTATTACCTCGGTTACTGTAACCTAAGCCCTAAAGCATTTTATCGATTTCTCCTCAGTTGTCTTCCAGAACACTCCTCTGAAAACACCCTTGCAGACACCCTTGCAGAAAATTGACTCCCGGCCAATTCCTACGATGACAATTAATTAAATTCAACAAAAACCGAAAGAACTTGCTACAAACCAATGCAGTAACTCAAGATTCTAGATTCTCCTCAACGTTCTTGAATGCTTCTGGTAATATGGGAGTAAAGCGTTGTAGAATATCCTCTTAACATGTAAGTTTTCTTTCGAACCGGAAGTACCCCGCTTCTAGATCTCATCGCGGCAGCACTTTCCTTGTCAATCTCAAGGAAAAGTATTGTTCCATGGTCCATCAACTAAATGAAATGTTTCCTCCCCAGAAGACATCAAGTACACGATGTCTCACACTCAGGCATAAATCAGTAAGTACTAAGTTCTGGTTTCCTCTCTAACTCTACCAGTGTCTGAATAGGTTCACTTGAACAAGCATTGAGGAACTGAAACAACTCAAAGTGAGATTATGGCCTTTGGTCTAGGAGCTTTATACCCTCGAGGTTGAACTTGGGAGTGCGCCCTGGTTCGGTACTTATCTCGATACTAAAAGACCGAATGGTTTTTACAGTTCAGGCTAGATCAGTTCAGAAACGGTTTCATTCAGATGTTGTAGACCGTTCGTTCTTGAAACGGTTTAATTGGTCTTTCAAATGAATGGTTTTTAAACGGTTGGGGTTTTCAAGTAGTGGCCTCTAAACTATTCAGTTACATATTCTCAAAAGAATTTACAAGATACTTTTACGAGAATTATATTTGAGGTAACAATTAAAAAATGAATAATAGATTCTTCGGTTACAATTTTAATATTACAACACCAGGAATAAGATGTGTTGAAACCCATAACGTTTTAACGTTAGGAACAATCAAAATGTAAGAATTTACTTAGAAGCTCAATGCTTTTATACTGCTTTTAATATTTTGGGAATTTCAAACTATTTGGTTTATAAGCGGTTTGGTTTGATTCCAGTTTTTAGAAATTGATAAGGTTTGTAAACAACTCGGTTGAGAGGTTTTCTAAATGGTTTGATTAGTAACGGATATCTTGTTCAGAATTTTCAAACAATTTGATACTGGATTGAACAAAACCGTTACGGTTTCATCAAGGACATCTACTTTCTGAACTATGCAAAATATGCATGCAACATGAACTTCTGTGGAAGTGATACCAGTTCCTTGTTATCAGAAAATACATAAGTTAAATTATTAAGCAAAATTTCTATACTAAGCTGATAAGAAAAATCAGAATATCCTTAAATATTAAATACAGATTTCCAATTTAGATGATCTAGAGATGCGGAAAGATCGCAACATAAGTTCATAACCAATATAAATAAGAGAAAGAAAGAAGACCCCTTTCGAGAGTATAATTACGAGAACGATTCCTTGCATTATTTCACATCCTCCATCAGAAAATGGAGGAGGTGAAATAATTAAAGGAAGCGACAAATATACAAAGAACACAACTTCGACAATGTGCTTCGGATTGTTGTGGGTTGTTGACTTCATGGATGTGAGATGCAAGTACTGTACATATTAACTACCCTTTTATTGGGATACTTAAGAATGAATACCTAACCCTTCCGGCAGAAAGGGTTAGGTATAAACAAAATGTAATATCAGTACAGTTCTTCGGTCCTGTACCTTCTGAAGCACGAGAGTCGAGGCATTACTTATTGGTTTTTTCCTGGTTTCCTCGTGTTTTCAGACATGCACTAACATATAACTTTTATAAAATTTTTAATTTTTATATTTACTAAGTATATATTTTCCACTTAACACTTATATATTTTGTGGATAACACTAAACGAGCAGAGTTTTCAAAGTTCCCAGAGTTCATCGAGGGATGTATATTTACATCCCGGTTTTCCTGTTTGTCCGTTTCCGCTCCCGGGCCTGAACCGCCACTGCTATGCATATTCATCTCATGTACACTTCAAAGTGTACATGAGGTGTAATATATATTCTAACCCTTCCTGCGGGAAGGATTAGAACATATATTAATTTTCCTCTGAAAATTACACGGTTTGAGAATTGATGCCCTGGAATTATTCTCCCAACGATGCATCAGTCCGGACTCCACTTATGATTTATATTCGGATGAGTCAAGAGGACTCATAACTGATGAACATATATCACTTATGAATTAATTTAATTTATTATATAATTTATTGAAATATATTGTTATAATATTTACAGTTTACTGATAAGAGAAAAGGAAATTCACTGAAAGATATTCATCTACTATAGCAGTTTACGTTACGCTTTTAGTACTGCGAAAGTATTATGATTCTACTGTAACCAGTCAAATGGTAGTGACGAGCAAGAGTATCCATTCATCTATCATATCAAGCATATATTAAGGTTTTCTGCGCGAACTTTGCTAGAGTGAAAGATTAACCTTTAGTTTAAAAAATAGTCGTTGCTACAGTAGTTCCTTCTAGCATACATGAAAACTCTCAACTTGTAGTGATCATAGATTAAGCGAAAGATCCAACCGTGAGGACCCACGATCCTCAACAATCAGAAGCATCGAGTAGTATTCTTTGTTTATTTCCACAGTTCAACCTTACGGAATCCATTGCGTAGCATCTCCATCTTTTCATGAAAAAGCAGAAAACTTAGCATTTAGTTAAGTAAGAAGTAGAATTTAACAGATTAAATACTTGTCCACTTCCGAAGAGTCCTTATCATCATGGAGTTTTATATCTGACACATCTGATATAATTCATCGTTTTCTTTAGCAATGTCAAAAATTCTAAAGTCTGATGAATAACTCATTGACAAGTCACATAAATTATTCTGGAGTAGTCATTAACTTTTCAAATAGCATTGAGAATTATCAAGTGTTATGTTTACAATCTGGACAAATCTCCAATGCGGTGAAATAAAACTGAACTCCTGTTTCTGTTCATGATAGTAAATTTCACTTCCAAAAATATTTTGGTACAAATTGTTAGAAATCATTTTTATGCAACAGCGCCATCTCAAATCCTACTGTCCATGAGACCATTTTTCTTTATACATCACGTCAGAAATTATGTTCTTTCACTGTTTACAGCATGTAACTCTTTTACATGGTGCCATTTGTCTTTGATACCAAGCTCAGCTTGTTCTTTTTCAGAGCACATAACCGTTTGTAGATATGAAACAGCTTACCATATCATTTATGGTCTTCTAAGAAAGAGAAACATAACAAACTTCTTTTCCTTCTGGACATTATCACTCATGTGTCAGTCTTTGATTCATCATGATTGCAGGACTGAGAGCATCTCCCTTTATTTCAATATCATCAAAAAATTTTAAACCAATTAACTGATGCCAAGTCATGAATAAAAGATATTTGATTGTAATACGATAATATCTCTGAATGGGGTATAGTTTGATATCATCTTATTAATTTATCTTTTCTATTTTTATGATTTTCTTTTCTTTAAAATATTATTGCACTAGACAAAAATTTACTCTAGTGAGTTTCTTTAGTTATACATATATCTGATTATCATCGCACCAAGATTGAGAGTTAGTCCTTGGATGTCCTAAAATTGAACAGAAACTCTCATATCAATAAGGCCTTGATAAGTCTATTAAGTTTTCATCTAGATGATCATTTTTATAGTTCATTTACAGTGGAATTCTCTCTGCCGAGTGTTGATGTAGTCAGAGAGCAAGTTGAAATGCATGTGAGAAGAGAGCGTTCTGTTGAATGCTCTGAGTGTCTATTGTGGTAATTAGACTTTTAGGGTTTACGATACATCTACTGAATATCTAAGTGGGTCATGATGGATAGGCAAATGCAATCTTCTCTTTACTACCTTTTTCTTTCTTCTCTTCTATTTATTCACTAAATCTGTGTTTAAGTCTTGCATTAGATTTTTTGGTTATTGGTATTTTTATTTTGGTTAGATAATCTATGTTTCAAGCAATATATTCTTGGTTCAATGTTGAAAGAAACAAATATTATAAAATAAAAATATAGATAGCATTATCTGTACTGAACCATAGAACCCTAAACTCTAAGCTATTTATATTTATATTTTATAAAATTTTTTTTTCAGCATTACATTAAAGAAATCTTGTTTATCGTTAACCTGACAAAGGTTTACATTTAGTCTTTAAAACATATTGAATTTATTCTTTTTGTCATTGTTTATAAACCAAGTTAGTACACATGTTAATTGGTGTTTATTATTTATTTTACACTTATATAGGTTTAATATTGTCTAAGATTAACAAAGTTCTCTCGACAGTTATATTATCATATGTACGTTGTATATAAATTTGTTAACACTTTGATAAGATGATACTGCTGGTTATGAATATATTTATGACGCCTTTTATAGATAATTATCTTTAACTATTTGTTGTGTATGTTTGTGTTTCAGATGAAAATGATCATCATGAAGAGATTAGAAACTTCTGTAATGTAATTTTTGTTGTCAAGAGTTGTGGTGATAATATTTTCTAGGTCTTTTTACTATGGGTAGTTGGAGGACATTCTTTCTTTTCTATAGTGATAAAGATCATATTTCATGGACAAAAATATTTTTCTCATAAGGGTTTTTTTGTGTGTATAATCAGTTTAGAGATATTGAGGGTGATTACTAGAAATATTTCTTCTCCAGAGATCTTTGGAAATCGATTTGTACTTTGATTGCTAATCGATTAAACATCAACATACTGTCAAAAACTTTGCAAAAAAAATTCATACTTTTCTTACTCACCCTGTTAAGTATAGTTAACAAGTTATTAGTGTATAGTTAACAAGTTATTATGACAAGTTTCTATTTTATCAAAAAAATTATGTTGGAAGTTTGAACATACAAGTTATTCATGTTTCTACAACATGAACTTAGTGATATCACTTCTTTCTATTTAGTATCTTGTATATTACTGTATTTTGTTAGAAATATTACTTGTCTATACAGGTGAAGTATTTCTTTTTACTTACAGGATTGTTTTCCATCACATAAATAATATTTTCAATCAAATGAAAATATGAAAATATCAAGATATCATGTTGATGAGAAAATGTTCCGACGTTTACCTGCATACCCTATATTTGTAATAAAAGACTACTGTAATTTACTTCACGAGGATGAAGACTATGCGAAGTATACTACTTGCATAATTTCAAATCCTTCAAACAATATGGACTCAGGTAGTCCTTTATTACCATCTTTAGGAGTCGAGATTCCTTTAGCAGATAGATATATATTTTTTTTAGAGGGGATGTTATACATTATACATCGTATCGTAGTCCAAGAAAACTACGAGTATATGTGGCTGCTTGTACGATCAATGGTAAACTTGGTACAACATTTCGGAATAAAATTTAATATTTGTTAGTGTGTAACATCATATCGATGATTATATTTAGTGTGATGATAGATTTTACAACTGACATAAACTTTGGTATTATTTTCTCTTTCTATAATAATAAATATTCACGTGTTTATTTGTAATTTTTATTTGACTTGCTAGTCTGTCAAAACACAAAGACAAGGCATTACTTACTGTAGATCCACTTGGAGCAGCCATGGATCACATCTAAAAAGAGAGTGATGGCTGACCACTAGGGCACTAAGCTTTATGGTCACTAGTGGTCAGCCATCACTGACCACTGGTGGCTTTATGGCTCTCCACTTACCACAACTCCTGAATTACAGTGATTATTAGCAAATCGTTATTGAGGTCTTTTTGATCTTAAACACCAACCGATAGCTGAATGAATCCATCCAGTATCCTCAAGCACTCTTGCTTTATAATTCCAAGAGAGACCTAAAAACTCAATGCTAGGTGGGACACTGTGGTTGTCACCCCTCCAAGATTAAATGCAAGTTTAATAAAGCTTAGTGCCCTCGGTTGGTGTTTAAGATCAAGAAGACCTCAATAACGATTTGCTAATAATCACTGTAATTCAGGAGTTGTGGTAACTCTGAAACATAGTATTTCTTAGCGCATGATTCATTCTAGTTACTGAAGCTTGAAATGAAGAAGTGAGTTTTGGGTCTTATCAACTGGATTTTCAAACATATGTCATTTTTGGCAGGAAGCACATGCATCATGCATGTGGACCGGACCTCGGAAAAATTAGCTGGCAGTGATAACTTTCTTTTCAGACCTGATTGAGGTTCTTGATCAGTTTTCATTAGCTAAATTCCGTTTGCATATTGTCACTGTCTTCTTGACAATGAAGTTCCATCCAGAAATGAATGCACTAGGTATGATTAAGGATGCTTGCATACTACAAATGGCTTTACGATCACATCCTTCTTTAACTGATAGGGTGTTTTAGACAGAGTTAGCGTGTGCTTTCATTCTGTCCATTTGCATCATAAATAAATAGTAAAAAGTTTGTTATTCACTGTTGTGTTTTCAGGGATAGTTGACTTGTTTCATAGATCATGTTCCTTTGAATTATATCATTTAAGAAAGTTTTGACTTCCACATTCTCATTTACTTTTCTCGATAAGTGAACCCGGGAGATCTTATTCTCTCCTCAACAGCCAACAATGACAGTATAAGATTTGTCAAAGACCTAGATTGGTAGAACGATCAAGTGATAACTTACAAAAGTTTGCACGATCTGGAGTGTGGGAGCCACTCAACTGCTCTTCACTACGCTGCTCGACTATACATATATTGCAGCACTAAAGACACTTGTTTTGGTAATATCAGTTCATCTCCCTCGGCCACTCTTTTCAAAACTGGTACCAGCACTCCCTATATGTAACATTCAGATCAAAGAATATTTGGTAGTGATAATACGCAGTTGCTCGTGTATTCTAGTTCACTTCGCGAGCATAAATTGATTTTATAGGTGCAATTTTAAACTCGAAATCTCTTGTATTACAGATTATGAGCTATATTTAGCTCATAATGGTCCCACCAGTTTACAGAAGTCGTGGTGTGAGTGGTTTGGTTTAAATGGTTTCGTGGTGGAAATGTTTCGACTTATACGGTTTTTTGGTTTAAATAGTTCAGTTTGCTTTTGGTTCAGGTAAAGATTTTCTTTAATCAGTTTGGTCCAGAACGGTTTAGTCCAAACTTTCTCAAACCGGTTTCACTGGAACCGAGTCCCAACTGTAACAAAGAAATCATTAAGCAGATGAAGAGTCCTACATGGTTGCAAGCACTTGTGAATAAATAAGCACCAGTTGTTTTGTTACCATCGCTGAAGTAGGCTTATTCTATCACAATAATTCCGCTTTCCCATTCGATCGAATTCTTGTTCCTGTCGCCAATACGGTGATAATAAAGTTGTTTTTTTTGTTTCTAACTTCTTGCTGATATCCAATAAGATTCAATCCTCATAGATCCAACTATTCCCCCAGGTGCTTTTGCATTTATTCTCCGTCTTTATGATTGGTTTGCGTTCAGGAAAATCCTCGTGTGAATATTTTTTTTTGGCTTTCGCTCTTCTATTTATCAAGTATTATATCACATTTTCTCGTGCGTACTGGTCACATAATACAGACACGTGCATCTAGAAATCCGAAACCTTAAAAGGTCTCGATCATTTTTCCAGCTTGACATATGCATCTCGGTGCAGCCGACAAGGAAGTAGGAAATTAGACTCTATATATTAAAGACAAGAGAACATTGTCCAATGGCAAAAAATGCAAGGGGGGACGAAAACTCGCTAGTACAGGCTGATTAAAGCCCTGTCAACAAGCACGTCCTCTTGAAAAGTGTATCGTGGCTTACTACCGACAACAATTGGGCTCCTGACCTTATGCACTCCATCTGACCAAGTGAAACTTCCGAACACATATGACTCTTGTGTGCTCACATGTTGGGCCCTCTCCAAATGGATGGTGAAAGACTTAATGTCTCCAGACTTGCTAAAAGACAGTATGGAAAGAGAGATAGTCACCTTGACACCTTGGGGGGCTTCGACAAACACAAAGTAGTCACTTTGAGCTCTTCCGACGTTGGTGACTGTTCTTTTAATATCCACAGTCGTTGTGAGGTCACCGATGGATACAGAAGGATAATTGAGGTTGCTGGAAGATGGGATAGCTTTTTTGGTGCAAAATCCTTTCTCTCCAGTGATGATCTCTATCTGGCGGTCTGAGTACTTAAGAGAGCACAAGAAGAGAGTGTAGTCACGCCAATCTGCCTCGTATATTAGACCAGGATCGACTGCAGCAACAGGATCCACGAGCCCTGATCCCGTTGAGAAAGCCCCAGCTGCTTTCTTGTGCAGATTCTTGATGAGGTTCTTGGTGTTGTCAACTTCCTTAGCTGCAATCAGGGAAGGTGCAAACATTCATCGACTTCTTGTAATCATAAAACTGTATTCTTAAAAAGGTGACACGCTTGACTTGCACATTTGTTACATGCATCACCATCAGGTTAATAAGGAAAAGGCTTGAAGGATAGCACTTTAGCACTTTAGCCAACCACAATCTTTGGGAAGTAACTTTTCTCGGGCTTACTTACCTGTAGTCATGATTGCAGATTTGATTGCAGCTGGACTCCATTTGGGATGAACAGCCTTGAGAAGAGCAACAACTCCTGAAATATGTGGCGTGGCCATGGAGGTTCCAGACATTTGATGGTATGCATTATCCTCATCAATCCATGCTCCCAGAATGTTAACTCCCGGTGCAGCAATATCTGGCTGCAGGATCGTACGATACAAACAGAAAAACTTATAGAAAGCAGATATAAAAGTAACAGATATATTTCTAAGTTTCTTCATCCTAGAACCACACACCCACAAATAAGTACAAGTAAATAAATATATATGTTCATAAATGATTATAGCAGAAGGAATCAGACAACATGCACGCAACACCAGATATCCGAGAGCCCAACGAAGTACGTACGTAGTGAGTAGCAAACTGATATACTATCAATTTGTATATCCTCGAGAAGTTGTTGGACAGAACAAAGCCTCGAGATGAAAGCTTGAATGGTCAAGAGATGCAGACTCACCTTCAGTATGTCAGTGGTCACTCCGCTAGGGCCACAAGATGAGAAGTCGGCTATGACAGGCGCAGGCTTCACACCAAAAAATGTAGTTCCTCTGAAAATGGTCATTGTTGTATTTCTGCTCACATTCATATTACAGCACTGTTATCCAGAGATTTATCTTTTTCATGTCGCACCGTTCTTAAGGAGAAACTCGAACATCGTTCAATGGACATGAACTTCTATCCTGCGTGCTTATATAGTATCGAAGGAACTCACATTGGTAGAATCTCAGTTTCTCCCCTTACAGTACACACTTGGTAATCACATTCAGTGAAGTAGTCAACAATACGTTTAGAGTCATCTGCCGAGACATGAACTGCTGGAATGCGCAGACTAGTAGTAATCTCTATCGTGTAATCTTCCAACCCCTCGGTGTTCCCAACAATCATCCCAACTCCACCAGCAGCAAATACAGCTTCAACTTTTGAACTAATGGGCTCATCCTTTCGTCCTCTCAAACAGAAAACAATTTTCCCTTTCACCTTCTTGAGGTCTAGTGTACCAGCGAAGCAGAACCTGTCATTATCGTAGAAGCAAACTGAGATGTTGAACTCATATAAATACTCCAGGTACAGTACACTAAGTTGTTCCTCATTCCATGTCCAGAAGGAGAAGCAGAGGGAGTTTAGTGTAACATCACTTACGCTGCGTCTTTGACTCCATTCGCAACTTCAGAAGCCAAAACCATAGGAGCTGTTGTTGCAGCAGATTTAGAAGACGTGGCTCCCTGAAGTGGGTAAATGCTACTCAAGTTCAATATGTTTGCCCCGGAGAAACACTTTCTGAACTTTCTTCCTGACCTATAAGGATATGGTTGCTCTAATGGAGACTACCAAATAACAGATATTACGTAAGGGGATTACTGACAGCTCGGTAGAGAGTTGTAATAGCTTCTAACATGACGAAACTTTTCGTCAATCCTGATATTTTCTTGTGTTGTGAGATTCCTCGTAAACTCTGGATCTTCTCAACATATAAGGACCAGGCGGTGTAACTACTTATCCTGAAATTTAGACCTGGCTGTGGACTGCCGTTGGGTTTGACAACAACATCAGCACCTAGGAAACGATCTTGAGTGGTGGCTGCAACAGTAAAACTCCAGGGCTCAACATGGTTGACTGTTCTAATGCCTGGTCCATGATTTCCAGCACAAAAGTTGACAAGAATTCCTTTCTTCATGGCGTGAAAAGAGGCTATCCCCACTGTGTCTCGGAAGAAAGGCATATCATTGGAGCCATGTAAAGATATGTTAATGAGATCTACCCCATCTGTTATGGCATCCTCCATTGCTGCAACAATATCTGCATAATAACAAAGTGTCTTGAACCAACAAACTTTGTAGACTGCAATCCTTGCTCGAGGAGCTCCACCTTTAGCGGTGCCATTAGCATATCCATAGAAGTTAGCAGGAGAATATGCTCCTGCTGCAGTGGATGCCACGTGTGTGCCATGTCCTTGATAGTCCCTTGATGAATTATATTCTTGTGTAAACTGGATCTTAGGGTTTCCAGCAGAATAATACCTGGCCCCAATCAGTTTTCTGCACCACATCTTGGTGATGGCTCCATGTTATAATGAGGATCTGGAGCAAACAATGAACTTACAAAAGTTTAAACAGATGAGAACAATTTGCTCAATAACTCCGCCGGTGGTGGTTGCTTACTTGTTACAGTTTGCTGTTGTAAATTTTTGTCCTTTGACACATTTTCCCTTCCATCTTGCAGGGATGGGGCCAAGTCCCTTATCGCTGAAGCTGGCAGATTCTGGCCAAATATCTATAGCAAGACATAGCTTAGTTTAGGGACGTCAAGTAGAAGTTACAGAACAAGAACTGATTCTCAAGTCTGTCATGAATTTCACATGTGAATCACTCTCACACTACTCGTCCAAATGAACACCCACATGCTGCCAATATCTGAGACAACAGGAGCTTGAAACCCTAGACTTTGGACCTTTGTGAGAATGTCACTGTGCGTAGTCACACATCTCCTCACTAGGAACTTTTTGTCTTCAGATTAAATTCATAGTCTACTGTGCAGATATTTAGCTCAAACGGACTGAACAACAGTCCTTGTCTACGTCTATCCTAGCACTCATGCCTAATTGTGGAATATTTCAATCTGATACAGTTTGCTTTCTTGCAGATATCGAATATTACCTCCGTCAATGACTCCTATTATCCCACGGAACACCAGTATTTAGAGAGTTGCTACTTTCCACACCAAGAAAATTCCATGAATTTGTTGTTGCAGGCTCTACCATGAGATTCGGAACCACTGAGAGAACACCCTCCATTCCTGTAAAAGATCCGGGTCAAGATTGAAAGTCAACAATTGATCCAGTTTATTATGCTGAATTCTGAGTGCAGTGAAATTCAATCTCAAACACTTCAGCGATCAGAAAACTATAGATAAACCGTGCAGCAGGCAACCCGTTTCTTTATTATCTAAGCACATTCTATGTGAAGTATGAGAGATCGTTAGACTTACTGGATAGCTTCGTAACTTGCTCAGGGGTGAACTTGGCAGCAAAGCCATCGAAGACATTCTCGTAGCGGTAAATTAAACTTTAGTCCACTTTCTCAGGACTATGAAAACCACCAACACACTTTCAGCTTTTCAGTTGTCCACAGCTTGTCAAAGATCGAGTATGTACCAATTCATGATGAAAGCACCACTCATTTCATTTCACAAGCCAAAATAGGATAAGAAAACGGTGGATCATTTCAAGCCTATGAAATTCTGAATGTGTTTGTATATAGAAGTTAGATCTTCATCAGATGCTTCACTTGTCCTGGTCACTTATATCTGAACTAAGTAGCTGCTCCTTACCTGCCTAAAACTGCTTCTAGATACCCTTGATGCGAGAAAAGTATCCCGTCCTTATCACCACGATGACGACTCAAATGTACTATGTAATTCTGCAAAATTCAGACCACAAAATTTGCTTTATTTTACATTATGTTATGAATCCCTGCATATTCTGTTGTCTTGATAAAGGACTGAAATACTAAATGTCTACGATAACGATGACTGATCAACAGATTCCGATAGCTCCTAGCCATTCTCTGGTAATCCTAACGCTAGGATGAAGACAACAAGAGCAATAATATGGGCGTCACGTTCCAGCTCCGACAGCAAATTGGAAACGGATGCCTGAGTTAAAACTTAAACATCCATCACCATCAACTAGTACTACAACCACAGGCCCTGATAATGCAATCATACATCTCTTGTACACACTCTTCTAGAGACCATTCTTGATTGTAGATTGAGAAAAAGCTCATACATTACCTGAGCCTCAGTAGCGGACACCGAAACGGTCGCAACAAGAAAAAAGAACATTACCAGCAACCAAAACCAGTGCTGTGTAAGAAACATTGTGAACCTCCTCATCCCCATTTTTCTATTCTTCAGTTTTCTGACAAGGTATTTACAAGGTATAGAAGCTAGCTATCACCTGAAGGGCAAGCACTTACGTAAAAGCAAGGATTCATAGCTCACTTGCTCTTGTATGAACGGAATTCAGTCCTCATGCTAGCTCTACATTCGTGTTTTGTAGCACAAATGCATATGGAAGTCATTAGCCTGCCTGCACGTACGTAGATCACAAGTCGACGTGAATGACGCTTGGTCCCCGGAGGAGATTCTGCGGATTGCTTCCTCCACGTCTGATAAGGTTCGAATCAACTCTCTACAGTAGTCCATGACCCACCTAGGCTGGACATAGTTCATTGTTGACCTGATGATGGTCAATCGTGCAACGTTTCTTGTCTAAGAGAGTGGAAGTGTGTCCTTTCCTTTGTCCAAGGATTTTTCGAGACTTGAGGGAAGATCCACCTGGAGAAAGGCAGAGGACCCGGACTCTTCTTATGGAGTTGACCAGTCACCTTCGATCATGGGAGTTGAGGAGGAGGGCGAGGATGAGGAGGAGGATTTCGATAGCACAAGTTGACGAATTAGAGGGATGATGTTGCTAGATTCGATCGAGTGATAACTTGTAACAGTGATATGCATGACGAGTGGGGATCCGGAGGCTGGTGGCGGTCATGGTGCGATGGAGGAGAGAGGTAGTGCAGCTGATGGAAAATGGATGATCTAAGGGAGAGGCAGGAGAACGGGACTTCGGAGCACCGATGTCCTCGCCGAGTATGAAGAAAGTTCATCGCGATGGGCGATCTGGGGACAGAGGGAGGTCGAAGACATGTCCGGGGGTGGGAGGACTTCTCGACATGTGCTGTTCTTGGCAATGTTTGTGGACTGTTCGAAGTCGTCTTCAGAACATGTGGGATGGTCGGGAGATGTGAGGAAGCTGACGGTGCCGTGGAATCGACTGTGCTTCGGTGAGAAGCCACCGGAACACCTGCATGCGAATGGCCCCCTTCGTGAAGAAATGGCCAGTGGGAGGAACACCAGGCGGCCTCGAACGCCATGCGCTGACACTCCACGAGGATCTAGCCAAACGAGGTCACGAAGTGAACGTTTTCACGGTGGCCGAGGATCGAAGTCACCCAGAGGATGTCCACGATGGAAATCTGCACGTCCACTTCGTGGAGGCCTGAACTTCAACGGAGCGTGGGAGCTTTTCCAAAGAGCGAACGCTTCGAAACTCTTCGATGTTGTGCACTCGGAGGCGTGGCCGTCCCTCATGCGCGAGCCAAGAACATGTCCAACATCGCCGCTTCGTGGCACGGAATTTCTTTCGAGGTGATTCACGCCGACATCGAGCAGGATCTGATTCGAAACCCCGGAGAGCCCCAAACGGGCGAGTCGCTGAAGAATCTTCTGAAGGTCCTGAACGAGGTGAGATTCTTCCACAGCTACTCACCTAGAAACTAGAAACGTTGATCCACTCAGTTGTTTTGTTACCGTCGTTGAAGTAGGTTTATTCTATCACAATAATTCCGCTTTCCCTTTCGCTCGAGTTGTTGTTCTTGTCGCGAATAAAGTGGTTTCTTTTTAATTTCTTGTTTTTATCTAATAAAATTCAATCCTCATAGATCCAGCTGAATATTCTCTCAGGTGCTTTTGCATTTATTCTACGTCTTTATGATTGGAAAATCATAAAGATGTAGAATAAATCTTCGTGTGAATTTTCTCATAGTTCAACACTTGTTATCCTTTTAGAAAACAACGAAACTAGGAACACTGGTAATTTTTTCAAAAATCAACAGAAACTAAAAAACTGACCTATGAAGAGATGCCAATTCACCTTGTCAAGAGATGATTTTCATTATGAAAATTCTAATCCATGCAATGGAGATCTGTATCATGTGCATTTGCTACCTGTTAAAAGTGATATCGGAAAACATTACATCAAGTTCATTTGTTTACATCGGAGAATCTTTCTCTCGTAGTCAAACGCATGTCCATAAGCCAATGCCTAAGTATCCTGAGCAAGACTGAAGAACAAAAACAGAACTTAAACACAACAATTGCAGCTTCTCTCTAAACGGGGTACCAAAGATAATGTCCACTCATAAAAATGAATAAGCCGAATAACAAGAAAAAGATCTGTCGACAAATAGCTAAACAATGCATCGAGGTCATTTACTTTAGGTTTCCATTTTCTGAGACAGCTAAGTAATATAACAAAATCCAAAGTCTTACAGTTATAATGTATTAGTTGGAGATGAAGAACTTACAAATGAACAAGAACCGATTCGGAACTCCATATGTAGTCAGGAACCATACCGTCTAATTTATTATTCTGCAAGCTCTCATACACACACGTGTGTGATCGATTAGATAATTATGACAATTGACCGCATAGCACAGCACAAAGAGGGTAGGAACAAGCGAAACATCGAGACAAATCGTTCCTCATCTAGATCTGATTCAGCTAACGAATGCGGACTGCCATGGCACGATTTGCATGAGGATGAAGCGGGACAAGGTTCAAACCTGCGGCTCTTCTTGCAGAGAAAACCGATCTCTTCTTGGACCGCGCACGCTGCTGATTGCCTCGGTACAGTTCTCTTCGCTCGCTGGAATCTGGCAATATGCAGCAGTTCAATGTGTACGAGGACACGGGGAGACTACCCGCTGACTCATCCAATATAGATCCAACTGAGGATCATGACTTAGACCCGCTTGCTGCTCTACGTCGAAACAGTCCATCTCATGTCCGCAGTGAGCATGACATGGTCCTTCATTCAATACCGATCCTTCTTGATGAAGCTCTGCAAGAAAAAGTAATAGAAGTGCTTTCCTCGATGAGCATAAATTTTCCATTGCAACACAAAATGAGCTTCTACGGCTCTTATTTCGCGGATTCACAAAAGATACTGGTGTTCACTGTCCCCTAGAGGCAGACTTCCGAGAAATAATAGCACCGGATAATAATAGACAGTTGTATGTGGCTCGTTTGCTCACTTCAGTTGGCAGCTCTTGGAGAGGTGGAGACAAAGAGGAGTGTACTCTAACTTCAGTACAACGAGCTATGGATCTTTCTATCATCGTGGATTGGTAAACCCAGAACAGTGGAATATGTGCAGAGGTACTTTGCCTAATCCACATCCACCAGAAGTGTATTGTCCCAGCAGCTCCAGTGTACTATGTGGAGCAAAAGACTGTATAGTGAGACGTGCCAAAATGCTCAGGTTTGATTACATTCCTATTAGATCAGTGCTTAGCGTTCGGTCCATTGGTTTCTTCTGTTAAAATCCGCCATGCTGCAAAATGCCTTGTAGCATTTTGCATCATATCAAATGAACAGCCACTGGTCCTAGAGACAAAGTAGAATAGACAGCAGAGATGGACCAGAATAGATCCTGCTTTCCCATAATTTGTGTGAAGGCCCATTTGAAGAACCTCTAGAATCGGGGGTACATAATACATGAGGAATAGTTGATATTCTTTCGCCTTGTAAAAAGCCAGTTTGTACAAGAGTTGTACTCTCCCGTTGATTGTCTGTCCGGGAGAGTAGATAGGCAGGGCCTATCTACGTCTAGTGTTTAACGTTAAGTAATTTATCTTTCAAGACCAGCTTGAGCATAGTTAAGAGTTGAAACGGCAATCTTACAAGTTTGTCAGCCTTGGAAAGGTACAGTAGGTACCTTGTAATCATCAAAGATTTTCGAGTGTTGTAGCTTGTCCGCTCCTGAAAGAAACACAATCACTGAGCCACTTAAAGCTATTTGCCTACGTTTACTCCATCAAGGTGAGCGTTTGTAGAATTTTTATCAATTTAACAGCGTAAACTTCCAATATTGCAGACTTAATAAGCACAAGTGTTTGTGCTCTTGTCAAGGACTTATTTCTGTCTTGGATTGGTGAAGTGATCGCGTTAAGTTGGAAAGCCAGAAACCATAAGCATATTCTCGATGGAATTTTGGTGAATTAGAAGCGCGTTTAGTAGTCGATTTGGACCTAAAGTACACGTGATTCGGTATCAATGTACACTTAAAGAGTCTGTCACTTGATGTTCTTCCCTCATCTTGTTAAGTCAGACCTTCTCAGTACGGAGGTCTGACTTAACAGAGTATGCGGCGATCTCTTTCTAGGCAAATCAAGATGTGCAGGTGGTCATAATAAGCACACTGGGAGTGGAAAGAGAAGTATGCATTGAGTGGGTGTATTTCAGCTATGCTCGTACGTCTTGGTATCTCTTAATCAGGGCATTTCATATGTAGTGTGAAGACTGTGAATCGATAGTACGGATCAGTGAGCAAAATAAATCCGCCTGTAGGAAAGCTTCCCGTGACAAAAGTGTCCAACAATCAGTAATCGAAACAGAAGTTCACTAGAGGCTGCTTAGAAGAACTGACTTACACTGGACTCCTTGGAATGCAAGGAGATTAATGGAAAAGCTTTCACCGGCTCTTTACTTTTTGGATGCTTTAGCGGCAACAATCTTCACGCACATATGATTCTCGAAATGGAGAAGAAGTCTCAGTAAAGGGCGGCATGTCACACTGAAAAGTAAACCGTAGCTGAAAATTGAATCGTATTGACTGGACATTGCTTACCAAAGTATCCCTCTTCTGAAAATTGGCCAAGAAGAAGGGATTTCCGTCTCAGAAGAGATCGACTGGATGTTGATGACCCGTGAAGAATTTAAGCCTCTTCTCCCGAGCTCGACACAGTTTTGTGATCGATAGGGGTGAGGAACAATCTGATCTGGCAAACGCCGGAATAAGGACGGAATTTCGACCTTAAGAAAAAGCGCAGTGCATGCAGATCCGCAGAGAAATCACGATTCCTGACAACGAAATGGATCGACAAGGCCAAAGTTTTCTTCTCTGCCCTCAGAAGAGAACGACGGTTCTCGTACTTTCAGGAGATCCGTGTTTGCCCTGGATGATTACACGTGATTACGAGCTATGGCAGCACATCTGCAGTGGCATTGACTACGCCTGTAATCATCAGTCATCGATAGTCGGGCACGAGGGTGCCCGAACTGAGGTAACGCTCTGATAACAATCATCCGTCAGAACTGTTGGAAGTATTTGCTCGTGTGTGGCGGACAATCGTGAGACAGAGGATAGTGGCAGTAGGTCTCCTTCTTCATACACAAGAACAAGCGTTCATACGCTGCTCCCATCTTGGTAGCTGTGAACATGAAGGACGCGTACTCGCGAGCCGACTCTCCTTTTCTTCGGAGGTTGTCCTTCCCATCTTCGACGACCGCTCTCAGAGCTTCGGTCAGAGCAACGACGTTGGGAGAAAACGTGTACCCGAAATCGCTGCTTATGACAACGCTTCTGGTGATGCTGGAGAACTTGGTGGCCAGCAGTGGCTTGCCGCATTGCATGGCTTCCAGAAGAGTGAGGTCCAGTCCCTGTGATCTCAAAGTGGGATTGACGAAAATGTCCAGAGCGTTGTAGAACTCTCCAAGCTCTGCAGGCTTCATGGACCCCAGCGTCTTGGCGTTGGGCCCCAGCTCCTTGTACCTGTCGCCCCACGGCCCTGCTCCGGCGACCATAAGATACACATCGTCATGATCCTTGACAAGCTCCCGGAAAGCTTCGAACAGCAGAGGATGTCCCTTGTCCCTCACCAGCCTCCCGGCAGCCCCCAGCACAAGGCGTGCACTCTTGGGAATCCCGTACTTGGCACGAAATGCAGCGCCTTTCGCTGGATCTGGGCGGAATTTCGACTCGTCCACTCCGTTGAGGATCGTGTGAACGTTCTCCTCCGGAAGCTCGTAGACCGTGCGAAGTACATCTGAGACGAAATCGCTAATTGCGATGTGTTGCTTGTAGCTGTGGAAGAATCTCACCTCGTTCAGGACCTTCAGAAGTCGGTCGTTCAGATTCTTCAGCGACTCGGCCGTTCGGGGCTCTCCGGGCTTTCGAATCAGATCCTGCACGATGTCGGCGTGAATCACCTCGAAAGAAATTCCGTGCCACGAAGCGGCGATGTTGGACATGTTCTTGGCTCGCGCGTGAGGGACGGCCACGCTCTCCGAGTGCACAACATCGAAGGGTTTCGAAGCGTTCGCTCTTTGGAAAAGCTCCCACGCTCCGTTGAAGTTCAGGCCTCCTCTCTCGTTGGCCTCCACGAAGTGGACGTGCAGATTTCCATCGTGGACATCCTCTGGGTGACTTCGATCGCCGGCCATCGTGAAAACGTCCACTTCGTGGCCTCGTTTGGCTAGAACCTCGTGCAGTGTCAGCGCATGGCGTTCGAGCCCGCCTGGCGTTCCTCCCACTGGCCATTTTTTCACGAAGAGGGCCATTCGCAGGTGTTCCGGTGGCTTCTCACCGAAGCACAGTCGATTCCACGGCACCGTCAGCTTCCTCACATCTCCCGACCATCCCACATGTTCTGAAGACGACTTCGAATTGATCGGGTTCGTGTCATTTTGCATTCGGACAGACGAAAGCACCCTCCCTGTCCCATATTCCACACCGAATTTGCTGCCCCCTGCTGACGAGCAAATCGGGATAAAATTCGCGGAGATGAACAAATTCAAACAGCAAACCGACCAAACCATCAGCACAGTCCACAAACATTGCCAAGAACAGCACATGTCGAGAAGTCCTCCCACCCCCGGACATGTCTTCGACCTCCCTCTGTCCCCAGATCGCCCATGAACTTTCTTCATACTCGGCGAGAGCATCGGTGCTCCGAAGTCCCGTTCTCCTGCTCTCCCTTAGATCATCCATTTTTCATCAGCTGCACTACCTCTCTCCTCCATCGCACCATGACCGCCACCAGCCTCCGGATCCCCACTCGTCATGCATATCACTGTTACAAGTTACCACTCGATCGGATCTAGAAACATCATCCTTTGAATTCGTCAACTTGTGCTATCGAAATCCTCCTCCTCCTCCTCCTCGCCCTCCTCCTCAACTCGCATGATCGAAGGTGACTGGTCAACTCCATAAGAAGAGTCCGGGTCCTCTGATTCCCAGCCTTTCTCCAGGTGGATCTTCCCTCAAGTGTCTCGAAAAGTTCTTGGACAAAGGAAAGGAAACACTTCCACTCTCTTAGACAAGAAAAGTTGCTACGAGGAAAAGGGAAGGAGGTGCACGATTGACCATCATCAGGTCAACAATGAACTATGTCCAGCCTAGTGGGTCATGGACTACTGTAGAAAGTTGATTCGAACCTTATCAGACGTGGAGGAAGCAATCTGCAGAATCTCCTCCGGGGGACAAGCATCATTCACGTCGACCTAAACTCCAACTCCCCACGTACGCCGACTACATATGACTCTTGTCCAAAGAAAGGAAGTCTCAGCCTCATCGATCGTTGATCTTTTTCAAGACATAAGGCCTCACGCGTCAGTCGATGACCCCCACGACTTGTGATCTACGTACGTGCAGGCAGGCTAATGACTTCCATATGCATTTGTGCTACAAAACACGAATGTAGAGCTAGCATGAGGACTGAATTCCGTTCATACACGAGCTCGAGGATGTCAGATCTTGTCAAAGGGGAAGAAATATTCCGAATCTACATTACAGAGCCGGGTTTAGGGTTTGTATAGATCTCTTCCATCAGAAAACAGCTTCAAGAGGATCCGGAATGGCATCAGATAAATATCAATGACATTACTTGCCATCTGGATTCAACCTGATCATGAAGTTCGACATATCATTTTGTGACACCAGGGTTGTACCGCCGAGTATGACTGTACGCATAATATGAACTGGTGAGGGGACGCTTCTTCGATCGATCCATCCTGTATAAAAGGGAGAGAATCAACACAGCACTGTCAGGCTAGCGCAGAAGTGAGTCTATACGTACACAGCAAGTTTTGAGTGCAATTGCAAGTGAAGAACCAGCGCGCCGGGAAGATTGAGGAACTTCACATTCAAGAATTACTTCAGTCCTGCCTCATTTGGAAGGTTCATCTATATCTCATATATTGCCCAGTGCCCACATGTACGTTCAGGTACGTCTCTCATGATCATTCCCCACCCGGACACTTCTTCTTTCGTGGATGTGGACTTCAGATTTGATTGACTCGATCGACCTCGTGCGCCTGAATTAAAGACATGGTTTAGAGTGGTTCGAACTTCTCGGCTTCTTTAATTACAGAAATGCAGCATTAGAAGGCGCACCAGAATCGGAGAACATGGAGAGATCTGCAGAGACTCTCCGGGGGGCAAGCCAATGAACTTTGATCGTGCCATGTGGTCCGCAGGGAACCGAACCATAACTTGAACTGATGTTTGTTGAACCCGGCCGAGGTCGACAATTCAAGCACGGAAACGAACTTCACTGCATGCTTGATCGGATTCTCGAACTGATATGTGTTATAGATAGAGAAAAAGGAACATTTCTTGGCCTTGGTGTTGGTCCATGTCCACAGTCAATCGAACCCGGCCGAGAGATTCCGAATGATTCTCTAATTAAATGCAGGGACCAAATGAAATGAAATGAGGATAGATCAACTGAAGCAGTCCAGTTCTTTTCCTCGATCTGCTGTGTGAGAACATGAATCTCATCATTATGACTGACTGATGATAAATTAGAAAACGGGGTGGATGTCTAGCATCCAATGTTGCCTCGAATAGCATTACTGTTGAACTTCAAAGATATATACTACTGCAATGATATAATGGCTATGTAGATCTGGGTGAAGTACTTTCCCACAGGGTGATCGATCGATATCGATCGGTGATGTGTTGTTATTAATGTAATGTGTGCTCGAACATGCTTTGCTTTGCATGCACTCTGCCCCTACTCTAACAGCGTTCGAACTAATTAACCGCAGCTTCGAATTCTTTTCTTGCTCCTTGGCTGGCGCTTGTCACTTATCTGTTCTTTTCTTCACATGAAGTATATCTGCAATGAACTCAAGAACACACCGACTTGCACTCCCATAACGCATTTGCAAGTCCAAACAGTGTTTCATTTATCACGTGTGTTGATTTTAACTTGTAAAGAGTTGTACTTTACCTCTGAGCAGTTTACCATATTTCACCTGCACCGGACAGAGAGTAACCATTGGGATGGAAAGAACCGACGATCCAAGTGCACGTACTCTACCATGCAGATGGTTGGTTTTAAGCTCTTGCACTTAATTGGCAAGTTCAGTATGCATCTGCATCGAGCTACTCAGATGAATGCTTCGTCCAACTTGCATTCTGCAAGAATATGAACACGTTCAAGATAGACATATCGAACAAAGAAGAATTCAATTGAGCATATGTGAACGTAGTGAACGCGTGCATTGATGAAAACTTCAAACGAATTAAAATGGAAGAATATGTCTTTCACGGTGCCTGCTCGGTCATTGAAGACGGAACACCTAAATATCCTTCCCCACGGCCTTGTACAGTGAATTTCGTTTTCTCTTATATATACAGATGTAAAAAGAAAGAAAACGAAAACTTCAGGGGTACTACATTGTCCTCTAGGACTTGCTTGCTCGGCGCTAGAGAGCAGAATATTATAATATAATGCATATGTACTTTTTGTCGTATATCACGTGCACCTGTCTGCTCGGTGCTAGAGGACAGAATTCTGTATAACATAAATTAACATACAGTACTCTTGCATATCGCTTTGATCTCTGACTCACGTTATCTAGCAACATAAAAGTATCAAAATATTGATTATTTAATAAGATAAATAATTTATGTATGTTTAGACAACATTTTAGAATGCTAACTTCAAAGAAATCTGTACAAACCTTGCGGTCCGTCGACATAGAGCATAGGTGGATCATAAGAGCAGCCAACAACACAAGAGGAGATTTGTATGGAACTTGTCCAAATGTTACAGTACGCATAGGTGACTTCTTCCTGTTGCATCAAGGTGCGCAAACCGAATCCATATCGTAGTGGCTTCTCTTGAGCCATCGCGCGCTTCTCCACCAACTCCATAGCTGGCTGAATCTCCGAATGGAAGAAAGCGCTGAACTCCTCCAACCTTCTTCTCGCGGAAGACAGGTTCATCTCCACAATCCGATCGGAGGTGTCTTCCTTGTCTTCCAGAGGCAAAGATGTCTCTTCTACCACTGTGAACTTATGCTTCTGCGCATGAGAAGACACTATTCTTCTCATCTTCCGAGGTGAAAGATCCCTTCTCTTTTTTTTCTTTTCTTTTTTTTTCTCTTTTTTAATTTTTTTTTTTTTTTTTTTAAGAGAAAGGCGACAGAACGCCACAAGAAATTGTATTATCAACTCAGATCGTCCTGCGGGTCCACACCCGGGTCTCAGGTAAAAGAGCTACCGCTCTGGTGACTCACCCAAGGACTCACACTCGAGTCCCTGGTTAGCGAGCTGACTCTAGGGTTAGGGCAGGTGCCCTTCATCTCGTTCTTTTGGACGCCTTTGGCAGCATCCGTCGACCTAAAACTATCGTCTTCTCTAATTCTGTACGTGCTATGGCGGGTCGTGAAATTGTCGATCGTCTTCGAGGTGCTGCTGGCCCTGTTCTCGATATCCAGGGTAGCGGTGTTTTGAGAGTTCTTCTTCGTCGCCTTGGCCGATTTGACCCTAGGGAGTTCTTTGTGATGGGTGTTACTCGAGACAATGATGTTCCCGTGGCCGATCCGAAAGAGTGGGCTGCTGAAGGCCAGAATGGAGGAACCGCCGCTTCCGTTGTCCTCCTCCATCGACAGCCACCTTTCTCTCCAATTGTTGGAACGATAAGGGTAGAGCACGCGAATAAGAGTTTTGGTCCTCTCGAACTGTCTCCTTCTCTGCCGCTTCCTGTGACGGAGGGCGGATCCATAGATTTTGTCCAGATTGGTCCTCTCCTTGCGATCATGTCTACGACCTCTCGAGATCTGGAGCGTGTTAATCCTCCCCGCTTGATCACTTCCCTGGAGGCCGCAACAGCGATCATTACTCTCCTTGTCGCCTTTCCCCGTCTTCACAGTCGTCAGCAGGGGGAAATTGGACCTTCTGGTCGTCATCATTGTGGGCTCGGTTTCCCTTTTCGCTCTGACGATTCTCTCTGGCTGTGTAGGGCTTGGCAGATTTTGACCCTTGGTCATTTGCTTCGAGAGAGCCCTGAGAGCATGATCTCGAAAGTCGCCCCGTCGTTGGCGAGTGGGGCCCCTGTCTCTAAAGCTCCTTTTGGTCGTCGTCCACCTCGTACTTCTCGTCTCGTACGGGCTCAACTTCAGGTTTGCCGTCTTCGTAGACCTTCTCTGAGAATACCGGGGTGTCGCCTGAGGCCTTTCTGGCAGCGGCATTGAAGACCTTTTAGAGAGGTGCCCGCCCCCTGTGAAACAACTCTTTGTTTTCGCTTTCCCTATTTCAACTCCTCTGTAGATTTAGGTGCTGTTGTATGTTCGCCACCGTTTGCATAGCTCTGACCCACGCTTGTTTTCTGTTGTCACAAGCATCTTCCTTCAGCGACGCCCACGCCGCCTTGACCACCTCCGTAACAATCCTGGCGGCAGGGCGGTCAGATCTAGTATTCCTGAAGACCACATCCGCTCTCTCTGACCAGGCGACTTGGGTGTGTTTGATGATTAGATAGAGGAGGGCGGGGTTCACTGAGCGGATCTGAATGGCCTTATCGATAGTGCTCAGCAGGCTCTCATTTGCATTGTACTCGATCCCGCAGTCACTGTCTCTCATGTTAAGTCGTTCCCATCTTCTTTTGACTTGGTAGCAATCCCATAGTAAGTGCTCCAGCGTCTCTTCTTCCCTCCTACACCTGGGGCAGGTTCCGTCTCCAATTTTCATTTGGTAAGCTCTCTTATTGGTGAAAAATCCCCTGTTCAATATCCTCCATATCCAGAGGTTGGTTCGGGGTGGGTCTCCATTGCTCCAGACTCTCTTCCATCTTCTTTGCCATGTCTCTTGTGAGTCGGAGTTGCCCCACCTTCTACTCAGGGGAGAGCCGATATTGATGGTTTTAGGGAGTAGCTCTTTCCAAGTTTTGAGGCTCTGGGTCCATCCGCCATGCGTCGAGTCGCTCACAGTCCATCCCCAGTTCGGACACTTTTGTAGGCCCACGTTGGACATCGTGACCCCGCCTCCCCAGCTCACCATAGATTGGAAAGCGGAGTGATCCTCGTTAGCAGCCAGGTTAGCTACCCCTCCAACATGGCAGCGCTCTAGTCCTTGGGAAAGATCCAGAGTCTTGACGGCTCTTAGAGATGTGAGTTTTCGCTTTCTAGCTTCCTTCAGAGCAGCTCCTTTGTCTCTATCGCTGACCTTGGAGTGACGTTGCCACAATTCCACAGCCTGGTCAATCCTGAGGTCTTCCCTCAGCTCCAGGGGATTCCCGGCTAGGGTAAGTTTCGTTTTGACGCTTTTCCAACCTTTCAATAGAGAGTTTAGCGTCGATAGCGCTTTGCATTGCAGGTTAGGCATCAATAGAAGTCCCTCTTCAGGCGTCAGACCCTGTCCGAGTCTCTTGTGGGCCCCTTTTGTTAAGGCTTATCGGATTCCTCATCTAGCAATGTCTTTCCATTCTTGTTTGCCCCCCTCCAGTAGTTTGCCCAAGTACTTCAACTTCAGCGCTTGGGCAACTACAGAGAAGGGGTATATTCCTAGTCCGCCTTCTTCCTTACTAGATGTAATGGTATTCCACGCCACCAGAGCCGTTTTATTTCGCCCTTCCTCATTTCTTCCCCACAGGAAGGCTCGGCAGACTCCCTCCATCTTTTTGAAGCCCTCTGACGAGCAATTCAAACATGTAAGTTGGTAAGCTGGGATGCTTCTAAGGACATGCTGAAGCAGAGTCACCCGGCTTGGCCACGATAGAAGGCGGTTTGTCCAGTGTTGGAGCTTTTTTTGCAGTTTCTCGACCAGGGAGTTAACAACTTGACCTTCCGTCAGTCCTACTCCAATCGACACCCCGAGGTACTTGAAAACTTGTCCTGGCCTAGCCACAACGCATCCCGTTTCCTCCAGCCAGTCCGGAATCGACCTCATCCCCAGTGGCACTACTAGGGACTTGCGCAGGTTAAGAGCAGCTCCCGAGATGCCTTCGTACTGCTTTATCACCTCTTGCGTTTCCAGAAAGCATTTCTCCGAGCACTTGATTATCAGGCCCGTATCATCGGCGAACAGCTGGTGTAGAAGACTCTGCTCTTCGCTCACTTGGATCCCCTGAATTCTTCCCGTTCTCTGAGCCTCCTTGAACATGTTCATAAGCGGCTGAGTCGCGATGGCGAACAAGTAGGGGGCAACGGGGCATCCTTGACGCACACCTCGGCTTAAGTTAAAACTCTCAGTGAAGGCTCCGTTGATGTGAACTTTCGAGGTACCTTCTAAGGTTAGTCCTCTCAGCAGTGCTATGAAATGACTATCAAAGTTCATTTGTTCCATCGTTTCCCATAGGTAGTCATGGGAGACCCTATCATAGGCTTTCATAAAGTCCACCTTGAAAAAGAGGGCTTGTTGTTCTGTGCATTCAATCATCTCCTGAGCCAACTTCATACTCAAGACGTTGTCGAAGATGTCTCTGCCTTGAATGAATCCAGTCTGCTGTTCATCCACCACCGATCCTACAACGCCTTTAAGTCTCTCTGCAAGTATCTTGCTAAGAATCTTGTAAGTGGCGGTTAGGAGGGAGATTGGTCTCCAGTTGCTAAGGTCAGATCTATTTCCCTCCTTCTTGATCAGCTTTATCACTCCCTGGAGAGTTTTTGTATCTGTCCTTCGACTCAACCAAAATGTTCTGACCATTTCGATGCAATCTTCTTTGATGAAGGGCCAACATACCTAGAGCATCTCGTAGGTCACGCCGTCCGCACCCGGTGACTTTTCCTTGGGGAAGTTTGACACCACCTCTTCTATTTCTTCTTCTGTTGGCACAGCTCTCAGGTGGGTGTTCTCCTCTTCAGTCACGAACTTCAAAGTCAGGTTGAGTATGCTTCTCCTTTGATCCTTATTCGTAGTTGCTATGAGGTCTTCCTTGTAAAGTTCTGAGTAGTATCGATGTATTCGCTGTAGTATCTCGTCATGGTCTTCTGTTATAGTTCCTTCTTCTAGCTTCACCGCCTTTAACTCTTCTCTACTGTGTTTTGCTTTCAGCTGCGCGAAGAAGTATCTCGAAGGGGCCTCTCCTTCTTTCAGCCACCTGATTCTGCTCCGCTTTCTCCAAAGACATGCATCCTGGTGTTCTCTTCTCCTCAAGTAGCCTTCCTTTTCACTTAGTTCTAGGTGTAGAGTGGCGGAGTCTTCAGTTTCAGCTCTGACTCTGAGGTTCGCCAACTCCTCCTCCAGTTTGGCTCTCGGGTGTGTCCTACTGGCACGTTCTCGTTTCTCCTTCATGAGGGTCTTCCTCACTCTGCCCCAAGCCAGGGCCCACTTGGTCCTTGGGTCGTTGAGGCCTGGCGTGTGGTCTTGCCATGCCTTTTGAACCTCTCTTCGGACCCTTGGCTCTTTCAGGTAGTCTGCGTCCATCTTAAAATACGTAGTCTTCCTTATTTGGGCGCTGCTTCCTTCCTCCTTTAGTTTCAGCTCAATTATCACCGGAACATGATCAGATAACGTTTGCCTCCCATCGTGGACCAGCTTGGAGACTATGTGACACCATTCGGCACTATCGTTGAGGTAGATCTTATCCAGCCGGGCTTGATCGAATCTGGTGCCGGTTTTAACTTGTCGGGTGTAAGTTGGCCCCTCTTTCTTAACCGCACAGAAGTACGCATCAATGAGGTCAGTCTGAAGCAGAGTGTTTCGCCATAACCTGAGCTCGCTCCCATGCAGTAGTGGGGAGGGGCCAATGCTATCATCGGGTAATTCTACCATGTTCCAATCACCCATCAGTATCCACGGGCCGTTCCGTATCTTGGTGTCTAGCCATTCCCCTAGTTGCCTCCTTTTTTCTCTGTTGTTGGGTGCGTACACCGCTGTCGCGCTACTTGGCGGCTACATGCTTGACTTCTACTCCGACGCTTAGGTTTGGTAGTTCTAGAAGTTAGCTCATATTACTTCTAGTCTTTTATGTATATGTTTGACACCTTTGCATACGGTGTTAGCACTATTTTGAGTCCTAGTAGGCTGATAGTATGTTAGTTATCTTGTTCAAGCATTTGTGCGCTTGTGCAAGTGACTTCTTACTAGTCTATGACGTTCAATGTACATAACTTAGGGTTTCCATGCTGATAGTGGTTTGAGCTCATGGGTTGTACTTACTTGTCGCCCATGCACGCTTTCTAGCTAATTTAAGTTATTTTTCAGGACTATGTGTCATTTTAGGTAGTTTAAGTTTTACGCTGGCACTCTAGGGGGCTTGACGTGGTAGCTTATGAGTGTAGATAAGTTACCAGGTAGTTTAAGGCACAAAAGGACAGTCAAGTGGAGCTATGAACTCCCATTGGTCCATTTTTGTCTTTTGTAAAACTCTAAGTTTAGAAACAGAGCTCTAGAGGAGAGTTCGAGCATTTGGTGAGGGATCTTCGAAATCTGAGAACACAGGAAGAGAGAGCTCGTCGTGCCAAGCACTGTCAGTGAAATTTTTGCTCGATTTGGATCAATAAACAAGGAGTTATGCCCAATTGAAGTTCGGATTGTGCCAAAACTGCGTCACTTTTGTTGATTTTGGGGTTTTCGGTGCCAATTGCAGCAGAATTGAGGAAATCACTTCAAAACTTCGTGGTTGCGTTCACTGTCAGGAGGGCTACGACTGTCCAAAAAGTTTCGTATCATTTGAGTAATTGAGTAATTCAGGGCGGCCGCTGAAGCAGAGGGGGTCTGAAAAGCTCTTAATCTAGAGCAGCGACTTTAGAGAAGGAGATCTGGAGTTCTACAAACATTCAGGAGTCCCAACTTCACAGGGATGTTCAGCATCCTGTAGACTTCAAATACTGTGAGAAGATTTGAAATTCATCGAGCCAATTCTCTGTTCTATGTCTGAATAGCTGTCTAGGTACCAGAAATTGCCATAATTCTTTTATTCAGAACTTTTCTGTTCATATCTCCGTGTCAGAATTTGATCTCAGGTTGAAACTTCGTCTGTGAGTTCAGTAGTACCTCATTTGCATGTAGGGGAAGTTTAGAGGTCTAAACCTTCATAGTTTTCCTCTCTTTGAGTGTCAAAGTTCACCGCTTAAGCCTATTACTACCAGTGAGACCTAAATTTCACTTTTTGAGCATATCAGAGGATCCTACACTCCTGTGTGAGTGTTTATAGCTCCTGTTGTGACCTGAAAGCCAACCTCTTGAGTAAACAACCACAGCCAGAAGCCCGGCGCTTTCCTAGGTAGATGGATCACACTCCGACATACTCTCTTTTTGGTGAACTCGACGTGAAGCACCTAGGGTGGGAGTTTTCTTGAGAGTGTTACAGGATCAGATATCATGGCCAACCAAGGATCATCAAGTGGAGGTGTTGCTGCTGCTCAGCAACCTATTCAGTTTGATGCTGCTACGATGAAGATGTTCCAGGCTTTTTCCATGTTCATGCAGCAGCAGCAGAGCACAGAGAGGAAGGAGGTGTTAGCAACCAAGGCGTTGCAATCTGTGGTGCACCAGATGGACCAGTTCAAGGGTACAGATATTTCCAAGTATGTGCGATACTATGCTAGGGAGATGGAGGTGAACAAGGTACCTGAGAAGGAGATGGTGGAGAACTTTGAGCTTGCTGTTGTCCCTGAGATTCGTGGGCGTGTGAAGGAGCTCAAGCAGCAGCAAGGACAGAGTTGGGAGAGCTTTATGCGAGCTTTGAAGGAGGAGTACTACACTGAAGACTCAGAGAGGGTGACCAAGAGAACGTTCTTGGAGTGGGTGGTTAAGCCTAACAAAGGTTTGTCTGTAAATGAGTTGTTAAGAGAGTTTGATCGTCAGTATGCTCAGCTTTCTAGGACAGAAAAGCTTACACTAGAGGTGGAGAAGACCGAGCTTTTCCTACAAGCAGCGGACGTGACTATTCAGGAGAAGCTTGAGCTGTTGCTGGAAGACAAGAGTGAGGAGAGAGGATTGAAGACTGACTGGAAGGAGGTTGAAGAGGCTGTTTCTTTGCTGGCCAAGAGACAGAGAAGAAGGGACAAGGTGGTGGTAAGTGAAGCAGCACCTCTGATAATTCCTGTCAAGCAGTTGCCTACTAAGCCTGCTTTGGTAATTGCTAGAGAGGAAGACTCACCGCTTGATGAGTTGATTAAGGGTATGAAGGAGCTTAAGCTTAAGCTCACTAGGTTAGAAGAGAAGGAGCAGAATGTACAGCCTGCTATGCAAAGACCTCAGATGAGAGAAGGCTTTGTTCATCGTTGTATATGGTGTGATAGCCTAGACCATGTAAGAAGAGATTGTGGGGAGTTTTCAGATGCATTGAGGAAGGATCTTATCTTCTTCAAAGATGGTAAGATCCATTTGAGAGAGACTGGGATGATGTTGGGAACCAACTTTGGCAAGGGTGGTATGAAGAGACTTGTGAATGATATATCAGCATCACATGCTGTTTCTCTTGTGAATGCTGCTACATGTGGAGTGAAAGTGGAGATGGAGAGAGAGAAAGGGACTACTGGGTTGTGGTCAGATGTAGTGCGGTCCGTAGCTAGAACAGAGCTAGACAAGGATGTGCTACGAAGGATTGGCAACTCAATTAGAGAAACTACAGGATGGAATGACCCTGTGGATACTATGTCAGTGCATGCTTATGTTGCAAGAAGTCAGCATGAAGCTCTACTAGAAGAAAAACGCAGGAGGGAGGATGCAGGTGAGGCTTCTACAGCCAAACGACCTGCTACAAGGAGTGAAAGGACTAGACCAGAGGCGAGGCAGGAGACAACACCTACTCGGGAGGAAACTATGGAGGATCTACCACCTACAACACCAAAGGAGAAGGAGAGAAGCAAGGAGAAGGGTAAGATGCCTGCATATAAACTTCAGTCTGACATTGAGATTGCTACAGACTTGAAGCAGGTGTTAGAAAATCGTATCTTGAATGGGAAGGTTGAGTTTACCTTGGGTGAGATTCTTGGGATTGCAAAGCGTGAGTTCCATGAGGTTATCATAGATATCATCAAGAGGAAACGTCAGATCTTGGGTGAAGCAGCTACGCTTAACGCTCTAGGGACCAAACTGTCGGAGGATGAGGAAGATGAGATTGCTGGTTACTGCTCTCAAGTATCAGAGGGGAGATCAGATCAGCACGTGAGGTTTGAAGATGAGGAGGAAGCATCGCAGAAGAGCCATTACTCTCACAACCATTGGGCAAGAGCAACCACTGAGACCTTGGTGAAGTTGGGAGATCTAGAGGAACCTGTGGTGGCATTGATTGATCACGGCTCAGAGATTAATCTGATGTCTAAGGAGCTGTACAAGCGTGGGAGGTGGCCTATTGACACCGACCATGGATGGCTTATCCGTGCTGCCAACAACCAGAGGGGAGAACTCTATGGTGCTTGTCCCAACATCAAGGTAACTGTGGGTGACATCAGTGATGTTCAGAATTTCTTTGTGCAAGACATGTCAACCTATCCTATCATTCTAGGGCAGCCTTACATTACTGCTGTTAGAATGGAGACACGAGTTATGGATGATGGTTCAGCTTATGCTAGGATACGTAGTAGAGACGGCAAAAGAGCTGTTCAGTTTTTGACCGTTGCTGCAGAACATGAGAGGAATCGTGATAGCTTGAGAGACCGTCCACTACCTAAGATTACTCAGGAGTTTAGAGAGTCTAGGGGTTTTGGCAGAGTACCATTGAAGAGCGAGACTTCAACGGTACAGTAGAGCTAGGATTCTCGCCTGATCCAGTAGAGCATGAGGCTTTATCCACTGGCTTCTTAGGATTGACGGCATGTGGGTCAGTGTGTTATAGGAAGGTTGAGAATCTGAAGAGGTTTGAGAGGCAACATGTGAAGTGTGTACAGCAGTCTTTGTGGGACATTGGAGAGTTAGCAGGAGATGAATATATATCTGGAGTGTTTGAAGAGCAGTATTTGGTAGATACTATAGGGGAGTTGAAATCTATAGTAGAAAGTTCTGTAGATGATGTAGATAGAGTGGTGAGAGTGAGCTCCAAGGAGCTTTATGATGTAATTGATAAGTTTATAGATCGGCAAGAGGTGTATGTGGAGACCAAGTACAAGTCAGTGGCAAAGAAAGTCAAACCAGTGGCTTTGCCTTTACCACTCGATTACAATCAGAAGATGGAGCAAGCTGCACGAGAACCGACGCTCAGAGGACCGAGAAGAATTGGGCACCAGTTCACAGAAACAACACTTAAGGAGCTGAGGATTGGAGGTGATGGATTTCTTACTGAGCAAGAGAAGAAGAGCTTCAGGGAGATGCTATCTAGGCATGGTAAGGCGTTTGCATTTGAGTCACATGAAGTAGGATGTGTAGATCCAAGTGTGGTTGCACCTATGGTAATCTTTACTATACCGCATGTGCCTTGGAATCTACGTCCTATCCCTGTGCCTAGAGCTCATCTGCCAAAGCTGATAGACTTGCTCAATGAGAGGATTAGGATGGGTATCTTGGAACCATCTATAGCTCCCTATTCTAGCAGATGGTTTACTGTTCCGAAGAAAAGTGGAGCTTTGAGATTCATTCAAGATATGCAGCCAGTTAACAAGGTGACTATCAGGAATATGGGTATAGGACCTATTGTAGACGAGTTTGCAGAGGCTTTTGCTGGTCGTGCTATCTATTCGATGGGAGACTTATATTCAGGTTATGATCAGTTTCAACTATCCTCTGAGAGTAGAGACTTGACTACAATGAGGACACCTTTGGGGTTACTAAGGATGTGCACCTTGCCACAAGGTGCTACCAATTCTGTAGCACATATGATGAATGGCATGAATAAAGTTTTGAGGGATTTCATTCCTGAAAAAACTATGCCATTCCTTGATGATGTGCCGATCAAAGGATGTGCTGAGGAGGAGAAGAATGAGGTAAAAGATCAGAGGGGGTGCCGTAAGTTTGTAGCAGATCACATAGCTGATTGTGATAAGATACTGAGTCGACTGGAAGAGGTTCATTTGACTTTATCAGGAGCCAAGTCTGTGTTTGGAGTACAAGAGGTGTTAATAGTGGGACATCTGTGTGGATCTTATGGTCGGAAACCTTGTCCAAACAAGGTTGATGTCATCCGAAGGATGAAGGAGACATGTGGGTCAGTTACTGAGGTGAGAAGGTTTCTAGGTGCATGTGTGTTTTATCATATATGGATTCCACACTTTGCACATGTAGCAGATCCGTTGTACAAGCTGCTGAGGAAGGGGCAAAGATTTCAGTGGCAAGAGGAGCAAAGCGAGTCTATGAGGAAGTTGAAGGATCTTTTGGCTTCACCGCCAACTCTCCGGAAGGTAACATATGAGTTGGGCAGATCTGTTATCATTACTGTTGATACTAGTCCTATTGGCATTGGATGGGCTGTAGGACAGGATGATGAGGATGGAAATAGATATGTGGTGCGTTTTGGAGCTAAGGTGTTAAGTTCACGACAGAGAGACTACCCTCAGGTAAAAAGAGAACTATGGGGAGTAGTTACTGCGATGAAGAGTGACAAGGAATACTTGATAGGAGCACCTGTGGTTGTGGAGACAGATTGTTTACCTCTCTTGGGAATGATCACTAGCTGTACAACTCCAGATATTGCTATGTTGAGGTGGATAGCATATATCAAGTCCTTGAACCCAGAGTTTAGACATATTGCAGGGAAGGATAATCCTGTGGCAGATATGTTATCAAGGGCTAGGTATTACGATGAGAAGGAAATGATAGATGACCAGGAGGATGTGGGAACAGAGTTCTATTCTAGTGCTCTTGCTAGAAGAGATAGAAGTTGTTTTGCAGCCTCGTTGGAGTTTTTTGAGGAAACTATGTATGATGGCGAGTGGTTGGATCTTGGGCGCTATTTGAGTTCATTGGAAAGGCAAGAAGGCTGGTCTGATGCAGATTTCAAGAGGATCCGTAGAATAGCTTATGGTTACTTTTTACATGGAGGACATCTATGGAAACGCCCTAAGCTACAAGGAGGTATACCGCAGCGGGTGGTATGTGACTTGGAATTGCAGCAGAAGCTGATCAAGGAGTTCCATGAGAGTTTATGGGCCGGTCATAGAGGAGTTTGGGTTACATTTGCCAAGATGAAGGAAAAGTATTGGTGGAAGGGTATGTATAAGGATGTAGTACAGTTTGTTTCATCCTGTATATCCTGCCAGATGTATTCCAACGTACGTCATCGTGATGGATTGCATCCTACTTATCCTTTAGCTATCCATTACAAATGGGTAGTTGATCTGGTAACTATGCCATTTGGACTTGGACAAATGAGGTATCTAGTCTTGGCTAGAGAAGATCTATCTAACCAAGTCGAAGGCCGTGCTCTGAGGACGAAGACCACTGCTAGTGTCTGCCGCTTTCTACTTGAAGATGTTATTTGTAGGTATGGGTGTGTGGGAAAGATCACTGCAGATAGGGGTGAGCTGGATGCACAAGAAGCAGTTGAGTTCTTCAAGCGATTGGGAATCAAGTTGGCGTTAACCACTGCTTACAATCCTGAAGGGAATGACAAGAGCGAACGAGGTCATCCGCCAATCATCAAAGCTTTGGTAAAAGCTTGCAAGGGTAAGATCCGTGAATGGCCTAGACTGCTACCATTTGCTTTGTGGGCAGATCGTACAACTCATAGTACCGTTACAGGTTACATGCCAGCAGAGTTGATACTAGGGCAAAAACCTGTGATGCCGATTGAGGAGGTTGTGCCTACTTGGAATGTTTTGTCATGGGAAGATGGTAGAAGTACGGAGGATCTTCTTGCGCTAAGGATCCAACAGTTAGAACGAAGACCTGAGGATGTTGCTAAAGCTGTGGAAAGGTTAAAGGCTGCTAGAGAGAGAAACAAAGGCAGATTTGATAGAACGCATAGATTACGACCTAAACCAGTTAAGGAGGGTGATTGGGTGTTAGTCTATGATAGTAGTCTTGATAATCAGCATAGCGCTATCAGAAAGTTTTCCAAGAGATGGTTCGGACCTTATGTGGTGTTAGAAGTTTATGATAATGCCACATACTCTTTGAGAGAGTTAGATGGTGCAGTGCTCAAGATACCAGTCGCAAGGAAGAGAATCAAGCTCTTTAGAAGGAGAGGGGACAATCAGAACATTGCAGAGCTTACTGAGGATGAAGCTGAAGACTCAGTGGAGGTTGAAGATGAATTTGAAGCTGAAGCTGAAGAGTCTTGATCTGGATCTGGCACATACCGGAGGATGTGCAGGTTCAGAGGGGGTGGATGTCGCGCTACTTGGCGGCTACATGCTTGACTTCTACTCCGACGCTTAGGTTTGGTAGTTCTAGAAGTTAGCTCATATTACTTCTAGTCTTTTATGTATATGTTTGACACCTTTGCATACGGTGTTAGCACTATTTTGAGTCCTAGTAGGCTGATAGTATGTTAGTTATCTTGTTCAAGCATTTGTGCGCTTGTGCAAGTGACTTCTTACTAGTCTATGACGTTCAATGTACATAACTTAGGGTTTCCATGCTGATAGTGGTTTGAGCTCATGGGTTGTACTTACTTGTCGCCCATGCACGCTTTCTAGCTAATTTAAGTTATTTTTCAGGACTATGTGTCATTTTAGGTAGTTTAAGTTTTACGCTGGCACTCTAGGGGGCTTGACGTGGTAGCTTATGAGTGTAGATAAGTTACCAGGTAGTTTAAGGCACAAAAGGACAGTCAAGTGGAGCTATGAACTCCCATTGGTCCATTTTTGTCTTTTGTAAAACTCTAAGTTTAGAAACAGAGCTCTAGAGGAGAGTTCGAGCATTTGGTGAGGGATCTTCGAAATCTGAGAACACAGGAAGAGAGAGCTCGTCGTGCCAAGCACTGTCAGTGAAATTTTTGCTCGATTTGGATCAATAAACAAGGAGTTATGCCCAATTGAAGTTCGGATTGTGCCAAAACTGCGTCACTTTTGTTGATTTTGGGGTTTTCGGTGCCAATTGCAGCAGAATTGAGGAAATCACTTCAAAACTTCGTGGTTGCGTTCACTGTCAGGAGGGCTACGACTGTCCAAAAAGTTTCGTATCATTTGAGTAATTGAGTAATTCAGGGCGGCCGCTGAAGCAGAGGGGGTCTGAAAAGCTCTTAATCTAGAGCAGCGACTTTAGAGAAGGAGATCTGGAGTTCTACAAACATTCAGGAGTCCCAACTTCACAGGGATGTTCAGCATCCTGTAGACTTCAAATACTGTGAGAAGATTTGAAATTCATCGAGCCAATTCTCTGTTCTATGTCTGAATAGCTGTCTAGGTACCAGAAATTGCCATAATTCTTTTATTCAGAACTTTTCTGTTCATATCTCCGTGTCAGAATTTGATCTCAGGTTGAAACTTCGTCTGTGAGTTCAGTAGTACCTCATTTGCATGTAGGGGAAGTTTAGAGGTCTAAACCTTCATAGTTTTCCTCTCTTTGAGTGTCAAAGTTCACCGCTTAAGCCTATTACTACCAGTGAGACCTAAATTTCACTTTTTGAGCATATCAGAGGATCCTACACTCCTGTGTGAGTGTTTATAGCTCCTGTTGTGACCTGAAAGCCAACCTCTTGAGTAAACAACCACAGCCAGAAGCCCGGCGCTTTCCTAGGTAGACGGATCACACTCCGACACCGCGGCTATCCCTAGAGGTCCTATCACCGATGTCACCGTAGCCCAAGCCACGGTCCCATCGTCCCTGACTCCCACGTCTTCAACTTGGATGTGAGATCTTAGAAGTAATGAGGCCCCACCTCTCTCATCCGCATTGTAATTAGTGACTTTTGTACCTTGTGGCATGATGACATTTAGATTATGCTCTAATCTGCTTTCCTCTGTCTTTAACTCCTGCAGGGCGATGATGTCAACGGGCATCCTTTCTCTTCCCATCCATCGTCGAATAATCGAAGATCTGTGGGGATCACCTAACCCCCTCACGTTCCAAGTTGCTAACTTGATGTTTGTTTGCATTGGGTCGATCGCTTTTGGGTTCAAATCGTCCTCAGGCTGGATGTAGCGTCTCCTCTAGAGCGTTGTAGTCTCTCTGGCTTCCTGATTTTCCCTTTGAGTAGAATCGCCTTACCCCCTGCTCCAGTAAACCTACCGCTTGAGGTGGTGGGAGCGAAGGGGGGGCCAGACTTTTTGGAGCTTCTTCTCTTGGCTTGGGTGTTGAAATCGAGTTCTCTCAGTGCTTCTCGTTCCAATCCTTGTAGTGGGGATGCCAAGTGGAAAGGAGCTACCTCGCAGTCGCTGTGTGTGGTGGAAGGTCTTTCTTGTAAGATCATCTCTCCTCTCCAGCGGAATCCGATGTCTGGTCCCCATACCTGTTTGTCGGAAGGGTCTTCCTCTCCTACCTGCCTGGGATCCTCTTCTTCCTGACATTCCTGATCCATGCTATCTTCGTGTTGGTCTTCTTGGGTCTTCCCTTTTGTGCTCGCCTTGGGTCCTTCTGCATTTGCCCTTTGCCAGTCCTCTTGTGCCTGAGCTCCCTCTTGGGCTTGTGGATTACTCTGGATAGTTTCCTGTGGCTTGGCCTCTTCGCTTCCCTTGTGTGCATTTTCTTCCAGCATGCTGTTCTTCCTGGCTGTCTCGTCTTGTTTCTTCTTCCTTTCCTTGCTTTCGTTGATTTCCTCAAGATCCCGCTCATTGTCGCTCGTTGCATTCAGGTCTGGGATTCCACTCTTCTGCTGAGTTTGTTGTCTTGTTTTTATGGAGTCCTCCCTTTGGTTTATCTGGGACTTGTTACCCTCTTGCAGACCTTGTTCGTGAACCTCTTCGATGGATGGGAGAGAAGAAACGCCTTCTCTGAGCCTTTCTGCTTCCCCAGCGCCTGCGGTAATCGTGTCCTGAGTCTTTAGCAGGTCTTGCTCCTCCGTCTCCAGGCTTAGTGCAGCAAATCGGTTGTTTGCTGGAGAGACCGCTACCCACTTGCTGATTACTTTCCCTCCTCTTTTATATTTCCCAGTCACCTGTTCAAAACCGTCTCCTCTGGGGAGTCCTGCTCTCTGCGCCTCGTTCCTTCTCCCCTCTCCTTGTCTCTGTTCAGTCGACTGCAGAGGGTCCTCTACCTGCGAGGCTTTAGCCGCTTTACGGTTGTCCGGACAGCTTTTGGCAAAATGTCCTTTCTGTTTGCAGATGAAACACTAGTCTGGGAGCGACTGGTAAGTGATCGGTTGAACTATGAGGTCACCAACGCCAATGCAAATCAGAATGTGATCTTTGAGTTCGTCTTCTGGGTCCAGCAGTACGCATCCACGAATGTGCGGGTATCCATTGGTGGACTTCATCGTGGTTCGATAAAGAACTGGTCCTATAGCTCCTAACAACGCATCGGCTCCAACTTCGAATGTGGGATCCACAAGTGGTAAGTCAATCCAGACTGCAACCGCCCTTGTGTTATCTGCGTGGGTTTTAAAACCCGGTGCCCATGGAGTAGCGAGGACTATTCTTTTGTTGTAGAACATGGGGGATCGTTGTAGGATCAGCTTTTTTGCTCCTCGTCCTTTAGAACCACCAGAAAATGCTTCCTGCTTAGCATTCTAAGCTGCTTGACGTTGACTCCCAAGTTCGGTTCTAAGCACTTTGTCACCCAGAGTTCGAATGCGTCTCTTGACGGGCTGCAATCGACTGTGGAAAGAACAACAGCGGATCGCTTGAGTAGAACCAGCCTACTCGCGACGAGGTCTCTGTTCAGATCTACCGTAACCCCGTTTATGTACTCTCCTTGTTGCTGATTCTTCTTTATATTGCTTAGAGCTTCCAGCAACTCCTCGTCAGGCAGGCTTTTGCCTTCTTGAATATCAAGACCCTCAAGGTACGGATTCTCTCCTCTTTTGTGTAGCAGTTTAAGTGACTAAGACCAGCAATTGGTCGTGGGGGGGGCCCTCTCCTTTCCCTTTCTCCGTTGGTGTTGTGTTCTGTGTTCCCTGAGGGGGCTTTATGGTTTTCGGGTCTTCTTGCATCTCTTCCCCGTTCTTGCCAGCTTTTTGGCCTGATTTCTCTTCGACCGAGCAGGTTCTCTCTTTACTCGATGAGTTAGAGTCTGGGCCTTCCGTTGGTGTTGTTCCTCCCTTGCTCTCATCCCTCTTCGTTGTGCCTTGCAGGTCCTTTTTCTGCTCGGGATCGTTGTTCTGTCCCTGGGTTGTCACATGCTCCGTATTGATCAGACGTTTTTTCAAGCATTGAGCTGGTGACCCCCCTCCTGCCGCCTGGTCGTTGCCTTCTCCAACACCATCACCTCCAGAATTCTGGGGTGTTCTGGGTCTGCTCCGTTTCTTCTCAATGTCGGATTCAGCAGCGGGGCTCGTCTAGATCGATGCTTCTTCATAGCTCATTTTGTTCCTGAGCCCTTCTTGACTTTCTTGAAAAGTCCTTCCTTCTTTGTCCTGCGGGATTTCGCGTTGCATCTAAATTGAAATACTATCTAAACAAATAAAATCCTACTTTCACGTGATTCTTCTCTCGTTGCCTTCTGTGTACTCTCTCTCCTTTACATTCCCGTTTCGTCAAGCCTCGCAATTCGATCGGGGATCAAGATGCTCTTGCTGCACTGCTGCGCGCCTCCGCCGCGCTCACGCCGCCCCTCATCTCTCTGTCGTGCCGAGCAGCATCGCCACTATTTCGGTCGTATGGCCTTACGTGACTGCTTCAAAATTTGCCACGACACAACTCCGAAAGATCCCTTCTCACGACAAAAGCGGTTCTCTTCACTTCGCTTCCTCGCGTTGCAGTAGGAATATCCATCTAACCTTCGTCTTCGGAAGACTCCCTGTAGTGACAAAAGCGGTCTTCTGCGCAACTCGGGCACTTAGGAGCTCTTCCTGAGAGTCGAACTCCGATCCAGAGTGAATGATCGGGAAGGAAGTGATCTTCTTAGGCACGCTCCTAGGTCCCATCTTCCTCGGTGGTGTCGCGTCTTCCGAACCACTGGAGTCGTCTTCTCTCACCAGAAGCGTCTTCTGATGAGTGCCTGGCCTCATCTACGGCACTAGAGTGGGAAGAGGAGTCATGGCCGCGGCTCGGTCGTCTTCTCTCGAGGTCCCCTCCTTTACCTCGTGCTGCTCTATTGGTCCATACCTCACCAACTGATCTTCTGCTAGGTCCTCTTTGGACACGTACAGATAACAGAAGAACGGTGTCGTGTCGTGGACCGGCTCCTACATGAAATTCAAACTTCGATGCTTGTCGCTCCAAAGACACTCATGAGAAGACAAGCTAGGCCCCTGCTTACGGACTTTTGGCACCATTTCGGATCTTCTCTTTCATGACATCAGTGGATAGAGCTCGTTGTCAGCTTTCCATGGACATCTTGTCTACTTCGTTTGGACGTCTAGTGGAGAAGTTACAAGACTCGAAAGACGGAGAAAACAAGCTAGGCCCCAGCTTACGGACTTTTGGCACAACTTCGGATCTTCACTTTCATCACATAGATGGGTAGAGGTCGTTGTCAGCTTTCCATGGGCACCTTGTTTACTTCGTTTGGACGTCTGGTGAAGAAATTATGCGACTCGAAAAAAGAGAAAATCAAGTTAAGCCCTAGTTTACTTGCTGACTGGGTATTTGAGACCAAGCATTATATCAAAGACGCAAGGGGCCTGCTTCATGATAATTATTGACAGAACTTCATACGTATAGAGACTGTGACAAGGGGCAGCTTAAGGGCTAGCTTTCGTCTGCGATCTATCAACGGACGGTTCAGGAGATTTGGAGGTCTAATGCAAACGTGCAAAGCGTCGTTGGGTTCATATCTGTGCAGGCTACGTATGGGTTAAGACGGTTCTTGAAGAAACGGATCAGGGGTTGTGTTCTGAGAGCAATTGAGACGCAGTAAGCAGATTTGAGATTTTCAGTTACTTGTGAAGGAGAGTTGGACCGTTCCGGTCGTTCTGGAGTTCAAACTTACTGTCCTTGGATCCATCGGGATCAGAACACCAAGTTCTACAAGAAATTGAAGACGATACAAGTTTTCATCGGGCGGTTCAGGAGTTCTGAGTGAAATTGGCTCGCAGGGAAGCGCTTACATCAGATTTTCGTCCGCTTGCGACTTGAGATTGGGTTGTTCTTCACGATAGGTGAGCCAAGCTCTTCGTTCTTGATGCATACGCGACCAGGGAGTCTTCATCTACGCATAGGAGAAGACAATACGTGGATTGGATTGTTGGTTTGGGTGAGGTGAGCGAGTTTGAGCCGCAGAGACTCTATTTACGTCAGTTTTTTGCAACCTGCGACCAAATTTCTTGCGTGGTTTTGCAAGGAGAACTCCAAACGACTTGTTTGGAGTCTCGTTGGGTTCGTGATAGCTAGATCTATCTGCCAGAGAAGACGGATATCAGTTTAGACGATCCGTTTGTGCGGTGTGTGCGGTTTTAAGCTGCAGGGAAGAGTTTTTGAAGATTCGGTCACCTGCGACCGAAAATCGGCGATATCTCGGCTGTTGGGAGTCGGATCTGAAGGTTTCTTGGGTTAACGGAGTCAGCGGAGGAGACCCTATCGACATCTGAAGTCCGTTCGACGAAAGGAGAAAGTCCACAGATAGATCTTTTTCGGTTTCTTCGCTACGGGTTTTGCTCTTTTGAGTTCGTTAGAGTTCTGGTTGGCTATATACAGCTTGTGGTAGTTAGCTTTAACTAAGAACTTGTACATGGATGTGGTTTGGACTTGGGTTTGGATCGCGTGATATTGCCGTGGCTCTGCTTGTTAGCAAAGGGAAGTTTCTCTTGCTTTGAGCTACGCTTCAGTGTTTTTGGGTCAGGGTTGAGAATCAGGGGTTGTTTTTAAGGGCTTTGAAACAGGTTATAGACCGCTCTGGTCTGTTTTTTAGTTCTATGCTCTTAGGAGAAAGAACCGGCATTGTACATACATTTGGAGTTGGTATACATCGCAGCGTTCATTTTCGTGGTTGTTTTTCTCTATCTTATCTCTGTTTCAGCACAACACATCTCCACAGCCAGGAACCTCGCATTTTCCTGGACATCCTTCATGTAAAATCCGACGCGACAACGGGATGAGATGTCCTCCTGCCGGGATGCCCAAGTACACCAGTTCTGTCTGCACATATGTGTGGAAGAAAGCGCCCCAGTTGATAGGCAGCCCTTCCCAAATGGCTTCCAAGAACTCCACGTCTTGGTCTCCCAGATATCTCGTCTTCTGTGCTTTCTCCTTGGGAAAGAGATGGAGGAATAGCTTCGCCAGAAGACGCTTCCGCGGCTCTTTGTAAGCTTCGACCTTCCATCCATTTCTTCCATGCTTGTCTCCAGAAAGAGACAAGTTGTGCTCCCCGGCACGTGTCACTCCTCCGATATCATGGGTAGGATCTTCTTCTCTAACTCATACCTTCGATTCGCTGCTTCTAACTTGTGGAAGACCTTACGTCACCATTCCACTGTCTAGGAAGATGGTCTTCCTCGGGCTACTCTTGCCTTCGCAGGTACAAGATTGCGAGGAGACAATGCTACCCAAACCTCCTCCAGAAGACCCTGGTCTGCGAGGTTCCAATCCCACAAGAAGAAGTCGAGACCCAACTCCTTGATGAAGTGTTTGGCCTCGGCCAACTCTGCTGCCAGCAACACCAACCCTCGAGGATGCATCGACGTACTTCAAGCTCTGTTACACTAAGTCACATGCACTTACTGTGAGCCGAAGGCTCAGTCCTTCTCAAGTCCTCACAGTCTAGCTTCCACTCTCAAAAGATGAATCTAGTCTTCCAGAAGACAGCTATTCCGTCTTCCGGGATTTTAACAGTGCTTCCTAAGTAACTCTCGTCTTCCGAGCTATAAACAATCCTAACTAAGCAAGGCATCGCATGGATTATCAAGAAGACAACCCACCTTGCACAACACGGTCTATCGCGGGTGCGTATAACAGATAGAGGTCCTCAGTTTACTAACCTGTTTTGGAGAACCCTATTTGGTCTGTTCAAGATCAAACTTGCCATGTCTACTGCTTATCACTCACAAACCGATGGACAAACTGAAAGAGCCAATCGCACCATTGAAGACATGCTATGAGCCTTTACTCTGGAGGAGCAAGCGAAGTGGGACTTTACTCCCTTTGGTAGAATTTGCCTACAACAACTCCCTCAATGCATCTACCCGTAAAACGTCTTTTTATCTCATGTACGGCGAACATCTTCTCACATCAGCAAGTTTGACACGGTTCGGCACGGCATCCTCAGTCAACACCAAAGTGGATGTTGTCAATGAATTCATTGCGCGAATTCAACAAGGAGTGGAAAAAGCTAAGGTGAAACTACAAGTTGCTCAGAATCGACAAAAGCAATATGCCGATGGACACCGTCAGCATGAAGAGTTCACAATTGATGATCAAGTTTGGTTATCCACAACCAACCTTACTCTGATCGACAGTTGTAAATTCAACCCTCGCTTCATCGGACCTTTCTCTGTTATCCGTATAATTGGAGCAGTGGCATATCAACTCGAACTTCTTAAAGAAACGTGTTCGTGGGACTCGTCATCAACGGATAGATTATTTGATAAAATGGAAAGACTATCCATTACATGAAGCAACATGGGAACTTGCAACCAATCTTGCACACTCCCCACTCATAGTGATAGCTTTCGAACAGCAGTTTAGCAACGAGGACGTTGCTTCTTAAAAAGAGGGAGGTTTGTAATAAGTAGAGCCCTACTTATCAACTAGAGGGGAAAATGGTTTGATAGAAGTCTTTGGTATAAGAATTAGTTACGGCTAAGTTGGCTGGAGAATACATGCAGCAAATAGTACTTCTACCAATAGGCGAGTGCGTCAAAAGTCCACCGGAAAACTTCCAAAAGGAAGTTTCTAGAAGGAAGCTTCGAGAACTTTCCAGCCGGGAAGCTTCCAGAAGGAAGTTTCTAGAAAGAAGCTTCTAGAACTTTCCAGGGGCCTCTTACGTGGCTCATTCTGAATCCTCTAGATGTTGTTCTAGATCTAAGGCTGCATGTAAGCCACATCAGCGATCCGTGTGAGAGATCAACATTGGCCGGAAGCTTATCATGTATTATTCTTCTCACTATATAAGGCTGTGAATGCACCACCACGGACACCACAGCGACTGTGGAGTTGAATACCGAGAAGAGAATAAAGTGGGAAGAAAAAATATAGGCCCGTAGGGCTGAAGCTCTCATCGCTCTCTTTCTCCCTCTCCGGACACTTTTTTGGTCCAAAGGACACGAGACCTGCCGGGTCTCGTGTGCGTCGTCAAGCCATATCCGGGCGTTCAATGACAAGATAGAGGAGGGGTTACTGAGCACTATAGACAAAGCACTTAAAGTACGGACGACCAACCCGGCCCTCCTCTATCTTGTCATTGAACACACACAGGTGGCTTGGGCAGAAAGGACGAATCTGATCTTCAGGAACACTAGATCCAACCGGCCTGCAGCTCAAATTGTTGCCGAAGTTGTTAAGACTGCTTGGGCGACTCTAAGAGAAGACGCGAGCTATGGCAGGAAACAAGCATGGGTTAGTGCTATGAAAACCTTCGCAGAAATCCAAGTGCTGCTAAACCCAAGATTGCATAGAGAAGGTCAAAGCGAGACAATTGACGACTGAAATGAGTAAAACGAAGACCACTTCGACCATATACCTCCAGGTCATGTTGACCCTGACAATCCCTCGCATGGTGTCACCAAGGACCAGGGCGAGGAAAAGACAAGCAGCGCTGCCAGAGAAGACCCCCACTCATCAAGACCCTACACGTTCGAGAACGCTGACAAAAGGACCCAAACGGAACAAGGACCCCACCAGCCTACCTTCAACCGCATGACAAGGAAGCGTCAGAAGAGCACATCGCTGGAGAGTTCTGAGATCGATCTTGACAATGACGCGACCTACGAAGATCCGCACGGATGTCACTACGCTACCACCACCTGGATCAAACAGGATAAGCAAATCATTAGGGTCTTTGAACAATCGCCACGGCACAAGAAAAGAACGTAGAAAGTCTCCAAGAAAGAGAGGACGCGTGGTGCGAGGAGAAGCAGTGACACCGACACTCGGGTCGCTCTTCTAAGCAGTAGCCGTAGCGTTAGGAGAGCGGACACTCTGTCAAATTGGCCCTTCTTGACTACCGTCAAGGTCAACACCAGACGGACGAAGAAAGATGAGATCATGACGACCAAGACGATCGACCAAACGAGGAGGAACGACAGCCACCAACCCGCTACGAACATGAGAAAGGAGACGATGGACGAGAGCAGAAGGAGCAATCGCTCTGCCATTCGTGTTTGTATCGATCATTACCACCACGATAGCCAGAGTAAAGAAAAGACTGATAATTTTAGGTCGACTAGGTCGTCTAAGCGTAGTGACAAGTGGGCGTGGTCCGCGGCCAAGCACGGCTCTGGCTTCTGTCAGATATGACGGGGTCTTTTTCACCTGGGACCCGGATGTGGGTGCTCAGCTCTCCCATCGATTTTGAAATAAAGTTTGCCGGGAGCGTAACGCCGCTCCTTCTTTGCAACAACAACAACAACAACAAAAAGAAGGATAGGTTGTAAACATTTCCTCTTTTCATCTGATGCAAATGTGATAAGCCGTTCGCGTCAAGCGTGCGAGCAATCCCTCTGTTCCTCGGTCGAGAAAAACAATCTCCCTCAAGACTCTTGAAGTTTCCGTCACAATTGGTCAAACTGGTGGAGATCTGGACCTCTCTTGTTGGATGTCGTTGTGTGCTTTTCTACAGCAAGAGTGTGATAGTGGAATCATCTCGGTGAAAAAAAAGGGGGCGTTATTACATCTCTATGTTAAGAAAGTTTTATGTATGTTTGCAGACCACCAGCCCAATTGATGTCAAGAATAGACTGATAGTCGTGTTGGGTTGGAAAAAGAGTAGTAGACCGCTGGGAGGTGAAGTGTGCGTAAAGAAGCTCAATAACAGAGACCTTCATACTTTTGTGGGTATGATTTGACTACTGTATGAAGGATAAATCTGAGATACATCATCGATGTTGCATGAAAAATATTAGTAATGCTATGCTTGCAGATAGAGATGAACTCTTCTCTCTTTTGGATGCCGCAGACACGAAAAATAAGGTTGAACTGAACTCAAACAATATTCTGCAACGCGCTTTGCAGTTCAACAAGTACAGAAGCCGGCATCCACCAAGCAGTACCTTCCGCACTTCTCTACGGTCGATGGTTTGATCTGGCAAGTATGCTTCATCCGGCAAATGGTTAATGTGTAATGGTATCCAACGAGCGAGGAATGAGGCACTTTGGAAATTCATACATCTGCAGATCATAAACATGAGAGATATTGATACAATCTTCTTCTCCAACCGCGAAGATCGGCACTGGTACTTCATCACTCTCATTCCTGAAGAAGAAGAGCGTTCACTCGATCTGCCTTCTCTGTCTATGGACGTCTGTCCATTCTTCGAAACCGTCCAAGTGTTTCTTGACTAAATTGTCTTTTGCAGCACTTTACTTCGAGATATAACGGCCCAACAAGCAACAGAAGGTACTGGTTCTGTTTTGCACGTAAAAAGTATATTCTTTCGTACCTAAGCTTATTCTTTCCTTTTCCACCTTTGCCTGCAGAGAGCAGTATAGGAGCAGCAGGTGGCAGGCGATATCGGTGGAAGGGCATTCTTCTTCGGTTCGTTGGACAGTTAGTAGAACATGACAATATTCCATATTATCTTCTCTTATGTGCACATATTACGTAGCCTCAGCTTCTTAGCAGTACGCTCATGTGTACAGTCGCTGCTTTTTGCTACTTTCAGCACTGTAACTACAGCGAGAATAACGGTGTTCTGTTGTTGATATAGCTTTCAAGACGTACTTAGCAGAAGGGAACAACGTTGTGATCCCTGTGTATGTATCTTTCAGCAGTAAGACTATCCCTGTTTTTCATGCTTGTTTCCATACAGAGAAAGAGAAAAAGAAACATGTGAGGTTTAGTAAAGCAGGCAGCCACCAGTAACTTACTTTGGTAGAAGTAACGCGCTAACTACTCAATTTCGGTTGAAGCGGTATGGAATAAATGATTTTCAAACAAATTTCGACTCAATATGTCATTACGTGCCAGTATGGAATGAATGATCTTCAATATGATCTTCAGTGACTGGGCTCGATGCTCAATAAAATATGCAGTGCTCAGGACAAAGTTCGCCCATTAAACTGGAAAAACAGCATAACCGGAAAAAACGCGGCACTGAAGAACCCTTTTATCACGGGGCCATAGAGATTTTTGTTTTCGCAGCACGGATTCTACCTTGTCGAGAACCGAGAACGCGAAGAGGAATAAAAGACTGTGCTCTCTAAATCATTTTATACGAAAGGAAGCACCAGTTTCACCGTTATGCATTAATTCAAGGCCACTGCGACTTATGTGACTTAAGGTGAATATGAAAGCTTATGATTATAGAGGTGAATAAATAAATCTACGGCTTCAAAAATGGAACTTTGAAAGTTTAACTCGATGATGAATCTTACCTCATTGTAGTGTCAGGAGTCACGCTGCAGGAGTAGAGCTCCAGACTGAGACTCCTGAGACTTCCGGCCATGCTTAACATGCCTAGTTCATAAGAATTCTGCCGTTCTCGGAGATGGAGATACCACCGAGACAATATTCCTCAAACGGATCCTGGCCATTTTCAGCATACAGACTTCAGGCTGTGGTAGGTACCATCTGCTTTGTGCTCAACTCGGAAAGTATTTCTTGTCATGACAACAACCTGCCTCTCGGCGTTCACTTCATTTACACGGGACTATAAGATAAACGGGGTTGTAACATATGCAGGTCGTAACACACACAGTTTGTTTGTGTGTGAGTCATATCGCGATGCAGGCCTGAGTCTAAAACTCCACTAACTAGAAGATAGAAAACTTAAAAAATATATATATATTCAAATGAAAGATCGCGAGGGTAGAAATGGGGGCTAAGAGCCGAATAAAACAAGAGTGTTGAAACTCACAAATAGAAATCACGAGTGAAACAAAGGGTTAATATGTATCCAAAGTGCCCTTTTGGCTCAGGGAAGAAAAATGATAAATATCAAACAAAGTATAAATTTTTTATAAAATATTGATTGAAAACTAGTTTCAAAAATGAATAATGAAAAATACATCAACGGTACTTACAGATAATACTGGTGTTTGTTTTAATTCTAAGAGATCGTAGAAGGGGTGGATTTTTAGATAATTAAATTTTTCTAAATATATTTAACTAAATTTAAATAGCTAAATTTAACTGGCTAATTTAAATTCCACATTGCTTTGATTACACGTGGTCACTGCAGTCACCAAAAACTCATAAGAAACACTCCGGGTCTGAACCTGTTTCTGATATTAATGCGTCTGCTTTCCACCAGTATAAAAACATTCAATTTTTTTAATTTTAATTTATAACCTAACCCTTCCAAGAGGAAGGGTAAAAACATATATTAAAAACCATGTATGTTCTCCCTTTTCCTAACTTGGAAGGAAATCTGAATATCAAAGTGAAAAGCAACTGATACGTTTATCTATAAACTTAATGTAGTTAAAATCTTGTAAGAACTTGGCCTTGAGCCGAAGATGGGTAAGGAGTATTTTTCTTGTTTCAATTAACCAAAAAATCAAATATGTATGCAAAGTGCACTTCTGGCCAAAGAGAAGAAGAAGACAAACGAGATCAAAGCTTAGAAAATTATCATTAACCGTCGGTCAACAACTGGATTAGTGTTTACAGAAAAATATTTCAGTGGAATAAATCGCAGACATCAAAACTGAATGCTGATTTAGAAACAACTGATAGAACCCAACTGAACGCTAATTTTAAAACAAACCAACAGAACAAAACTGAATGCTGATTTTAGAACAAACCTGACAGAACAAACTGACAATAGAAGTCAAAATGAAATCTTTAATTTTTTTAGTAGAACAAACTGACAATAAACTCAAAATGAAATCTTTAAATTTAAACTACTAAAAACAATTCTCTGTTACTTGCAGTATACACATATTACGAGAAGGAGCAAAACTCATATTTGCAGTACCCACAAGTGCTCTCATGTTGCCATAAAAGATGGAGTCCACCAGTCGTTAAATCTCATTAAAAACTCTTTAATTTATGACGTAACCCTTCCAAGAGAAAGAGAAAAGGTTGAGACATAGATCAAAAAACGTGCATAAAAACGTGCATATTTGCCCTCTTCCAAACTTAGAAGAGGTGCATATTGGTGCACATTCTCAACTTGCAGAATCAATAACAGTAAGTCAGGACGCTGCAGATTGGTTTCTAGTTTAGCTGATATAGAAAACAAGAAAAACCGTACCGGCGAAGACTAAGCTAGAAAATGCCAAAAATGTTTAACCTCATTATATTTATGAGCAACTTTCCGACTTGTGTTGGACCAACAACTTATCGACTTGATGTGGTCTTTCCATCATTTTGCTATTCATTGCGCCACGTGTTCACTAGTTATCGACTTACAGACAGAACAACAGTTTAACCGTAATGATGTAAATATCAAGGCTCGCCACGCACCTGACTGAGTCCCGACACTCAGGTGCTGTCAGGAGTTGTGTAAGAGAGAGCTGCCTTTAAAAATTTGCATCCAGATGCCCGAGAAGTTAGGCACCGGCCTAGAATATGCGGCAGTGTTCTTCTTCACTGTTACAAAAAGGTGATTTAGTGCCCTTGGGTCAAATATGTTGGACCCTCATCCGATACCAGCATTGAAGTAGGTGACTCTTTCTTGCTTCGTCAACTTCCTGTCCTCCATACATAATTCGGGTCCTTTCCAACAAGGTCAAACCTTCGTCAAAACTCGAGAGTTATAGCAACAGTCTTTAGAGTCCCGTGAGTCTGGTAAACCAACGTTTGTGATGTGGTGGATACTCCAAAGCTGAAGAAGGTTCATGGGGAGCTCCCGGACAAACCAAACAGATCCCTTGCACAGGATGTCGAGATGTAGCGCATGTTGATGCCCCTGCTTGCACTCACACTGAAGCAGGTTGATGAGATAGCATAGATTCAGAGCAAGAGAGCCTACCGAAATTCTCTCCGGACGAAGATCACACGCCTTCACTTGCCCCACTTGAAGCGTACTTTCTGCCACTGTTCGCTTCTTCATCCAGAAAAGTGGAGATGAGTATGGCACAGAACAAGTAACGTCTTAGATACCAAAACCCAAAGACACAATGTGACGGTGCGGCCTGGCGCAAACTTAATTAACACGAAGCTCCTGAAATCATGAAGGAGAGAACTAGAGACTTCTTCCAAGTTCGGTGATGTATTATTGTTGTATCGTTAAAATGTGATGTAGACAACAATGGCATGCTCACAGGTTCTAAGATATAGACAATTAAGCATAAGCTGCTGTGTAAATTGGTTCCTACAAGCATCCAATGGTCTCATCAGCGTGCAGCGTATTTTGCAATGAGGCTGATTCTCAGGGATGCTCTACGATTTCATACTGTTGACTCCACTGTGAGAGCTCTAACTCCTAGGCAAGTCACGCCTAGGTTTGGAGATTTACGGATGCAGAGCCTACTGTGTATAGTAACATTTACACACACTATCTAGCAACTTGAACCGATTCTCCTACTTTTTCTCGAGTGAAACTCAGAATGTTGTTCCTACCCACTTAACGCCACTTGATTTCCACTGCTCGGAGTACCAGTACCCACACAACAGACTCCCGTGGATCCTTTCAAAGTCTTCCACAATAGGTGGTGGCCAATATTACCTTCATACCCCGGAGCTGTTCTCCCGGTGTAAAGGGAGAACAGCTAGAGAGTCTTCCGCTGTGTAAACCCGACCTGATTCTTTCCTGGGAGAGCGAGAGAGTCCTAAGATCGTAAGCAAGTCCTACACCAGCCACCATACTTCATTCATTTGCAACCAGGAACACCGAAGGTTTCCTCCTTGTCACACAACAGTTTTGAAAGTGCAGCAGCAGTTTAGAACTGTACACGTGACATACTTCGATTTCAATCAGTGATCTTCTCTTTAGCCCATCCTTCACTGGTTTGTCGAAGGAACCGATGGCTGATCGAAGTTAACTTCGATCAGCCAAGTCACTGATCCTGTGGATCATACCTAAAAACAACAGATCAACCATTCCACGTCATGTAACAAACACGAAGTCACGATCGAGCCGAAATGGTTGATAAGGTGATGCCGCAACAAGCCTTTTCCCTTCAAGAATAGGTAACTCGTCCACTCGCGGAATCCTCTCTCTCCATATAAACTCATTCTCCTGCTCATATTTTCGCAGCAATTGCCCTAGAGCATCAGTCTCTTGTCTGTACACAGGTTTCCAAAGATCCTCACCTGCAATACATACAACCAAAAACCCTTCAGAATGGACGCTTCCACTGGGTTGAAAGATACAACACCCATTACTAGTAGAGAGCCAAAAAGACCACTCAAGGACACGACTCACTCCTGGGTAAGAATGTCACAAGCGAACACATTACGGATGCAACATTTAGCGGATAAAACTCCCCGTGTCATATCCTAAAAATGTGTCACTTCATGCCAGGCCCGGACAACTTGAATTCTCCTTCAATCAAGTCAGACTACAAAGACCCTGGATTCTACCACACTAATGAAATAATTATCACGTTGGTACCGAACAAAAATATTACAGGAAAATGCCGTTCCACCAAGAAAGAAACACGGACGGTCTCAAGAATACACATGATTAAAGACCTTCTCTACAAGATGAAACATGTAGAGAAGGAGGAGCAGACTTCTTACTTGGAGGTCTAACAGTCTGCACACGATTCACCGAATGACGAAGCACACCAACTGCCATGCCGAGCTTCTCTATCTCGTGAAAGTCTGCAGCTATGTAACGTTGGCTCCGAGATTCATGGAGTACTTTGCAAATGTGCAAAAACCTCTGCGCAAGATAATTTATTTATCCTGGTTACAAAGCTGTCTGAAGATTGAACTTGTCGGACAGAATCAAGAAATACTCCGAAACTGGATACCGTTATGAAATCAAAAGTTGCCTTGCTTGTTTATGGTTTAGGGGTTCTCCTGCCGTTGATATCGGTAATCGACAGGAAAGTCAACAGCTCTCTTTACTCCAAAAGTACGCCATGATGACTTGAACGCATGTACTCAACAAGATTTCGAAGAGGTTCTAGATATTGTTTCTTCTAAATATTGGCAAGTCCTTATAACTGACGTTACTGTAACTCAAGATATGAACAACCCCCAAACAGACTTAGTCGAATGCTTCATAACTAAGAAATACAACACACCAGCGTGTACTTGCCATGTAACTCCAGGTTGGACTAGCGCGGTCCTCACAGAATTTACTCACCCGAAACTTCTCGGAAACGTTAACCGATTCTGCATCTCCTTCTCGCAAAATGTCAAGGGCTTCATCCAGAAACTGTACAACTCCATAGTGAAGCTTGGCGAGGACGCCACCACTTGCACTTTTCTCCTCTGCCCTCCGAGCTGTAACCGCCTGGTACAGGACATCATCCAGGATAAACCTTATCCCCATGACCAACTCCCTGGAGAGGTTCGACGTACGAGCTGTTTACTACATCATTCTGTGTGAGCTCATAGCGCCAAGACATAGCGCACAGATATACTGAAACTCTATGGAGTTCCCGGAATCTGTCCAGACTCTCCTACAAGATCTAATAATGCTTCGAAGTTCCTGGTAACAAACAAAGTCTCCGAATATCAACGTCGGCCATCATTGATATAGTATCAATTTTTCTCTCGAAAGCTATGAGTAGACACCTGCACTGAGACCGCTTCCCGGGTTCAAATAAATACCTGGGCTTCTGCTAGGCACACGATACTCATAATCGATGCCACCGATACCATCGCCTCAGGTGGTCTGTCAGCACTCGCGGCAAGGACCGACTGCAAATCTGGGAGAACGTTTTCAGCCATGTGCTGGTACACTCCTGCGGCCTGCCGAAAAAGCTGAGCTGCTCTGATAAGATCTGCAACAGCTCCAGAAATGCACCTTTGCATCAGATTGACCGTACAACATCTTCAGAGTTTGTTCACGTGAATGATCTTGTCAGCGTCAGGGACTTATATTGTTCGAATCTCTATAAGTTCGGAAAAAAAGCTCTTTCTTAATCAACGGCGAGTAAGTTGCAAACTGTTTTAGTTCGAGGTTCGGTAGATTAAATTAAATGAAAATATTTCCCAAATTAAGTCCGGTTAGGCACTGGATAATTTACCTACAGGCAGTACCTCCAGAGCTCTCTCTCTCAAGAGAGCCCCGAAGAGGTTGAGAACCATGCACAGCTCATAGCGGAGATCATCAACCCGATAGTACTTGGGTCCAGATAACGGGTTGCCACTTGATCCGCTTAAAGGGCTGGTCCAACGTATACGAAGATCGATGGTCCACTGCCGAACCTGAGGTTTATTATCTATTTCCTTCTGCACACATTTTATCAAATTCTCCAGCAGGGGCAAGTAGCCCTCCAGTTTTAGCAAATCCTGCAACCCGGTTGGAAACAGGGAATGAGTTACTTCGGTTGGCAGCTGTATAAGTCTACTGGACTTCCGTTTGTATGACCGAAACTCTAAATGCCTGTAAACGCGAACAAGCCGGCACCTGTGCAACTGGAGATGTAATTCCCCCTGCCATTTCCCGGGCAATAGCGGGTGTGAGATGACTGCTTCCATTGATTGACTCTTCGATAGCCCTCCGCTTGCTGCTTAAATCCCTGAGCTGACTTAAAGTAATCGAATCACGCGCGTAGTACGACGTTTCAAACGTGACCTGATACAGTAGCGTGAGCGTTGATCAGCCGCTGCATGAACATGTTTGCCGTAAATCAAGCTTACACAATTATAAATGCAAAAGCAGTTACAACCAAAACCAACACAACAGCAATCACCTTTAGAACTCTCCCTATGAGCTACTGAACCAAAATACAGTGATGCCAATTACGGTAGAAACTTTACATTTCGCGTTTTAAGCTTCGCTGAATCTTGGAAATGTAGCAGCATTTTCACCTCATACGACCAAGACCAGCCCTCAAATCGGATTATAAAATCCGGAAAAGATCAGGAACACCTATTCTACCCTGTGATCCCCGTGCAAAGAGGACTAAGAACGCCGCTACAAGCTACTGCTGATTATGAATCCTGAAAAATCTCTCCACCATTCTTCCTCAATTCCGATTCCTGTGCCAGTTTTTCCTGCCTCAATTTCGCGTACTCCTCTTTCATCTTTTCCTGTTCCAGAAGGAAGCCAATGAATCAATACACTACTAAGTCCTGTAAGATCCTGCACAAGCATCCATTCACATATAACAAACTCACCTCGAAGATAAGCATCTTCTGCCCAAATCAACGAAGAAAGACAAAGGCTTTAACAACCATCATGTACGTCTCGCAATTGGGCTACAGCCCAAAAAACTAGCCGTCGTGCCTACTACATTGTTCCATAACTGGCCTGATCAGCGCGGCCCCAAACTCGGACAATTCAGGTTCCAGTACGGAGAAATTTTCTGATAGTTTCCAAATATGTTTCCACATTTAAAGCTTAAGACTAGAAAAACATCCCGCAGCTCGCTTGTTACGAGTCAAGGTGCCGGAAACTAACTTAGCAAAGATCAAAGTTCAGGTGCGAGAAGCTTGAATCCATCCGTACCCACGATTCGCTGGTGGCTGACATGTCTAAGAGAACTGCCTGAATCGTTCTAAAATAGTCGATTCACCTTCTCATCTGGATGTCCCAGAAGGTAAAAGTGCGATCTACATCGAAGAAAGCCAATAACATAATCTACTCCGCGACGATCACTAGGCATTCAGTTCCTACGACTCAACAGGAAAGCTGAAAAGACGAGCCAACCACTGTCCTGCGTCGGTAGCAAACAACCTCAAGCTTCAAAACGAGCATCGTCGACAATGGGAAGAATCCTCAATTCTCTACACACTTAAGACGAAAACAGAGCAGCCAAAACAGAACAAGGGGATGATATAACCTTCGGTTACACAAAAAGAACGGTACCTACTGATCGCAGACCATAGGACGACGTACACTGGTTGATATAAAAGCAAAACGAATCCAAAAGTCTCCAATCCACTGGAAGCAAAGCTAAAATCCGAGTAGCATAACGAGTACTCAAGAAGGATAACCGAGTACCTTGTACGCGGCCTCGGCGTGGTGCATAACATAGAATCCAAGAAGACCACCAAGCAATGCGCCGATCGTCACGCGAATATGTCCCGACCAGCCACTCATTTTCCCGACTGGAACCTTAAAGGCTTGTGTCTTGAGCAAACCACGCAATCAACTACTACTCTAGAGAGTCGTCTTGTTTCTCTCTGCATACATCGACCTCCACCTCAAGCAAACTCTCCTCCTCCTTCCCCTCTCTGTTCCTCTGCCCCTACTCCTGGCCTCCCCTGCCCTGGAGCAGCGGCTTGATTCTTCTTCTCGAGGCTGTGCTACAGAGTCTCTTCCCGAGCCGAATCCAAACTGGCTACCTGGATCCGGCCAATTCCGGCCTCCTCTATTCTGGTCAGCGACCGGCGACCTGCATATACGGTAGAACGCAGAAACCTGCCTGTGAGAGTTGAGGTAACATAAGAGGAACAGACCGGTCCAAACTGCACTCTAACTAAGCAACAAATCAGGGCAGCATCATTATTTCAATTTCCAGTACTCTTTAATCCGGACATAAACCGCTTGGCGCACCAATAATTTCCCGGTGATCCTTTCAGCAACCTTCTGTTTTGCTTGGCAGCAGTTTGAAGTGTAGTTCCGCGATATCTGAATGTGACTCACAAAAGATGGCGTTAGGAACATATTCCTAAGAATACTTGAATGTCATCATCTCGAACTGCAGTATTACTTACGTAGTTGAACATGGAAATGAAGTCCAGGTTGGGTCATTTGCCGGGAAGTATATACATAAGTAGGAAATTACAGAGACGTTGCAGCATTCAGCAGTAACCTCACTAAACGTGATTGAGGGCCACGGCAATAGGGCTCCCGTCTCTATCGCTCAACTCTTCGGAGCAGCTGTGTGACCATTCTTAGCGGCTTCGATAGTTTGGCCGAGACTTCCTACGGACCACGTAGTCATTTGTTGTCCTTCTGTTCCTCTCTTGTGTAAAGTATGTGTCCGTTGGGATGCTGCTTTTGTGTCGTTTACGGATTGCCTCCTAGATAGTTTACGGTACATCCACTGTCTGCGAGGCTCATGGAGAACACCGTTCGTCAACGTCGGCAACCTTGCGTCTGTCACGCAGTCTCTCAACGGACCCATCTGAACGTTGGACTCATGCTGGAGGTAAAGGCTACCGCAGGATTACACAAGGCGGAGGTCTGCAAATTATATTCATGTGGATAGTGTCTGTAACTTGCCAGTTTACTAAGTGGCCACTCAGATTTTCTGACCTAGAACAAATCTACACACTATTATGAGCTGGTAGAAAGGTATATATAAAAGTTACCTCTCGTTATCATGGTTGTTTTATAGCAGCCGACTTGTCAGTTCTCGAATAGCTTCTCTGGTGCTCGAGAAGAAGATGAAGCTCAAAGTCCTCCCGGATATTCTTCGAATTTTATTGTGTATATAATGTTCTCCTGTCAGGTTCATCCTTGACTCATATGTCTGGCACCTGTGTATATATTTATTGACCTCCTCCGGCTTCTGATGGAGGAGGCAAATATTTAAGGGTTTTATCTATTATCTAGTAGTTTTAGCAGGAAAGGTTAGGTAATAAATTCCTGTCTATAGTAAGTTGATTTTTCTTTAGTCAGTTTAATTTATTACTTAATCGTTCTAGCAGGAAAGGTTAGGTAATCATTCATGTCTATAGTAAATTATTTTCTATTTATTCACACAGTTACACATTTTTTTCAAATGTGTTACTTTTAGTTGGATTGCAACCATGTGGGGGGTCAATACAATACAAAACACCCATGTTATTCGCTGTAGGTTTTATATTTTTGTACTTCGGGAGCGCATGTGTACGTACTTGCATTATGGGTTATGTTCGGATTTTTAGAATTATTTATTATTAATATTTGATAATTATTACAAGTTTAGATTTTTAGGTTGAATTAATCTAAATTTATACTTGACACTTACATACCTTCTGGATGCAGAGAAATATTTTTCTCCTATCGTCAATTACAAAACCCAAGTCTAAATCCTCTCGCCTTGACTAGAGAAGATCCCTATTCGGAATTCTTGTTCTCTAAATCTTCATTTTTCCTACTTTTTCTCTCCGGTCGACCTCAAGAAACATGCAAATAGGTTCATCTTTTCTTTTCACTTCTCCCAGAACTTACCACAAGCATAAAACGGACAAGCGGTAATACTGATTGTGGGGTACAAAATAACCAGAAGGCCATCGCGAAGGGATGCAAAGGTAGACAATCGTCCTTGGCACATCCCTTTGGCATGTTCCAATGTACAACAAGATTTGGGACAGATTCGTTTACATTTATCTGTCTCTTGTTGTGCGCATACACATCGTTACACAACATACATCGCTGTCAGAGGTACATCCCACATACACATAACACGTGGACGATGTCACACATACACAATTGTACCACAATGATAAACGTTATGTACTCACTCCATCATGTCAACGAGCACTAAACTCATGGTGGCATGCAGAGGCTTAGGCCAGAAGTCTATGATTAAGAGAGATACTGGTCTCCCACCCCTAGATATGTCAGACGTGGCTGCATATCCAACATAGACTCCCTTCCAGGAGACCAACATGCCGGAATAAGAAACACAGACCAAGGGGAATTGATCTTGAGATCACTTTCTTCCTAGGCAGGCGCCCTATCACTGGAATGGCCTGTGCTTCCGTTCAAAAGAGAAGTAAAGTTGGTACATATCTTTAAGAAAAATTTTCTGTACAATCTTTACTAGCTTTTCCTGCGCTAACTTCTCTGTACAGCTCCGTTTCTAGTGAATAAGGAGTCAAAACTACAGTACTCGTTAACACCTACGCACTCATATTGTCAGATCACGAACTTGACTCATGAGTCAGAATCGACAGATTTCTCTCTCTCGCACTTTTTTTATCTTAAGACTTGTGCTAACTATTACTTAGAACGCTTTTTCTTGAAACTGAAATATAGAGTCTCTCTTCTCGATCAACTCTACAATCTGGAACCTTTCGCCTCCCCCCCCCCCCCTCCAAGGTGATATCTCAATCCAAGCTAGGGGACAGCTTGTCAAGCATAGCCCCAACTTAGCTCCTACCTAGCTTGCCAAGCATCGCCCCAGCTTAGCTCTTGCCTAGCTTGTCAAGCTAAGGTGCAGCTTCTTCTACAACTACGTACACAATGGAGAAAAAAATCTCTCTACAACTAGTTTTCACTGTACAAGTCCACGTACAACACGACACCGCGCCCAATTTTTGCAGAAGAAAGCTCAAGGTAGGAAAATCGATCGATGTGTTGTCTGCCTCAATATTTCTAGACTCGCCACCCATTAACACGAGTGATCATCAAGGTACCATCTAGCTCTCTTCCAGTTGTAAGGAACCATTGTCAAAGACCTCCAAGACTCTATAAGGATCCATCCAACGAAGATGAAGCTTCTGGGGGAATTTCAGATGCATGTTGTTGTATAGAAGAACCAAGTCTCGATCCTTGACACTCACCTTCTTCAGCTTGCCATCATAGTTAACTTTACGTTGTGCTTGTACTTCATAAGTCTTCACTAGAGCTGCATTCTTGTCTTCTTCGAACTCCACGAAGTTTAGAAGACGCTGCTCTTGACTTTTCTCTTCTTCCATGCGTTCGATAACAGCTAATCTATAAGTAGAGACCTCTAACTCAATGGGAACAACAAGTGTCATCTCATAAATTAGATAGAATGGCATCTTCTGAGTGGTGACCTTAGGTGAAATTCTACAAGCTCACAACACAGATGGCAGCTTTGTGTCCCAATCATAAGTGTGGTTAACTGTTGCCTTATTCAAAATATTGCAGAGAAGATCATACGACTTCTCTGTCGATCCATTAGCTTTCCGGGTTGTACGGTGTGTCTTCCGATGCTTGATCCTGAAGTACTGTGTCAAGAGGAGAATAGTCTTATTCAAAAAATGAGTGGCTCAATCTGACACTAGTTCTAACGAGCATCCGTATCGGTTGATGATGTTGTGCCAAAGAAACCTGGCAACCACAGCAGCGTCGTTCTTCCTTGTGACTTCGTCTTCCACCATCTTCGTGGCGTAGTCTATAGCTATCAGTATATATCGTGCTCGTGTTCTTCTAGCTACAGGAGCGATTGGTCCAACAAAGTCGATTCCTCATTTTTCAAAGGGTGTGAGAGACAAAATGAGAGTAAGAGACCACCGTGTAATAGTTGTCGATCTTTCCACCCTCTGGCATGCATCACATCTTTTGATCTCCTGAAAAGTGTCTCTGTACATGGTTGACCACCACTAGCGGACGTCCAACATCTTCTTCACCGTCGTCTTTAGTCCATAGTGACCACCAACGTCTTCGTAGTGAAGACCCGTGATCACTGCCTTAATTTCTGAGAGCTCGAGGCATCTCTTCAACTTCTCGTCATGTCCCTTCCTAAACAGAATACTCTGGAAGATGACATAAGGACCTGCCTTGTGTAAGAAGACGGCTTTCAGCTCGGCATCCAATCCCTCGGGTATTGTTGATTTTTCAAGAACTTCCTCAAGTCTTTGAAGATCGGTTCTTCTGTGGAAGTCGCGTAAATAGGATCAGAAGACCTTGCCTTGGCTTCTGAAGAGTGAGCGGAATGCCCCCTCTCAGACTGTGAAGTCTCTATAGAAACTTGGAACAGTTTCTCATCAGAAAACTCGTCTTCCACTTCATCTTCTCGACTCTCTATCTCTAAGTAGTCGACATTGACATGTTGTCTTCCAGGTCTGTATTCCACAGTGTAAGTGAATTCTTGAAGCAGAAGAATCCACCTAGCAATTCTACCAGACAAATTTGCTTTCTTCACTAGATGCTTCAAAGAAAAATGATCCACACAGAAGACAAACGGATTAGCTAGAAGATAATGCCTAAACTTCCTAGAGGAGTAAATCATGCCAAGACACTCCCTTTCAGTTGTCGAGTACTTCTTCTTTGCATCACTGAGTTGTCTTCCCGCGTAGTAAATGGGAAAATCTCTCTTCTTCTTATCTTTCTGGCTCAATACCACTCCTATGACAAAAGTAGAAACATCCACATAAATGTGGAAGACCTTTCCCAATTAGGTGATCTTAGGACAGGGGAGTCTGACAGAAGCTTCTTCATCTCCTCGAAGGCTTCCTGTTGCTCAGAAGATCAAATGTAAGGTTCGTCCTTCTTCAGCAACTTGGTAAGTCTTCCTGCTATTTCTGCATATTTGTCAATAAACATCCTGTAGTATCCTACGTTGCCCAGGAAGCTTCTCAACTCAGTTAGGTTAGTAGGCGGGTGAAGTTTCATGATAACTTTCACCTTACCACAGTCGACTTCTGTACCTCTTCCAGAAATCCTATGTCTTAACAAAATCTCCTCTGACATCTCGAAGAAGCACTTCTTATGGTGCAGAGCCAAACGATGCTCTCTACATTCAGAAAACACTTTCTCAAGAATATCAGATGATCTTCTTTCGATCCAAACACACAAAAATCATCTAAGAAGATCTCCATGAAAGTACGAAGATACTCCTTAAAGATCGTAATCATTAACCTCTGGAATGTAACGGGTGCGTTGCATAAACCAAACTCGCATTCCGCGCAAGATCTCCTCAAGGTTTGAATCATCCTTCTTCGGAGATACTACAAGTGCATGTACTACTGGAATAGCTGAGGCAACTGGTATTACTTGTCTAGCAATAAGAACCACTGGTCGGACTACAGGAACAGGTGTTACAGCAGTCGGTATTGGTGCTAGTCTCCTAACAAGAACCTTCTCTCGTTCGCTCTCTCTTGGTAAGCAGACCAACAACTTCCTCAACCTTCTTCCAACTACTGTCAAGCCATCATCTTCCTCCCGATCTTCCAGAAGTACCTCTAGCTTCTCTTGCAGCTTCTCAATTGCAGCCCGAAGAAATAACTCGGTCTTGTTGGACTGCAACGTCAACTTCTCCATCCTAGTCAACCGTGAAAACTACTTCTCAAACTCCCTGAGCAACTCTGTAGCTTGTGAACCTTTTCTCGATTGCTCAAGCCACTCCAAGAATGACTTCTTGGTGACCCGATCTCATCCATCAAAGCACGAGCAAACGTCTCCCAATCCTTGTTAAAATGCTAACGAAGCATTTTAACATGATCCCTAATCTGTGGAGCTGCTGCCAACTCAAAAGTCTCAATCATTTTTTGATATCCGGTTTAGCTCCATCTTCTTCACATAATGTCTCAGATATCTTGAGACATCTCTCTCATCGAACTGGTCAATCTTGCTGACCACCGCTTGAAGCGCCTTGGTTGCCAAAGCTTCTTTCCGCTCACCGGACTGTTGCTGCCACAAGAACATCGTGAAAGCTTGAAACATCAATGTAGTCGTCGGATCCAACTGCACCCTTGGCAATCCACCTGAACCACTAGCTCCGTTCCCATCACCGTTCTCGTCTCCGCTCATGATTGTCAATCTCTTCTTCAAGGTTCAAACACAGAAGAAATCTCCACCCCAGACCTTCACGTCGAGTTCGCACCGACATCGTGTGAGATTTTACGTGAAGGATGTCCAAGAAAACGTGAGGTTCCTGGCTGTGGAGATGTAGTGTACTGAACAGAGACAAGACATAAAAAAACAACCGCGAAAAGGAACGCTGCAATATATACCAACTCTCAGTGTACATACACTGCCGGTTTTTTCTTCCTAAGAACACAAAAATGTGAAACAGACCAAAGCGGTCTTTAATCTGCTTCAAAGCCCTTAAAACGAACCCTTGAATCTCAACCCTGACCCAAAACCACCGAAGCGTAGCTCAAAGCAAGAAAAATTTCCCTTTGCTAGCAAAAAGAGCTGCACCAGTATCACACGATTGAAACCCAAGTCCAAACCATATCAGTGTACAAGCTATTAGCTAAAGCTAGCTACCACAAGTTGTATATAGCCGACAAGATCTCGAAAGAACTCCAAAGGATGAAAACCGTAGCGAAGGAACCAAAAAAGACCTATCTGAGAACTTCCTCCTTTCGCCAAACGGATTTCAGATGTAGATAGAGTCTTCTTCCCTGACTCCATTGACCTCAAGGACTATCAGATCCGACTCTCAATAGTCGAGATACCGCCGATTTTTGATCGCAAGTGACCAAACCTTCAAAAACTCATCCCTGCGGCTTAAAACTGCACACACCGCACAAATGGATTGTCTAATCTGATATCCGTCTTCTCTTAGATAGATCTAGCTACCCTGAACCCAACGAGACTCTAAACAAGCCGTTTGGAGTTCCCCTTGTAAAACCGCGCAAGAAATTTGGTCGCAGGTTGCAAAAAACTGACGTAAATCGACTTCCTATGGCTCAAAATCACTCACCACACCCAAACCAACAATCCAATCCACACATGGTCTTCTCTTATGCGTAGATGAAGACTCCCTGATCACGTAAGCACCAAGAATGAAGAGCTTGGCTCACCGATCGAGAAGAACAAACCAATCTCACTAAGCGCATCTATCATAGCTATGAGCATGAAAGCTCAACTACAGAAAAGTGAGAGACTACAAGCTCCAACTCGAAATATACTCTTTGGTGATCTCAACTCAAGAAACTCCACTAAGTGGCCCTAACGGCACTAACAGAACTACCAACACTAACGGCGCTAACGAAGTGCTCTACTTCGTACTCGGCCGAACTAGCAACGGGTGAGAATGACGTGACACAAGAAAGAAGACAGATGATTGAGGACAGTCATCAAGCAAAGAAGGGCGTAAATATTGTCTTCATTCTTAACTTGCAACTTAAGAGATGATTCAGAAGGTATCATCAGAGACATTAAACATTGATACAGAAGGTCAATCCGATCATACAAACAGATTGTCCGGATTGGATTGTATATCCGATGTCTTAACCGGATATCAATTAGTCCAGACAATTAGTTTTACAAATTAAGATCCGGATTCATCCAACCGTTTGGCAGTTCTTGATCTTGACCTAACGATCTACAAGCTTGTTGCTATTTGACTAGAATATAAAAGATCTTGTCTCAGAAGATCACATTCTTCCATCCATCAATCAAGTGTATAGAGGAATTCTATATAAAGAGGATTTATAATTTTGAAAAAAACTTGTGTACTGAATCTGAATGCATTAATGATAATGAATTCAATGTTCGGATCTATTGACAAAGGACTCTGGCGTACTAGCGTATATCACGAGTAACACTATCTATCTCAAGTTGCACATGAAGATATCTCGTTATTGTTCTTCAATGAAATAACTCAATAATGATAAGTTTATAAAGTGTTAAACATAGTATTTTTAAAAATAGAATTTATTTTCAATATTCTTAAAGAATCAAAATTTCAAAATTTCAAAAACTAAACACTCTAATTTAACTAAAACATAGTGTTAAATAATGAAAGTCATGATCAAAATCCATAATGGATGACGCTAGAGACACTTGATGTACTAAAATTGAGTGACCCATCAATGACTCATTGTGGGAAGAAGGAACTTTTCGAGCATTGTTCTTCTATACAGCAATTTTCGCACCGTAACATGCAGCTGCATTGTAAGAGCATCTGGTTGAGAATGCAATAAAACTCTCGTGAACATATTTCTACCGTCTGATCTATGGCTAAAATAGTATACCTCATTCAGGTACTTATTTTGAGCTCTAGATGCTCATCACCCGACACCAAATGAAAAGATAACAAAGATGCAAATTTTGTGCAAAAGCACTGCTTTTGAAGTTCTTGAGTAGTTACTACTACAAAAGCTCAGCGGTGAGGTTCCTCAACACTGAAGTAGCTGCGGGTGAGAGATTTGCTGGCGACTGGGTCGCTTTTCTTAATAATCCTTCTAGGAGTTTTTCTCGGCCTGAGGACGTTCACTTTGACTCTCCTTTCCAATAGGAGAAGACAACTTAATTATTCACCTTTCGCACAAAAATAAAATACTGTTAAATTATGCGTCAATATCCTTCCCCACGGCCTTGTACATTGAAATTCGTTTTCTCTTATCGGAAAATGTATAAGTGTTACTAAAATTTATTTTACTAAGTCATATAAAAAATTAGTTAATTCATAATTGTTATATGTTAATCATTCCTGGAACAGCCAACTCAGCCGAAGAGAACCCATAAGTGAAGAGGGGGCTGCTGCGCTCCTGGGGGTATAACACCGGAGACCTAAATCTCTAATTGCGATTAGAGATTAGAGTACTAATTAATGTACTAACCCTTCCCGCCGGAAGGGTTAGTACATTAATAAATGTACCCTCATGTACACTGAAGTGTACATGAGGCCCATATCCTCCGTGCTCCGTCAATCATGTACATTTTGAAATGTTCTATGGATGGACATTTTGTTCGGCCCTTTCCACAATGAAATATGAAGTTTCGTGATGAACGATCGTGCTAGTAGATTCAGGACTGACTTTAGAAGGTCATCAAGGACGTGAAGGGTAGTGCAGGAAGGGCAGTAAGCCTGTCAAACGGAGAGTGCCGACGGCTACTAACCCCGTGCCCGCCTTAACATGTCAGTCAGAGCACGCGCCATTGAACGAGTTCTTTACCTCACACAAGTGTGAAATGGTACTGGCGTAGTCTCACTTGATTACCAGTAGAGGACGCCTCACAGCCGTGTGCTTGTAAGGCTATTCTCAGACACACCCGAAATGTTTGTTGGTAACATGTTCCCAGGAAATGTGCGTGGAAAATAGTCCGCCACTTGTGTGTAGTGGCCATGTGAATATACTCGTTATCGCCATGCAAATTCCCCAATTCGGCTGATTTGCTAGACCTCTTCTTTCTCGTCATGGCAGAACTACCCAACCAGCATTCAGGCGAAAATTTGCCATGCTCTTCGGGTTTAGGGTCTTGTCAGAGGCGTAACTCTCAAAGGGTAGACTGGAGTTGTAGTTTGGCAGTGAAGAATATACAGATGCTTGTTTGAGGTTCGACATTGTTCGTCATTTGAGGTGAGATTTCGGATCAAGCCGAAGGGAGATTCCTCAGTCTGTTGAGATAATTTTATAATCAGTAACTCAGGATTAGCATGTTATCAGTCATCATAGGAATCGAAGTTCGGCAGCGTTTTCTTAGTTTGGGGTGAGGATTACTACTCTGTCCGTGCACCTACATGCGCTTGGGGCTCAAGGCAATATGAAATTTTAAACAATGAACGCCGAATGGAGATTCCTCAGAGCCTGTTGAGATAAGTTTGTAATCAGGAACTCAGGATTAGCATGTAATCAATCATCATCGGAATCGACGTTCGACAGTGTTCAGCAGCGTGTCCTTCGTTCGGGAGAATTACTACTCTGTCCGTACACCAACATAGGTCTGGGGCCTGAGGCAGTATTGGATTTAACCGAATGCACGCCGAAGGGAGATTCCTCAGAGCCTGTTGAGAATAGTTTGTAATCAGGAACTCAGGATTAGCATGTACATCAATCATCATAGGAATCTAAACCTTCGGTTGCCTTCTCTGCCGTCAAAACTCTGTTCTACTGTATTCTGCCTGAGAGAAATACGAGATAGCCCCTGCCGCATGGAAGGATCAGATTTCTGGCTTGGCTCCGAAGAGCGAATCGCACAGTTTGAATCAGCGTCGTTCATTTGGGGAAAGGGTCCTCATTTCCTTCCACAGACAAGGGCAGTAAGTCTGTCGATTTGCTCCTAATACAATGCAGATGAAATCCTGATGCAAGAAGTGACGAGACAATTCCGTAATTACTGAACACTGAACACATGATTAGCATAGTGGGTTCGTTCATTCATCACCGGAACCGTTTCTACCGGACTAACCAGTGAAGACGACCTTCGACAAACAACCCACACTATCATCACTAGATACTGGCCTCCCAACCTCTGAAACCCTCCATACGACTATAGGCATCCATGATCCACTCAGGAGATTGTCGTGTTGGAACCAATTTTCTTCAGCGCACCCGAGGGTGCTCCAAGCGAGCTGGGGTTATGAAAGTCATCATCGAGGATCCTGGATGGCTACGCTTTTAAAACTACCCAATGTCGAGATCACAACAACAGCCTGAAGACCAAACGTAAACAAAAACCTCGAAGCGGGAAACAAACGGATCTGTTAAACCCTCAAACTATAGTATCACGGAGGGTAGAGAACATCCACAAATCGTCTACCCGTCAGGATCAAGAGATCGACCTCAATCATTACTAGGTAATACATCGTAGTGGAATCCACAGCAATGTAAAACCAAGGAAAATTGAGGCCGGCCTAGCTAATCAGCTCTCGGTACAGACCGACAGGGAACATATCAAATACACAGCCCATATGTATTCTCCAATTCCACATGACAGTCGGAAAGACTATGTGAGAAACCCGAATTGAGACCTAGAACTTATGCCCCGAACACGATGGTCGAAGGAAACCCTAGCAGAGGGGAGAGCTAGCGAGATTAGGGTTTGATCGCAGGAATGTCGAAGCGTAAGCGAGAGAAGGCAGGATTAGGGTTTGAATTTCGGAGGGTCTCCTGCCGGGGAAAGGTTGACACGGCCGTCTACTCATCAGGCAGCGGTTAGAGCCAAACGACGACGGACAGCCTGGACTTACGGTATGAGGATGCAAAAGAAACAGAGAAACGAAAGCCGCAAAAGCGAATGGCCCCCGGAAGCACATACATTCCGGCACTGTTACTCGTGTTCACAGGACGAAATTTCATAAATGTTGTGACCTGCTCTAAGACGTCACCGTTCCACCGATTTATTTTTGTTATTTTGTAATGACGTTTACATTCCCGAAAACAATCCAAATCACATTAATAGAGGTTCATAAACCATGTAAGATATCTACAGAGAGTATATAACACGCACAACATTTACACAAGATCATAGAATAATGTTGGAACCTTTTCTGTATGTTTTTCTCCAGCGGGTGTTGTTATGACTTCGACTAGACAGTTACGGATGATTTCTGTGGGTATCTCCGGATGTGCCAGCAGGAAATCACCCACAGCTGTTTTCTTATTGATCTTTTGCTCGTTTCGATAGTGAATGATTTCAATGAAAAACTGGATACTTAATTGATTTCGACGTGAATATATAGTTAAAAATGTCACTTCTCGATCAGCCGTGCTCTTAAACAAAGTTGTCTGAATTGTTCGTATGGCAGTTTTGCTTCCGTCTGGTAATCTTTGTGTTTAACTTTGACTCCCCTTAATATCTATGGAGTGGCATAAAACAACAATAATTGCAATGGTATATTTCATAAACTGATGCTCTAGTAAGTGATCAATTTTTTCCGCTATTGTATCTTAAATCTCTCGAGCATCTTCGTCACGTGAAAAAAATACTTAGATTCATGTTATTATTTTGCTCGGTTTCGTAAGTCGTCCATTACATCATGCTTTTGCATATCTTAAATCGATCTTTTCTTTTCACTCAATAAGACGTGGAAAACTGCAGGTGTTTAACACTTGGATGAACCATCGGATGTCGTGGTTCCAAGATATAAGACTATCACTAGAAAGTGTTCTTATATCTCATAGAGCACTCATTCCAATGGTTTATTTAGTACATAAACTATTTCTTCTTTTTGTATTTGCAGTGGTTTACATGAAATCAAGCATTGATCTTTTCTTCATACACCACTGTTTACGATCAAGAAACTTGCAAACCAGAATTTAGGATCGAGAATTCGATATGTAATTATTTGGATTCGGTTTAGATATGCAAACTTACACACACTGGTAGATACGGTATGTTAATTTTCAAAATAGACATACATTGTTCATGTTACGCAAACCATTCCCTTCAGAGATTTATGTATAGCACAAGCAACGAGAAGGAGTGGTTTCACAGATCTAAACCACTCCTCGAGGTGGAGTAGAGGAGAAGTGGTTTTTAGGATTGAGAAGAAGTCACTATCGTTACTCTAACTACGACCATGATATGGGTTTGCTCAACATGAAGCCAAAAAAATTTAAAGATTCATAGACTTTCTCACCAGATCTAACTATTCAGCTCTTCAGAAAATAATATTTAAAAATCATAATTTGTCAAAATAACATATAAGCATCCTGATTATCAAGTTCAATAATGATTTATAAAATATTTTGCATGCGAAGGATGGTGAATCGTATATAAAAGGCACACCAAAATACTAAGGAGGAGAGACTTTGTATTTCAAGAATCATTGACGTAATAAATAAATCTTCATGACATTGTTAACAAAATTCAAATCTAGACTCATGCAAAGCAACACATTTCACTCAACAGCAGTGTGAGTTACCATCCCGCTAGAAGCTCGGGGTAGAAGTTCTAAATAACTTGATTTTACCATTTCAACTTTAGTTCATTTAGAGAAAACCTTCCAAAGAAATAAAAATAAAAAATATCAACATTGAGTTTTGGATCACACATGTTTGTTTTCTTTATAAAATAGTGAACACATGATTAAAATAAGATTTTTTATCTATAATTTTATCCATATAATTAATCTAAAACTAATTTATTCATGTTGTTGATATAGTCCCAAGTTCTAGTAGATCGACAGCTAATACCAACTAGAGTAGTTAAGGTTGTTACATACAGTTAGTTAGAGGGCTAACCCACCATTAGGATATCTCTTGTACTCACCTCCACATGGGGAGACGAAGTCTCTCTATCTACTATAGAACCAAAGAGTCAGTCCACTGTAGTACTTAGAGTAATATGTTGAGTTGAAGATCTAGAGAAATCACTAGTTCCATATCAAAATCAGTTTCATACGGAGTTGTTGCTAACGCTGAAGTCCACGTAGCACAACGAAGTGAGACTAGTGTAGATTTTACACAAGACGAGCAAGTGCTATTGCAACGGATGTTTAACTATATGTCAAGATATAAGAATCTTCCACATTCCTTGGATATTTTATCTCAAAACTTGGCGTCTACATCAGATCAGTTGCAAAGGGAGGTGACTAGTGCACCAATTATCTCTCGCAGATCTGAACGACCAAAGCATCAAGTGAGTAGATATATGCATGAAGATTTTCTTGCTACACACCATGCATATATGACTAATGTTCTTCAAGAACAAGAACCGTGTTCACTTGAGGAGGCGATGCACAAAGCTCAATGGTGAGTGCTATGGAAGTTGAGCTTGCTGCGCTTCACCACCAATAGACTTGGGAGTTGGTGGACTTACTTGAGGATAAGAAGGTGATTGATTGCAAGTGGGTCTTCAAGGTCAATCGCAACTAGGATGATATCGTGTATCGATACAATGTCATATTGGTCGCCAAGGACTCACAACAACATGGAATGGATTTTGAGGAGACTTTTGCTCTAAATTGTGAAGATGATCACAATACGAACCGCAATAGCAGTCACATAGTAAGGTTGGAAGATGCACCAGATGGACTTCAAGAATGTCTTCCTCAATGACGATCTTGAGGAGGAGGTCTACATGCAATAACCTCCAGATTATGAAGATCTTAAGTTCCCTTCTCGTGTATGTAAGTTATGAAAGGCATTCTATGAGCTAAAATAGACACGAAGAGCATGATATGCAAAGATCAATTCTTACTTGCAGTCTCTTGGTTTCCATCTTTGTCGTTCAAACTCTACCTTGTATTCATTAAGAATACGAGATCGGATTATGATGATCATCATCTATGTTGATGATTTGATCATTATCGGTAACTATAAGGAGCTTATTTCTCATATCAAAGATCACTTGAAATTCGAGTTCCAGATGATAGACTTAGGAGAACTCAAGTCTTTTCTTGATATAGATTTCATTAGAGATGAGAAGGATGTTTGGCTTGTACAACGACAATACGCTCTTAGTATGCTTGAGAGATTTGGTATGTTTGACTGCAAACCCATTGCTATGTCTTTAGAGCAAGGAGTAAAGCTAGGAGTAAAGAATGGTGAGCTACTTGATGATCCTCACATGTACATACAAATGGTTAGGAATCTTATCGACCTGACTATCACCAGACCAGACTTGAGCTATGTTGTTGGTTTGATCAGTCAATTTATGCAATCATCATGAAGATCACATTTGAAGATAGTCAAGCGGATCCTCCGTTACGTGAAGTTCTTGATGTAATATGGACTTCACTATCGATACGATGAACCATTGTTGTTACAAGACTACACTGATGTCGAAACGAGACAAAGAGTGTCGACAGGAGATCCACGTCAAGTTACGCTTTTGGACTTATAAATGTTTGCTACTAATATCGATGTGGAGTGTACAGAGCTTGTTGTTGTATATACTTACAACATTAGCAGCATGAAGTTGTCTAGTAATCATGTTTTCCATGCTAGGACGAAGTACATTGAGGTGCATTGTCATTTCATTAGAGAGAAGGTCCTTGCAAGAGAGATTGTGCTCAGTTATGTGAGCACAAGAGATCAGGTTGCCGATATCTTTACTAAGACATTGCCTGGAGCTATGTTTGATGCTTTTAGACATTGTCTAAGAGTACATGATGTAGAGTTGAGCTTGAAGGGTTGTTACGGTTGCTAGGATTGTTACGTATAATTAGTTAAAGAACTAACTCATCATTAGAGTTTTCTTTGTACTCACCTCCACTATATACATAGAGAAACGAAGCCTCTCTCATCTCATTCTATTTACTTCCTTGTCTACTCTCTCTTACTGGAGTGTCTTGTTAGAAGTATCGATCTTTCTACACATGCAACATAATTAGTTACTACAATTGTGAAAATAATATAAGTAAGAATTTGTAATATTCAGATCATGAGTTTAATACCTGCGAATTTTAGGTTCATGAGAAATAAATTTCAAATAAATTCTTCCTTTCATATGTATAAATTATGATAAAAAATTTAATTCAAAATTTTTAAAATAAATCTCTATACTTATTTCTTTCATAAATGTAATATACACTTATAGTCACACCTCATTATAATCACATATCTAACTGGTTATGGAGTTAAATCCCTGTTAGGACATCAGGTCTTGGAAGTCTAGTTGTAGTGCTTATTACAATATTACGAATTCTTTGGTGGGTACCATGCTATATTGTGTCTAAGTTCGGATTGTTCTCTGTAACTTGAGAACATGAAGTAGGAACCGCTAGTAATCGCGGATCAGCATGCCGCAGTGAATAAGTACTCAAGCCCGTACAAACTTCCCGTCAAACCATGGGAATTGGTTTCGCCCGAAGCAGCCGACCAAGGATCATCCATTACTCGGGGTGTTCCACGCAGTTGTTGAGTATGGTTTACTAGAGTCATTGGTGATCTTATGTAGGAGACCAAGGTTGGGCCATTGACTAAGGTTAAGTCGTAACAAGGTAGCCACATGGGAACCTTTGGCTACCTTGTTACTACCTAGCTACCATGATCCACAGTGTTTGTGATGAGGTCTTGTTACAACCTAGCTACAAGTGAGTTTTAGTTAGTAGGTACGATGCTACATTGTGTATGTGGTTCGACCTTGTTACTACTTAGCTACGATTAGCTACTATGATCCATTGCGTATGTTATTAGATCTTGTTACCACCTAGTTATGATTAACTGCTGTTCCTATCGTAAATCACCCATGTTCAAGATTAAGTTCATGTGTTAATTTGGTGTGTGTGTTGCGGTCTTGTTACTATCTAACTAGGGTTAGCTACCGTGATCCATTATGTCTGTTATAAGGTATTGTTACTACCTAGTTAAAAGTAACTGATGTTCCTTCCTATCATAAGTCACTAATGTTAGTCTTTAACAAGAACTTAATAAGTTAATGTGTTAATTTTTAGCAAGTAAAAGCAAGGAGCTACGCTTGCATGGAATTGTGGGCTATGCATTAGTGATTTATTTGGATCTATTTCTTTCTTTCTTCTTTTCGGTTTTCACAACGATTTTCTATTCGTATGCTAACATTACTTCTTCTTTTTCTGGTTTTTGAAACGAGTCAATCCTTCCGTTCTGTTACACGAAAAAATTTCCTCCCTTCCCTTCCAGTTTTCACAATCTACATATGTGTAGAACTCCGGAAGTCACTGTTTACCTATATTTCTATTTTCCATCATGGTACACATTTTCTGTACACTTAGATAACCCCCAAACTGTTTTGAATCCATAAGGTAGAAGGTGAATAACACGCTAACTCATTGTTCTATAGATAGAGTTGATCACATGGTTAACTTAGCTCATATTATATAAATTTTAACCTTGTGAAACTAAATTAATCACGACTTTGGTTAAAATTTCAAGTCTTTCTAGATTATTATGACGAGTGTGATAGTGAATATGTTGAATAAATGAATGAATTATCAAGCTCTAAAATCAGAAAAATATGTAAAGGTACAATATTTTTCTGATTGTACCTTTACAATCAGAAAAGAAGAGATTGAAAAAGGAAAGAAGTGCAAAAGTTAACTAGGGTTGATATTGGAAGAGTATTATAAAGGTACAATCAGTTACCATAAAAAAAAAAGTAGCTACGCTTGTGTAATTGTGGGGCTATGTGTTGATAATTAATTTGGCTCTAATCCAAATTTTTTATTTTCTTTGACAGCCGTTCTGTCTTCCATTTAACAATCCATTAATACTACAAAAATCCTCCTCTTCTTTTCCGTTCTTCACAATCAACGTATGGGTATGCTAACGCATAGCAACAAGGAACAATGCATACAACGAAATTGTGAGCTATCTGCTAGGGATTTATCTGGATCTAATATACATCCAAAGTGCCGAAGTCGAAAACGAGCGGAAAAGGACAAGAGGGATCCAGGGGCACGGTTGGACGAGAGCTGGCTCTGTAACATACATCCGGCCGGGGAGGGGAAGAAGACAAACAGATTCTGAGAGGAAAAACATTCTAACTTTTTATTGCTTCTTGTCTTCACAGTACGAGGTCTTTTCATGTCTGTCTGAAAATCGAAGTCAGAAGTTAGAACTGAATATCAATTCACAAGAGACGTCTGTTTTCTGTACACAGATATTTCTGGTAGCTGTGCCAAGATTATAAGAGTAGAAGAACAATATCCCTACAGCCATGTATGTTAGCACAGTGGAAACTGTGCTGGTTAACAAGGTCCCCGTCCGGAGTTCGAGTCCGGGAAAAAACACTCAAAGGAACTGATTGAAGATATTATCTATTTAATGTATCATTTCGTGGAAAGTTTAGAGGAGTTTATAGAATACTGATATGCTCTTAAACCACTCTCAGATAAGATCTGATTCGTTCTCAGCTATAATACTTCATCTTCAGAAATTAACATGCAGTCTATTACTTGAACTGGACCGAGCTCGGGTGAATATACATCCAAAGTGCGTAATCGGATCTAAACCTCCTTCCTTTCCGGGTTTTACATTCTCTCTCTCTCTCTCTCCTTTAATCGTACACTATTACATTACAATACAAAATATATTCCTTAACTTTTTTCACTGGTTTTTACAATCAACATATAACTATGCTAACGTATAGCAGTTATGACCATAATGAAGTTTTACTGTAAAATACTAACGGAAGTAAACAACTTATCACTAAATATTTATGAATTTTCATGAATTTTTTAATAATTTAATATAGAATTATTATATGATATTTACATATTTTTCGATAACAGAAAGTGAACAAAAGTTCCCCCAAGGCGGTTAGGGATGCTTACTCGAATCGGTCGTCAAGTCTTGTAACTATTTCCTACTTGCATTGCAGTAAAAAATAATTAAAAATCAAGAATTCTCAGAATTTCTTATTTTCATATTTTTCTTTCTTAGTTAAGATTAATTTCACACCGGAAGGGCGATCCAAAAAAAGGTTATAGAGAGAGACAATGTCTGTATCGAAACCAAAATGCGTTTCTCGGAAGCCAAAGCTCTCCGTCTTTTCCTTTACATGGCCCCATTCGTCACCGTACATGATAGAGTCTGCTTTAGATATCCTCGGACTGGTTTGTGCAGGTTGTTCTTGGATTCATGCTACTGTACTATTCTTGGATCCATCAACAAACCTTCTTTGCATCCGGATCCGAAGGTCTCTATTCAGACCTCTGCTCGTTGTTTACTCTAAAACACCCTAGACTTTACTTAGCCGAGAAAGAGAAGAATAGAGAAGAATCAACAAGTCGATCCTAATACAGTTTTTGCTCAGAAAATCAGGAATTCGTGCGAAGAAAGTTCCTGGGTCCTGGGACACGAGCCCTTGGGGCCAAAGAAACTCTTTAGGGCCTTTAGGTAGCTTTCTTGGGTTGATGTTTGGTTTATCTTTCCATCAAACACGGATTTTCTCGTGATGTTCTATTCCGGGGCTGGTTCGCGTTCGTCATAGTATATTCTAAGGGGATTACCACTGTAACGATATCCTGTGATCACGTATCCATAAAACGTAGCTTCTCTGAAGTTTTTCATCGAAACGGCTGTAGTTGAAATATTGGTGCTGATCTTCGGCTAAAAGAAGTTCACTGGACCGTTTGGTCTACGAACCGTTCTTTGCTGATTTCAACCAGTCAAGATACTAGCAAGAGAGTGAGCAATGTCCAACTCCTTCGTAAATGGTTCACGTAGTAGATCTAGAACGTCAACTGATGCGAACATCGACAGATGCAACCAAAGTCCTAAAAACCACAAGTGACCAACAAAACCGCATGAATTACTCAAGATTACAGAAGAGATGTACAGTAACTAGATCTACACGAAGTACTCTACTCCCTCTCAAATGGGTGATCAACGTAAGCGTTACTAGTATCAAGTCAGTCTTGAGGTGGTAGATCACTGATCGGAAGAGTAATTTGCAGTTGGTGCTTTGATGAGTCAAACTGTGCCTGACCTTTCTCGCCATCCACTCGGTGTCGCAACTTGAGCTGGATCAGAACATGCACACTTGTCAGGTGAAATGACTGACAAGTGAAAGATTTGTTCCGAACAATCTTCCCCAGCACTTCACAGAAAACATGAAAACTTTGGTACAACAATAACGAGTCAAGACGGCACAATAGTTTTCTGGAAACTTTACCAGCAACTTGTAACTGCCAGGAACTACCACCAAGACGTCTTTCTCTGTGACTTTTAACTCGATGTCTTGCATCACCATCTGCAGACTTTTACCTTCAGTGGGTATTTCATGGATCTAACACATAGAAGCCGAGATCTAAGAGCTAGCGTTGAGTTGCTTTTGGACGCCAAAACTCACTGTAAAAGCTAAAGAACTCAAAGTCGAAGGTAGAAGAATGTCACACTGGATCACAAGTGAAGACAAAGCCGGGGTTTTACCACATTCGGAAGGTCCACTCGCAGCACAATATGTGTAGGTCTGTCTTTCTCATTCTGTAGGTTGACCTTGTCATCCCTACATATGAATCAAAAGAAGACCCTGACTTGAATTACTGCTTTCCTGGAATCACCGGCGAAAGAACCTCGTCGTCTCTAATTGCGATTATCAGATGGTCTAAAAGGTCCCATTTTAATTAGCCAGACTCGACTCGGAAAATAAGAAATTTCATAGAATCCTTCATCTAAAATAACTCAACAAAAAGTGGTAAAATCTCCTGAAGCTTATAAAAAGGACATACAATACATACGACTTTTAAGAGTTTATGCAACTTTGTGCTAAAACTGAGAGTTGGCCATGGGAGAATCTGCTAACACTACTCTAGCTGTCCTTGAAATGTATACTGGTAAATGATAGCTTCAGTATTAATCTACATGGAAAGATCTCCAAGTTTGGACCAGTCAACATATGATGCCTTATTTGTTCCAAAATTAAAAGAACCTCTGACCTAGTGGCAGCTTACGTACCAAAACTTTGTGAAACTGAAATGGTTCCTGTAGACCACCTCGTACTTAGGCTCAACCAACCCGCCTGAAGTCGGACAGTCATCTTTACCTAGTGCCGGTTTGCTTATCAAGCTTTCCGAGTCTACAGTAGGTTTCTTGACGCTTGCCTTCTTTGTGACTTGATCTTGTCCTTTGACACCTGATAATGTGGGAATATCTTCTGTGTAAGAGCAGGTAGGAAACACTATCTGCATGCGAGGTTTTATCAGTCAAGATGCCTCGATTACGTCCGTGTCGTATTTCATAGGAACTATACTTGACTGTAACTAACATAATGACTTTTCTATCAACAAGGTTGAGAGATTTCCGACATGAATGGTGAAAGTTAGAAGGGAGCAACTAATTGTCAGTAAGGTGATGAACGATTTACAAGTGAGCTACTATGTTTGTCCTTACTGATGTTTCAGACAGTCATCTAAACCTAGGAGCAGCATTGACTCTTCTGCTAGCAGTTTCTTGACGACGATCTTTTAAAACCTATTTGGTAGTCTGAACACGATGACACCTGGAAAACAATCCGAGTGAACGAGGCAATATGTCACCTGCATTTGCCGGTGTAACACTAGGAGGAGGTTTAGGTGATCCTTTCGTGATAGTCAGCATCTTGGGTTCGTTTGTTGGCCCTTTGTACTTCAACTTGGGAAGACTGAAATCTGAGACGACAATGAACACAGTAGGTACTTTAGCACAAGAACTGAATGGTGTGTTTGTATCACGTTAACATTTTTAGAACCGTGAAATGAACACTGCATCTGATAGGACAGTCAGAAAGTGTGACCACAAACCTCCAGAGAGCTGTACACGACGTTGTGTCTGAATCGCATCGATTGCAGTCTCAACTAGAAAATTCTTGAAGCGCCTATCCATACGAGCCATATTGTGAGTTTCGGTACCGACTACAAAATCATGTACTTCACAAGCAGCTCCCTCTGCATATGACGATTGAGAAGTTCTTGTGACGGAATGCACATATTCTGCAGGACAAGTTCTTCATAGTTTCTGTACTCTTGAGTTTACGTCGGAGAAGATTTGTTTCGGTACAATTGAAATATAATCCAGCTTTAGGTTAAATGGCTGGCAAAGACTTACGTTTATCCTTGTCTGTTTGGGCAGGTCCCAAGGAGTAAGGTATCTCCCATGCTGTACCAGTTTTATCCTTCGCCTCTGTGCCCTTGGGCTTGGCAATCTTTTCTGAGTGACAAACGTTGATGAACACCTGCCATATGAACGTGGAAAGAAAGGTATGATTGTTAAGTCGGTATTGACGTTAAGAATTCCCCATTCGCTTTCTTCAGTGACCCAACGAAGTCGATGTCTCATTGACGCTTGATCTTGATTGTCCTCCTTAACGACGAGCTTAACGACAGGGACCCAAGGATCGTCTCCTTTGACTTATATTCTAACAATGTCTCCTTGATAAGTACCTTAGCACCTGTTTTCTCGTTCTTTGTCTTAGCGCAAAATGCAGCTTCGGGAATCAGGAGGTCCTTGTCTGATGGAAATCCTGGAACTCTCTCTCCTTTATTCTCTGCATCCCTAAGGGCGTTCTCCATCTCCTGATCATAATCCACAAAGTGGAATGGGTGATGCAAGACCAAGTGATGTGTAGTCCGAAACTGGTTCTTGAACCCTTGGGCAGTTTGTGCTTCAAAACTTCCTTACGTGTTTTGCACGTTGGATGTATATGATCTCCTCACCTTTCGGTTATTTGGATCTGAAATTTCGTTGGCATAGTCAGCAAGAAGTTCCATAAACTTAGGGTCCTTCATCATAGTTGTCATATTCTTCGCTTCCTGCACTTACACCGATAGATTTCAACAGAGACTTTCTTTCAGTCGCCATGAGAATGACCACTTCAAAAGGTTTGGACAGCAGGTAAACAGAAGCAGTCTGAGCCCTCAACGTTAAAGTGGAACACGTTGAGTAAAACTGAACTGGAACTCCAAACGAGAAGTTATCATAGAAGGTAAGTAGTGGTAACGTTGGCCACCAACCTCCTGTGTTAGGTTGAGATTCTCCAAACGTTCCTCGGAAGTCGCCATATTTCCTTTCCTTGGACTTCCGATCACCATTTCCCGCCAACAGCCACAGATTCGAAGTTTGGTTCTAGCTTTCCTTCACTTCCTTCTCTACGCTGCCGTCAGAAAATCCTCGTGCAGTGAAAATCAGCATGGTGGACGAGGAATCTACATTTTTTGTACAGTTAAGACCTAAGATCAAGTCGAACGATGGACTACAGGCACATATTCGTGGTTTTCCCGTCGTTGTCTAGGTAGCCGAAAGATGGTTATCGGGTGAACGACATGGCGGAAGTTCTCTAAATCCAAGAATAGACGTTGGGGTTCTCGTCCTGACACCGTGCTGGGCAAGATTTTATGTTTTATAGAATCTTGAGGACCTCCTGTTCGGTCTTACGTTATTAGTTGCTCCACCCATGCATCACTCCGGACAATTTCGGATGAATATTCCACAATTCTCTAGAAGATTCTTTAAGGATCACTTATTAAGGGGCTCATTCTGCATCTAGGTGACTTGATGCAGAATGAGCCTGCATCAAGTCTGTGGTCCATTTCTCAGCTTCGAATTCTGATTCAAACTTCAAAGTCTGGTCGTAGCTCATGCGGTTTTACTTACAAAGTCGATTAGTACAGTGGACCCCATTTCTGTTCCTTCCACTTGGTACAAACAGAGGTGGTACTCTTGGGATCTTAGTTCTTTCACTTCATTTTGTACCTCTGGCTTTGGCGTCTTAGCTTGCGGGCTGCATCGCCTTTTGGTATACACACTTGGTACAAATAATCAGCACTGTTCTTCCTTCCTTAAAACCACCGGATTTAATTCCCCTTCCTTGTCCTGGTCCAACCGGACTCCCTGCCTGGGTAACGAACACACCCCATCGTCAGTCGCTTGATGTTAATAATCATCATGTCCAGTCTCTCTCACATCTGCCTGCTTGGTCGCTTGTCTTCTGTGGACGAGGCTGTTGGGGAACTACTGTAGATCCTGGGATCAAATGAGTATGCTGCCTCTTGCTTTACTATGTCCTTTTGTTAACGAACGTATGATGGAATCCAGTGGAGAAAAAAAAACGCAGTCGTCCTAACCTTAGCACAACAGTAAGGAGATTACGTCAAAATGGATAGGCGAGTACCTGTTACTCGACGTGAAAGTTTCCAACGGTCCGCAAATCAGCTTGTGAACAATGATGCCGTCGCTGTGATAAAATCGAAATGAAAACCTAATTCATCTCTTTTGAGCCTGCGAGGACTCTTAAGCGGATATGGAACTGGATCCACAGGCGAACGCATGGAAGCCAAGGATTGCACATGCTCTCACCGAAGCTTCTCTTCCTAATAGACTAAGTCGTGCACGAAAGTGGTGGGAGATGGTCCATGGAACTACATTCTGAGAGATCTGGTGCCAACGTAATGCAAAAACAATAGCAAGAGAAGAGTATGCAGACGAAAGTGCCAACATCGAATCTCGGAGAGCATCACTCAATACACTCTCGCGCGTGGGAAAAACCTGCAGAAAACAGTCGAAAAGCACGAAGCCGCTGGTAAAGCGAAGGCAGCAAATGATATGAAACTTCGGTGTGGAAATAGATCGACCACTAATGTGGACAGACGGCGACAACCTCCGCTCCTCTAGACAACCACCCTAACTTCATACGTGGTACTAGGACGCACTGTAGTAGGCGGGAACCATGCATGCTTTCCTTTTCAACCAGGCAATTAATTTATTACCGAACTCTTCTCAACGGAAGGGTTAGGTAATAAATTAAACCCTTGCATAATTGCCCTTTCATCGTGGAGGAGATCAAATAAGCATGCTCGATCAGTTTTGAGAAATTTTGTTACGTTATTAGAATAATAATTTTTTTTAATAAATTTAAGTATAACTGTTAACTGTTAGTTATTGGAGGAACAATGAAAACGTCCATAGAGAGCCATAAATAAAACGCAGGCCAACGAGCTTCTGGGGGTACAATTGTGAGACTTATCGATGAAACAGTTACGTTACAAATTATATTAATTATCACCTAACTCTTCCGGACGGAGAAGTTAGGTCACTTTATAAATTCAGCTTGTTTCCTAGGATGGAAGAGGTGAATAAATAAGCAAATAAGCAAGCATGGAGGTGAATGTATACGCGCGGGTGCCTTGCAAAATGTAATCTATATCCTTTAATACGCGCAAATGGATAAGTGTATTTTTGCAATGATCCATTTGTGTGCAAGTTCATACTTTGTGCTATATGCACGAAAGCAGGAACTTGCAGTTAAACAAGGCATGTTAACTGAAACTATCACATTATTTATTCAAGATCATTTTTAGCTGCAGTGTTTGACGGTCCTCTTTATTTGCACTTATGTTTTCTCGTCAAGTGTAAGTGCACATACTGGTTATGTGCAAACATTATACATATGGAAGGTGTGCAGTTAAAGAGTTGTCTTATTCGAGTTGGGGACGGTGTCTTAGTGCACTTACATAAAGTGCAATATTGCAGTTTCATTGGTATCTTTTGCGTTCTTCTAACGGGGCAGTGTAGATAAAGAGGGTGTGCACTTCTCCAGAATACAGTTAGCCAGTTGCGACTGTATATTCATTCGTTATATTTCTTGCATAATCACCTGTAGATGATGGAAGTTTTAGTAGTTACTGATTTTGATTTTAGTCGATCTTTTACAGTAATAACATCTTAGGTTTACAGGGTATCAAGTTACAGTACTGAGATATGAATTATTCACATTCGAGTCTCACTGCTATTATCGTTTTTCCACTCTACCTCTAACTCTTAGAAATATTTCTCAAAAATGTGATCAAAGCAAAGATACAATTTTTGCTTAAAAATAAATAAAATTTATTTTAGAAAGGAAACGGCTCTTGTTCCTTAGCTTATAGTTTTATTCTCTATTTCTCTGAGAATAGAACTATGAACTCGTCTCTCCATCTAAGTGTTTGTACTTTTATATTCTTAAAATAGTAAATTAAACTCAATTTTTCTCTCTATGAATCGCTAAAAGTGTAAAATTAACTTAAATTTAATATCCTTTTTCTCAAATATTCTTCTTTCAGTTTTCCTCTATGTCCATAAGTAATCCTTGACCAGTATTGTCAAATTATGTTTCATGTTACTGTAATATACTCTGCCTCCAGATTGAAATAACTTTTTGTGTAATTTATAATTTACTCTTCTGGCGACCAATGGTAGAGATAAACTTTCACTCTCACTTCACGCTCATCCTTTCCTTACTGCAAAAACTCAAGAAGCATGCATATCATTTATTCAACCCACGAAGGTAAGTAACATTAAAAGTCTTTTCCTTCTTGTTATCCGATTTCATGTAACAGGAAGCAGGTAGTAACCCTAAGCGATAATCTTCTCGGATCCAATCGGTAGAGTGGTCTGGATCCGTCATTGATAATCCTTGAGCAACTTTTGGAGGCGTTTACGATGGTAACGATAATTTTGATGAAGAAGATGTGAATTGTTTCAGCAATCATGTTCTCCATCTCTTGGAGAAAATGCTACACGAAGATATTCACGTATTCCTGAACTCAATTTTAGAACTAACCTTTAGTTGCTTCATTACTTAGTGCTCTTCTGACCCTATCCGATTTACGGACAAGAATGTCCGAGTCTTAGCTTGACGTAGGTTATGAGCTCTTCTAGGAAACTGTGAGTGACCCATGTTTGGCTCACTCACAATTGTCTATGATAGCTCATAAACCATCGTCGTAAATTCCACATTTCGGGCTCGAGTGGTGCTGTAGACCAGCACCTGTTGGAATTTTCTCTTGGGAGCTAAAAAGGCGTCAACTCTTGATGTGTTGAGGGTGTGCTTACAGAATTCTCGATGGAGGTATTGAAAAATCTTGAGTTGTGTTATCAGTGTTGTGCCTCACTTAGCAATCTAGGAGAAGCTGATTCTGGCACTGCAATCCGAGAGAGACCCGGACCAGTTAAGAATCATTCCCATGGAACTCTGATCATCCAAGCTCGCTAGCGCACTGATTCGGCTTTCACTTATATTGCACTCACATGACGACGAAGACATCCTTCTTGTCTAGGTTTCATGTACATTACTTTCTCCACTGCTCACGTCTGCACTCGTGAACTTTCAGTTTGGGACTTTCTTCCTCTTCTCCTGACCTCTCTTAAGCTCTCGTTCAGTCTATCTTGCTATAGGTTCGTTTACGAAATAACTTGAAGGGCATTGATATTAACAGGATATACATTGTCACGCCATGTATATTCACTATACAGGCGGTGTTAGCTACTGACAGATACACTTTGAATCGTGGAATGTGTATCCGGAAGTCTCGTCTAATATACATCCAAAGCGGACGTTTGGGAAAAAGCGGAAGTGGACAAACAGATCTTGCGCCAGTCATACACACAAGTGGTGGATAGAGCAGCTGTGGGCGGGCGGGACGTTGGGGGCTGGTTTCTAAATTTCTCAACCATCACAAAATTTATCTCTAGTTTTTTTTATTGTTATTGAGAATATATATATGATTAAATAAAATATATATATTAAGTAGATATAGAATATTTAATTTTTCTATATTTAAATTTTCAGGAAGAGTTAAATATTAAATTAAATTATACGTAATTATATTCATGAGTATAGCTGAACGCACTTATACCTTCTGAAACGCGGCAGGCGAGCCAGGACTGACGGTTTATTTTTTGCTCTCCTCGTGTTTCCAGGTATGGACTTAATAGTTTAGTCAGTCAATGAGTCAGTCAAATGGGTCAACTTTTTTTCCGCCATGTCTCTTGTGAACTAATCAAATCTCTTTTGATTATTAATCCTCTTTTAGTATTCCATTCAGTGAACATGCATGTTTAACATAACTTGTCGTCCGTCCACTTTCTCTCTATCGAATCATTGTATTTCGTCATCTATCTTCTCGCTTGGACTCTTCCCTCTCCTTGGCATTCCTACACTTTGTATGTATATTATTTAACAGGTGCATGGGTTGAAACAGGAGATATTTTCATGGGAAAATTAACACCTCAAGAAACAGAAGAAACTTTACGTGCTCCAAAAGGAAAACTATTACAAGCTATTTTTGGGATTCAAGTAGCAACTGCCCTTGGACGATTACAATGTACATATGTGGTATATTGCAGATTTCTCCCTCATGATCTTCAGAGGGAGAAATTCATAGCAGAGTCTTCCCATTTTCTAGAAAATGGCTTTAGTCTTCTCAGGAAATCAACTAGATGCACCGGAAATTGTGTGCATGCCCACGCGGTTGTCTAGTGTTTACTTGGCTCTTGGGGTGCTCCGCATGCATTATGTCAGAAAATTAACACTTGCGCTCCACTTAAACCACTAGGGGCAGTACTTAAGTGGCGATTAGCGGTGGGATATACCACCGCTAATCATTTTAGTCGTGATCTAAACAGATTTAGTCATCTCGAGATAGCCCACCAGAACTGCGCAAGGCTGGTTTGTAATCATTACTGAACTAAAACGACTGATCGACCTCTTGAAAGAAAGAGTAGTTCAAGACCTACCTTTTGAGCCCTTGATGAGTTGCAATGGATATCTACAGGCTGAGCAACAATTGATCTAATCTGAAATCGTTCTCAGCCAATCAAAAAGAATATTCCAAATTTTTGAATTTTGAAATGTTCTTTTACAAAACTACTGCACGTTAGAACCGCAAAGCATTGAGGACAAGAACATCGGTGCCACATTCTGTTTGATCGAGATCAAACGCGAAAACTCAGGGGAAGCCGATGTGCGGCTTGACCCCCGCGCCGCGAAAATGGACTGCCGGTGGATGCCGTTTCCGGCAGCCGGAACTCTTGACGTGCGGACGTCAGGAGTGGCTGGCGGCCAATCCTCCTCCTGTCAGGCACAATTCGGCGCTGACAGGAGGTTGGCCTCCTGTGAGGAGGAGGGCTTTGGATGTGTCCTCCTCTTTAGGTCTCGCCTCCTTATTTTTTTCTCTTCTATTTTTCTGTGGACACTTTTCTTCTTTGTATCTTCCTTTGGGTCCTTTAGTCTCCTTTTCCTCTCGTTTTTTGCAACTTAGCTAAAGGTTTGTTTGTTGGGTCTTTTTGCCTTAGCATTTAGGAGACAGATAGGGACGATATTTTGTTCTAAGCTAAGTACAATTTAGGTCAGGCTTTGTATTTGTATTGTTCACTTACAAATACTTGGTTGGACCTCCGGACGGATAGGACTGATTACTATTGAGCTTTACATTTCTTATTATCATACCACCACGGGTTCATCCTAGACGTCCCAGAGACCGTCATGCACCTAGAGGATGTCCGGAGGTCCCTACGGATATGGTGAGGGTCCCAGAGAGTTTACTTCCACGTTATGTTCAGTTGATGAGACTGTTAGGACCTACAGTCAGGCACGCTGCCGTGTTTAGGTTTCTTTTCTCCACCGCAGATGGTAGAATAGATCAGATGGTCAGGGAGGCTGAAGTCTTACCTGCAGATCCAGATGTAATCCCAGAGGAGGGTGTTCTGGAGGTAGATGATGCAGAGGCGGACGATGGAGAGTTCGACGCTGATCCGTTAGTCTTACACGCTCTTGGCGTCCATTCGATCTTGACTCAAGTACATTGTTTTCCACTTTGCGTGCATGTTTATCTGAATTATTTCAAGAGCTTGTGTTAATTATTCCTATTATTGTTATTTAGGATGGAGGGGTCCTGCCGACACTAGCTGATCAAGTAGTTGACTCGCAAGTGCCTTCTGTGCCGGTCACTGAGACCGTGGGGATAGATGATGAGCGTGTAGTAGGAGCCGAAGTTGATTCCCTCCCCACCTACGGTTTTGTCGCACAGTCTAGGTTGAGAGAGCTCTTCCATCTTTTTAGAGTGAAATGTCCGCACCATGGATGCGAGCAGTTCTTTCTACCTCCCATTATCTCGTCCATCCATCAGAGCTGGTCTCTAAAGCTTATCTGTCCAGATCGTCACACCTACGGTTGGAGATCCACAGAGATGGAGATGTATAATCATGTCCCTGACATCACTCATAGGCTTTATAGTGCAGCACTATGTGCCGGTTTAAGGTTTTCCCAATTAGACTCGGTGTACAGAGATGGTGGGTTGGCTCCAGTGTCTAGGACCCATTTCTTTTATTTCCAGAGTGGGAAACATCGTGAGATTGGATGGGTGGAGGCGACGTTGGACCAGTGGGCAAGACTGAAAGATGAAGTGCAAAGTGAAGTGATGAGGAGACACTTTCCAGACTTGAATGAGTTACCTTCAGGAGGTAAGAACACATCTAGCTCTTTTATTTCTTGTTGACATTGAGAGTTAAATCCTCTTTTCCACTGCTTGAATTGTTTAATTTCATCCTCACCTTACATGTATTATTTATGCTTTTTATGTTTAGACAGATATTTTATGTATTTGTAGACACGATTACATTAGTGTTTATCTTTGTCATATGCTAGGTAATTTTGTCGTGTATGCTGATCTACGATATGATTCTACGAGAAATGGGTATAACGGCACGTGTGCATTCATTACTGCTCATGACGGACGTGTCATTGAGATGATGAACATGACACGCGTTGAGACCGGCAACAACTCGTGGTTCTAGAGGATCGTGCGTTTGAGATCGATATTCAACGATTGATCGCTCGTGGTATTGTGCCCGATGAGGTAGTACACGATGATAAATCCTCTGTGGATGCCATATTGCTTCGTCACGGGATTGTGTCTCAAAAGGATTTATGGCACAAGTGTAAGAACGTGGTGAAGAAGTTTTTGGTGGACCTACAGACCAAAAAGCGACCCCCTGGTGATGTGGAAGACGCCGAAGTGGTTGCTGACTTGGAGCTCTTGACCAAGCGTCATTTGGTGGCTTGGCTTCGTACCCAAGGAGCTCCGATAGTTGGTAACAAGCCGGTGTTAGTTCAGCGAGTGGCACAACTTAGGCATCTAGAGGAGGGAGGCTCGATGCGATCTCGGCGTTTGATGTACTCGGAGCTATCTGAGCACGGTATTGCTGACAAGCTGAAGGGCTAGATTTACACTTGTTGTCAACTGAATGCACGGAGAACAGTTGGTCCTGATGGTCGTTATGCTCAAGAGGAGGATGATTGCTCTACCTTGTGTTTGGACATTAGGAATGCAGCAGACCATTGGGCAGGGGACCATATATCTTGTCTCATCTTACAACGGATGACAAGAATACAAAGACATTGCTGCGATGGTTACGACTTGAACCGGCCAGCACTTGACAAGTACTACGAGAAGAGTAAGTTTACTTCTCTTTGAAATGATAACTCGTTTTCATAAATAGATATATGATGTTTGCGCTAAATACATCTTGTTCTACTGTAGATTCTCTGATGCATATTGCCATGACGGCTTTTCTTCAACGGGTCATAACGCCAACTAAGATGCGGTTCTACACACGAGCGCGAGAGAACTACATGTCTGAGACTTTCAACTCTGTAATATGCAAGTTTGCTACTAAGAGGATTCACTTCCAAAAAACTCATGAGGCGCGACTTGCTGCATGCACCATGGATTAGAATGAGAACATAGTTCGAGAGCCCATCAAGATTTATGAGCGTCGACCACAACACACATCGGTACGACATAGAACATCCACAACTCGGGTGTTACCACCTCGGACTACCGTGTGGAAGACCGCACTAAGAGAAAGACTGTTCGGTGTCCGTTCATCAACTTGACAAGTAAGTGGTTCTTGGTCTTTACTGTCAGAGTAATCATCTTCAGATAATTCGTCATAAAATATTTCTAACCTTGAGATTATGTTTGGAACGTGCAGGCTGATATGGAACGAGGAGAAGTCATTGGTCATACATGATTATCTTCTATTTTTGAAACTGCAAAGTTATCCATTTTGGTTTTTAATAAATCTTTTTTGTTTTTGGAGTATTTCTGGAGTATTTTTAAGGAATGGCTGTATGGATTTTGAGTATGTTTTGAGTATTTTATCAAATATAATTCTTTCCTCTATCCGCTCGAGGCTTCCTTCCGACTGTCTACGGACGTTTCCGAACTTCATTTCGAAACATTGAAGAACATGTTACCCAATCAGGTTTAGAAAACCTGTTTACGAAACAGGTTTGCAAAACCTGTTCACGAAACAGGTTTGCAAAACCTGTTCGGAATCTGGTTTTCAAAACCTGATTTCAACAGGTTTCGAAAACCTGTTACCGAGAACAGGTTTTCAGATGATCGGGGAGATGAATCCTTTGCAGACGACTTAAATATGGGACGAGGTATTGTAAGCGGCAGAGTAGCCTTGCTGCTACGATCCGCTGAGATTCAGCCTTCTGTCCCAAAGATTTGTTCCTTACAAACTCTCAAATACGTACGTACATGCGTAACATTTTATACACATACGCATGTATATATATATATATATATATACAATACACACAAAGACTAAGTCTTTTTCTTTCACTCGAATTCTTCTACTCTTTTATATAACACACAGAGTTCATTTGTACACGCTCTGATTTTTCTGTACGCGTATTATAATATTATTCTATACAATATGTACTTCCCTTGAATATGGCCTGAACGGGGAAGAAACAGATTTCGAAATTCCTCCAATTTATAATGCCTTTTTATATATGGAGGAAAATACGTGGGTTTCTTTTTTTTGACCAAGTGTTGGAAGTGGGTTTTTTTTTAAAACCTGTTTCGGAAACAGGTTTCAGAAACCTGTTCTCGACAAGTTTTCAAAAACCTGTTACCGAAACAGGTTTGAAAACCTGTCGAGATCAGGTTTAGTAAACCTGTTCTCGAAGTTCCCAAACAGGTTACTGCAATCTGCTCGGAAGTAAACCTGTTCGAGTCCTGGATTTTCAAACCTGTCTAAATCTATACACAGAATTGAATAATTTATGAAATGAGTACTTCTGGGAGGAGTTGAACCTCCTAAACTGGAACCGGTTCCAGCAGAAGTTCATTCCTCCCTCGCCATTGACACCTACTATCAATGGGTCCTAGGGAGGAGGAGGCCTATTGCCCACAAAACACAACACACACAGAACTATTGTCGAAACAAACTCACAAAAATACTGCAAATCATGGTACAAAACCTATGTGTGATTCTCCAGGCGACTCCCAAGTGGTCTGAACCGCTGACTGAAGATAATCTGGAAAGGCAGTACGCTCAACATAACCAACTGTTTTGGCGAGTTGCTTATAAACAGAAAAGCGTTTTCGCTTCATTTCAGTCTCTGCAAACGAATGTGCTGCACAAAGTATTAGCTCCTTCACATCGAAGTCCTGCTCTACAGCAAACTTATCACAAGCTGTGCAAAACTCAGGAAACTTCACTCTCAACTTATCCACAGAGACGAATTTCCACCTTCTGATCCTCTCGCCATCCTCTGTACTAGGCCACGAGAACTTCCACACGTCCTCAAGAAGCACTTCGAGACACGGAGGATTCCAGAGGTCTTGTGAGGAGACTCTCCGTGACATAGGACCTGATCGACTGCGGCTGGCCATGGTCGAAATGAAAGAAACGAGAAGCAGTAGTGCCAGAACACCGAAATAACAGTACAGACAAGACACCGACGATACAGTACAGCCGGAGAAACAACAAATAGGGAGAGGACAAGGTACCCGGAGCTATGTCAAAACAGAGCCAACAGCCAAGATGGCTCAAATCGAGCCAAAATCGAAGCTTATTATCGATAGCCCGTGCCTGCATTGAAAAACCGGAGGTCAGTAACCGCGAGATGAAAACCGGACTGAAATATAGCCCCCGTACAAAGTGGCCGAAGTCGCAGGCTGCAGCGAGCAGCCACGGATCGGCTACTTCCGCACAAAGTCACGAAGTAGACAATGTCTCTGAAAGGATCGAGACAAATATGGACGCACTAACCGCCAGAAAAGAAGCGTAATGAGAAATAGCCACAGCACAAACAAAACGAAGTCACCGGCCAGATGAGAAAACCAGCGAGAAATAGCGTAGCGAAACCAGAGTGATATGACTCGCCCGCCAGATGAAAAAACCAGTTCGGAAAATAACCCCCAGCAACCCGAAGTCGCAGCCTGCAGCCTGCCAAGCTTGGATCGGAGCCTGGCAAAAAGACACCAAAACGATAACGATAACGTCAAACTGAGCACCAGGTAGATTACGATGATAAGCAAACAAAATGATTCTTACGAGCGCCCGGCTGCAGAGTCCAGAGAAGCGTCAACGTAAGCAGAGTCCAGAGAAACGTCAACACAAGCGGGTCCCAGTCCGTAGCAGTCGTGTGGAAACAAGCCCCCAGATTACACAAGCAGTGCTGCGGCGACAGACCTCGTCGGGAGCGAAGTGCTTCACGACTGCCGCTTGGAACCTAAACCTTAAGAGACCGGAAAAAAGTTCCCCGTTCCCGATACCCAGTCCGGCATCGACCTCTCTCGCTACTATGGGCGAAAGAAAAATGACGTGGCATAGGGGGGTTTTTATACCCCACCTGTGGTTTAACACACACTTAACTCCACTTGCGCACAAGGTTGTCTGGTTGTTTTAGTGGAGACATTTATACCACCAACATGTGGAGAAAACTTCTTCGCAGACGGACTTAGATGACGTGGTATCTACATCTGCCTGGGTGGAATCCGTACTCTCAACTTTGAGCGCTGGTGGTCAGCCATTTCTGAGATTAGTATGAAAATGAATTCTAGAGTGCAAGAGACGTTCTGTCAGAGGTTGTGAAGGCAAAGCGGTGAAGTTTGATTTACCAGAATCTAAACTGAAGCCAAGCTCTCCAACTAGAGATGTATGGCACCACAGTATAGCTTGGGGAGCCATAGTCCGGGAGGTGCGGTGACACCGCCATGGATTTTCTTGCAGATTGACAAATCAAGTAGGTGAAGAAACTTGAAAACGTTTCGAAGTTCTTGTGATCTGACTTGTTCAAACGTTGCAGGACTGGTCTATAGTACTTGACATTGTATGCAGAGGGTCGTCTATAGGATACAGATGGATGATTATGCCGCTGTTCTCCTCCACCGGGAGCTGGTGTATGTGTTGAGGTCCAGCACGAGGTTTTTCACTTCATGTCAAAAGCATTTGCTTTGAACTGCTGTCATACTCACAAGGTGCAAACTCTGCTCTCTTCCTACGTTTGATTGTGCAAGAACCACCGACGGAGTTGAATGTCCACCCTATTTTTCTCCTAGACTTTATTCTATAGAGGTTTTGCCTTATATATTTGGACTTCTAGTTTACCTGTGTGTTCTGTAGTCCAGCTTAAGGTTCGAAAGACTAATCATTTGCTCACGAATTATTTCTTGGAGTTCAGCTGATTCTACTGGCCTTCGCTCCCTGCAGCTTTACAACACCATTTTCTCAGGAACTTCGTCCACTTCGACGTCTACTTGTGTCAGTCCTGAACTGCAAAACTTCTAGTGGTGAAACAATGCGGCGCTGGTAGCAGGAGTGTTGGGATCTGATCGTCCGCTACTGCACAGAATTTTTGTCCGTCAAACTCGTTGAGATTTGGTCAGCTTTCTCGAAAGAGCTGGCCATCAGAGGTATCATGGGCTTAATGATCTCCTTATACTCGCCTAGTTTCTTGAGACTCCGCACCACCTGGTCCTGCATCAGTAGTTTTGAATTGTGGCCGAAATAGCAGCCCTCGCCTACGGTGGTCCCCCGAGACTCTGCACCAAATGGTGTTGCATCAGTGGTTTTTCAGTTCGTGCTCAAAGGAGGAGCAGAGGCGTCCGGGGCTGGCTCTGTAACGAGGGGTGCACTTGGGGGCGTAAATGTTGTGTTGGCATTCATCTTCTCATAGTCTTCTTTCTTGCGTTGTAGAATTTCTTCCAGTTTCCCGAACAACCTCTGCCACGACATGAAATTGGTGATGATGTCAGCCACGAAATTGTGTCTAAACCGAGTTGCGTGTTATACCGAAGTCATTACACAAAGATTTGAACCATTGAAGCGACGAATCCACGAACTCTGTTTCTTCAGGTCACGGGAGAGATCCAGTTATCCCTTGAAACTGTTCAGTTAGCCCCCAACAGTTCGTCCATTCCTTGTTCTTGAAGATACCGTAGATGAGTTAACTTCAGCCCTCTTACATTTCCCAGAATTTCATCTCAAGGCAGACGCATATCCTTGAAGGACAGATATTCCTCTACTTGTACACCTACATCATTAGTGACAAGGCTCGAGTACCATCGCGACGGTGAAGTTCTCCGAGAGCTTTGATGAGTGAACATACTGAATATCAACTATGAACATATGGGCTTTAATCAATAGAACTAATCGTCCCACGCATCAGTTGGAGATTAAAGTGAGATTGAAATATATTTTAGTCATCAACTGACGCATGGGACGTCTGAATGCATCACTGAAGGGTAAACAACCAACTTGAAGACTCAAGACTCTTATCATTTCACCATACCTGCAACGTGATAATCAAGAGGACCGAGCTCGTAAGCTTCAGCCCTCGATAAATGGATTTTTAAGCAACCGAAGGGCCTCATTAAATGATGACTGGGTAATTTTCTCAGTCAACCCTTTCGGCAAAGTGAAACGAATTTTGGCCTGTGGAAAATAGGGGTGATCATTTTCCAATTCTCGACAACTCGTTTCTCACAAGAAACGAACTCGATGCCATGCTGCTCTAGAAATGTGAGTCACGGTCGAAACCATGATCAAAACCATATATCACTGGATGCGTCTGACCTTCACATGAGGAAATAAATATCAAACATGTGCGCAGCTTTCAGACGGTACATCTCACATCTTGACTCTGCTTTCATCAACGCTGGAGGAGGCAGAATCGGCCAGGAATGGTGGTAAAGAGACGAGTCCTTCTCCAGTATGACAACCCTTTCCTTGACTTCACGAGGAAAAGCTAAATCACGAGATATTCTTTTTCAACAAAACAGCATTTCAGTAGCAAACCTTGAATTGTTCGCGACCCATGGATACAACTTTGCACTTCGTCAGAGCGGTAACCGTGGCAGCACGAGGTGCAGCATTAAGCAGCGCCAGCTCTCCGAAATAATCTCCACGTTTGTAGTGCATCATTACCTTGCCTTGTGATCTTGCCTCGGCTTCTCCCTGATGTAAGATACCACGGAAGTAATAACTTTGTAATTTGAACTTTACGAAATATGCATGCAAATTGTACATATGCCGGAGGGAAGGAAGAGGACACGCGTGGAGAAGAGCAAAATCCAGTGGTCCAATTGGACATGACAAGGCAATGGTATGTTATCTACCTTCTAGATCATATTAACCAATATTTATTTATAATTTTTAATTTTTAATTCTCTAATTATTAAATGTAAAAACTAAAATAAACTCAAAATAAATATATATGTAAAGAATAAATATTATATATTATATAACTTGCATACAAGATAAAACCTATAAGCAGTGTAAGCATGCTCCAGGAACCATAAAACTGATCTCTTGTTCCCTAAAAAAGTAACTTCAAGATGTAAGAGGTGAATAATATGCAAGGAAGTGGAAAGTTCAAGTAGACTGTAACTTCAACTTGGACGATAATGCAGGAAGACGTAGCTCAGATAACAAGACGGACATAGCTCTTTGGAGAGAGTTTATTCTTCTCTTTAGTACACAAAAGCTTAATACGCAAAATTCCTAAGAAGTGAATGAATGCTGTGACTGACTGGACCCCGTTGTTTACCATGGGTACCGAACGTGGTGCACTACTTACCTCTTCAAGCAGGTAAAACTTGTTTCCCTTCGCTCCCTCTACTATGATGGTCTGCTGAGGTGCGAAGTACTCTGGTTCCAAAACATCCGCGATGGATGCCCTCTCGTAGTTGTTCAGAGTCTACAATCATACGCATTACAGTTGAGAACCACGTGAGAGTGTCTACTGGACACAGTTGAATCACGTATGGACGACTGTGTAGAATGCACGAACCACACAGTATATAGTTTGGAAACGTTTGGGGACCAAGTGCTCTCGCGCCCATTAAACAACTGATGATGACTCTGTGAAGTCTAAAAAGGACAGATTTTCTGAAGTGCTATTTTTCATATTCTGAGTTTAATTTTGCTAATTCTTTTCTCACAATATGTACTCTTCTAAGGTTTCCTTTTTACACCCGCCGACGTCAGAAATGGAAAAAGGACCAAAAAGTTTTACTAGTCAAATTTCGGTCTCAAATAGACAAGTTTATGGAAGTGTTATCCTCATTCAGTTTATGGTTAAAACTTGTGACCTTTTCACTGGAAATATCTAATAATCTTCTAAAATTTCTTTCTGACACAAGAAGTATAATGAATAAACGAGTAACAGAGTTATAACTAGTCGAGTTTCAGTCTGGATAACCTAGACCTCGCTAAATGAAAGGCTGGTAACCCAGACCCTATATTAGTCCGGTATGTCGCTTGTTATGAGATTCCTTCACGTCCGTGAGTGGCTCTTTTGTTCCAGGGATTGAGGAGAGGAATCCCAGGAGACAAAGAAGGAGAACAGACTATTTCAGGGACGTAAAAGCCGTTTCTGATCAGACAACTGACGCGAGAACGGAAAGTGAGGAGCGCCATTGTACAAAATTGCTCACTTCAGGAGGGTAAAATTCTTGACACAAACCGACGAAACCAGAAAAAACGCATGTTGACAGTGGGATTCGAACCCACGCCCTTTCGGACCAGAACCTTAATCTGGCGCCTTAGACCAACTCGGCCATATCAACTTGACAGCGACTTTTACTCCGTTACTTATATACCTTGAAGAGAGGGACTTCTTTGAGAAAATTCTCATACATCTCCCTTTTCTCCCGAGTGGAAGTCATCAAGATCGCCTTGAAGGTTGACCTGTCCAGTGCCCACAGCACGCAATCAGTCGTGGCCTGCATCAGACACACCACATGCGTTTTCAGTCGGCCAGCTTATATAAGCCTTCATCTGATAACAAAGTCGGACCGAATTGAAGAGGCGCAGGACTAACCTTCACAGTGGCGGCTCGGGGAGCGTTGTAAAGAAGAGCGAGCTCCCCGAAGCTGTCCCCTGACGAATATTGCTTCACAATCTCTGCTTTCGTTGCTCCAGGCTTCGTTATGGAAACTTCAGCAGCCCCGAGCTGTCAACCCTCGGACATGCATAGCTTATGAGCACCTTGCACATCCGGTTCTGGAAGCGGTAGAATACTCCAGAATATGCTACTGCTTCTAGAATATGTCCTGAATTAGGAGTGTTGGGTCAAAATGCTAGTTAAACCAAACAGAACTTGGATGCACGACCATAATCTAGACGAATGTTCACCCCGATGTGCAGCACCGCTGTGTTGGTAAATAAAATATCTCTCTGCATCCAAGTATACCGGTGGGTGTGTGTCTGCAAGAGAGAGAGACACGCTGAGAGACGCTGACAGGTGGGTTCCACACCTCTAGGAGGTAAAAGTATTCGCCAGGCTCTCCTTGATGGATGATAACATCTCCTTCCTTGAAATGAACTTCTTCTATTGCTTCCACAATCTGTTGCACGAACTCCACGTTTCGAGCATATTACTGTATGCTATAGAGCATATGTACGCTCCAATGCTGAGGAGTGAAAGTACAACACAACATACTGGAGTAGGTTCAAGTCACTTTTGGGAAGCTTCACCAGGAAAATAACAGCACCAAAAACTGAAACCCTCCGTCTGTTTCATCGTACCGTTTCCGCTTCTTCCTGGTCAAGATGATGTAGAAGGTAGTTCTTCCCAAAGAAGGCACGAATTCTTTGTCTGGCATCTTCACTCTTTTCAACTACCTGTGTTTCGACATAAGTATTTCAAGCATTACGACACTCTGTGCATAATGTGTCAACCTCTGCATATGTTCTGATCGTGACGAGGATGATACTGGGTAATAAGATTAGATGCAGTCTGCAGCTGTTCAGTTCGAATGGATAGTGTTTCCGCTCCAAGCTTGAACGATAAAGCTCATCGACCCCAAACAACTATACATACGACCTACACTTTTGCAAAACAATCACGCTCACCAAATATATCTGCATAATTAATGGAAACAACTGGTGTACCAACTTCCAGCAGGTCCTGATGCGTGGAACTTCTGCTGGCTTAAAGGAATACATATGTAAAAGTCTTAGGCAGAACACAGCAAAAACTCTCGAAAGTAGACTGGTGAGATCTGTTTGACGGAAATTACATTCCAATTGAAGAGGCAATTCCTGAAAGCAGTAAACGAACTCTCGCGGCTGGTAAAGCTCTGATTCTCACCTTCTTCTCGAATGTTGCCTTCTCAGTAAGGACCTCTGCGCTGACACCGGTTCGTCGAAAGGAGAGCGTCTTGTTCCTTTGCCTTTGCCTCTGCAATCAGCACCGCCAATATCACGAGCCACAGAAACCTTATGGTACGAGACATAAAAGGAGAATTCATAAACTGCCAGCTCGAAAAGAAAGAGTGGTTCCGTTAGTCATTATAGCACGTCGGCGTGGAACGCGGACAAATGTAAAAACAAACAAGAATAATAAAATCTGCAAGTACGGCAATAGCTTCAGAATAGGCTCCATCGAACGGAGAAAATGAATCGAACACACAAATTTATCCGCGGCAAATCAGCGGGCAAAGATAGTGACTAAACCCTCAAGACTGGGCCTCAGATGCCATCACTTAATCAATACTTTCCCCAGGGAGCCGCTTGTGTGCGCTATCAACAACGTACAGAGAGCAAGCAGCAAAAGCAGTACCACTGCTTGCTGAACTGGGCCACCTTCTACCTTGCATCTGTGGATAAAAACGCGACAAACAGAAACGATACTCTCTAAGTCCATGCTCCACGCAGACATGCTCATACGAACAAAGGTATTAAACAGTCAAATCGATAGGGCGTGGTCATTTTACCATAGCAGTGTTTGAAGGGGGTCCCGAAAGGCTCTTAGCCTTCGCTTTTAGTTTCATGTCAGCCGAGCCGACCATGATGTCACGGACGTCACGAAAGGCCATTATAGAGTGTTTGCTCTCTGTGATCACTCGAACGCTGTCCTTTTCTGCGGAAAGATCGAGAGAGCCTGGCAAATATTTCCAGTACAAAGACGCAAAATCGTAGGTTCTTTGTCACAACGGAGGCGATACAATCAAGCGGCGACCTGGGAAAGAATACGAAATCTTTTGGAACTCTCTGCCGTGGAAACAAGTCACTTCCAGAGCCCCTCATCTTTGATCGTTCCCGAATCATCAGGATAGACGATGGAAACAAAAGAATGATGACACAAGCCGCAGAGATATCGAGAGATAGAGAAGCGTGTGAGGCGGTTCACCAGAGAGCCGTAACAATCCCGCCATGTTGCCTCCTTCCTTCGAGCTCACTCTCAACCCTTTTGAAAACAAGTGATTCAGGGAGCGCAGCATTTGTCTTGCACGAAGCATGTTCATGCATTTGTAGGTGGACCTTTACGTCAAATTCGTCGAGTACTAAAACGTCGAGAATACTTCGAGCATTTCCAGGCCCAAAACGTAGTGCAGCAAGTTTAGGAGTTAGCAGCTCTTGTTGCCCTCTCGCACCTACCGGTTTAGTGTACTTACACATCGCCAGATATGCTACGTTGGAGTTAAGAGTAGCTTAGCTTGAAAGGTAGATTAGTAGAACTTTGAGTGAATAGATGATTTGTGGAGCATTTTGAACAAACACTGCAAAACTCTGACTGTGAAAGCACATTGTAAGAATAGACACCTCTTCCATAACTATCGTCTTGATGAAGCAAAGGTGGCGCTTGTTTCTCTCCAGTACTCGTTGTCGGGAGATGATCTAGTAAGATCAACATATATTGTTACATAGTAAAGATTGATTGATGAATACTTATGTATCCTACTTCCTAGTGTATATATTTTTTCACTCAAGGTTGCATGCATTAATAATCACCTCTCATTAATAATCTTCAGACGTAGAATGCAGCACGTTCATTAATTTATTACTTAACCTTTTTCAGAAAAAGTTAGATAATAAATTATTGTCCATTCTATACTAGGCTACCGGTCCTGTATTTTCTGAAACAGCTGTTCACCCGTCATGGGTATGGGTTATGTCTGGATTTATTCACAACTCCTGGTTCGCTAATGTTTAACATTTATAAAGATTTTATATTTTAAATTTTATAAAATAATATTTTTATATAATGTTTATATTTTTTATAATATAAATAAAACAAAAATTCTCAAAATTGTTAGAATTAGGCTGTATAGTATGAATATAAGTACAGCAACTAGTTCAGGTCATTTGGGTTCATGTCCTTTCGCAGGCCTAGCATGCTCTTGTACCAATGTATAAATACTTGGGCCTCCTATCTCTTTATTATCATTAAGTAAACAAGCTTACACATACTTGGTCTCTCTTGCATCAATTCTCTCTCTTCTTCTATATGGTCAGAGCTTCGGGTTGTATTTTCCCAGCACAATAACGTAGGCTTCAGGTAGATTCTAGGCATAAGTGAAGGAGCAATCAGGGGACGCCTTGATTGCTAAGCGTGGAGGACGCTCCTCGCTCAGACGATCGTTGCGCTCAATAGAATTTTAGTAGTTCAGCGACACATCTGTGATGATTGACACGTTCAGCACGGAAGGCTGTTTGAAGTTCGATGGGACGTACTTCACATAGTGGAAGCATAAGATGAAGCTCTAGTTAGACGCGGAAGACATCTTTGGAATTATCAATGGTAGTGAACCTCGACCAGTTGTCATTCTCAGCAATCTCCTACCTGCCACCAGAGCAGGAAGCATTACGGAGTGGGGTCGTCAGAGCAAGAATGCTCTCACGGCGATACACCAATGTTGCGAGAACACTGTCATCTGTCACATTATTTCTTGCCGCTCGGCAACAAGCGCGTGGAACACATTGACTTCTAACTTTGCTCTATAAGACACAATGACCCAGATGCATTTGAAAAAAAAGCTGCGAACTCTCAAGATGAAGACGAATTACACAATCATATCGCATGTGAACACTTTCAAATCCATCGTTGAGCAGCTAGAGTCTACAAGCGTGCAAGTAGGCGCACATATGGACAACATGCCTGATAACTATCAAATATTTCTACAAGTGATGTGATGCAACATCCACTTGACGTTGCAAGACCTCTTCTCGTTTCTCCTTATCGGAGAAACTTTCCGTCGAAGGATGCAACACGAACTTTTTATCGCATTGTTTGCAAAGAAAGAGATAACCATCAAAGCAAGGCAAGAACGTCAATCGTTCCGGATGGAATCAGCCTAAGAAGCGGCCACCAGATTTCAACATTCAGTGTTTTGGGTGCAATTTAACTAGACATCGTGTTTAGAGTTGCCCAAATCAAGCCTCAAGCAGCAGCACTCCGCCCAATCAACCTCCGCAACAAGACAAAAATCAAATCAAGATCAACGATCTAGCAACCAGAAAAACCGTCAATGCAACAACAAATTAGGCGAGTACTGATGACCCAATTCCACAATGAATTTGCACCTCGAGTCGTGGATCATCACTGATATGTTGACACTGACATCACTCACTATATGACATTCGACCGCGATCAATTTTGTAAGTACACTAAACGAGAAAATGCTCTTCAAGATGACACTACAGTTCAAATTGAAGGTCAAGATGACATTGAAGTTAAACTCCTCAACGACAAAAATGTCTTAATTAAAGACGTCTTGCACGTCTCAACACTACGAAAAAATTTATTTGCATCTTGAATGTTTGATTCCAAGGGTGGATGGTGCATAATCCAAAGATAATGGTGCTTGTTATTTAGAAGATAAAAATAGACGTCCACTTGTCTCATGTCCGCTAAGCAACGATCTCTATCCACACTTTGCTTATCTCACATTTGCCACCCTCACTATTGATCTCTGACATAGGCGGCTTGACCACATCATTCTTTCTCGGCTTGACCAACTCCGTCGTCATCAGTTCGTTCTTGGCTTACATTTCTCTATCATTCACGATTTCACTTGCGTTCCGTGTTTGCATGGCAAGCACGCTCGCACAAAATTTCCACGTGTTGTCACTACTCGCGCCACTAAGATTCTCAAAATTGTCTATTCCAACATCAGTGATCACATTTCTCCTTGCACATTTTCTGGATACGAGTACTTTGACCATGACCGATGACTACTCCCGCTATATCGTTGTTCGTCTGCACTACAAGAGCGACTTCTTCACAACATTCAAGGAGTTTCACACATTCGTCGAGCGTTAGACTGGAAAGAAACTCAAGATTTTACGCTCTGACAACGGTGGTGAGTTCTGATCTACCCTCTCTGATGCATATTTACAAGAGCATGAGATCCAACGTCAGCTAACAATCCCTAACACTCCTCAGCAGAACGGGGTAGCTGAGCATAAAAACCGCACCCTCTTGAACTCTATCCGAGCTATGATGTTTTCAGCAGGATTAAATAAACAATTTTGGGGTGAGGTTCTTAACTGCGCCACTTATGTTCTGAATCATTGCCCCACCAAGGCCATCGATCTTGCTACTACTCCCTTTGAGCTTTGACATGGTCACAAGCCCCCCATTTCACATCTTCGAGTTTTTGGCTGCACAGCTTTTGCTAACATTCATGAGACTCACCGCTCCAAGCTAGATAGTCACTCTCACGAGTGTATCCTTCTTGGCTACAATAGTCAAAGCAAGGCATACCGTCTCCAACGCAAATCTGACGGTCATACTTTTGTTTCTCGTGATGTTATCTTTGATGAGTCTTTCCTTGTATCTACTTCATCCCCTCCTAACCCCACTCTCACTGGTGTCACCGAGGATGCAATGCAGAATGATGTGCACTTCTTTCATCACCATCCTCCTACTTCGATTCCAGTCCCTATCTCTTCAGTTCATTTGCTCCGTCTCTTTTTGTTCTACCTCCCGCCTTCGACCCTTCCATTGATTCTGGTCTCGGTCATCTTTAGACAACATCCTTGGTCCGGATATCCTTCTTCCTCTCCCCTCGGCAGGATTTGGAGGAGGGGGAGTTGGAGAGGCATACATCACACACCAACTCAGTCTGTGGTCAGCTCATCTACCAGCAGTCCACAATCGCACAATCGATATCTCTTTTCAACTTATTCTATTATGCATGTATCTTCTCTCGTCCGAACTAGACATAGTACTGATGTAGAGAATATGAGCACGCTACACCCATACCTACATCGTTCACCACTGCAATCTCCACCACCGCACTCAAGTGAGACTGAGATTGCAGCATCATCGAGATCCAAGCACCACCATCACTCCGGCGATCACACAATCCAACCCTCCTGACCGAGATCCAGCTGAAGATTATGACACTACGACTTTGATCCTGAAGGCACGATTAAAATAAGAAGCGTGTCCCAATGATGACTTTGATACCAGTCCCGATGGAGTCCAACTCTTACCAAGAGGCTCTGTCATCTTCAGACGTTGTTCGGTAGTCCGAGGTCATCAAGTCCCACGAGGAGAATAGTACGTTGGACACTCACGGACTTAGCACACGGACGAAGTCCATAACCAACAAGTGGATCTTCAAGTTGAAGCTGAATTCAGACGGGTCCATCGTCCGATACAATGTAAGGTTGGTGGTCCGAAGATTCACTCAAGTGTATGAGCTCAACTACATTGACATCTTCTCTCCGGTGGTCCGTGTGCAATCAGTGTGATTGATACAAGCAATCGCAGCTCAACACAACCTCCATGTCCATCAGATGGATGTAAAGATAGCATTCTTGAACTGACGCTGAACGAAGAGATCTACATGACTGTCCCTGACGACATCAATGCCACAAGAATTGATAAAGTGTGCAGGCTACTCCGTACACATTATGGATTGAAGCAATCTTCTAGAGAATGATATTTGATCATATATAAGTTTTTACTTTCTCTTGGGTCAGTAAGTCAGGAGCTGATGATAACATATACTACATTCATAAAATAATCAGTTCGTTATCCTAGCACTTTATGTTGACAAAACAATCCTAGCAAGTAGCAGCGAAGGATTCTTGACATATATCAAAAGTAACCTCAGCGTAAGGTTCAAGATGAGTCACATCAGTAATAACCACCATTGCTTAAGTATAGAGATTAATCAAAACCGAGCAGAAGGATGAATCAGGCTCAGACAAATCTTATATCTGACCCAAAAGTTACTCCAGTTTGGCTTACAGAATTACCAACCTATTATGTACACCATTGATCTTAGGAGAAAGTTTCTCAACTGAAGATTGTCCCGCTTCTTCCGAAGAGAAGGCGGAGTGTGCTTCTTATTCATATCAAAGTGCAACATACTCTATCAACTGGGCCGCCGTTTGCACTCGTCCTATCTAACCTTTAGCATTAGTGTATTATCTCAATACATGACTAACTCAAGACTAAAACACATCATCGTCATAAAACACACATTTCGCTATATCAAGGGTACTTTAGACCAATACTTATAATACAAACACTCATCTCAACCAATTTCTCTATTTGGCTACATTGATGCTGACTCTGAAGATCACATCGAGTCACGATGTTCAACTTTTGGAAATTTTTTCATCTATTCGTAGATGAAAGATCGAAGAAATTATCGAAGAAACATAAATCTGTCGCACTATCAAGTATTGAAGCTGAGTATCTGGCACTTGTTCATCAGAAGCAAATGACTTCGACAACTCTTAGCTCTTTGACAGTAAGTTGAGAATGAGGCTACCACTTTGGATTGTGATAACCAAAGTGCAATAGCACTCGTATAAATGTCCAAGTTCCATGACAAGACGAAACACATAGATATCATGTATCACTTCATTAAAGATCAAATTACATCCAAGACAATTGAAGTGAAGTATTGTCTTACCTCAGGAGATGAAAGTGGATGTTCTAACTAATGACCTACCGGCTCCTAAGTTGGACTACCTCCTACCAATACTAGGATTAAAAGTTTAGTCTACAACAACTAGTCGTTGAATAGGAGTGTTATAATTAGGTTGTATAGTATGAATATAAGTATAGCAACTAGTTCATGTCATTTGGGCTCATGTCTTTTCGCATGCCTAGCATGTCCTTGTACCAAAAGATAAATACCTGGCCTATGGACCTCCTACCTCATTATTATCATTCAGTAAACAAGCTTACACATATTTGATCTCTCTAGCGTCGATTTTCTCTCTCCTTTTTCCTATAAAACTTCCCAAAGAGATCCCAGCGATGGAAAAGCTCCATCCCTTGAACTAACACCAATTGTCCGGCTAAGATGGTATAGATACTGGCAATTGGAATATCGAATGTTTGTAGAGGTTTGAGGACAGTAGAGTATTGAAGAGACCACGTGGCTGGGTATGTCCATTCAGACAAAGTGGAAGTGGGATAGAGACAAAGTTGTCTTAACAGGTTGGAGTGGAGTACTAAGGTCTAAACCACACCCGATGTAATGAAACATCTATGTGGAGGTGTGGAAGGACTGCTGTAGAGTTGCAGCCGGAATTAAGGTAGTTATAGCAAGAAAATGGAAGGCATTGGATAAGAGAAGTGTAGTAGGAATAGATTGAGAAGAAGAGATCCATTGAAAAGATAAAAAAATCAGACCACACGCGTAGTAATGTTGTGGTCAGATGTGTCTAAGAGATATGGAGGGGTGGCGATAATAAGGGGTGTCAAAGTTCGAAGAAATTATTTCCTAATGGATAGTAGAATCTTTTCTGTAAGTTTATGAAACCACTGTCTCAAGAAAACCTCGTCTAACTTTGTCTCAGTTCTACATCTTATAGCTGTAGCTAAGTGAAGGGCATTTCAAGCATACCTCTGTTACTTGTGAAGTACAGCTAACTTATATGACATAAAACTTATAATGATGATAGACACCCTGAGATTCAAACCCATCACTTATGGAGTCAACATTCAATCGATCTGAAGTAGTGGAGCGAGTGGTAGATCAATCTTCTGTTCGACAATGTTGTTGTAGACTCTCTCTATAGTAGTGCGATGGCTCCAAAAAATATAGAAGTGATGCAGAAAATATGCATCCGTTTGAATCCAGACAATTATGAGAAGATAGCTGGGTAAATTGAGGATGAAGAAAACTTTACTGCACTGCACGGAGCAGGTAAAAAAACCAAAGTTGATGTGGGAAAGTTCTTGAGCAAAGCCACTGTATTTGGGATCATGACTGACATCCAACTTTCTGGGAAAATTGGATTTCTTGTTGTGACTTGCGTAGAATTGAAAAAGTAATTTGAGAGATACGTTGACATGTACAAGAAAGTAAAGGAAATTCAAGATAGCACGGGAAGAGGATTGACAGAGGATGAAATGTTGAACGGATTGATGAAAAATGTCCTCATCTTTATCAAATGAATGCAGTTTTTGGTAGTCGTGTCAACATTAATCTTCATGCTGTCACTGCAATTTTTAGGATATGATTCTCTGTTTCAAGAAGAAAGTACTCTTTCTCAATATGAGAATATTGTGTCTCAATACATTGAGGAAGGAGATGGAGATATGGATATCTCTCATTGCGGTGAGGATGAGATGAGTCCGATTGATGAGGAGAGAACGATTAATGAAGAAGAAATAGGTGGACAAGATGAGACGAGCCGAGGAGCTATATCTTATGTATCTGAGTCGGTGCAAGAAATATCTAGAAATCTGAGATCAAGAAGCAACAAGAATATAAAAAGCGAGTGCTTAATTTGTATGAGGAGAGTATAACAGAAAAGGCATAGTATATGAAGATGTTTGTTGAATACTGAATGACTACGTTGGACGAGTAGAAAACCATTGGAGAGAGTCACGAGAAAAAACATAGTAGAAAGAGCCATACGTCTTTGTTTGTTTGAATTGCATAAAGCCGGAAAATATTTCGAGGAAATCTAAGAAATTATCAAGAAGTTTGATAACATGTAACTGAGATTTTTTAGTAAATCTTTTTTAAGTCTATTTCGCTGGACTTCTACAGTTCAGGTCGACATGTTTCATTTCTCTGAACTTGCTTCGCTCGTTAAGTAGCAACGTATGATTGAAAGTAAAGTTTTTCGAGGGTTTATTAGAAAATTTAGTCTTTTCTGAGTTTACATCACATTTAGATCGTTCAACTATGGACTTTTTGTGGGCTTATCAATAGACATTAGGGTCCATTCGATTCTCTCAGTATGTTCTCCAGGTTTTAGGTTCAATCTTTCTGGTAGAGGAGTATTTTGTGGAATTTTTGTATAAAATTATACTCTTTTCCAATAACAGAAACCGAGTAAACATTCCACACGGGTGGTTCCGCATGATTATTCAGTGCGTCGATTCTTATTCTCTCCCTTTCTCATCGCTGAATCATGCCTTTAGTATTTATGAGCTAAGTGTAATACAGAAAACTTCTAATGACGTTTGGATTCGAGTTGAAGGGGATCTGGATTATTCAATAAGTTTAACATGTGATTTTCTTCAGTTTCTGTTGGACCAAGGATATGATTATATGTTTCAAACCCGTTATTGAGTCATACAAGTATGAGGCTATCCATATATTTACGAGACCTTTGTATCAGCTATAGCTCATATCCTTCCCCACGGCCTTGTACAGGCAACGTGGAGGTGAGAAAACCGTTTACGAGTTTACTGCGGACCGGTTGGCTACCGCAGATTTAGCCATAAGGACATGCATTAAGGAGCGGAGGTTGCAGTGTAAAATTATTGGCTTTTTAGTAGGGCGCAGTGTCAAATTATTCGGTTCTTCACTGCTCCACGGTCACGAGAAGAAGCGGCGCTAGAGTAAAAGTCAAATGACAATCTAAATTTGAATAGTTAAATTTAAATTACTGTATATAAAAAATTTTAATTTAAACTTTTCTGTCAACTAAACACATGGACTCTGAAAATCACAAAGATCCATAAGCGTTGTGATTGTTTAAGAACCGCATGTAGTATAAGTCAAGTCGTACTCATCAATAAAATAAATAATGAGGCATTAATTTAGAGCTAACCCTTCCTGGGAAAAGGGTTAGCTCATAAATTACACCCATGTACACTTCTAAGTGTACATGGGTGAATATACAGCCTAATCTCAAAAGACATTGTTTTACAAGAACGCAGATGACATGTATGCGTGTGTCTATACCATGTTATCTACGTAGACTTTGACTTTGATTCATTTTGACACCACTAACTGACACAAATTGACCTTATGAGGGAAGACAAAATCAAATCGTATGCGCCCTTGAGAGTAGTGCTCTGGAAGATCTTGAAAACGATATATTTCCGGTAAATTAGAAAACATTTGTACACAGAGAACGGAAATAAACGAATTTTACACTGCAGGGGTAGTCTTTTCCAGAAGTTTCCGACAGATTTCGTTTAATTTCGAAATTATGATCGGAAGTACAACATAACCGTCCGATCTCCCCGATCCTTGCTTGAGAGGAAATTTGAATGACCAATGTAAACTTCTTTCATGACAACTTGGAATACAATAAAGAAAGGAAATAACGGCAATGTAAACAGAAATTGAAAATCGTGATGTTTCAGTTGCAGTTGTATTACAGTTTTAGGTGAAATAATATTTCCCAACAAAGATCGACAATTCCTGCTGCTTGTCCTGTAAAAGAATAGATTTTAGGTAAACTTTAATTTATCAACTAACCCATAATGCAAATATGTATGCTCGATAAATCAAAGCTCTTTGCATTATCCCCTTTTCCAAACTTGGAAGAGGTGATAATGCAAATATATATACCCAATGAACTCCGGGAACTTGTGCTCGTTTATTGTTATTAAAAAATATTTTAATATTTTAAAAAAATATATACTAAGTAGATATAAAAAATTAATAAATTAATAAACTTTATTTGTTAACCCATGCATGGAAACACGGAGAGAGGAGAAAAAAACCCATAAATGTTGACTCGGCTCTCGTGTTTCAGAAGGTACAAGACCGGAGAGCTTTACTCATGAATACATTATTCTACTGAGACGTTTAATCAATACCTAACTTTTTCAGCAGGAAGGGTGAGGTATTAAATTAAACGATTATGCATTTCCTCTTCTTCTGAACTCGAAAGAGGGTGAATATAATATTCATAAGGTGCACTGGAAAGAATTTTGTTACGCTGTACATTTTGATAATTTGTCTAGTTACTTGACAATATCTAGATAAAATAACATTTTTAAATGTACTTTTTCATTTGAAACGTTCCCTTTCGCAAAACTTTACTCCTAGCTAAACTGGACTTCACTCTAAAGAAGCTGATTCTCTCCGGGTCACCCGGAGCAAACATACCAGCACCGGGTTTAATGACTATTTTTTTATTCTGATTAACATATCATGTTTATAAAAATTTTAATTTTTTATATCTAGTTAGTATATATGTTTATGATAATAATAAACGAGCAAAAGTTTCCATAGTTTATCGAGCATGCATATTCACTGACGATGGAACTTAAAAAAAGACATCATATGTTATGAGTTAAATATTTTAAAGTTTAAATTAAGTGGCTTCATTGTGCTAGTTGATCTGAGGAGACGGTAATAAGCATACTCGATCAACTTCGGTACTTTTGCTCTCTTTAAAATATCAGACATGATGTAAATGTTACAAATATTCTAGATTAATAAAAATAATATTTAAATGTTAGTTGTTAGTTGTTCCAAGAACGTTAGAAACCTAGTTAAAAAACCCATAAGTGGCGTGTGAGAGTTTTCCTTCTGAATATGCATGTTCGATGAACTCTGGGAATGTTTGCTCGTTTATTATTATCCAAAATATATATAAATGTTAAGTGAAAAATATATACAGTAAATATAAAAATTAAAAAATTTTATAAACATTATTTGTTAACCCATGCCTGCAAACACGGGGAGAGCAAGAAAAAACTCATAAGTGATGATTCTGCTCTCATGCTTCAGAAGGTACAAGATCAGAGAGCTGTACTCACGATTACATTACTTTACTGAAAGATTTAATTTGATATTTAACCCTTCCTGTCAAAAAAATTAAGTATTAAATTAAACGATTACGCATTTCTCTCTCTTCAAAACTCGGAAGAGGGTGAATATGCATGCTTCTCAATAAACAATCATATAGAGATTGCTGTGAGGCAGAAGGGAATGATATTATTCCCTTCTCCCTCACAGCAAGAAAGATAAGCAGAGAGATTCCCTCCTGAAGAAAGATTAGAAGAGATTTTCCAGTAGACCCGGTCGAACATAAAAGAACACTTTACCTAATCTTCAAGCACGGGACGAGACACCCCTGGAAGGGGAACATCCGTAATCAAACTTTACTTGGCAAAGTGAACTCTCAATCAGGCGAATGAGAGTGCACTATAAACACTATAAACAGGTAAGTCCCCCTATTACAAAAAAGAAAAGAAATACACGCGACGTAATTATGCCAACATCAAGCAAGCCCCCCTATTTGTAGTTCCCGGGTTTTCACAATCGTCGATAGCATTGCAACAAATGAACCACAATCCTCTTCCTGCCAAACAACAAGGTGTCGACTAAATGAAGATACTGGCTGAGTGCAAGCCTGCTCTGGTTTAGGGTTGGTCAAGCTGCTGACATGGCCAGAGAAACGAGATGTCATCTTGGCGTAGCCAATGTCGTGCCGCGCCACATGGATAGCCTTCGCTTAGTTCTTATCGCCACCCTCAGATTGGCCACGTCAACACCATCGGTTTTCGTCTCTCGTCCAGTTGCTGCCTTTCGCCTCTCATCTGTTGTCACTTCGATGTTCTTGGTCCGGGATTACCCGCAACCACAAACTCCCCTTCCACTTCTCTTCCTCTTCCTCTTTACTCTCCCGACTCTGTCCCCTGTCTCGAAGGAGAAAAGAGACCCAAGTCTCCAGGTTCTTCTCTCCGCCATGGCATCACTCGCATCCGCCACTCTTCAGTACAGGACTGTGTCGGTCGTCTCGTCGGCCGGTTGTTGCCGGAATGATGCTGCTCCAAAAGTCGTATGTAATTTGCCCTTTGGTCCTCGAGTTTCTCGCCCGAACTCCGATTTCGCAGGAATATGTGGCAACGAAAAGTGTGACTGCATATGCGTCGAAATTGAATATGAAATTTTTATTTTCGGTCCGAATGTGTAAGGTTACTGTGAATTGAGGGTGATGTTCTGTGATTCTTCGTTTCGAATCTTGAGGGTAGGTTACTTTCTCGTCTAGGATGGGGATCCGGAGGTTTTGAGCGTGCTTCGCTTGGAATGAGGTCTTGCTTCTATCTGGGAAAGGGCATTATGTCATATGTATGTGTTCCTCTAGTTGATTTCATTTCCCCTCAATAGTTACGCGACATGTTCGAACTCTCATCTACTCTTGAGAATTCTCTCTCTCTCTCTCTCTCTCTCTCTCTCTCTCTCTCTCTCTAAAGGGTGTTCTGGCACTTGCTTTGCGATAACCCGAAGCTGTCTCAACTTCCCTGGAGATTGAATGGGTTTTCTACGTAAGTGCCTCAAGATAGTGGTTCTAATTGGTGGCCGTTTGATTTCATGCAGTCTTTCGTGAGTTTCAGCGGTCTCCTTGCCGGCACCAGCCAAAGAGTCTCCTTCGTTGAGTCCCGCTCTATTGCAGCCCCCCGCCTCCGACTTGTCTCTTGCGCCGTAAGCACACAACTCTGCAGTATATCCTGGGTCTTTGCTGTTGGCGGAACCTGTTGTGAAGAGTGCTCCTGTTCTATGGGGCTCATAGTTTGGTCATAAACTACGATATTCACTTGGTAATAATTCGCCACTAATCTGAGGGATAGTCGTATGTTGACAGTTTTGGCTATTCATATTTTGCGTAGGCTGAAGGAGCTGAAGAGGCCGTTGCTGCCCCCTCAAAATCAGCTGAGCCTCGTAACGTTACGGAGATCGTAAGGAAGGTAATCGCCAGTCAACTGGCCTCGCCAGTCGAGAAAGTCCTACCCGAGTCCAAATTCTCTGATCTCGGCGCCGACTCGCTCGACACCGTAAGTATCTGTCCACTGTATCAAAATCATTTTCTGAAGCTTCTCACACCGCACTTCCCTTTTGGAATTTCTGTAGGGTGCGCTTCCTGACTTCGTTGGTAAACCATTTCTCAGGTTGAAATCATGATGGCCCTTGAGGAAGAATTTCAGATTAGTATTGACGAGGACGGTGCCGAGAAAATTTCTACCGTGAAAGAAGCAGCAGATTTGATTGAAGCTGAACTGAAGAGGGCTTGATCATTTAGAAGATCCGATCTCTGTCGGAGAGGTTAATCGACTTCCCAGTTTCGCTTACTAGTATAAGGCAAGTTACTTGGGCGGTAATCACACTTTTTGCAGTATTCGCATCAGTGAGGGCTATATTCGGGAGTTAATTCTATTCTAGCTGTAGTGTATAGTAAGCGGCTGCTTCGCGAGGTCTGTTGTGTTTTGATTAGGGATTACTGCTCCCAAGCCTTCCGGAAGCAAAGTTCTGGTTCGTTCTGAAATTGTATTTCGACGAGGATACCAACCATTCAGCCCCAAGATATCGAGTTTAATTAAGTGTGACTGTTTAGTTCGCTGCCATTGCAGCTACGGTTTTGTATATTGATGAAGTTGCGGTTGGTTGTGCTGTACTTTTACCACCTAACAATCTGCTGTAGTTTTTGGATTTCCATTGCCCCACGAAGTTTTCCGTTACGCTTGCCTCGGGAGCTTATGACTTGCCGTATGCTACTTGGACAGTGCGCAGATCTACCGCATTCACAATCTGATCCCTCAGTTTGGATTTCCAATTCAGTAAAACTTTAAAGCTCTCCTGAGCCTAGTGCCTGCGAAAGCTGATATAATATTAAAAATATTTTGGTATTTGTCCATCCGTCTTTCCTTAGGAATGGGAAGTTATCACTGAAATGATGGGGACAAGTATCTTTGTCAGCTGCTTGGTCCCATCAGCGAGGAAGTTTTTACCTAAAGAATCATGATCGAGTAACAGGGTTGGTGGAGTAACTCAGCTGATCCCATATGGGATTCGTCTGGTTGTTCATTAACGATTGGTTCCAGGGTCATATCTGGCCTTGCTACGTTATTCGGAACTCCAGTCGCTTGTCAGTGCTGGGATGACATTACTAGTCTTAACTGGTGATGAGTGTATCATGCCGACCTTCCGGTGAAGGACATGATAATGAGGGTCGCTTTTGTGAGAGAAGTCTAGTAGATTTGTCTTTTCTGGATCCACAAAAGAGATCCACAAAAGAGAAGTCTACTAGACCACTACACATCTTGGTGTACTGCAGCATAGAAGCTCGAGTTCTGGGTTACTATCTCAGGCGTGCTTTCCTACATCCTCGCAACGAACTCCCCTTTTATCGTTAAAGTCTCAAGGTCTGATTGTGCAATCATGGATAATATATTCTGCTTGTAATTAATGAATTTATCTTTTTTCGTTAGATTTCTTGTGCACTGACTCTTTCGCATAGTTCCCGTGTGGATCTTGTTGATCTTGAACTATATGCCATAGAGCGAGTTCGTCAAATTTGCAGATTCCATCATAAGAATAAATATGAATTCTCTCTTATGTAGTTTATGATCTTGACCGGTTTTGGTTTATTTGGTCGTAGGATGTCTTTGATTGTTAACGCAAGAGTCACGGTCAAAGCCCACCGTGGTTTGTGGTTTTTCGCTTCTGAATATGCTTCGCTTGGATATAATTCACCTCTTCTCAGTTCGTAAGAGGAGAATATGCATAGAGTTTTAATTTATTTTTAATCTTTCTGAAAAAGGATAAGTGGATCAATTACATTTAACATAAAAATTATCTTTACATGACATGTAACAACACATTCCAAAACTCGGAACCTCTAAAAAGTGATTACACTTGATTCTGAGTTGAACAGTTACACATGGTGAACTAACTATATTCAATGTCACTAAAATAATTAAGAAGTCAAAGTCACTTTCTTGTGAAAATTAATCTAAGACTCTGAACTTCAACAATAAAATGTCTTGGGAATAAAAATGTATATTGTATGTCATTGGTATATATATTATGATTTTTGTAATAATATTCTATAAACTCCATATTACACATATTACTGTGACGTTTGTATTTGTTGTTTTAGGATCAAGATTTTATATATAGCCAAATGTCACATGCTTATGCACCCTCTGTTTCTCAAATATAAATTCCAAGTGGGAGTTGAGCAGATTCACACGATCAAGTAACTATATTTATTATCACTAAAATAATTTAGAAGCCAAAGTCAGTTTAGACATAAATTAATTTAATATTTTAAAATTTCAACGGTAACACCTGTATGAATTAAAATCATTCTTTTACATCGCTTATCTGAGTATTGTAATTTTTCATCGAATCACAACTTATCAGTTAGATTCTTATATTGCTCATGAAGTGCGCTTGCACTTAGATGACTTAGGGGTTCAGTCCGATAGTTGCGGCAATGAATAAATAATGATTTAATGTAATAAAAATTATCAATTTAAAAATATCTTATATTTCTCTTATAACACTTACAGAATTACAATAATACTTAGACATGATAATTTACATTTACTTTTCACCTTACATTGTCTGGTATTCACTGCACTGTACTGTCCAATGTCCGTTTTCTTTTCTCCTCGCTTGTGGTTTTCCTTACTCGGGGCAAAGCCAATATTGCATGCGTATTATATTCGATTTAGCCTTGTGCTATCGGAGGTTAATTTAGTTCTCGTCCTTCTTCTTGGCATATTAAATATGTTCAAAGTAACTCAAAGCATTGCATATGACCTGGTCTGAGTTCATTCTCTGTATTAAAATGTGTTTATTTATGCAGATGAATTATTTTTGCTTCAGAAAGAATGAAATGTCGTCTTAGAGTACTTTAGTCACAACTGAATATATTTACAATATCTTTTTAAATTTTAGAGATTAATGAAATTTCTTTGAAATTTTCTATTTTATATGGGTCGTCTGATCTGATCAGGTATTTCAGATTAATTATCTCCGGCTCGAACCCGATACGTGTAGATTCTTACACGAAAACAGTTCTACTGCATTATCTTCAGTATGAGTAATAATATAAACATGTTCAAATATAGCTGCCGGCATACGTGATATAGCTATGTACTCCAATGTAATGCACATTGAAGTGCATAATGATCATGAAGTGAACCATAATATTTGCTACTCGGACCGATTATCATATCGCCCTGTGAATTTCCAATCTCCCACACTGATTTTTATCTTTTTCTGGCTTTTTTCACAAAGTGCACTTTGGTCGCATAATTATTAACTCAGTACCCGTGGATGTACTAACACCTTCTCCCTCTTGAGTTCGAGGAGGTAAATAATATGCACGGGTTTAGTTTAGATTCGAGAATGGCAAATGGATTAAACTCTCTAGGCTGCATAGTTTCTCAAGCACGTTTACAAGCATGTCACTCTGTGGTCTTTTTGTAAATCCCGCTGAGCAATTTCATTTTCAACAGTTAGATTGCTTTGATTTATTATATTTGTTCACTTGTAATTTTATATATCAGTTACGCATTTTTTATAATCTCTAGTACAAAAGATAGTCACAAACAAATCGATATGTAATATTGAATTAATTTTTAATTAGCTGTTAATTATAAATTTATTTATATAATTATATATTTTTGATAGTCTTTTGATTTAATATTCAAAAGACATTCAAAATAAACCGAGATACATATTTTAGGTCTAGGTTAAACCAGTAAAAGACTCTAGAAACGTGCATATTATTTGAGGTACCATCTTTTTCTCAACTTTACCCCAACTGAATATGCGTAGTGAGATATCTTCCAACCAAAGATCCCGGCTAATTTACTTCTTGACACTAGAGGATTGTCATTTCCTACCTAAGAGATTCTTTCTTGAGATTAAGTTGAGATCTGGATGTTCTCGCAAGACAGACACGTCATACGCATTCTCGTGGATCGGATTTTAAATTGCCGTGAAAGTTATCCGGTCGATCTTCTAAAAGTCTCTTCCCACTTATTTCGTTTCACGACTTAAGAACGAAGCGACCGGTTCGAGAAGAAAAACTGAACTTCTGACTTCCTGTTGGCATACGGTAGTCTTTTGCTCGTGTTGTTCGCAAAAAGCGTCTGACCAGGGTCTGTCAACGTCAGTTTCCCGGGAAAAGCACTTGGCACTTGACACGTGGAAAAAGCTCGTTCTACGTGGAAATTCCTGGTACTATTTTCTCCTAAAGAGTTTGGAGAGGTACCCTTATTTCTAAACTCATGAGATTCTAATATTCGTTGAAGATGCCAAAACTAGTTTCTGCAGTGCCAGCAGGAAGCATCGTCTGACTCGCACGCGGAGACCTTCTAGTCCAAATAAGGCCTTAGTCAGAAGAGGCCCTAACTAAACTACAAATAGTTCTTGTCCTGGTGGTTGTACGGGATAATTACTCGAGATCGAGATTAATTTCCGTTTAGACCCGAGCTTCAACTCTCCAGACACATCATCTTTAACTAATATTCAAAAATGACACCTCTACTATTTAATCTATTTTCTATTTCATTTCCTTGGAGAGTTCTGGAGATTGCATGCATTTGAATAGAAAATGTTTTCTCTGGTCGCATTTTTGTAGCATACAAGCAAAACTAAGTAACTGTCTCGAATTCAGTGACATGACAGCAAGTTAAAACGAATGTGAACTTCTAGTTTTCTATAGTCTCAATATTTAACACAATTCATTCAAACAAGAAGAAAGCATGGCTCTACATAAACACCTTCCTCATTCTTACGGTATCGAAATGGTGTAAGACTTTAATAACTCAGTTTGATTAGGTTTATAGAGCAATGTTTTAGTTACAAACGTGTGTTCATCCGCTTTGGGATTATTAAAGCTGACGAACATAGGTTATTATCATTTGTATTATTATGATGCTTGCTTAATCAAGCTTAATAAATTATTCTCTAGATTAACTCAATGCTTTTCTAATTTTGGTAGCGCGTGAGTTACGCTTCTTTTATGAGTTATGTCTCCTATGTCTCCTTATAGCTCCTAAGGGTTGGCCATCACTTAATAATTATAGATAAATTTAAATTTTCATAAACACATATTATAAAATTTATCATGACACTTATATTCTCTCCGAAATCAAAAGTCATATAGATCGGCTATCATGGATTCGAAAAATGAAGAGAGGAGTTTGGCTATCAGTTTCTTTACATTTAAAGAAACTATTATATCTTTCCGTATCTTGCATCGAAGATTCGAAGCAGCAGTCAGAACATTATCTCTTGCCTCATTCTCGCCGGAAAGTCGTTATACGAAAACGTCCGTCAAGGTAAGAGTGTAGTAGTACGTCGAGGTCAAGGTAAGAGTGTAGTCGTACGTCGAGTTGTCTGATGTATATCCCATGCGTTTCGGGTCCGCAAAAGTAGTTACGGCCGAGTAAGAAATTAATGCTTAAACCACAGGTGAGGGTATAAAACCCCTCAGTTCGCACGCGGCGTCCTTTTCTGCCACTATAGCCAGTGGAGAGCGCGGTGAGCGGCAGACGGTGTTCCGAGGCCGGAGAACGAAAGACGTGTTCCCGACGAGCGGCTAGGGTTCTGGGACTTGTGGTGGGGTCGTACGTTGTTTTGCATCATGAGAGCGGAGGCCATCGTTTTTCTCTACGTGCTCGGGGAGTTGTGGTGGGGTCGTATGTTCTTTTGCATCAGGAGAGCGGAGGCCATCGCTTTTCTCTGCGTGCTCGTTGTGACTGCGTTGACACAGTGCGTGTTCGTTATGGAGGGTTGAGAGAGTCGAAAGAATCTGTGCAAGCAATCAGTGCGTTAGTTTGGAGACGACTTGACGAGTATATCGTCAGACATCGTGACTAGTCCACTTGGCTGTGGATCTACGCATAGACTCGGATTCGTTTTTTTGTGGATGCGACTCTGTTTTGACTGGACCTCGCTATCTGTATTTTTGCTAATGCGGCTTTGTTTTGACTCCTTCGGTTTTGAATAAGCTTCATTTGTCGGCGGTGCATCGTTTCTTGGTGGTTCTTGTTCGCTTAGCAAGCTCTCTACTCACTCTTGGCTATTTTTTGTTTTGCAGGTCCTTTTCTGGACCTTTTTGACTCCCTTCAGTTTAGCGGATTGCTCATTTGTTGACGGTGCATCGGTTCTTGGTGGTTTTCGGTTCTTGGTGGTTCCCGCTTAGCTTATTTTGACTCGCTCTTGGTGATTTCTCCAAGGCTGGTCCTTTTCTGGACCTCGCTAAGTACTTGGTGGCTTTCGGTTCTTGGTGGTTCCCGCTTAGCTTATTTTGACTCGCTCTTGGTGATTTCTCCAAGGCTGGTCCTTTTCTGGACCTCGCTAAGTATTCTGACGTATGCCATGATTTTGTTGTCTGATACAGCGAGTTCTGTCGTGACCATGCGAACTCGAACTCAGGGATGCGAGGTAACCGTTCGGTGGACTTCTTATCTCTGAGACTGTTACTGTTTCTCTCGAACTGAACTGTTACTGTTACTCGGTTTCCTTCCTACAGTCTTATTAGTAGCTCCTCTCTCTTTACTCGGGACAGCGAGGTGTTTTGAACTGTTTCTCTTCATGGCCAAGGTGGGTGAGCAGATATTTGAGACTAGATTAGACTCCTTGCAGGATATTTCGAGCAAACCGTGTTTTGACTCTGTGCTAGAGGACGTCTGGAAGTTTTCTTGGCCAAGGACAGATGAGGATGGGGCACCGAGACGCTTCGCCAGATTAGTGAGTCTGGACTGGTTACGAGAGCTTTATCCACATTTTTCTGATTCTTGTAATGTATTCGCTGCGTCTTTGGAGATGGAGCCAGATACCTTTTTGATGGCTGCTTGTTATGCTTGGTCTGAGAGTGAACCTAGGAGGAAGCGTTTTCAAGTATACAAGCATCTGTCTTATGCAGCAGGATGGAGGGAGAGAAAGCAGTTTCCAGAGTTTCTACAGTTAGCAGTTCAACAGAGTTGGGAAGAGCCCGGCGAGGAGCATGTAGGATACATCCCTTGATTCTTTTTTGTTTCAGGATTTGATTTATTTTATTACAAGTGTTTGTTGTTTCTGTATTTTATTGGCTTGAGCCTCCTTCCCTCTTGTGAGGGGAGTGAACCTTCGCTGGGATGGCCAGCTAGATGGGTTCAACTCCCATCGAAGGTATTACATGCTAGTTCATTATTTCGGCTTTACAGTTTATTTGGAGTAGCTTGTGGCTTTCAGTAGCTTCTGGCTTTGTCTGTTGGATACCTCGAACTACATGAGGCGGCCTCTGAACTCTTTGTGGATGAAAGGGTATCGGTGTTCCAGCTCTTTTTTCTCTCTGGTTCCAACGCTGTGTCCATATATATGATGTCGGTATTCTGAGTGAAATATAGTTACGTTATTGGAGATTCGCATTGTAACCAGTCTCTCATCAGTAAGATATTCCATGATTCTCTAAAAACTCGTAATGAACTGTGTTTTCACGTTGTAGTCTTGCGATCCAACTGGTGACTTTTTTTGTATTCCTTTACCATGTTTCCCTATCGAGATAATGACGTTTGTACGTAGGTCAGATCCCTCGCAGGAAACTATATATGCAGTCTCAGACGAACTTCATCTCAGCAAACATGAACTGGCTTCAGGAACTGGCTTCAGGATGACTTCAACCTTGACAATGATCAAGAGACTTGTAGCACATAAGCATATTTACATTCAACCTTGACAATGATCAAGAGACTTGTAACACATAAGCATATTTACAGTCCAACGGGAGACCAGGTGAAGAATGTTTCAGTGTAATATCATAAGGATTGTGCTATCATGAGATCTTGATCTTGCCAAATAATTGTTTTCCAACAAGATACTTTGAGTGCCTCCAAGGCTTTGCTACGGGAACCGAAAGCATTCAGACCCGAAGTTCGTAACTTGCCCAAGTAGATGTCACGTATCTCAGCCGGTTACCAAGGTGTTCGTCAAAACCTCAAGAACCGGAAGCACCTCGGACCTGAAGTTCGTAACTCATGAAACAGAGCTCATGGAGTTCCTCGACCAGCTTGGGGTAGTGGAGGGCATCCGACCGTGGCATCCGACCGAGGTTACCTCTGTCCGTACCAGGTTGCCAAGGGTACTAACTAGGTTCTAGCTCGCGTTCCATTGTTGCTGCATGTTCCACCGCTGTTTGAAGAGACAACCGGTTTTCCAAGCTTCTTGCTGTAAGGCAGATAAAAACTTGAAACCTGATTTTCGCACTTGTTTCCACACGACTGGAACTGTTTACAAAGAAGGAACTGAAAAAAAAGGAATACCAAGTACTATCAGCGGAGTTTTGGACTCCCTGAGAAACTTCGTTACACTAACTGGTGATCTCCTTACGACTTGATTATTGCAGACAAAATTATACCAAACTATATTCAAATGAATGTACGTGTGGCGTGACCCAATGACAGAAAAGTAACAGTTCTATTTCGAATTAAAAAATGTATTACTTATTCAGATATTTATTGACACATAAGAAGTGAGCATTTACCGAAATAACATCATCCATTGAATGAAAAAATAGAAAAATAAATTTATAAAAAGTATTAGAAATGGTGCTTTTTCATCAGCTGGAGCAAAATATGAGGTTCAAAACTTTGTAGACACATACTTGCTGAAATGAGAACACGCATGTCTGTCGCAACCTGTGTAAAAATGAGAATAAACTGTTAGAGATAGAAAATGTGTATGATGACTAGAAAAGAACTAGATAATAATGAATATTTTTTGATGACATAAATTCAAAGAATGAAAAATTTTAGTTCAAACGTAAAGTACTCACTTGTCATCACATTGTATACTAAGTACGTACGCCGAACAAGCGCTCCCTCAACTCTACTTTCCATAATGACGTCCGAGGTGGTAGCACACGCGAAGTTGTTGTCCTGTGACGCACCGAAGTGTGTTGTGGACGACGCTGAAAAATCTTTATCGGCTCTCGAACTATGTTCTCGTTCCAATCCATCGCACATGCCGCTAAACGAGCCTCATGCGTCCGAGGGAAGTGAATCCGTTTTGTCGCAAACTTGTTTATGACTGAGTTGAAAGTCTCCGACATGTAGTTCTCCCTAGCGCGTGTATAGAATCGCATCTTTGCTGGGGTAATGGCTCTGCCAAGAAATGCAACCATGGCTAGATGCGTGCATGAACCTGCATGACAGAGAGGAAATCTTCTACCATTAGAATATCTCTAAATTTAGTTGACATAAATAACAAAACCTCCTAAAGTGTTGCATCCCGGCCCATTTACCTTTATCGTAATACTTGTCAGAGACTGGTCTGTTCAAATCGGGAACACCGCAGCAAGGTCTAGGTACCCCTGTCATCCGCTGGAGTATAAGACAATATATATGCTCTCCTGCCCAATGGTCAGCCGCATTCTTGATGTCTAGACATAACGTAGAGGCATCATCCTCCTCTTGTCCATATCGACCATCGGCACCAACCGTTCTCTTAGCGTTTAGCTGACAACAGGTGTATATCCAACCTTTCAACTTATCTGCAATACCATGTTCCTGAAGCTCAGGATACATGAATCGTCTCGACCGTATGGAGTCTCCCTCCTCTAAACCTCTCAACTCAGCTACTCGACGAACAAGCACAGGCTTGTTCCCAGTGATAGGAGCCCCTTGCGACCTCAGCCAAGTTACCAAGTGTCGCTTTGTAAGAAGCTCCAAGTCTGCTGCCACCTCAGCTTCCTCGACACCACGTGGAGCTCGCTTCTTGGTCTGCAACTTGACCAAAAACTTCTTGACCACATTCTTGCACTTGTGCCACAAGTCTTTTTGTGAAACAATCCCATGATGAGCTAATATGGCATCCACTGAAGACTTATCATCGTGCACCACCTCGTCTGGGACGATACCACGAGCGATTAATCGCTGGATACCAACCTCGAAGGCACGATCCTCTATCAACCAGGAGTTGTTACTAGTCTCTATGCGAGTCATATTCACCAACTCGATCACACGACCATCATGTGCAGCGATGAACGCGCAAGTTCCATTATAACCATTCCTCGTGGAATCGTATCGAAGATCAGCGTACACGATAAAATTACCTATCCAAAACATAAATGTCACAAGTCATTTCTCTCTCATATCATGAACGTGACAATACAGCAAAGTATACTAGAGAGAAAGGGATATCTTACCTCCAGCAGGTACCTCGTTCAGATCGGGAAAATGTCTAGCAAGAACAGCTGACTGGTCCTGATCTTTCACCATGCTCCATTTGTCCAAGGTTGCTTGTATCCATCCAATCTCGCGATACTTACCACTCTGAAAAGCATAAAAATGATGCCTAGACACAAGAGCCAACCCTCCCTCTCTATATAAACTATCCAGCTGAGTATATCCTAGACCAGCACATAACGCAGCATTATACATGCGATGTGTGACATCTGGAACATTGTTATAAATCTCCATCTCAGTAGATCGCCACCCATATGTATGACGGTGTGGGCAAATCAACTTCAAAGACCAACTCTGATGCATAGATGATACTATGGGAGGCAAGAAATAATGTTCGCATCCGTGGTGAGGACATCTCACTCTAAAGATATGGAAGAACTCTCTCAATCTAGGATGTGAGACGAATCCATATAAAGGAAGATCGGCGACCTGGTCAGAAGCTACACTCTCATCAACTCCAGGTGGTCCTAAATCCGGAATCTGAGAATCTATAACTAGATCTCTAGGAACTTGTGAACTTGGAACATGAGCATCTCCTGTGTCATGCGCATGGACATCCTAAAATCACAAACACCAGAATTCTACTACATAAATCAAACAACACATTCAATGCCAAAACTACATTGTATCTCAACCATCATTATAAATAATTCACATACAACATGACATGTTGCGACAAATACATGATGTACCTGAGAGTCCGACGTGACGATGCCAAGAGCTCGTAAGACATCCGTATCAGCAAAAAATTCTTCCACAACAGGAATACTCGCTGATGCATCCTGAACACCCTCCTCTGGAATTACATCAGGATCCACTACAATCTGCTCAGCCTCCCTCGCCATTCCATCAATTCTGACATCAGCAGTGGCAAAAAGAAACCTAAACACTGCAGCGTGACCTGCCCCGGGTCCCAAGAGTCTCATCAATTGGACATACCGTGGAAGCAAACTCTCCGGGACCCTCACCATACCCGTTGGGACCTCCGGACATCCTCTAGGTGCATGTCGGTCTCCAGGACGTCTAGAATATACTCTAGGTGGCATGGATATAACAAATATGTCCTAAAACTGTCGACAGGTCTATCCGTCCGGAGGTCCGTCCTAAATTCTACAATGGCAACCAAACTCTATATCTTACTAAAGTAAATGACAAAATAAATCAAAATAAAACAAAAATCTCTAAAACTCTTGAGATACAACAAGAGAGATCAAATAAGTTACAAAACAGAAAAAAAAACAAATCAATATAAGCAAAGACTAATAAGTTAGTCCAGATCCAAACTGCATAGCAGAAAATGAAACTAAGTCAAAGAGCACCAAGAGGAAATAAAGAGACTGAAAAAGTTTGAGCAATGCCAACACGAAAAATGACCAAGGCAAAAAAGAAAGAGAGGGCTTTACCCCTCCCTTTCCCTTTCCCCTGCCCTCCCCTCCCTCCTTCCTCTCCCATCCCCTCCTTCCGCTCCCTCCTTCCACTCCCATCCCCTCCCTCTTTCCACTCCCATCCCCCGCAGCCAATTGGGAGGATCCGTCCTCCCATAAAGCTCTGCGCTCCTGGGAGGTTATGGATCGGCCGCCAGTCGGCCGGCTGTCAAGCCGGAAATGTAAAACCGGTTTGACAGCCGGTCGACTGGAAAAGTTTTATAACCTGACTTGACAAGAAGCGAGGCCGGCGAAGAGAACTATGTTCTTCTAAGTACAATTTTTGTCTTTCTAAAAAGCAGAAAATCAGTATAAGAACAATTCAAATTTTGAATTTCCGAATATTCTTTTTCTGAGGTCCTGGTTGTTCCGATCTTTGAATGAGAGCTCTGCAGCCGTCCGATGTCGGATCACAGAGATTCTCGGCTCATTTTGAAGGGTGCAGGACGATGCTCGTTTTGATACATAGATGAGAGAAAATGGACAGAAATCAAACACGAACAAGCTGGGCGTAGTTGGAGTGGGATAGCCCGCCGGGGTCAACTTTTGGTAATCATCGAGTAAAACTGTCTGTGGCGGGATATCCCACCACTAATATACCGCCACCTGTGATTTAAAGTCATTGAATTAAATCGTTATTTTGCATCGTCTGGCTTCTACGGCCGTGGTCGAGGCTTCGTTGTCTGCATTCTATAATCCGAGCTGTACTCTGACATGGCTGAGTTACCTACTTGACGGGCTGTTGCAAGTTGGGGTACTATCAAGAAGGAAATCATAAGAGGGGTCCGATGAATTCCGCGGTTCGTTCTGGGACCCCAGAACGAACCGCGGTAAAGTAAATTCCTGGACTTCTTGCCAAGTCTCTCCGTCAAACATCGGACGTATGTCTTGTCAAAAATATTGAGCAATATAGAATAATTTGAGATGAATTAAACTTATTTCGTGAATTGCATTCACCATGGCTTGAAAAATTTCTGAGTTCTACTGAAAAGTTAGAATTTCGTTTGTCTCTAGTGACTTCCGGACGAACCACACTAAACGATGTGAATCGCCCTTCTCACAAACGTGGTTCGAACTCGAGCACGCTGGACAAATCACGCGCGTGGAGACCACACACGAAACTTTTGTAACGAGTGCCGATGCTGCAGCAGCAACTCCAGAGTCCAGGCGATCGCGGAGATATTGCCACATTTTTGCTCGGCTCAATTTCTAAGCATAGCACTCTTCACACGAACTTACATACGGCACGTGCATTGTCCTCGAGCTGGAGGGAGGCTGGGGAAAGGTGTCATCGATGCAGGCACTAGGAGCTCGACGCACCTTCTTGTCTTCTTTTTCATGCTCCATAACGTCATTCTCCTCATGCGCGGTTCGCAGTAGGGCTTCTCCCTTTTCTCCTCGTGGTCTTCGCTGTGTTAGTTTGACTCGGAAAATGGTTGTTGGGGAGCCTGGTGAGGACTCGGGTGACGCACTGAAATTCGCTGTAGCCCCGATAAGTGCTATGGGTCATTATGGAAACGGAGCAACTCCAAGTCTCAAGACTCGATCGATGAGTGGGTCGCCTTATGAGGACGATGTTGAAGTGGCGATCAGGGCTGTTACTCTCGCCTCGCGACTCTGTCAGGTGAATGTTCTCAACGCGTCAATTTTTTGCCTGTATGATCTGGGCCTGGAGCTTCACAGGCCTAGATCATACGTGGACCTGCTTGGCTTTGGCGGACCGGACTCAGCGGATTTGGCCTGTACATTTTGTTTCCTTCTGGGGATTGTCGGAGGTGGATATGTATGACTGGTTCGATCAGTTGCATTCCTGTGTTTCGTAGATGATTTGAAGACACTAATGGTGCCTGGATGTCCAAACGTTGCTCGTTGTTGGATTCTGGATTGAAACAGGCTGTTCAGAGAAACCTTCTTTCCAAAGAGACTCAATCCAAAGCAGATAAATCTCCCGTTACTGTGGCTGATTATGGTACGGTAAACACACGTTTGCTATCAATCTTAAATATAACCAGCTCCTGCGAAACTAGGTACTCTTGTTGTGGAGTACCAGGTGATTTTTTTAGCACGTCTATGCCGACTTTCTGAATGAATTTATAAAGGATCATTTATGCTGATCAAGTAAATTTCCCGAATGGCTTAGGTTCACAAGCTTTGGTCAGCTGGGTTCTGCAACAGGAATCGCCTGTAGAACGAGCAACGTTAAGCTTTTCCATGGTGGCGGAGGAGGTGAGTAGATTTCACACAAGCATCTCTTGCATGTTGGTTCATGTTTGATTGAACTGTTTTTCTTTGAGAAGAGCATGACCTCCGAGCTCTTTGGTCCCTTGTCAAAATTTAGGTCAGAAACCATCTTAGAGTGGAAACCTGGACAGTTGCTACCCGGGTGTGAGTAAGGTCTTTGAACGAAAGCCCAATACTGGCAGTCGCAGCTCCATAAAACATGCTACTCTGTGATGCATGATCGTAAATTGCAGGAATGTTGCAAACTTGGGATGACAGGATTCGGAAGATTTGCGGACAGAGGAGGGTTCAGCAATGCTAGAACGAATCACGCAGTTAGTGAACGAGACTATCACAGCTGATGGTAGCTTTGGATCTGTCACCTTATCAAAGGATGACGTATTAACAGCGATCGACAGGGGGAACTCACCGGGTGGCCCGGAAGGACGACACTGGGTTCTTGACCCCATAGATGGGACACGAGGGTGAGTGACAGGAAGCTTATTTCAGGTTCTTTTCCCGCGTGCGCAGTTAATGCGCTGGAGAAATTACGTTGACCAGGTGATTTCACCGATGGAGTGGAAGTTGCCCATCCTTCTGACGACTATTTCTTTTGGTTGTCATCTCAGTTTCGTGAGAGGAGATCAGTATGCAGTGGCGCTCGGACTTCTTGACAACGGTGAAGTTGTGGTTGGTGTCCTAGGATGTCCAAATCTTCCCCTTGAATCGATTGGACCCAATGGACCAGCTTCATCGGGCAAGGGAGTTGGATGTCTCTTTGCCGCTTCAAAAGGGGCTGGTACTATTATGCACGCTATGGATGGATCTCTCCAAGCGCAGACGGTATGTACGATGACCCCACAGGTCTTGCAATAATCCTGCTTCCCCATCTCTATGACTTGGAGTTGATAGAAACCCAATTGTCAACGACTGGTTCTCTCTAAGCCCAAGCCAAGTTGTGGACAAACAAGTTGATCGTGAGCGCGATGGCATCCCCACTCGGGCTCTAGCCCTTGTCCACCTTCCAGTTCTTCTTTCATAATTTCGAAAGGGTACAAGTCATTCAGCACAGTGGAAAGTAAAGATCTAAACGCAGTTAGGCTATCGCTGTTGCAAATTGGGTCAGCTGGTGGATTGCTAGATTCATATGCAAAGGCCTCTTGTCTTACTACTTCAAAACTGCATGTGGATCAAGTAACAACACTTTTATGTTCTTCTCTTCTACAGCTCGCATCGCAGAGCTTGTTTCCGGTGTCCATATGGCTCTCAACAGGAGAAAATCACACGTTAGGATGCAAGCAGTCTTAGCTTTAGGTCCTTTCCCTGGACGTTTTCCGATTCAGTTCTGTAGGTGAGCTTTAGGGTTCCTTACTGACGCTTCTTATATACATATCCGGGTTTCTCCAGGTTCACGTCAGCGATGTATCCGACAGCAAGTGGGCCGCATTCTGTGAATCATATGAAGCTGCGCACTCAAAGCAAGACCTTACTGCCAACATTGCTCGTGTGAGTCGACCAGTGACCGAAAGAATCGGGTTCCGGGCTTGTCAATGTGGCATGTATGGTGAGAATATGCTATGCGGACTTGTACTTGAAGTGCAAGATTACAGCGTCTTGACATTTGCTTTTTATGGAACTTGCAGATTTTGGGAGTTTCTGCTGCTCCCATAAGAATTGATAGTCAGGCAAAGTACGGGGCTATGGCCCGGGGTGATGCGGTCATCTATCTTCGTTTCCCGCATGCTGGATATCGAGAAAAAATCTGGGATCACGCGGCAGGGTCGATTGTAATTACAGGTATGTGCTTCTCGTTCCCCTCGCATATTTCTGGTTATCAGTGCTCTTTCTATCTTAACCAGTGGATGTCAAGAGCGGGCCTCCAGAGAGGTCGTAGCTTAAACGTGAGAGGAATCAGCGTGCCACTGTTAACATCGTACCGTGGAATGTAACAGAAGCTGGAGGTGAAGTTTTTGATGCTGCCGGGAAACCCCTTGACTTCTCGAAGGGTAGATTTCTTGATCTGGAGCATGGCATAATTGCAACAAATTCGAACTTGAAGGGTGCTGTTTTAGCAGCAGTGCAGACTGCAATCAGAGAGGAGCAGAGTGCTCAATCCGGGGAACCATCTAGTCATTTGTAGTAGTTCTCTGTAAAGGGTCATCAGCTTGAATGCTTATTACCCTGGGGAGTAAACTCATTCGAAAAAGTCGAAGCTGTAATCTAATTATCGTCCAGCTAAGTACGGGCTGAAATTTACGTCTGAACGTCTCGTCGTCTGACGTCCTATGAGGCCATTAGAATGTATATCAGTCGGACAACCATGCAGTTTCTAACACTCGAAGTAAACATGAAGGAACTTGAGACACATATGGAAGAAATTTCATGAATGAGGAATTTCAACCGAAGACCAGACTTCATAGTGGGCGAAGGTCATGTACTGCCCAGGAGATCAGTGGAAGCGCAAGGATAAGGATCTTCGTAGATAAGTGAAAAGGACGAATGCAGTGTGGAACATCGTGTAGCGCGGTCATTCAGCAACAACATTGCATTGCGCTGCCTTGGTGGAAGTGTTCTAGATTACAGTTTGTATAAGTCTAGTGGATTCCAGATTCCAGTGTCGTAACACGCCTCGATGATGTTCCTTGCTACAGCATTGACGGTTCTCAGCAGCATCTGATGAATGTAATAAATGGTGAAGGAAACGGCGCAAGCCCCAGAAAACTCCATTTCCCACCTAACCTCCAGCTTCAGTGTGGTGTTCAAGGTTCGGACGGTTCAGCAAACAGTCCAACTGAGACAGCCTCACCAGTCAGAGAGAAGTTCTTACCAGGATGGCCCAAGCAAAAGAGATGGCTCGTGTGAACCTCCAAGTAAAAGGTTTTCTACAATATACCTCAAACCATTGTGGTTAGTTTATAGGTTGTAGATAGGTTAACTGTTAAGTCTTGTTCTCGTTTTACTATTCTGATTGCGTGTGTCTGTGGTGTTGTGAATGCCGATGTTAGACCATGAACTCTAGAAGTGTAGCCACCTTTGTCAGTCAATGTTCCGGGACTGGTTAGTGGTTCATTTTACGTGTTGAAGAATTTCATACTAAATTGAGTGTAAAAGGGTATGATATATACTACACTCTTATTCAGAAACTAATGTTTCATATGACGGGGCTCCAACCTATTTTCAAAAATGGTGCACACGGTTTAACACGGATCGTGATTTAGACCACCCTCCCTCCGGGGGAACCACTCTCTTCTTCAGAGCTTTATGTGTATAACATAAGTCACGAGAGAGTGGTTTCTTGTCCTAAACCACTGCAAAGCTTCCATTAATATCTTTTGATCTTCTTTGCATATAAGCGACATATCATCCTACAGGTAAAATAATCCTGTAGATAAAAAAACAACTTCAGCAGAATGAGAAGTCACGATTACGATTATGATTTCTTGATTCTATTATGATTTTTGGGTTTGAAGGAGAGGAAAGGCAAAGCCAAAGAGGATAGCAATCAACTTATGGAAGAGATAATTAAAGAATTTATAGATTTGAAAGTGCAAATAGTACTATCTTCTGAAAAGAAAAAATCACCTTCTACATCTCGTCGAAGCTTATGGTGTAGGACGTGTGGAAAACCAAGACATGCTAATACGAAATGTAACAACAACAGAACATTTCAAGTACAGTCACTCGAATGAGCACCTGCTTCCGAATCATATTATAGTTCATTCTTTGTAGAAACTCCAGATGAAGTATATGGAGTACAAACAAATACACCTCCACAATCGTCAGCAATTACCCCAAGTGTAAAATAGTAAAACCATTGTGTTTCAAATGACGCGGTTCCAATCTATTTTAAAAAATGGTACACACGGTTTAACACGGATGGTGAAATAGACCACCCTTCCTCCGGGGGAACCACTCTCTTCAGAGCTTTATGTTGTATAGCATAAGTCACGAGAGAGTGATTTCTTGTCCTAAACCACTGCAAAGCTTCCATTAACATCTTCTCATCTTCTTTGCATATAAGCGACATATCATCCTAACGGTAAAACAATCCAGTAGACGAAAAAAACTTCAGCAGCAAGAATTCGAATGTTTAAGAATTCTAATGAGAAGTCACGATTTCGATTTCTGAAGTGTAAAATAGTAAAAAGTAATCAAGTTTTCATTGTTCTACTATAATTAAATTATGTTATTAGAAACAGAAACGATTATCAGAATATTATATACAGGTAATAATTTATCAACCAATCAATTATCAAACTTGATCATCCACTGCGGAGAAGTACGTATCGTACCTCAAGGCATTACATATTACAAAAGAGAGAGCGACTTTATCTTTCCAGAATCCTTTACGTACTACTTATACCGCACATGTTAAGAGAAAGGCAGTGCGGACGGAGCTGAAGCTGAAGCGGTTGGAACTTTCAAAAAGTATACACGCGAGTGAAAAATGAATGGAAGCTAAAGCGACCATTACCGGCTATAGCTTTAAAAGAGTGTCAAAAGCGTTTCGCTAGCACTAAAACAAACGACTAACTGAATCTGGTAGCCGGGTTCACTGTTTTGAACTAGAATAAGCCCCGAAGAATACTGACAAACACATCTAGCCAGCCTTCTCTTGAGTCGATAGGAAAGAACACAAAAGAATCGTCCTCCAAATTGAGAAGTGAAGTGCACAAGTCATCAGATTAACTCTCGTCTACTTCCATGAACAAGAAATTGTCTGAACCAGAAGTCTGGACACAGCTACTGCACACAGTTAACAAAATACAGTCCACCGCCATTGCCAGGAATTGAACTTGGCAAACTGCTGCTGGCCAGTCCTTGATCAAAGGACCCACCCAACACACCAATGCTTTTGCAGATAGCATTTGAATGGAAATGGCCACAGTCGGAAGAAGTGGACAGTCGAAACATATATTCGTACATCGAGAATGGTAGATTTTATGAAGGACCACGCTTTATTAATTAAATATCCTGCATAATCATTTTCTTTCTAGATGGAAAATATTTGTCAAATTACATATCTTTTACCAAACCCTTCAGAAAACCGGGAACAAGAACTTTCCCGCGCTTGTTGTTATTGGGAAAAGATACAGTAATTTGCTTGAACAGGGTCCATTTTATATCATTTTGCTTGGTCATGCTCAAAACTTGTTAACTCATTTGAACGGGCCCTTGCACGGAAGAGAGTGGAAAATTTGGAACACATAGCACGACTGGATCTTTATGTCGAACCGGATTTGCAGTAATCACATAAGCTCCACGACTGAACTCGTCTTCTGATTTGGATTCCACATCGTCATTCTGTGGTGTGACAGATCGCACATCTCCAAAATTCTGATTCGGTTTCACATGGTCATTCTCTCATCGGCAAAATACTGCTATCAACATGTCGAGGCGAAGGTAACAGGTTAGGGGCTTGTTCAAGCAAATAACTGTATTGGATTGTCAAGGGCACGAAGGGTTGCTATTATTCCGCACAATAGCACCCTTGCTGTCGGGAGTGCAATAGCAGTTTTGTCAGAAGTGGGATTTGAACCCACGCCTCTCACGAGACCCGAACTTGAGTCGGGCGCCTTAGACCACTCGGCCATCCTGACCTATATGCATATTTGTTCAGTTAAATAAACTTTGACGAATGGCAAAATTAAAGCGCTAAGCTGGAGCCGAAATAAGTTGGTTCCTCTCTTCGTCGTCAGACACAACCGTGAGTCGTTCTTGCCTTTGTTGTCGCATACCGGTAGCGAAATGGGAAGTCCCAAGGGTCAATGGCGGGAAAGGGCAAAGTGTCGTGGGGCGTAAGTTCAAAATGTCAAACGCTGTCAGAACGTGCAAACCGTGCATAGAAATCGGATCAAACCCGTTTCGAACTAAAGTGAAAATCAAACAATTACCGACGCCACTTTAAACTCTCACTTTGTTTATTCGATAAATATTCATGTGCATGTCCTTAGGCAATCTGTTTCGTGTGTGAAACTGAATGGATCATTCCTACGTGGTTCGGTTTTGAATGATTTGGTTTTCAATCCTTCTATGGTACTGTTCCAAAGTGGTTAAATTCTAAACAATTTGGTTCAAGTCCTGTTGGAAATGGCTCGCTTTCAGTTAAGTTCGAGCCGGACGCAATGCTACTTCCTCACGTCGAACGAAGGGCGACAGACCCACCCCACGTCGAGAAGCTTGCGTGCATCAACCCTCTTCGAAATTTCAGACCTTCCAAGTTGCTTGCTACATGTCCCTGTGACAGGCGTTCATCCGCTATAGTCGTTGGAATTCGAGAGTTCACTCGAGATCCACATTACATGTTTCAGTGTAGGGAAATTTAGTGTTCCGGATAACAAGCATGCCATACTTACGTGCAGAACAAGCGCCTTTCCTTCACTTCTGCACATGTGGCTAACACACGAGGGTGGGCCGCTCCATGTTCACGCGGTGTACCCTACGAGCTATGATCAAGGGAAGGCTTAGAGTGGCTCCCGGTGGACGAGGCCGGTCACTTCGACACGGTGGATCTAGTTGGAACAATTTAACTTTTGTTAGTTATCTATGTCCTGCGTTTGTTAATTATCTATAACCGTTGCCACTAGAGCGCTGAAGCGGGTCGTGCATGTTCTATCGAGTTTCCACAATGTAAACCAATCATCCTTCCTGCTTTCGTGCTTCCACGTCGTCGTGGTTACCATATCCTCATATTATGCTTTTGCTCCGCAATGGGCTGATCGGTCAAATGTGTATATAAACAAGTAAGAGTTTTGATCGTAGCTGTCCTAAACAAATTTCAGTTAAGAGTAGGGGTTTGTTTTGTACCAACTGGGCGTCTCAAACCTCGCCCTGTAGAAATGATAAGGGGATTAGGGCCCATAAACCTCGAGTGTCAGATAATGTTAGAGACCGCAAGGGCTGGAAAATTTCGAACGGCTTTGAGAAAAGGAGACTTAAAGCAACAAACTGCTTACGTACATTTTAAAACTTGTTTTTTAGTACCCCCAGAGGTAACCCCGTTCTGTAGACATCCAAAAACTACATAAAATCCTCAACGGAAGCAAGTGCAACGTGTTACGAGGTGAGGTTTGAGACGCCCTAGACGTTCCTACATCACGATGGACGACAGGTACAGTTCTGGCCATAATGATCCCAACACAGACAACGAAGGAGTAGGCCGACAAGAGAAATTACATAGATCAGTAGGACTGCCAACTTCAAGCTGAGTTTCAAAGGTCAAACTGGTGATCAGATCCGACTGAGCATTTACTCAGATTTGATTTTACAGGTGGTAACGGTCTTTACTCCCCCGATTGAACCTACCTAAGATGAAGGCACCAAAGACTCTAATCTCCCGATGTTCCAAAATCTTGCGACTAACTTGACAGGGCACACCTCACCTATTCCCCCGTGCATCTCTCGCGAAAACCTGTCGAACTTTGGCCAGGCTAGCTGTTCTGACGACAAAAATTATCTCTGCGAAGCTATCTAGGGGTGCAGAGCTGTACACTTTACCTCTTTCAGAACTGAAAGCTCAACCTGAACTGCGGGAAAAAGTAGGTCCGATAATGCTAGCTCGTTATATGCCAGATAAACTTTTCATGATACCCATAATCCATGACTTACATCCTCTCAGCACATTTTCGCTTTAGAGAAGTCCATCTCGGGATGCTGCGGAAACATATACTGCTTGTTAGCGTAGGCCGTGAGTCTTTAAGTAAACGAGGAACAAAGAAAGTTACCCTTAATACAATACCAAATAGCGAATAACCTCGTTGAAAGTATCAGGGTATCGTAGAAACCTGTGCCATGAATTTCTTCAAAATGTCCTGCTTTTGCTTCTCCTCACTGGTAGGTAGTCCCATAGCTTTCTGTCGTTGATCATACTAATTACCAAACATGACGTACAATATGTTACTTTCTTCTGGAATAATACTGATGAGAAGTACACAAACGAGTACCAAGGATCTTCTACATCTGCTCAGTTGGATGACCACATGTGCCGAACCACAACATTTTAGACAGCGAATATCCTGAACTAATCTAACAAGTCAAGAGACTACGTACCATCATCTTCTCGACCGTTTGTCTCGTTTCCGGGTCCAAATCTCCAAGCTTACTGTTCTCGGGCTCCACTTTTTGAGTATCAATTTCAGGCTCACCCTTGACCACGTTCTTCCACCACTCCATTTGGTTGGACTTGGTGAGGAGTACGGCCAAAGTCTTCCCATCCTCTAAACACACGATAAACAAGGTACAGGGGAAGAGGTAAGAGTAAAGAACATCCCCATAGCAGCCGAACAACTTCATCCATTTTAATTATACCCGGACCTTAACCAGTACAAGCTACGTTCCAACCCGTGAATATGTGAATCTTACTAACAAAACTACACTGACACCAAATCTCGAAGATGCAAGACGCTTGAGCGAGAAAGGTCTACATATATGGCGTGAACGACAGACAGACCAAAAAATACCGCTGTAAGACCTGGTCCTCACGAGGCATCCTGAGAGAGAAGTAAGTACCTATGCTCCACAGGCTGTCATCCACTGCGACAGGGTTGTAGAGCTCACCCTGCAATCCGAGTCAGCAACTATAATGTTCAGAATCGTTCGGCTTAAATAGTATGATAAGAGATGGCAGCTCGTCTTGGCGTGGCACGCCCACATCAGTGCATGTGAATTCCATGCTAGATATTCTAGTAAACTATAAGCCAGCTACTAATATACTCACCTCCAGAATCGGAGGTTGACCTTTGAGACCCACTTTCAAGTGCTTTTTCTTGATTTCACAAAGAATTGCTCTAGATTTCGTCCCGGGTGGTATCGGTATGTGCACTGTCACTTCCGAAAGTGTTTGTGTCCATGTGTACTTCTCAAGGTCTGCACCATTTCCGGAATTGGGCGCTGCAATTGGAGCCAGAACGATGAGCAATGAATATGAGAAGCGCAGCTTATACGAACAAGCAAGGCAAAACTAGAAGGCAACTAATCATTCACATAAAGTTCTTGATGAACCGGGGTTGTGTAACCAAACGAGCTCGCTTCAACTGCTCCGCACGGCGATAATTCGAGCAAAACTAGCCTGCATGTCAAACGCCTGTTTGTAGTCCATCCACCAATATAAAATGCACACAATGCTCCTGTTGCGAGCGCGAACTGATGTTGCCTTGCCCTAAGGTTCAAGCAAGAAGCTTTAAACATTACAAGGTTCCCTAACGATATTCGAAGTTGGTAACAGACTAAGTCCAAGCCTTAGGTCAAGGCGAACTCTTCGGCCTTGGCAAGCCTAAATCACGAGCTCTATGGTCCAACGATAGATAGATAGTTCTAGACCAGAACTCTCGCACGAACTATCAGAGACAAAAGATGACCATCGTCACCCATCGTTCGCACTCCGTCTGTACTGGCAAGCATGAAAGATCGGGGAAATTTGGCTGCAGCAACCCCTGAAACTCCAAGCCGAAACACTGTAAACAAAAACTTCAGAGAAAGGCGAATCAGGAAAGTTCGCAGGTAGAGCTCTTCCCCCGTCTTGATAACGCCACATATTCACATTTCTAGGAACCAAACCAAGGTATCTTCGACCCGAACAGAACAAACTTGATCAACATATAGAACCACATATATCCACGACACCCTGACAACGGGATCCAGCTCGTAAGAGTCTCCACAACATTGAAATCAAACACGCAAGATCCTTTTCAGTCAGTAACACATACTCCCTGGCGATCAGGTTAAATTCTGTGAGATATCTAACACCTTCCACGTTTTCCTGCCATCCTTCGTGTAAAACTAGCGAACCCCGCCGCAAAACACCACTAAAGGCACAATCCCGCCGCAAAACATCTCACGTGTGTCGAGCGCTTACGGTTATTAACATGAGTAAGATTATCGAACCGCATATCTCTAATAACATAAACAATCAATCACAAGCCTTTCACTGCCGGGTGACAGCGGGGTTTATATGACTTGCGGGTTCATAGATCCGACGGAAACAACCACCTCACATTTAGCATTTCGCAGTGATCAATGTGAATTCAGTTAACACGAACCAGAAATTTCCGCCAACGTACCAATGCCTTTCGATTTGGAGTCCTCATCCTCTTCCATAGGTTCTGCACTTGTGGGTGGATCAGACTTCTCCTCAGCTTTCGTGGTCTGCTTAGCTCCATTCTGCTCAGCTGGGGCTGCTTTTTCTTCAGTTGGTATAGGCTGTTTAGCTGCTTCCGTCTTGTTCTCTACCTGCGGTAGTACTGCCGTTGTGACAGGCGCAGGTTCCTGTTTCTTAGTTCTCTCAGCTTTGACCGAAGATACGATTTCCTGCAGCCGACTTTCAAGACCTTGTGAAAGAAGAGCATCCGTCTTCCTTGCCAAGAATTCAACCACCGATTTTAATAACTCAAAAGGCTGACCCTTGTGCTGGTGCAGCAGATGCCCAAGCGCGTCATCATACTTCCCTGCACTGCTTGAAGTTCCAGGAACCTCCGAAGCAGCTGCTTTCACAGAAACCGGTGGGGCGGGCGGAGGGGAAGCCTTCACTTCTGGTTCCTCCTCATATTCCGAGATTACAGCCATTCCGAATTCTACCTCCTCCTTGCAAATTCCTCTTCGAGGTTACAATTTCTACTTCGTTGAAATCTACCTCCTGTCAGTTATCGTTCCAATTAGAGCACTTTGTTATCGACAGCACTTTCTTCCCTCGCTCTGCACTTGCAAATCCGGAGAATAATTAACAGTTTCGTGAATCAATATCCGCGGTTTACCCTAACCCTAACGTCTGAACCCTATAACATACCAGATCCGTAACTTCCTTCCTGACGCTTCGAGCGTATTCTCGAGGAAATGCTCGTCGCGTGCGTGCATTCGTCTCGACGTATGGGCGCCGTTACCATATTCAAAACATCTCACTCTGCATTGGGCCCATACGACGCTTGCTTCTTTATCACCTGTAGGACTTTCGGTTGCAAAACTACCATCCTTCCTTGTCTCGTCTCTCGCCCGCTCTTACCATCGCGTCTTTCCGTGTACAGTAGCTGTACTGAGGCTCAGAGCATCTCCAGCGGAGCACTATAAATGGCCCGGTACTGTAAACAATCCCGGTAACTGGTGGACTCCTTTGCGTGTTGTGTGAGAAATTACGGTAAATGGTATTTTATCACTATCAGTCCGAAGACGTCAAAACGTCTCTGAAGATATCCAAGAACGCAAAGTTATCCAATCGATTACCTGGGCTCTTTTTAAAAAGGACCAGGTATTAAAAACAAATGTTACGGCTTAAAGCGTTAACATGTCTTAATAGAATGATGAGCGTTCCTCACGTTGAACGACGGGAAGACGAAGAGATCCGCTTTAAAAGCAAGATGAACGAAACACATAAGGTCCATTAGACGAAGAAGTATTTTAGCATGATTTTGACGAATGATATGGACCGAAAATAAACAAGGTTAGGAGAGATGGACTGAGAATATGTTTGGGATCTAAATAGTCTCTATAAGCTCATGCGCTCGAACGCAAGTCGGCGCTTAGAGATGACTGTCAGTGGAATTAGGTAGATGACCTTATGTTGACTATCTATATGATTTGTGTTTGGTTCGCTACAATGAAGTAACAATGATCATGTATTATGTATGTTTCAGTATTTGATGAATGTGATTGGATGATTTGAGATTATAATGTTGATATAAGTGTTCTATGTGACAAGCATGTACTTTGGATGTTGCAAATCAACTAGTTAACTAGTTAACTTTGTGTATCAATCTCGGGTCCTTAGGACCTAGAATGACAAAATTGATTTATTCTGGTGCTATTATCGCTTGAAGACCAATTCACACGCTCAAGACGTCAATACTCCTCATATTCCACGAACGAGAACGTTGTATTCTCTTCAGCAAGAGAACCATGACATGGATCAAGTAAGTCTAGCGGAAGCTCTTGTTCATACAGTATATGTGACAAGGAACGAGAAGTTTTCAAGCACATCAAAAGGATTGAAGGTTGACACAAATACACAACTACTGTCTAACCTACCATGCCATCAATAGTTATGTCATTTGTATTTGCAGGGTTACAAGACTAGGACCACAACTTCTGCTGTACATGTTGTAACACTAGCGGTTTTGATTCATTTAAATGCTTTAGCACATATACTTATGCTCTCCGGTGAATAGCTTTATCTCCGACCAGCGCTCGGGACTAACCGACATTCTTTATATTCTCAACCAGTTGGAATTTGAAAACTCGGTTTGAAATAATGTTCAGCCGGATATTTTGTAGGTTGAAATTTTACAAGAAGACAAGTTACATGTTAAGAAAATTGGAAAGATTAATAAATGACTGAAAAAACTGGTTCAATTTATTATCTTCAGATAATTTTCAATTTCTGAAACTTTTTATCCCGAGCGCTATTGTAGCGAGAGCTTTTTCTTGGAGAAGGGGTGCACCGTCTGGCTGTGATTAGCGATTGATGCACATCGAAGTGGCTAGTGTCTTATAATTCTTCTCGGGCTTCTTGTCGATCTAAGCACTTCTTTCTCTTAGTAAAAAGTCAAGATAACTACATTGAAATATTGGATGATCATGGGTACAACAAACAGAGTATGTGATGACATAATTTTTCGGTAGTATTTCTCTCCGAAGTTCCTCAGTCTAGGACTTGATACATAGCTTTGGGTCGACAAATATGTCTTTCGCACTCAGTGTTAAAGTTCATTGGTGGAAGTTGATTTAAATCCATATTGGTTAGATGAGGATAAAGATTATAAGATCTCATTCTTGGCTGTAAGTCACAACATGTAAGATCACAAGGACAGACGAGAACATAACTTGAGCGGTAAAGTTATGCCTAAAATAATTATATCAAAAACTGTTGGAAGTGCACTCTTTTAGGTACATCAGTTTTCCTCTACAAAGATACAAACGAGTCTATGAAGAGATTCATCCATCTTTACAAGATTTATGTTGTGCAACTCAATGATAAAATAGCAAATATTACGTTGCTTCAATAGTTTATGAAAGCAATACCAAGACCTGCATATGAACATGTCACGTTTAACAAGTGTACTACTTTGGATCAAGTATATGATAATGCCGAAGGTTGAACTTCTGTCAGTGAGTTAGAAGATATGTTTGAATGTTTGAACATCTTCGGAAGACGAATGTTTGTAATTCATATCAAGTGATTGGATTGGATTGGAATTTGTGTTGAGAGAAGCTTGATACGAATCCAGAGTGAACTTGAGAGTTGATTGTTGTTTCGAGAAGCAAGAAATTGAGAATCAGGCTTGTGCCTCCCAATCTTCTTAACTTCTCAAATCCACATCTTCCTAGAGAGACTAGAAGATTGGAAAGACTAGCAGAATGCGCAAGAAGACGTGAGGGTCCTTTACGGATCTCTTCTGTCTGACCCATAGCAGCATGTTCTTTCTTCTTTTCGAACTTAAGAAGAGAGTTGTGAGAAGACTTGCTGGCAGAATCTGAAAAGAATGATCGAGGGTCATGTTTTTTCATTACGCAACGAACTTCTTCTGAGAGTGTATGCGAGATGAGGAGTCAGAAAACAAAGTGTGAATGTTCCATACATCTCAACCAACTATAGATTCTTAAACCATTTGCTCAACAAATGAGTCAAATGATGATCAACAATCATGCACGGATCCATCAGTACTTCTTAGTACACCATATGCAACCCACTTCATGATATCAAGTACCACTTCCAGCTTATGATTAGAATGCATCGATGATGATATCGACTCCTGTGGGATTTAATCCATTATCTAATATCATCAGAATGGTTGGTATGCCAAGTACATAAGAAATGATGGGTACTCCTAGTCCAAATCTAATACACATGATATTTTTAATAGTATTCTCAACAACAACCTCAGGTTGCTCCTCATCTAATCAGAAATACTAATGTGGTTAGTACCAAGTATGGAATTGAAAGTCATACCAACCTTATGTGTCTAGTTACACTTACAAACTTTTTTACATACTGCAAAAGAACTGGCCATGTCATTGAAGATTGCAGGATGTTACAGAGAAATCAACAGAATAATAATCCTTCACAAAGAGAAAAAATAGTAATGGAAGTTGCTCAACAACAAGGTCAATACCCATCACCACAACAAGTTAAGTGGTTTAACTAACATCTTCAAGATCCACCCTCATAGGGATCAAGGACGAGGATGAGGTGATTTTCGTGGTTGTTATCATTGTGATCAGAATCATATATCTCGAGATTGTCCTACTAGATCATAACGATGTTCTATTTGTCAAGAAATCACAACTTTCTTATGTGGCAATCTTTTTGCTCTTATATGTTGGCTGTCATGTCTAATATTCAGTCATAACAAACACTTAGGACTCCATCATTTCAACAGTTTCTACCTCCATAAGATAATATATGTTTTGTAGGTGTGGAAGACTCTTCAACTCAGATACTACAGTTGGAATAAGAGGATGTCCTCACTATCTCTCATACTATAAAATATGGTTCTTAACTTATGACATCATACTCTCCATCAATCTCTCGACCTCTGACTTCTTCTATTTCATCAAATGATGAACTTGATACTTTATCAAATGAAGTCTAGAGTTCTAGAAGTCCTAACAAGAATATGTATCACATAACGATACTTGTGTTATATACATTAGTCAGACAATCAATTAAAAGCTTTGTTTTTCAATCTGATTTGATGAATGATAGCCAATTCTAAGATTAACATCTTTCAAATTATTATAGGATATTTCTCTTACATGCAGGGCCACCATGAGAACGTTCTTAAACAATAAAGTCGCTGTTGTACGTAAACTGCTTGTTGTTTTAAACCTGCGAGTATAGCATGATGAGCCCAAGTTACGGCAGCTCCAGATGAAAGTAGTATTCCTCACCATTATCGCAATTGCAACTTGACTGTATCTTCGTATGAGGCTTTGGCTCCACTTACACTACATTGAAAGGGAATCTGCACCGAGGGGAAAGTGCTAAATAGTTTAGCAGTATGCGGCATTTTTTTCTTTATTCAAAGAAAAAAACGCCGCCTCAGAATTAAGCCATCTTTTCCTATCTACTAAATCTAAAAGTATATACGTAATGCAGGACACCAGCGCAACCTGTAAAGTTAACAAACAATAAGAATTTCACACCTTTTACATGAATCATCAGAATTGCCCTTACGGGTCTCGTCCCCCTACGGACCTCGTGAAAAGGTTTGGAGTTCTGTAATAAATATTATAAATTCGCTTTTATTGAAGCGGAATTACTACACAAGTCTTTATCTCTACAAGACTAAGGTCTCTACTTTCTTGTTGATACATAAAAAGAAAAAGTTAATATCACTTCTAATGACAACTCATTGAGTTGCTATTCACGTGAAGCTGCACTTTACTACACCAGATCTCACGATCACGTTCTTCTGGTGAACGTGCATGATGTCTTGATATCCAACTGCAATATCAACTATAATTCTGTAGTTAACTTCATGTCTAATGACACGATGCTCTTATTAGACTTATCTACATCAGAGATGACTTCAACTCGTTTTGAAAATGATAGATGACAGAGCCATTCAACCCATCGGGATAAAAAAGAATGTTTTATCTCAAATTGGAGATCATGAGTTATATATCAGTTATCTTATACAAAATATTGACTTTCTTGCTGATTTTTCATTATTTTCATTTACACCATGGTTAATTCAAGCAATGTACATACCTCTTGGAAGTTAGGAAAGATACGTTTTGGTCTTAAAGAGAAACGCTCGATCTTATCCATATATAAGCCATGTGGATCACCTACTACTGCCTACAATATGAACATTATCTCTGACTAGCATCTGATGATAAGAAATGATAAAAAGACTTTGAGTCTAACATTACTTCTTGTTGTACCGTTTCTGCTACACCACTATTTTATACTCAAGAGTACGAGATACTAGTATCCACGCAATATCCTTATCTTATGGATACATATATTGATTCAGATTCGGACTCTTTCTTTCAAAGTGATACATCTGATCATATCAGTAAGAAATATACGTCTCCACGACATTACACAGATGAAAAGTCAAGAAGTTTTTTGAAACTAAACATTTGTACCGGAGTACATGTTCAATATCGTGACACATACCACTATTACATATTACTGGATTCAGCAATTAAGATATTGTTTACTTCCTGATAAAATTCCAATCGTAGTACATGTTCAATATCATGACACACTTCAGCAAGTTGCTTACCCTTTTATCCTTCTACATGATGATCGTTATCGGGTTGAGTTTGATCACGTCCTATGCCGTTATGATGTTTTGGAAAATTTTATTTGATAATCAGATCTTGTCATGATAAATTGGAAGGAGGACATTGCGTCCAATCGGGGCGTTATCGCGGTCGAAATCCACAAAACATCCGGTGATGAAATTAGGAGTCAGAGCTTCAGCAACTGATAGGTTACAAGCTCATGAAATTTGACCTCAATCTGACGACGCACTGGCTCAATCTCACCAATCTTTCACTCTGTAGAGAAAGTTATGTATTTCTCTCACTCTATGAATTTCAAATGACCATAACTCATGCCATGGACCTCCAAATCGAGTGAAATTTGGACTCAGGTTGCTCCTCATCTCGAGAGCTCTCCGTCCATATCTTCTGATTTCTCAAATTCTCCATGAAAGTGCTCTATTCTTCTCGAAGCGCTCACCTAGATAGATGACAACTTATCCTCACTTTTTGATGGATCAATAGAAATTTAAAGGACTCAACATTGTCTTTTTGCACACCTTGGAGACCTCCAGCAAAATTCAAAACATTATAAGTTCATAAGAGCAAGGCTTTTCACCTCATTACTTCACAAACTATACAACTGTGCGCAAAACATATTTATACACGTAGATTACATACTAACTGATTGTGCAACATGAAAATGCTATCTCCGAGCGTAACATTTGCACGCATCAGTAAAAAAAACCGGTGTAGATAATGTGGGTGCGGTTATGACCTTAAGAGAAGCAAAGCGAGCATCAAGTTTGCAAGTGTTCATGATGAAATCTTACTTTATTGTTGATTCACGTTCATTGTCACATCACATAAGCTTCTTATAACAGAAACATAAAATCATTATCAAATATTCAAAAGAACTTGGATGTATATTTTCCACATTCTACACGAGAAATCGGAGTTAAAAACTGTCACTCGTTGGCATGAATGCTCCTTCTTTATTCTCAGAGGAGAACATAAAAGAGATAATTCAAAATTTATTTTTAAAAGTTGTCGACGCACAATCTGATCTTATACCAGATTTTTGTACAATCAGCATGTTTACCAGATTACACGTAGTAGCTCCGGATGAAATATTTTCCAAATTGTTGCTTTTGTATGAGAAATATAGAGACGACACCCAAATAGCCTTTGTTCTATTGACAATAAAGTTGAGTTATATGATAGAACGTGGATACTGAAGAATTATAACATCAGCCTCAAAGCATAGAGCGTTTGAGTACAGTATAGAGTTTTGGATTCACCTTCTTGAAACCAAGTATATTCAAGTGGATGAACAAATCTAACTATTATTTTTCTTGTCATTAATGTCATAAAAATTAGTTTATATAATAACTGTATACTTTTTCTTTATAGAATGGGATCCTTAATATAATTAAAGATTACGGGCCACTCTCCTCAAAAAGTTAGTTGAAGTTCCCACTTCTTACAAAAGGAAAGAGAATGTTCTCCTTCTAGACCTTGTATGAGAGATTTCACTGAAACTTGATGGACTTGTTGTGAATCTTCAATCTTAATGTAACCCTAAGCTTTAGATACAATGAGTCAGACTGGTCCAGTTCCTTCATATAACGGTGCACGTTTTGCTCCTTACCAGATTCACTGATCTTTGATCGCTGAACCTGACTGCTCACTTTACTGTGGTAGACCGCCTTCCCCTACCGCAAACTAGACACGTGCCTACGTCCGGCCGTCTTTTTGGCGGAAACAAGAACTCTCTCTCACTTTCTCTTCTCTTGTGAATTTTGAATTCGAGAGCTCGCAGACTTTGCAGTTTCGGAGCAATTGGAGCAATGGATGGGTTCGTCTAATTGGTAACCGGAGACGAGGAGGCGAGGAAAGTATAATCAGCGGAAGGTAGTTCTCAGAGGAAACGGAGGAAGGAAAGTAAGATCAGTTGATCTGTACCATGGCGTCATTTCCTGTCAAATCTAATAAAGTGACTGCCAGCATTCAGGTGAGGGACTCAGCTGAATGCTTCGTCTTGTGGCTTAGGCTTGCTTGCACCAAGTTCAGATTTCAAAGCACTGTAGAAGACTAGTCGTCTCCGCTTTCAGCTTTTGCTTACCGCAAGCGTGTAATTGGTGGTGGTGGGCCGGGTAGCTTATTTCGCTCGGTTCATTTTTCTTTGCATGGTTGGCAGGGTGTACCAACAGAGCTACTTCTCAGCGGATATGATGACTCGATTCTGGTGAGTCTCAGTGCGGATTTGGCTGGCCTACAGGTTTGTTAATCATCGGTTGCCTGCGCTATTCGGCTTATGCAGATTTCCACGTTGCCGTCATATTGCAGGTGATAGTTACTCAAATCGGGAAGATGGGTACTCTTCTTCATGCCAGGTTAGTATGTACGGTGCACCGCTGATTCAGAGCTTTTGATGAATAGGAAGCCCACTGTGCATCGAAAGCGGATTCTGCGGTACCCGTTGTGAGTTGGAGGTCGATACTGAAATCTTGTGAGAACAAAATACCTCGAGGGGATAAAGTCAGGGTTTGTGTGTCAACCTGTTTAGCCTTCTAGAGTACTCATACTTAAGATTTTTCGTGTAGGGACCGATGCGTGATAAGAACTGGATACATTCCCCTCAAGTGTGCAGACTTGTTTTTTACACAATAATGTGAACTCATGATAGGACAGGCATCAGTGCCCTTTAGTGTGTGAAAATCCGTTTGTTCTGTACATTTAGTGGGTTGATATTTGTCTTCGGAGTTGACACGTTGTAAGCTTGACATTTTGAGAGGTACAACTTCATCAGCAGCATCTTGATGTGCCGGGTCCTTGCATATAGGAAAGAGGAGGCGTATGGTGGCGCACCTACGTTCAATGTACACGTACTTATGGGCAAGCGCGATGAGGTACCATTTCATGCAATATATGCGACCGCTTTTGCTGTACTCACCCTATTCCTCATTCGTCCCATCTTGAAGGGTTCTTAGTTCTTCTAACTCTGTTCAGTAAAAATACATGGTCAGTACGTATGTGTACTAATGGTCTTACTCCTGGCAGCCATTACTACCAGCGTGTGCCCGGCAAATTATTGAGCATATAAGGTGTGCTTCCTGCCAACTCTGTGCAGCAACGTCTGTTTGGATGAGATAGCAGGAAGAGAGAACTCTTTTTCCAACACATATGAACACTTTAAGATAGCTCCCAGGGATTAAATGACATCGTGTCACAGTCCGGGCATTCAAAGTTTTGTGCTTGTCTGTGTTTTAGCAACAGCGGAGGATCAAGGCCACTCGTCCTCTCTCTGGGCTTAAAGGACCACTCACCTGTAAGTGCAACAGTTTTTGCTTGGCCGGGGTATTCTTGATGCTCCTTGGATGTTTCAGGCTTTGAGTGGTCGCAGCTTCCTGTTATTTCCCCTATTGCTTGGATGACTGCAGCTGACTCATAATATGAAGCTTGTACGCATGAAAGATTACCTGCTTACATGCTTGGATCTGTGGATCATGCAGGAAACGTTGAAAAGTGTTGTCCAGTTGATCATAGCCAATAAAATATGGTAGCACTCCCACGGCCACTATGGTTTGGTTGTGCTCATCAACCTCTGTTGATTGGAACCCTCACCAGATCTACCTGGGATACATTCAAGCTTTTACCATCCCTAGCGAAGAACATATGTCGCACGTTTGTTGTTGGACTTTCCTCTCAAGTCTAAGCTTCGGGAAGTTGGTGTAGAGTTTTCTTCTCTTAAGGTCGGCTAGAAGCTTGAACTTATCTCGGGTAGGTCGGGTCTATCAGGCAACGGGTTTTACTCCTCCAGTCATCTCTGTATGTTCAGTATGCTGAACCTTAGTTCTATAGAATTTTGTTACGTAGACTCAGAATTTAGACCGCAATTTTCAGTAGAAATAGTTTGTATAAGTTCTGTCCATCGATGGTGTTTCCTCCCAGATAATCTTGGTTGCAGAAGACCGTCCTTGTAGAGTGAAGTTTCCCAGAAGTTTATTCAGTCGGATTTTTGTGAGTAAGCTCGTGCGTCGTCTGGTACATCCTTCTTCTCCTACAACAATACGAGAAGACGCTTGAAGACAAATCGTTGGTATGCTTCGTGTTTCCTGGAGTAAACTCGGGGAACTTGCTTGCGGAGGTGCAGCCGAGAAGGTGAAGCCAAGGTATTCCACCCTTTCCTAAAATCGCGGGAGTTGAGCTGTCAGTTGTCATGTTGATAACTTCCACTCCAGACTGAAATGGAGGTCTTACAACTACGTTCGTAAAGCACACAATGGACGCAACTCCCTAGATATGTATTTGTTGACGATTGTAACCTTGAGGTTAGAGTATCATGTGTAAGATCCTACCTTCTCTAGGACAGCCGACATTATTGAATTTCATTTAGCTGAACCCCTTTTCATGACAGCTAGCTATGAAGGTATCGTATATGAAGTGAACCTGCGTAGGAAATACAGCACCGTCAGTCCCATTCAGTCTGCAGTGTACCTCTCCGTGTGTGTACGTCTAATGAGTATACATCCTGAGTACGTCCGGGTAGATTAGAAATAAATAATGCACATGGATCATTCCAACAAGAGTGCATCGTCTAATCTTTCTCGGTATATAACTTGATTCGCATAACATTTGTCTTGGTTCTTCTAAACCTGAGGGCCGTGTTTTCTAGATTTGCATTTTGGTACACATTTCTAGCACTCTGTCCTCATGTTAGCTTGTGTTAGCTCTTAGCTTATACTAATTCCTTGATTCTGCTGGCAATGTACTTCTCTGGGTTTACTTTTCATGGGTTACTTTCAGGTGTATATGGATAGTTCTTGCACTATGCTGCTATACACATAGACCGCCATATATATACATATATATATATAATCACGGCAGAAACATAGACTTGGTGAAGAACCAACCTGACATAGGTACATGATAATCAGAAGATCGATGAATGTGAGCTGAAAGACTATGGCAGCCTCAAGTACTTTCCTGCAGTCTTGGTTGGCTCATCGTACTGTAGTTACCTATATATGTGTGACTGGGACGCAGTTTTCTTTTTTTCGTCCGCTCTGCATCACGACCTGCTGTACTCTCTCTGGTGCATTGTCTGGGGCCGAGGTGCGACCTGCAAGGCAGGAGGAGGGAAAGGAGGGGAAAAGGTGCTGCTGTATGAGGAGGACGAGGGAGGGGGGAAGGCGTGGCGGGGTCCTGCCTTGCTTTCATGGTGCGAGCGAGCCAACACGCAGAGCAAAGCCAAGCAGAACGGGAGTTTGTTCTGGTAGGGAGTGGAAACAACAACAACGTACCATCACATCTGTGATTTTGAAGCACATCACTCCATTTTAAGATTTGTACATAGAAAAGCGCAGAGGACAGAGAGCTAGGGAGGGAGGGGCTCGGGCCAGGACAAGGCGTTCTGTCACTTTCTCGGTCTAGCCCATCGCCAGCTCTCCTGTCTGTCTGTCTTCCACTGGAACTCGTAGGAAGGTGGGGAGAGAGATAATTGGTGTTCTTTTAAAATCCGTTTCTGAGGTGTTCGCTCCTACCTAGTCGTGAGCGAAAAGGAGGTGGTTTGCTTCATCTCTAGCGCAACCCGGAATGGACTTCAGTGTGTAGATCGATCCATCCCGCAGAGTTTAGGATCGCTTTCGGTTCTTGGTCACTACTGGTTGGTGAGTCATCCTGTTATGTCTCAAGAGGTACGCTGAGGCCTTAGCGGACGCTCAGAAGAAGCCAGTGAGGGAACTGTGAGCTTATCTTGCGATGCTTGTAGGTGTTCGGAACCGTAATTGTGCAAAATTGTGCGTTAGCGTTGCTTGTAGTGCTCCGATTCTTTCTAGTCTGATGCTAGATGATCAGTCTCAGCTAGACGAAGTTTCTATCGTTTTCGGATAGGTAAGAAATGAAGTGACTGAGCAACCATCTCGTACACCAACCAACGGTATAATGGACCGACCCGCGAAGATGTGCAAATCATTCATAGGCTCTAGTCATCGTCGCTTTATTAATTTAATATTTGAACCACTATTTGAACCTCTTTTTCGCCGCTGGGCTTTCTACGGCCGAATACGACTGCCTTTGCACAGACTGAGCCCTCCCGGCAGGAGACTCGACCCCATGGCGACCCGGCTTCGGCCGGATGGGGCTGCCAACAAGCTAATTCATGGTCGTAACATGGCTGTAAAAATTGTTATTAGGGTCACTCAATCCTTGACAGTAAAGAGTTTCTATAGCTTCCGTAAGTCTCTTTACAGGTTCTGTAGTGTATTTTACGTGAATGTCCGGACGTTCGTAGTCTTATCTGTGCACGTAAATGTGATTTTGCACGCGCTTGGAAACTTTTGAATCGAATGTCTATGTACGTTCTGCACTCGCTGACAGGACTTAATTTCTGGTACGAGAGAGATCTGGGTGGTTATATATTTTGTGGATAGTAAACTAACAGAACACCGATGGAAGTGGTTGTAGAGAATTTACGTCATCGATCGTAACCGGTCTAGTTTTTATACCTAGCCTGTTCGGAGTTCTGTATTTTGAATTTTCTACACGCTCTGACAATGACTGATATGTGAGAGTTACTTCCACAAACCCTAATGAACCCCACATGGGAAGGTAATACAGGTGGGAGGATTCGAGGATAATGCATATACATTATACATTCCACATTGATAGAGATTGTCTAGAGTTGTCATATTTTAGCACTTTACACGTGTGAATCGGAGCAAGTAGGAGAGAGAATAGGATAGGAGATTTAGAGATGGATTCAGGTTTGTTTATTAATGTACTTGATAACATTCTCTCATGAGTTCATGAGAAAGTGAAACTGGGAACGAGAAGTCTAAGGTTTGATTTTTGTAAGATCATTTTGACTGTGCCTCAAGTTTAGGGTGCTTGGTGTCTCTAATGCTTTGGGAAAACGTGCCTCTTCTCTGGATTAATATTCTCACATGCGTGTGCTGCCTCTTAAATGATATCAAGTGTGAGAGGTGTTAAAATTGTCGCTAGTTTAGGGAGCTCGGCGTCTCTAATGTTTTAGAAAAACATACCCTCTCTGTTTAAGAAATAGTCGGTAGTTTTTTCACAAGCTTATGAAATCTCTTAAATATATTTCAAGTGTAAGAGCTGTAAAGAGAGGACGCCACGCCATAAACCCTAGACGTTCCTCAAAATCATGGAGGATTAGCTACGTTCAACCTTTTCAGTTTACAATTCGCAAAAGATGGAGCTCTATTATACATCGAAGTGACTTGGCGGTGCAAACATGAGGTACATCCATTGCAAGAACCTTTTGCCAATTCAGGAAGGAGGATATTCACCCATGTACACTTCAGTGTACATGGTGTACATTACATAACGCAGGAAGAGTTAGAACATTAAATGGAAGAGTTAGAACATTATTTAATGTATTTGGTAAATGACGTTATTTTACACTTACTGTTCTGCATTTATACTCACAGGAGCGCATCCGTCCGTTCTTCACTTATGGGTTCTCTCCTATGAGTTGGCTACTCCGGAATTGACTAATATATAATATTTATAAATTAATTTAATTTTTTATAATAATTTAATAAAATAATTTTTTATAACACTTACACGTTTTCTGATAAGAGAAAAGGAAATTGATTGTAAAAGGCCGTGGAAAAGGTATTGTCGATATTTTCCAGGACTTTCACGTGTACTTGTATTACCTGATCTTCCATGGACCCATGCGTCCATTTCTGAAATGGCTTTACCGCGCACGCATCCTCACGTTCGTGTTTCCTTCTCTGGACCCTTATCGGTAAAAAGCAGTTCGTTGTTGAGTTGTAAGCTGTCACGTTTTATTACAAAGAACATGGGACTTAACGTGCCAGTTTTGGTGCTAAATATGTGAAGTTTACCAGGTTTAACCATGATTTATTACTGTGGAAAGAACTTCTATAGAAGAGCTGGGTGTTTAATCACATACCTGCAGAAATCTATTTCTCTAATTGAAAGCGGAACGGTGATGTTCTTCTAGTGTTCCTGCGGGATTTAGGGTACTTGATGACATGATTCATCTGAAAATATCTTTTTCATTTTGGCTATGTCGACGTCTCTTTCCTTCTTGACACGGTGGCAAAGCTGAACCGCATGAAGAATCACAGACAAAACGAGAAGCTTGGAACATTTCTTGATCAGTGAAACTTAGAAATTCAGGATAATACTGTTATCAATGGCTCTATTTATGCCATAAGAGCTCGAGCATCGGGGAAAACTTAAAACTGGAAAACGAGATAGAGAATGAGACCAAAATCATGAGATATCCGGATAACTGAATCCAAAACGAGTCAGAATCTCTTTAATAAAACCGTATGAAAATGTGCCTGTTTCTCTATGGTGGCAGACCTTAAAAACATAATTTGGAGTAATAATGAACATCAAAATCATTGAGATCAAAGTTATTGGTAACTTGAGTTTCATGAGCTTGCATCTGAAATGTCAGATGCAACATCAAGTTCCTGGAACTTGAAGACAATTTCGAACTTTCTCCACTCATATGTAGCAAGCCGTTAGAAAGTAGTGCTCATGGGAAATCACATCCTTTGAAACTAGAGGAGCGCATGATGAAACACATTTTCATACAATAAAGAGCGTTGGTTATTCTATGTATTCAATAGTACTAGTGGATAGAACATATATTTATCGTTTAGTATCAAATTAGTGATAATTTATGAACATCAAATAAAAATATTCTGTAACAAAGATCGAACAAGGATACTTGATGGAAAATGATAATAAACAGAAATGCAACATCTCGAGATCATTACTAGCAAAACACAATGTGTAAAAACATCAAAGCTGTGCGGAAAAACAAACAAAGATCTTAATTTGAGACAAGAGAGTCATGCCAATATATGTTTTAAAATATGTACCAGAGTCATTTTTCTATGACCATCATACGACACATTTTTCAATAAAGACATCAATATAAGAGAACCTAAGTCCTCTTGGTTCACCTAAGGTAAAAATGATGACAAAGAATGGAACATATGTCCTCATGGTCATACCTTAAAGATATTACAATATGTCATTGACAATTACTTGATCTATGCATAAAAAGTCTTTTTTTGTGGTTGCACATTTCTAGTTGTAATTTTTATCAGAGAACCAACCAGTTGTTAGTGATAATTGTAGATTTTTAAATCCTTGAGGATTGGACATCACACTTTGATCAAAAATTTATACTCTGACCATTGATATTGCTTGATACTCGTCTAAGAAGCTGACTCTAAAGAATTTAGACTAGCTTAAAATTAGCATATCAGCTACTCGATGGATGTAGTCATCGACGAATAGCACCGCTCATTGTTTATCGACATATTTGTTTGCCGGTGCTTGATAAGCATATCAGATCGATCAATCAAATCGTTCGTTGATGATGCACTAGGATGAAGTCTTCGCCGCTAATGATCACCACGGACGGTCCGTCAAACCCTAATCGACAGTCCGTCACTTCTCTCCTCCCATCTCATTTATATCTCTCCTCCCTCTCTCTTTTTCTTCATTCTCCTCTCCTTCATTTTCTTTTCTTCTCTCTCCTCGATTTATTCTTTTCTCCTTTTGACTTTTCCCTTCAGCTTTCTTTCCTTTTTTCTCTACTTTAAGAGTATATTGTTAGACCTCCCTAAGGTGTTAATTATCTTGTCCATTAATGTTTGATAACAGCTTGACAATGATTGATGATGCTAGATACGTGGACTGCACTCACGATCCTCCTCTGGATGAGATGATTCGATCATTTGGGTTAGTGTCATAAGCTCTATATTGCAGCTTTGGGAGCATATCAATATTTATTCATATCGATATATATATACGTGATTTTCATCTTCTATCCTCATTTGGGTTTGGCTTAGACCATTTGGACTAGTGTATATATATTGTTCGAGTGAAATAGAGGATGTTGGTCATGGTGATTATGTTTTGTTGGTGAGATCCATAGCGTTGTTGCGCACGGAAAGAAGTCATTTGGATTCAACAACGTGTGGATTTGATAGAGTTGTTGATTCTCAATTAAGGAGCAATGAAACGACCTCGATGGACGATAAATCAGAAGATAGAGCAAACAATGCAATAGTCGATGGAGTAGCAACTAATTCACAAAATCGATCACTTTCGTATGGATTTCTCGTAAGAAGACAACTATCAAATGAAGAGATAAAAGAGAATGGAAAGTGACAGTGACCTTAGGAATCAAGAAGAATGCTCCTAGCGCGAGATGATTATACTCCAAAATTGATGTTTCTTCAAGTCAAATTTGTTGATCGTTGTCCTGTTGTGACACGACTCACATGTGTATTTAACGTAGAACTTGTATTGTGTTGTTTTCGTGAACTTTTTCATGTAACTCGCATGATAGCATATTAGGTACCACGTCCACGATTATCTAGGATGTTTGATCACACGATAATAAGATGTGTCAGCTCAGTGATCCGCGGACATTTGTGTCAGTAACTCTTGTTGTCAAATTTAGATATAAGATAGATGGTCGAGGGTTCATGGGTGTATTCTTCTTTGCGTGGTGTTTCGTGAGTGTTTCTTAGTGTTTTGCATGAAGAGTGAGAAGCTATGAGAGTTGCTATGGATGGAGGATTGATCAGAGTCCCAGATCTTTCATTTTCGAATCCGTTCTATATCAAGCTTCACTACATCCATTGCAATCATTTATGACAATGATTCGTTGTCTACTTTGATGAAGACTTCACGAGGAGGGTGATGGACTTACCTACTCAAGTGATCTTGCTGATCATCACATAGGGAGGGAATTGAGACTTGACTGTGTACATCTTACTTTGACGGGTGAATAGACTTGAACTTTCTGACCAATGTCTCTTTCGTCTAAGTTGATATCTGATGTCACTATCGGTGGAAGATCAACCATCGTGCGTGGATCACGAAGAACTTTAGTGAGGAATATTGTAATCAAGTGATGGCTTCTTCATTTTCTTTTGTCGTATTTTTCATCGTAGCTCGATTCAAGGTTATTATCTTAACTTTGTATTGAATCTCGTATATTTTCATATCATTATTATTTCTCTCTTATCGTCCGGTGAGGGTGATTATCATATGTTAAAGTTAGGATCCAAAATATTTTGGTTCAAGCTTTGAAGGTGTGAGGGTGTTTTAGAGTTAGAACTCGATCTATAGTGCCAAGTAGGAGATAAAGTGATCTCTAATATTCTTCTCATTGATCCATTTTCTATCAATCAAGTTCATCTAAGTTCTAAAGACGGTTTTGGAGTTTCAGAGATTTTACCGAAGATCATTTGTGGATTAAGAGATCTCGTTGGAAATCTCTCGAGCTGAGCTACAATCTGGAGAAGAATATTGGTTGATTATGAGCTCTGAGCGGTGTGTTATGATCATCCAAAGTCAGAGGGATCAAATTGGTACTCTGAGTCATGTTTTTGAGTGTCTCGAGAGTTTGAAAGATGATCTTCAAAGAGATTGGATAGTTGACGCCGTGATGATTGCACTAATGTAAATTAGTCCTATGGTTGGATTGGATTTGACCTCAAAATGGTCGTTGAAGTTAGCTGTAACAGTTGAGAGACAGAAGTAAAATTGTTTTGCTTAGATTTAAGGGTTGAGTTGTTCCATGAGCATGGGATCGAATCTCTCAGTGAAAAATTCTAGAATTGGAGTGTGTCTTATCATCTTACTACATGTGAAAATTCAGCTCATTTGGTTAAAAAGAAGTGTTGAGGTCGTGGATTTTAGCCACCGGGGTTTGTAAAGCTCATAAGTTAGCACATATCAAAGACTTTGTCATTTTGGGCAATTGGTTTGGGGTCTGAAGCTGAAAATTCAAAGAGTAATAGTGAGGGATGAAAGAGATTTCTCTGTGAAGTTTGAGACCAGTTGGAAGTTTGAGTTGGGAGCAAGAGGTTGCCGAAGTTCAGATTATAGCGTGCCGAGTTTTGAAAGAGAAGATTTCACTTACATCTCTTGGTTGATCTTGAACAAACGACTTGGGTTTCAAGGTGGAACTTCTTGAAGGTACTCTTGTGAACTAAAGCATATGTTTATCATGTATATATCATTCATGTCCTTAGAATAAGATTGGACGTCTAATTGTGTTATGTGGTGCACATGTGTTACACTTGAGGTCATGTTAGATCAATAAAAACTGAGACAAAGTTAATAGATTGGGTAGTGAAGGCATTAGTATTTCATCGAGTTAGTCCAAGATCTTGTCATATATCTCTACATCCAAAGACCTCGTGTATTTTCAAATCAAACTTCACGCTCTATGACACCATGATGTTACGTTTTTTGTGAATACAAGAACGATCTACTCCTTCATGAGTCCCAAGTTGATGAAGAAGTTGAGCTTGTCTATCAAAAAACATAGAAGCATGTTCATGTGTGTATCAAGGACAAGATGTACCAAACTTCTGAAGTGGTCTTGGACGTTGAGTATGAGAAGTCAAAGTTCTCAAAGAACTTCACGTTGTATGAGAGGATGACATCCATGCGATTTTGGCAAACATGTTCTTGGATAAATTAGAAACGCAACTCAAACAAAAACTTTCAATGTTGAGCGTCAAAGTTAAAGAGCGAAAGCTTAGAGTGAGGATGATCCGAAAAATATAAAAGAATTGATGAACTTGCTATGAATTTGATGAAGTACTTATAATTTTATACAAGTGGTAAATCCTGGTCTCCAGCGATCGAAAGGCTTACGTTGCACACGTCCCTCGAGTCAGTATCAACGAGGCTGGTAACTTGCTCGGATCAAGTTGTAGACATTTGAAAGTCACTTGGGAGAGGGAAGAGAGCGCGGGTGGGGCAAGCAAAGGGAAGGCACGACAAGGCAGGAGAGGAAAGGAATCTCTTCCTCCGTCCGCCTGTCCGTGTATTGTCTGTCTGCCGCCCTAGAGCAAAGCGGAAGGGCTGGTGGGGTGTAGTGGAACACGGGGACGACGGTTTTCGGTTTTTCGTCGGCTCTGCATCACGACCTGCTGCACTCTCTCTGGTGCATTGTCCGGGGCCGAGGTGCAACCTGCAAGGCAGGAGGAGGGGAAAAGGTGCTGCTGTATGAGGAGGACGAGGGAGGGAGGAAGGCGTGGCGGGGTCCTGCCTTTCCTTTCATTTGTGCGAGCGAGCGAGCGAGCGATCAAGGAGCGTGCGAGCCAACACGCAGCGCAAAGCCAAGCGAAATGGGAGTTTGTTCTGGTAGGGAGTTGAAACAACAACGTACCATCACATCTGTGATCTCGAAGCACATCAATTCGGATTAAAATTTGTAAAGAGAAATCGCAGAGGACAGAGAGCTAGGGAGGGAGGTGCTCGGGGCACAACAACGCTTTGTCTCACTTGTCTCCGCCTACCCCGTCGCCAGCTCTCCTGTCTGTCTGTTTTCCATCGGAACTCGTAGGAAGGTGGGGAGAATAATTGGTGTTCTTTTAAAATTCGTTTCCGAGTTGGCGCTCCTTCCTAGTCCCGAGCGAAATTGGAGGTGGTTTTCTTCATCTCTACCACAGCCCGGAATCGACTTCAGTGTGTAGATCTGGTCGTAGTCTCTGGATCCATCCCGCAGAGTTTAGGATCGCTTGCGGTTCTTGATCGCTACTGGTTGGTCAGTCTTCCTTGTATGTCTCAAGTGGTAACGCTGAGGCCTTAGCCGACGCTCAGAAGAAGCCAGTGTGGGAACTGTGAGCTTATCTTGCGATGCTTGTAGGTGTTCGGAACCGTAATTGTGCAAAATTGTGCGTTGACGATGCTTGTACTGCGCCGATTCTTTCCAGTTTGATGCTGGATGATCAGTCTTAGCTAATGCCCAGCCGGTAATGACGACGGGTATCCTCCTCGTTTTGTATATCTGTGTTCCCTGTTTAGTCCTTGGAGGGTGTAGTTTTTGACTACCGAAAGTTGCTTATCGAAACGAGCGACAAATGTTGTCTATTGGTCTCAATATTCTCCGTACCAGCCAGTATACATAGGTATGGTATCTCTGTTCTGCTCTCTCTGTCCTGCGTTGATCGATTTACTGTCAATCCTTCAAGAATAGCTGAGACTTTCACTGCATACCCCGTCAATGAACTGTTGCTCCTAATGCCTTTAGTGACCACCGCGACCAAGCAGACCGAAAAGAAATACCTCCAGATCAGAACCCAAACTGAAAAGGGGAGGGTTCCATACATTATACACCGACTGATGCAGGGAGCTCAACTGGGAGAGGATAGTGGTTTAAGAAATTTCAAGTGTCAGTTTTCAGACGGTCATTTTCATTTGAAAAGAGAAACAGAATCTGATAACGATACATTTGCGCCTGTTGAAACATGGCATTCTGAACCTGGACGATACACGAGAGAAGTATGTAACCCTAAAATATTCCAGGGCATGAGATTAGAAATCTACTTCGGTGGACAAAGACATAAGCCGGACAGCTCTATTACTAAATACATGGAAGTGAATTTCTCGAAGGCTGCCAGACTCAAAGACCATACGTTTTGGCAGTTCCATGAACATATTCAGGTGATTTTTCTTCAGTTGACAAGGTTTCTGGTTCCCTCCAACTTAATTATATTTACTCATGTCGACTGTTAATAATAACTGTGACTCATGTAGAACTGCGTTCACTCATTCTCATTATAAAAACTCCCACGGGGCCAGAGTCGGACTTCGTTTTACAATTGCAATTTATATAGTATACAGTATAGCGTTCGGAATATACAGTTAGCGTTCGGAAGGAGAGGCCATACAAAGATCTTGAATGTGTGTATTGACACCCCCCGCTCGATGGTTCAGTTCGAATTTCCATTTTTGTCCAAAATACAACCCTCCAATACGTTTCAGTTATAGCGTTGATGTTTGCTGTTACATGTTCTTTAAATCAGGACTACCTAGACACCGGAACTGATGACTCTGTTCCCGGTTTTCAGTACGGAGAAAAGAAGTTCTACGGACTACTCGCAGCAGTTCAGCGGAGGCATTTGGTTATGGAACTTATCGTAAATGTTCGCAAACCTAAAAAGTTCGTAAAACTTGATCGATGTGAGTGCAGCCTTAGAGGGAAGAATTTTCACTGCTGCTAGGCAGTCAAGCTGGACACAGACAGACAGTCGGACAATCCCGTAAATGTTTGCAAACCTAAAAAGTTCGTAAAACTTGAACGATGTGAGTGCAGCCTTAGAGGGAAGAATTCTCACTGCTGCTAGGCAGTCAAGCTGGACACAGACAAACAGTCGGTCTCGATACTTTCCTGCAGTCGACCGGTGAAGAGCAACTATTTTGCTCTGTTCAGTTGGCTTGCTTCCTTACTTCCTTCAGTTCGTCTCTTCGTCTTGTCTTCAGGCACACTAAACTCTTTCCGTGCACCCGGCTAGGTTCTCCCTCCCGGCTAGGTTCTCCCTCCTCCCCTTCATGCTCTCTGGTATGTTCTCAGATTTCCCTTGTATTGTAGAGCCTATCAACAACACAAAATTAACCTCGTTCATAGGTGCGCAACTTTTGTCAACAAAAAATTTGAGGTGCATGCAGATGCATTTCCATCCAAACGGATCTTAGTCTTTCCGTCAAAGGGATTAACTAGAGAGTGAGAGAGATTTTGGCGAACTACATGGCTACCACTCAATAGCTACCAGTAGGGCGCCTTTTTGTTATAGTCAGTCAAAAGAGGTGTGAAAGCATGATCCCATATCACGTCCCGTCACTTGTCACATTTCCTAGGAAGTGATTGTGCAAGTCCGTTCGTCGAGTGAATTGTTCTCATCCCAGATGGAACGTGATTTGAAGATGAAGGACAGTAGTTGTTGTCGTCCAAGGATGATGGCTCAGTGCCAGACGCGTGCATGACGTCCAGTTAGACAAGAGCCAGGAGAAGAAAGCAGAGCGATGCTATACATTGCTATTGATGAGTGCCTCGCTTGTCTTGAATGAATCGATCTTGCCTTCACTTGCTAGCAGCAATGGGAGAACACACTTCATCTCATTCCTCTGTTTTTGTTTGTGTTGTGTGTTCTGATCTGTAGCGGCTTCATGTGAGTGATCAAACCACGCCGTCGTTCGTCAGGAAGCGAGGATAGTTAGACAGGCAGATGCTTCTAGAGGCAAGTAGGGATTTGCTCAACCACCTTCAGTAGCTGTCACCAGCTCTGCTCATCAGTTCTCGTTATGTTACTTGTACCCTATGCTGCTTGTAGCATATACCTACTTCTTGATTAGTATGCTGGAAGGGGTTTTGTCCATAGATGTTTTTGTTCAAGCATTTTAAAGCTCTTGAACGAGTGCAGTCTGTGAATATTGTCATTGTTCGTGAAAGCACTGTGACTTGCCATTGTGAATGAGTGAATTTGTATATGAAGAAGGAAGCATGAATTTGGTTCTTGAATGAAGTCATGATTGTGCCTTGCATGTCAATATATGATAAGGTTGAGCATCAGATTCATCGATCCTCGAGGAAAGACGTCTAACACCCACGTAGAAGGACTGCACTTGCAATGGCGTGCCCTGATAACCAATTTGAGGCGGTCATCGGTGAAAAACGGTTTTCAAGAGTCCGACCAGTTGATGACGAGGAGCGGAAAAAACGCATTTTTGACACTTATTCCTACTGCTCGGTTCATTCTCATCCTTAACCTTGATATACATTGCACTGAATGAAGTCATCTCTTACAATTGTTTGAGTCTATCGATCCCAGAACAGTGCAATCGACAGGCAACTTGCTCATGTGTTATTCGTCGTGTTTATCAGTTGGATGTGCCTGGGCTTAACAAGCAGATGGAATATAGCCAGTGGAAGAAAGACCAAGAGGAGGCAGAGAAGAAAGCATATTGTGAGCTCACTGACGAGCGAACGAAGTTGATTTAAGGGTCATGTAGTTGTCATGTACCTAGTGTAGATGTGGATAGGTATTTGCCGCCAACACTATGTTGACGTCAATTTATATCCTTCTATTCTTGGAGGTAACTTCTTTGGGAATATAAGGTATCGTTTTGTAGACGCTGATACTTGGGCATCAATTACCCTGTTCCTGGACATCAAGTAGCCTAAGAAGGCATTCTCATGTGAAGGCTTTCCTCTCTGTCAACTTCTTTTACTATCCTTGTAACTTTACTTACCAAGTTATCTAAGACATAACACACATGACTGCCTGCCATGAAACTGGGAGACCGATGAGCCCAAGCTCAAGAGTCATCCGCTACGCTTTGTAATCACCAGCAGCTTTATGCTCGTGATTTCCAGTTATACAAAGTATTACAATGGTTCTTCTATTCGGTTTCAATGCTGATATTAGTCTACATGTCATGTGGGCGGAAGGTACAGTATCGAGTCGCACGCAGATAATAACAAATATAAGGAACTGGTTGTTTGGTTTGGGTGAAATGAAGCGGTCGTCAAACATATAGGCTGGTTACATCCGTAAGAGAACCGAGTTTTGAAACATGAATTCCACTGTGCAGCTGAATATCAAGACATGAAACTCCGGAATATGAAGTACTATGAAGAACAAGTCAGGTATTTCACCTCCAAAACTGCGTAGTTATAAACTTACACAAACACTACTACGTGACATGACTTTGTCCCCGCTGATACTTCTATTTGGGATTATAATGCATTCTGAGCTTGAGCAGATCCACCTTATAGACAATATAATCTTTACTCCATTGTCCTTATGAAAAGATAGCCGGTGCGCTTTTGTGCTAATAAGTAAGATGCGAGCTCATCAGGATGACACAAGATGCCTGTATTCTATGTCTTTGATGTAACTTGAGCACACTACAAACCTTGTTATCTGAACTCGAATACCATGTGATAGGAAAAGCGAGCATGAGCAAGTTCTGGTTTTTGTTCTGCCTTCTTGTTTCTTCGATAGAAGCCATCGCTGCACCGATGACAAAGCTCTCGAATGAAGTAAGCTATTTCCCAATCATTGCAGACTACGGAGAAAAGAAAACGAGCTGGAAGCAGCTAAAGATTGGACTGAACAACACAAAGAGAGAGTGGCACAGGACGTTTCAGAGAGACTCCATCGAATGCAGATTAATGATAGGGCAAGTACTCTAGACTTATTGTATCTTGCTGTCTCTTAAGAATTCCATGCAAACAATTGAATCAAACCCCGAATAGAAGAGAGAAGCATAATCCTTAGATGCCTACTTATACCCAAAGCTTGTGGATTAACGTAACTACCGTACTGGTAACTCAAATCGCGCAGCTAAGGTTCGTGCATACTTAACTGCGCGTTACTTTTTACATCTGTCTCTGGGTGAGTGAAGAAATCTTTAGAAGTGTCAGAAAATATAACATCTATATGAAAGATATATAGATGTTAATTCTTCAGTAATTATATTAAAAATATATCTCATATTATACTATATTATATTTTTTCAACATGTAAAATTTTTAAATATGTTCTCAACTTGGACAAAAACATCTTACATATGATAGTAAATAAACTAACACTCCGCGCAAGGGTCTGCGCGATTTGAGTTACCAGTACGGTAGTTTGAAGCCAGGTTCGTTTATGTCAATGGGAACCCTCTAGCAAGCTGCTTGGTCTCAGTAAGACGGGAGAACAGAAACAAAATGAAATTTGATACGAGGAGGGACTCGTAGATGAAGTATAAAAAAGTTGGGTTGAATTCAAGAAGTTCCAACCTCGAGAATCTAGATTTTTCGCCATGGCATCAAGAGAGGAAATTGAAAGCATGAATGTGATCAATCTAACATCATCACGGAGGTCGAATACATAAATACCAGACGAGCAAGAAATGTAGTTTCCTGGTGATAGTATGTTTAAAGCAATGATCGTAAATTGCTTATTGATCAATTGCTCCGGAGGTCCAGAAGTTGCTTATACAAAAATGAACGTATGTACTTTTGCAGTATGGACCGTTAACAAGAGATAGATATCTTCAACAAGACATGGAACCGGCGCGGAACATCTCGATTTACAACAAACTACAGGAGTCATGGTGCGATCAAAGCGATAAGAAAGAAGAACAAAGAAAGAAGGATTACGCAGAGCACATGGACTATATCCATAGACAGTGTCTAGCACGCAAGAACATGCGAGAACGAGAAGAATTTGTACGATATCGATACTTTTGTAGAATCTTGTCCCGTAGTCTCTTTTTATTTGAGTGAATGGTTGTACCACGATAGACACCACTGATCCAAAATCGGTGGTGTTGTCTAAGCCTGAAAATTCCATCACAATGAAGTTATATATGCAAATGGACCAAAAAATTTTAGAACCACATAAATCATTGTATCTAAAGGTTTGAGGAGTAATCGAGCACTTTGCTTCCCAACATTAGGATAAAGGTATAGATTACTCAACTTAATTAACTGACTTAAGTAGACCTGGGTCATGTGTGGAGTTGGCGATCACTGGCTCTTTCTCTTTGTCTTCTCAAAAGATCTGTTCATTGATCCGAATAACTTTCCAGCTATCTAATATATTTGCAAACTTGATCTTTTGCCAACTCTTTCAGATTGGAAGGAGAGTATTTGAAGACAATGTAGAACTGATGAAAGGGCAGATGGTCGAGGCTGGATGGAAGGCACAAGAGTAGGTTTATACCCTTCACAATGCTTCCATGAAGGCTATAAGTATTGATGTAATGCCTGGCAGTACTCGATTTTTTTGAGTTCACTAACGTACTACCTCGTGGTACTGTAGGTTCAGATGTTTTCAATGAATTCTTGATATGAAAGACGGTTCTCGGGCATAGAAGAACTTAGACTACTACTGACTTTTCTGTCTATGTTTATAGGGCACGGGAGGAGAAGAGAGACAATCACTTATACCAGATTAAACCGGAGTACTTTGCACAGTTCCAAACACGAAGTCGATGAACTAAAGTTTTACAGGTAAGCGACTTTGACTGGAGCTGGTTCTTTTTGAGTGATAATTAACTAGTTCAGTCGAGCATGTAGCAAGATGATGGTGGGAATGACTGGGCATGTCTAGGTTACCAGACTGGCCTACCGATAGAAGCAGAGACCTAAGAGCAGAATTTCTTCCGTCCGTCGTGAATGTAAAGGTCAGGCAACGGGAAAACGAACTAAGTTACTTGTTTTGATGCTTCAACAACTTTGTTTCATGAGTAGAGTATATATAATGCGGGCATGGTCGTGAACATGCAACACCAGTAAAGTTGAATATACTACATGTCTGTAAAGTTGGATTACTTACTAGATATCAAACTGCAAATTCGTTTGCAGGCTAAGATGAGAGTATTGCAGTTGAGAAGCTCTTTGATGGGAACTCGTCATTTTCGGGAGCTTCAGATAAGCGAGCCACTGTAAGGATAGTCTCTACTATCTACTGGGAAAGAATAAAGTGAATGCTTGTAGCTCCTGTAAATTTCTCGAACTCGCGAGAGATTTCACTATGCTTTGCATATTAATTTGGGTTCTAGGGTTGGATCTCGACCCCCCCAACTGCATCTTCTAAGAAAACTTTCTACCATCACAGGGGCCTATATTTTGTTAGTTTCCTCTCATTGAGTAAAACTTATGTGCGCGGGAATCATTTTATGTGTTCGACCCTTCGGTCCCTTAAATCCAAAGAAATCTCTTCGGAATAAAAAGAGCTATGTACCTCTTCTTATTATCTCGTGCTTTCACGTGTGGAGCTTTATGCAAAGAGAATTCGTGTGTATATATCCTCAGTCAATTGGACTGCTTGCATCTAACAACATTAGTCCAAGGCCATGATCTTTTAAACACTTCATGGAACACTGAAATACAAACAACATTAGCAGTATGTGCGTATCGTGTAGCGAGCTTGTTGTGTAGGGTGTAAGACATGTATACTTCTTTACGACTAGTATAGGGTGGAAGGAGAATAGTTAGAGAATCCCTTTATTTGGTTAAGAAATTACTTTAGCATGGATTAGAGGATAACTTCTCGTAAGGATAAAAGACCTAATTAAGATACTGTATTGAGAAGACTATCGCACCCGAGAGACTTTGAGAACTAGAGAGTGAAACTAAAAGTTAGGATGGAGATTAGTAGACGATGATCGAAGATGTCACCCTAAAAGTGAAAGGGGAAGTAGAACCTGAGGATTATATTGACAGAGAGTAGACAGATTCTACCTGGAACAAAATGTTATCATTATCTCGACAGGTGTTTTTATTATTAACTTGGCACCAAAGCAAGAGAAATTTTTCCACTTAGCACCAAGCAAAAGGAAAATGCTTACAATTTTTGAAAGAGTTATAGGAGTATCTCTATTCAAGTATTATTCAAGTGATACCAGACTAAGCAAAAATAACATATGATTTGTTCTGAATTCCAAAATAATTAATTTGAAAAAGCAATGATACTCATTACAAAGAACAAACTGGAATTAAAAAGTCAAGGTGATGAAGAAAAAGTTGTCCAAGCACAAAGAGGAGAAAAAATGAGCGACGTAATAAAATTAGAAAAGAAGGCACGATTTTCATTTGTTGAAGTAATTATATTTGAATTTTGTAAATTCAGTCTACCACTTAGAATGATATCTGTATTGCAAGCGATGATTTTTATTTTTATTTTGATTTTTCAATTTTTAACCATATTATAGTGACTGAAGAGTAAAATGAAAATTATGTTGTATGGAAATTTTGTAACGAACATTGTATTTGCACAAAACAAAGGCTATATCATGTAGTTTTAGAAACAAAAAATCAATCTCATTGGAACCAAAATAGCCATTTAATCCAGCCGTAAAATTTATACATCATAAACACATATGTTAAAGCTTTTTAAGGTCTCTTGTCCACAGTAAAGATGCCACACATAAGATAAACTTTATTACTATTTCTAACTTGTTGACCATTTTCTCTATATTCTGTATAGAAGTAACATAATGTTTTTCATGCATATTTTGACTTATCTTTAATCTCCTTTTTAAAACCATATGATATTCAAAGAACAATTGTATATACTTCACCTTCTCTTTGATACTATCTTCCTACAAATTTAACTCTCCAACTTTCACATTCTTGGTGGATCAGACTCTGAGATTACTAGATGTTTCTTGGGCGGCAGTTTGAGATATGTCTTGAGCAGCTCTGCGATTTGTTTTACTGAGTCCTCTTTATTCCTCCTCATCGTCGATAGTCCTCTCCCTCAGCAATCAAACTCATGTTCTCTTCGTAAGTTTAATTTCTATAGTGAGAGATATTCATATCTGTCGTCATCGTCATCTCATTCATACCGAGGAAGCGTATTCTCAAGATCATTTTGAGGAAGAGTATTCTCAGCTTGACATTGAGAATCATATCCTAATAATTTTTCAATTGATGATACTCCAAATGAATTTACAGTAGGAGGATCAATGTTGACTCTACTTCCAGATAATGCGTTCATCCTATAGAAATGAAGACATTTCTCATTCAGCTTGTCTTCCAATGTCAAACTAGGCAACATCTCGTCCTCAGTAAGTACACCTCCCGTGCCATCTTGGATTTCTTTAGTTTTCTTGTACATGTCAGCATATCATTCAAATCGCTTTTTCAACTCAACACCGGTGACAACAAGAAAGTCGTTCTTCCCAGAAAGTTGAGCAGCCATGATCTCGAAGGAAGTTGCTTTGCTGAAACATTTTCCAACACCGACTTTGGTTTTCCGTCTTGCTCCGTGAAGTACTACACAGTGTTATGTCTTTTTTCATAATCATCAAGATTCAAACGAATGCGCGCTTTCTTCATCGCTTTAATATTTTTAGGAGCCATTGCGATAGAAAATATATCGAGACTTTTCACACACGGAAATATATCGAGCGAGTCTACAACAGACTTGATCTCCTCACATAGGTTGTTCATTTTCATGCATATATGACTGATCTTCAAACGAAAAAATAATGCTTGAAACAAAATCACTTGCTCCACTACTTCACCGGTTGAATGCTATATTTCTGAATGTGAGTGCTTTGATCCTTCTCGTGCTTACTATCATTCGAAGACATTTAAATTGCGGTAAAGATTTTACTACCTTTAGAGAATAATTCCTCTCAACTTTGAAACCCCTAGTAAATCTCTGAAGTAACCTCTGAATCATAACGGGTAGAACTTTACGAAGTGGGGGAGTAGGACTCTTGTGTGTGCTTTAGGTACTAAAGATGACCGGACCCGCCGTGTCCGACTGGACTTGATGGGCACATGCTCTCTATCGTATGACATACGTCTCCACCACATACATATCAGCTCCACCGAATATGCCACCATGCCTTGTCAATGCCAAGCACTATCTTGAAGTACGTGGTACGGTATCCAATCAACGGTCAGCGCACAATAAGTTTGGGGCAACTCAATCCTTGACCGTAATTATAAAGGACTCGGTGATTTCCGTAAGACCTTTTACAAGTTTATGCCGTAAATTTTAGTATCTAAATTATTATATACTGTAAAGGATCCTCGTAAGTTTTGTAGACATATTTGTAGATATTTTTAGTAAGTTTTATGTACCATCGATAGAAATGATAACGTAAATATTTACATATTCTGCATACTGTTGGAAACTCTTGAATCTAATATTTATATATATTATGCACTCCTTTGCATAGTTTGATATTTGGGACTTATTTTAATCATCTAGTTTTCGTTACGAGTAGAGGTTTCAGTGGCCCTATTTACAGCAATGAGCGTTAGAAATCTATATTGGTAATCTATGTTGGTTATTGATAGCGGGGTTTAGCTTCGATGTTCTTCTTCTCTTCGGAGTGTTGGTTGTTTGGCTCTTCGAGTCTCTTTTTCTCTTATAACACTTGATGGGGTCTTTCCATCCGTTGGCTATTCATTGTGTCGCGTGTTTATGTTTGATCTATGCTGGTTTACGTGAGCTTTGCATATCCGTAAAACTTTGAATCGGATATCTAAAGGATGTTCTGTCCACGAGGGAGACGTGGACAACCCTAATAAAATATAAGAAGTATGAGACGAGTTTAGTGAAAGAGTTCAAATTAACAAGGTGGAACCTAGACGGTTATGCTGTAGCAATCGCAGGTTATATAGCTTTTCTTCCCAAGAGTCTTCTGGCATTTCTCCTTTTGTTACTCGTATGGGGCGAGTACCCTCCCACGTGCAGTAACTGTAAACGAGTAGATAATGTTCAACTTTGGAAAACAACTAAATGCTGCACTTGCCATAATCTAATAAAACAAAATACACTGTATGACAAAATAACTCCTCATTCTTTCTCAGGTTTCATAACCAATCAACGGATAATAAAGAAGCATGAAACCCTTAAAACGACAGAAACGACAGACTTTGCAGAGCTTTTTCTTTTATTTTTATATTTCTTTTTATTTTAAAGAAGTGGTGGCGGTACACCCGTAGAACTTTATTAAATAAAAAGAACGTAACATGGTAGGAGTCCCGAACACAACTGTGAACCAGGACAAGGAAACCACCGAAGAAAAGGCTGAGGCCAAGCCAGGCCGATCTAGGACACCCATGGGGAAGGCGAATGGGAATGGGTTAGAGTATCTCCACCGCGGTTCTTTAAAGACTCCCGTACCCAGTTAGGGAGCCAGTTATGGGAAAACTTTTTCACCCGATGTTTATACTAATTTTTAATGTAAAGAATTCTGTAAAAGTTATCGTGATTCTTTAATTTTAAAATTGTAATAAATACCCTTTAATTCTATATTAAATCGTTTGAAGAACAATTTTTGGTAGTTTTGAGAAAGTTAGAGTTTCTGATATTTAGAGATCCATTTAAAGAGTGTGATGGAGAAATTAATCCCTTAAAGATAAAGTTCTTTCACTCTTCATCTATAAATTAGAGATAAAGATGTCTTTATCTCTATACGGGTGGGGATGCTCTTACAAGCCACGTAGAATGGCGAGAGCAGAAAAGAAACGCAAGACAAAGAGCCAGCAGAGTTTTAACACCTGAATGTACAGAATGTATGAAGATTTTTCTTGTTACCTTAGTAACTGAGTACTAGCTTTTAGTTTCTTTTCTAATAAGCTTTGAAACTCATGATCAGCCTGACAGAATGAGTTATATATAACACACTCTTTTGGCACTGCAGCAAAGCAGTATGTTCAAAGTTCACATACAGATTCAAGCTTGATAGTGATTGTCTTCTGCTGCGAAAGCACTTGTCATAGTTGCTATGGGGACTAGCGTCGTTTCATGAATAATATGCATGCAACTTAACTTTAGCTTTCTCACGGCAAAGACGAAGAGATCGAGGAAATAGGGAGCGAATTGAGGATGGAGATTCTGACTAAGAATCTTCTCTGCTTTATGTTATAAGAAGTTGTCTAAGTGTTAAATCTAAATCTTAGACAAAGTAATTAAAGTAATTATTTTTTATTGATTTTTATGTTTTAAATGAGTATGCAGAGCAGCGAAATTTGTTAACATAACCCATAAGGGTAGCGTGAAGGAACGCACTTCAGGAAGTATAAGTCCGGGTACGAGTTCACATAAATAAGTGTTACATCTTTTCTAACTTGGGAGAAACATGCGATGCAATGAATAGCCAACTGATGGAAAGACCCCATCAAACATTACAAGGGAAAGAAGGACCCGAAGAGCCAAGCAACCAACTCCCCGAAGAGAGAAAAAACACTAGTTCTAAAGTCACTTATCGCTCTTAAAATATCACACAACGGTAAATCAAAACTCTTACATACAACAGATGTAAATGAAATAACATTCCAACTTGGAAGAGGGTGAATAAGTTGAATGAATCTACAACATACAAACACTCATCGCTACTGCACTCACATTTCAATTTGCTCTTAATTTATTCGGTGCAAGAGCGAAAAAGTTTCATAACAAGTTTGATGTTAAAATGCCAGGTGATAAACCGAGTGACAAGACAACTCAACAAGTAAACTAGTCAAGTGGGATGTAGACAAGCCAAGTAAGATGATGACTCACCCAATTGAAAAGCTTATAATTTCTTATTGCCTGAAACATGAATGTACCTTTTCATATTTGCAAAAATCTCTTGCCCCCTTTCATATGTCAGTGTCATTATTATTTCATGACACTGACTTATGAAAATAATTCGCTCACAAGCAACGAGTGAATTGAACTGAGAGTACTGTTTCTATTATGTATGACATTTACAAGCACGATGTGATTTGCATTTTCCTATCATGAACTAATCATCAATAAACTACAGTGAATGTACATGAGATAGTGACTATGAGATTTGATGCTTAATCATCATTCTTCGTGAACAACCTATTCCTCTCAAAGATGACAATATTGAAACATTTTCCTTAAAGAAAATTACAGGATTGATAAGAAGACTTAAGTCCGGTATGTAAGATTGTGTCAAGAACTGCAAAACGTATGTAGACATTCGATTCAAAAGTGTTTCAAGGTGTATAAGAGATCACATTTATAGAAATAGACTCATCTACATTGTAAATCTAATGATAGTAAATTTTACGTATCGCCTCTAGAAACTTTGTAAGTTTGTAAAAAGTTGTACGAAAATTACCGGAATCTTTTACAACCAAAGATTATCTATACTAAATATCAGAACATCGAGAACAAAATAGAAAACAACATGTTTATCAATCATCAACCCATTTCTCAACGATGAGAGAGATGGGTTGACTCATCTGCCAATCAAATTTAGCTTTTATGGAACTCGGGTAAACCCCGTAAAACTTTGTCGTAAATTTTATGTACCACCCCCAAAAGGTGGTACATAAAATTTTATAATCACTGGAGATAATATAAAGTATGCAGTGTATACTTGTAAATGATAATTCCTCAACAACGTTGAAAATAATTGAATCGGATGATTATAGACGTTATGTAGTCTTTGACAAAACTTGACAGTTTAGACTTACGTTTTCTCATTTGGATCTTGTAACTTTTGCTACGGGAAAGGTTTGAGTGGTCACTCAAGCCATGGTTACAGTCACCTCTGTAAAATATTTTACTCAATTACATAATTTTTTTTACATCTTTGTATAAAGGTTTTACATGTTCTCTTATAATTAGTAATGAAAAATTGCACCTCACGTGCACTTCAGAAACCTATTTGAGGTTACAGGTATCCACTGATCTAAACTCCCATTTCTATAAACTAGGTACATTAAACGTTTATTTACTTTGACTTAAGTACTCCTCTAACCAAATCTATGGTCCTAGGTGTGAATGGCCCTAATAGAACTAAATTTTACATAATTGCTTCACGTATTACGATTCTCAGTTACCTACGAATCTTGAATGATGAGTAAGACAAAAAGGCGACGCCTCACCAAGAATCAAAATCCAGAGCGATGCAAATGAGACAAAGGAAGATCCAAAATTACGTTATTGTCTTATCTAGAATATCGTGCAAATATCTACCACCTCCTTAAACTTGATTCCGGATGAACAGGAGTTTCTTCTCCTAACCTCTGCTATAGCAAATGCATATATAAGAGCATCTCCACGGGAACACTGTAAATGCCCCTGCATTGTAAAGAATTCCGGTAACCAGTCGTTTCCTTGGTGTGTTTTCCCGCGAATCATGAGAAAGTAGGTTTTCTCACTCATGGCATACTCATTCTCTTCCCCGGAGTTCATCCAGCATGCATATGTACAAAAAGTCCACTTCCAACGAGGTGTGCTTTCTACACTTCGTTGCATAATATTCACAATATTTCTTTAAATTTTTAGACATTATGAGACTCCTTTAATTTTTATTTAGTATAGATCGTCTGATCTGAATAATAAATGAGACTCTTTTAATTTTTATTTAGTATGGATCGTCTGATCTGAATAATAAATTCATGATGTATTCTCTGTGGTTCGAACCCGAGACGTGCAGATCCATACACTAGAACCGTACCTACTGCGTTATCTTCGCTATGAGTAATAACACAAATACATTCAAATATAGGTGTAAAAGGACAGACAACAACACGTGAAGTAGGTATGGATTTCAAATAAGTGCACCATAATACTTTTGGACTATGAAATCTCTCCATTTTCGGAAGTCGCTCTAATGCCTACTAGTCGCCGCCTGCACCAACCAAGAAAATACGCGCTCGTTCCGCTTGGCATTTTCCCGCTCCCGGCCGGAAGTACGCTTTGCCCGCATAATCACTGTATGAAATAAACATACAGTGATTATTCACTGTATGTTTATTTCATATATCATCTCGGTACACATTCGTGCTAAATTTCAATTCAATGTGAAGAAAACGCATGACGGAAGAAAACTGAAAACTGGATCTTCCCGGGCCGTTTTCTTTATTCGGGTGGAGATTTTCTATGTTCACTTGAGCACGGTTCTGTTCATTGAGCACGGTTCTGTTCATGTATTACAGTGTTCTTGTTTTTCCAGACATAGTATTTTATTTTCACGACGAATCTGATCTCTTCTTCTAGTACTCTAATTAGATTTTAATTCTTGAACTACACCTCTATTTGATGGAGGTCTAAACATGAACTTTTAGGAAGGGTTTTTTCGGGGTTTTTCGGAACCAAGCAAATAAAGTACACGGTGAAGAGAATAAAAAAATATTTTTTTCTAGCCTTACACCCGCACCGGGGGTCCACCGGAGAAACCTGTCTTTCACAAATTGCCGACATATCAGAAGAGAACGAACTTCAAGATAACTGTGCTCAATTGCTAAACCGTTCTATGGGTTCAGTTCCGTACTGAGGAAATGCTTATTTTGGACTGTGACTGTTTTTGAGTGAACGACCCAAATAAGTGAGGAAAAGGTTCCTCAGAAGTCAGAACATGATCGAAAAAGCTTGCTGAAAAAGCTCGATACGTATGAGTATACGTAATGAGTGTCGTGATTAACAACACTCAGATTCTCGCAGTAATTTACTTGATCAGGCCCCCAGAACGAATCGCGGACTTGATCGGACCCCTCTACTAAATCCCTTCTTGATCGGACCCCCAACCTGCCACAGCCCGTAAAACAAGTAACTGTGCCATGTCAGAGTACAGCTCGGATTCGAAATAGAGGTAACTGTGCCATGTCAGAGTACAGCTCGGACTGTATATGTCATGCTTACAACTGAAGTGTCGGAAATGTTTTCCGGGAAAATTTGAAAACTTATCCGCGACAACACAGTGACCAATTTCCCTCTTTATTCGGCGAGGGGTAGAAATTCGTCGACTGATACTTCGGTTGTAAATAGAGTGCGACGGGGTGTAGTTAGGAAGCATTGAGTGCATACACTTAAACGATGGAGGATGTGCAATCTCCTAGTACTGAAGAGGAGAGATGTCTAGATGGATTATATTTTGAGGATATTGACAGACAGGAGTTTACGTTGGATGCCAGGACCGATGAAGAAAGAGACTTGAGCATACTAGATCAATGGCGGCTACAAATGTCACAAGCTCGAGCTGATGACCGCGTGTTGCAAGGAAGAACATTAGAGTCATTGCGTGATGCTGCAGGCAGATTGAAGTTGGGAGCGGAATTCTCATCCTTCAAAGATTTTGATTTTGCTGTTGATAGCTGGTGTTTCCTTCATAGTAGAGCAAGCCAAAAGGCAAAATCGAAAGAGAATTATAAGCTGCGGACATGCAGGTGGGGTGGCAGCGCGCGCTGCCGCAAAAGTGTCGAACAGAGAGGAGAGATAAATAGAGCGGCGGAAGGAGATATTCGCAATAGTCAACCACGCAGCTTTCATGAGTTCTCTCAGAGACAAAGACAACGCCGGCGACGAGATGATCAAGAAGCAAGCTCAGTCACACCAACACCAACAGTAGATCGAAGGGTGCCGGAAAATGGTCGCTGTGGAGAGAAATTACGATATTTGACTGCGGGGAGAACCATCTTCTATGGAGGAGGTTCTATCGTCGGAGAGGTGTTAAATCAATGCAAATGGAGAATCAGAGCACAAAGAGGAAAATTCAGTGCGAAAATCACTATCACTGTTTGCAATCTAGAACATACTTGCCCGGCACACATGGCTTATTGGCGTGGTCCTGCATCAAATTCAAAGTTTCTTGCTACTGTTCTATGTAATAGAGTGGCGATTGATCCGCATACACCTATTCGTAACTTGATGGAAGAAATCCGAACATCTTTCAACAAGCGAGCACCATATAATCAAGTATGGAGAGGTAGAGAACATTCGCGTGACTGGTTAGAAGGTAACCAAGCCGTCTCGTTTCACTATATTCCATCCGTGTGTAGAAGGCTTAAAGATGTAGATCCTGAGTGTGTAGTAGATTGGGGAACATGGGAGAATCACCCAACAGTTTTCAGCAGGTTCTTTGTGTGTCCAAGTGCCACCCGTAATGCATATAGGTTTTGCCAGAGAGTGATCTGCTTAGATGCTTGTCACAGTAAGAGCCGAAAATTTCCATCTCAGATTTTTTTAGCCACGGTGCTTGATGGCGCAAACGAAGCTATCATCCTGGCATTTGCAGTAGCTCCAAGAGAAGATACCTCGAATTGGACGTGGTTCTGTGGTCTACTGCGTGAGTCGATACATGGGATTTTATCACCCCAAACTGTTATAATCAGTGATCGACAAAAAGGTCTTGAAAAAGCCGTTGCTACAATATTTCCTGACACAAAATATGGGCACTGTGCACAACACATTCGCATCAACGTGCGTACACGCTTTGGGAAGGATGCTGAGCAGCCGTTTTTAGCATGTCTTTATGCCCGAACTCGTGAAATGTAAGTTTTTACAAAAAGATTTCTTATCCGCTATCGTTCTATTTGTATGAATCATGTCTGCTTCACTAACCTGGTTACTAATTGAGTTAATTATGTATGAATGCAGGTACGACAATGTCTTGAGCAAGCTGGCTGATTCTGGAGAAAGAGGCAAACAGCTAGGAGAATACTTACGAGATATCGATCCAGCGAGATATAGTAGGTGTGCGTTTCCTTTACCACGTTATGGAAAGGTTACTTCTAATGTTGCAGAGAGCATGAACAATGCTCTGGGACAAATTCGATGGAATGCACCTCTTAAGATTCTACTCGATCTTTGGTATTACATTATGCAGCAATTTACGAAGCGAAGGACACAGCTTCGACTAGAGACAAATTTGTTAACGAAATTCGCGAGACTCAGGTTTAATGAGAATGAGCAGGCTGCTGAAGGTTTTCTCTGTCAAATATCGAGCCAAACTGAGGCCACGGTTCGTTGTCATAGAACTGGAAAGAGTTATGTTGTGAAACATTATGTAAACGGTAGAGGTACATGCACTTGTTTGGAGTATCAAGAAATGGCTTGGCCATGTGGTCACGTGATAGCTTTCGACAGAGAGCTCGGAGAGAGTCCAGTTACACGAGTAGATTCAATTTGGTACAGTTCTAGTCTTATTTCAATTTATGGTCATTCATTTCTGCCTGCTATGACAACCGATGACTTAGAACCAGTGTGGACTTGTGGACCACCTCCCATAGCTAAGCGTATCGGGAGACATAGAGTAGTGAGGATAGATAATAATACTCAGTTCTCACAAGCGAGAGCTACCACTGCAGCTGAAGCAACTGATGATGCAGCTGAAGCAACTGGTGATGCTGACGAGAACAGAGCTGACGATGGAGAAGCAATTTCAAGAGGCGGAGTCACTATTGAGAACATTTTTCCTTTACATGACATGCAGGTGAATCATTTTCCAAGTTCGGATTTGGCTCATAGAAGGAGAAGAGTAGTTTCAGTGACTGATCCTTCATCATGTGACCAATTAGGATCACAATCTCGATCTAGATTAAGGAGTTGCAGTAGGTGTAAGCAACAAGGACATAACAGACGGACTTGTCATGGGCAACAACAAGTAGTTAATGAACCCATTACTTCTCTTCCAGTGGTGGAGGACGATATGTTGGGTGAGGATGAGAACGAGGTAATCTTCACTGCATCTAGTGGTGATGAAGATGAGGATGAAGTGTAACTAGTTCAAGCTTCTGTGTACTTTCAAGTATAGCGTAATATAGATACTGAGCTTCATATGGATTCAAAACTATGAAACTATCAATATTGTTTGACGATTAACTATGTAACAATGTTGGACGATTATTGTAACGATGGATATTAAGACATGTTGCTGGTATGCTTCGTCTCATGTTTTACAAAGCATTGTAGAATCGAGTCTCCACATTTACTGTAAACTTCATAATTTGCAAACGCTATGAAGTGGTGGCAGCTTTCCATATCAGCTTGGAAACCAATTCATACCCACTCTTATAAAATATTAGCAGCGTCATGTAACATCAAAATCACACTAAAACTCCCAAACACAAAATCTAATAAAAAACAAGCCAAAACAATGAGAGGAGAGGGAGGGAGGAGAGGGAGGAGACGAGAGGTGAGAGCGTGGTTTGAGAGGAAAGAGAGTTAAGGGAGAGGAGAGGAGAGTTATACGAGAGCCAAGAAGAGAGGAGAGTTAGTGAAGAGGACAGTGCATCGTGTGTGTGGAGCGCGTGGAGTGCGAAAGTTATGTTTTTTCTTGAGTGAGTTTTGAATTCGAAGTTCCTATTCTGAGCGATTTCATCGCTGTGATGAGAACTCGAGGAGTTGGACGTGGTCGAGGTCGAGGTCGAGGCGATGGGAGAGGACGAGGTCGAGGCCGCGATGGAGTCGCGGGAGAGAGGAGAGTTCGAAGAGATGAATCCTGTGAGATATATTTTACATCCAAGTGTTTGTTGAAATCTGTGTTTGTTTGTGTGTTTGTTGTTTGTTTGTGTTTCTGTATCGATTTGAAATGGTTGTTAGGTAGGCGAAACAGGCTGTTTCGATGCATTTGGTAGGTTAGGGTTAGCGAAACATGTTGTTTCACCGTAGTTTTGTTATTGACAGTGGGCGAAACATATGTGTTTCGCCTCGCGGGGAGAAGGTACCCCTTCCCCGTGTTATGACAATGGACGAAACACATGTGTTTCGCCTCGCGGGGAGAAGGTACCCCTTCCCCGTGTTATGACAGTGGGCGAAACACATGTGTTTCGCCTCGATAAATAGTCGGGAAAGAGAAACCCCTTACCCTCGAGGCGAAACAGACGTGTTTCGCCTCGACAGTGGGCGAAACACGTCTGTTTCGCGTCACAGTGGGCAAAACATACGTGTTTCGCCCACTGTAATATATCGGGGTAAGGGGTACCCCTTACCCCGATTATTTACAGAGGCGAAACAAACGTGTTTCGCCTCGCAGTGGACGAAACACGTCTGTTTCGCGTCACAGTGGGCGAAACATACGTGTTTCGCCCACTGTAATATATCGGGGTAAGGGGTACCCCTTACCCCGATTATTTACAGAGGCGAAACAGACGTGTTTCGCCTCGCAGTGGGCGAAACATACGTGTTTCGCCCACTGTAATATATCGGGGTAAGGGGTACCCCTTACCCCGATTATATATCGAGGCGAAACAAACGTGTTTCACCTCGCAGTGGGCGAAACACATCTGTTGCGCCCACTGATGGATATCGGGGTACTTTTACTAGACTAGTTTGTAGTTGGTGTGTTATAATATTTTTGTTTCTAGCGGGTGTGGCATTGGAGAGTATGAAGGAAGGACCTTCAATGTTCAAGTATTCTCACGAAGAGGACGAGAGATATCATTTGAAGTGGTGCTGGGTTTCGAGAGATGAAGTGGAGAATTCATTGATGGGAGTGGAGGAAGAAGCTCTCGCTCGACTAGGATTACTTGTTGCTTTCTCCTTTGACTTTCCTCCTCCGGATGTAAGTAGTCTTTTTTATGTAACTTTGGTTGGATGCATATACTCCCTTTTATAGTAGAGATGTTATTTCCAGTACTTATGTTAGTTAGTTAATCTTGTATATCATTGAGGTTGTTTATTCTTTTGTAATGGATTTGCAATTCTTTTTATATGGTTAGATTGTTTATTTTACAGGTTCCATTTTGTATAGAGTTCATCCAGTCATACGATGAGGAAAATCATCGTGCTATTGTACAAGGCCACGAGATAGTGTTGGATGAGTCGGTTTTAAGGGAGTCACTAGTATTACCTATGGGAACAACCATCCCTCGTCCTCATAATGTGAAGAGGAGCATGATAGATGATTGGTTTCCTCAAAAAGATGAGAAGGGAAAGAGATATTTATTGTGGATGTGTGAGTATCCGGAGTGGAGACCCGTTTTCCAGCTTATCAATTGTCTCTTTCTGGCTAGACGACGGCCAAGAGAAGTACATGGTCATTTAGCTTTGTACGTCAAGACTAAAGTAGAGGAGACGACAGAAGATTACGACTGGACGGAATTTATTTTAGATTCCTTGGATACTGAGATCTCTTCTATCAAAAAGCATATGAGCAAAGAAAGATTAGTGAGACATCCAGAGACATGGGTAGGTATCATCTTGACCCATCTGATGATCCACATGGGTATACTTCCCGAGGGAGGACGAGTGGATTCATCTCGACAACATCCCTTATCATCGAGTAAGACCTTTAACTTCTTGTGAGAGTATTGTCTTTGGTTTCTTTTACTTATGTTTTAATGATTAGTCTTGAATATGTAGTGTTTTAACTCACATGTTTCTTTGATGATTTCAGATCGAGCAGAGTCTTCTTCTCATGGTCAAGACCCACAGTCTTTGCAGCATGTTACTCCATCATCAAGTAAGCCTATAGCAATTAAGGGTTTCAGGTTCCTTTTTTGTTTCATGAACTTTATGATAAAGTTTATATTATGTTTAAACTCTCATCTCTCATCATGTAGTGTTTCCAGATCCTGCTGTGCAGTCTTCCTCTCCTGGGCAAGATCCTCAATCTTCTCATCATGTTACTCCTTCGTCAGGTAAATATATTATAGTTTAAAGTGTTTCTAGTTAGAGTTTACATATCTTTTGATTCTTTTCAACTTGTTTCTTTAGTTATAGATTTGTTTTATCTTTTATGATGTGTTTAAATATATTTAACTTTGATCCTTTATCTGCAGATGATGAAGCTATTCTCATAGCGAGAATTAATCAACTCCATGAAGCCATAAAGAGGAGGGACGCTGAGCTTAAGTCCAAGAACAACGAACTTGAGCATTTGAACTATCAACTCATGGTAGTGAAAGAAGAATTGACCACTGTACGAGCTGCAGAAGAGTTCTATCCTCGTCTAGTCTTTCCTACTGCAAATCGACGTAAGACCTTAATCCTCGACTTGAATGGTCTTTTGGTACTAGTGGGAAGAAACGAACATGAGTTGATGCCTGCACGTGAAAGAGGATATGTAATACACACTACATCGAAGCCGTTTATATGGTACGTGGCGAGACGTGGAGTGAAGCAGTTTTTAGAAATCTGTCTAGATAAGTTTCATGTCATCATATGGACTTCTCGGACGATGTTAAACACTGCGACTTTATTACGTGCTATGGAGGATGCTGATTATCTACCTCCTGGAGTGGCAAAAGGGAAGGTATGAACTGTTCTCGAGTTTGAACTTCTTCTTTTAAGATCAACTTATCAATATCTTTGTTGTATTATATGTTATATGTTTGAGCTAAGATATATATCCTAATCTCGGTTTTTTTTCTTTCTAGGTATGTCAAATTTTTGCTCAAGACATGTGTTTCAAATACAAGACGGTGAGAGAAGCTGCCTTTGGGAACCACTTGTACTTGAAAGATTTTACACAGCTTCATCATCGCAACTTGAGCACTAGAGACGTATTATTGGTGGATGATAGTCCAGTGAAAAACTGTACTAATCATCCTTTTAATGCTATACATCCTCCTCCCTTCTCTCCTTTCACTATGGATAGTGATAGAGAATTGTATCTAGAAGCCACTTTGTTGCCTTGGCTTCTTCGTTGGGGTGTTAGTCCAGAGGCAACACCAGCTTATGTAGAGAGCAGATATTCGCAGGTTTTTGGTCAAGATCCATTTGTAGCTCTTAAAAGCTATTGGACCAATATTACCCAGGAGGAGGTAAATATTGTATGGAGATCTGTTCCTCATGGAGTTTGTATGGATCTCTATCCTAAACTTCGATGAGAAACATTACTCTTTTTGAGGAAGTCCATAACTTTACCTTGTAAACAGTTATATTTTGTAATACTTACTTCCTCGTGTTAAGCTACACTACTTAAAGATATTGTCCTTCTGTAAGATATTATCCTTCACTGTTACACTAGTTTAAAGATTGTCCTGTGAAGAGTTGTTTGAGGAAAAAGAGAAGAACACAACAAGAAGACGTCGTGTGTAGGGTTCGATTAGGAGAAGCTGTAGGTGAACATCGAGCGAGCTTAAGAATACGCTACAAAGCGAGACATGCGTTTCTGGAAAAGAATCCAGTACTGATTGAAGCCAAGTACACATCATGGATACTCGGCTCCAAACAGTTCTGGATTCTATTCCATTGTACTCAAATTTGATCATATCGGGAGCACGTTACAAAGAGAAACATGCGTGCACGCTACAAAGAGAAACATGCGTTTCTGGAAAAGAATCCAGTACTGATTGGAGCCGAGTACACATCATCGATACTCGGCTCCAAACAGTTCCGGATTCTATTCCACTGGACTCAAATTTCATGAATATCGAGAGGAAGCAAATTGAGAGGAAGCAAATTTTCCGATTTCAAGATATCTCAAGCTTCTAAATCGGCTGGCTTGGCCGGGAGGAAGCAAATTTTCCGTTGGCCGGGAGAAGCAGTACGTGGACATCGAGGTTAGACGACGAATAGTTTCCATGCGGATAAAGAACTTCCATGAGCAGTTTATTTCTTGCACTTGCTGCAAAGTTTATAAAGCCATATGAAAAATCGCTACAAAGCTACTTACAAATAGTGAGTTTTCGCGTCCATAAGGGTTTTTGGTTAACTCGATAACAGAGGGCGAAACATCGTGTTTCGCCCTCGGGGTAAACAGAAAGTCGACGACACAAAGAGTAAACTGTTACGAGGCGAAACACTCCATGTTTCGCCTCGTGACAAGGCGAAACATGGAGTGTTTCGCCTCCGAGTAAACTGTCGAGGCGAAACACTCTCTGTTTCGTCTCCGACTAAATGTCGAGGCGAAACATCGTGTTTCGCCTCGTGACGGGGCGAAACATCGTGTTTCGCCCTGTAACGAGACGAAACACGAATACATCAGAGGGCGAAACATCATGTTTCGCCCTCAGGTAGGATTGTACCTGCGAAACATGTATGTTTCGCCTACCAATTGAGCGAAACATACCTGTTTCGCCTCCTTAACTAGCAATATTACTAGCTTCTTCTCGAAAGCATGCATGAGTTTGAACACTGTATGGAATTCAAAACTTTATTATATGATCCTTTTACACTTACAACTCTTTCAGTTTTCGTAATGCCTCTACTAATTCTAACAGTTCTTCTTTTTCTTGGCGTCTGAGCTCTATTACAGCATGTAAATCCCGAGCAATACCTTCTAAGCTCTGTTCAGTCTCTTCTGATTTTTCAACCAGGGCCAGTACTCGATAATGTAAGCGTTCTATCTCAACAAGCTCCGCAGTATTACCCACTGTGGACATTTCACTTTCTATTGAAGGATAAAATGTCACACTATCCATAGCAGTGGCAAGATCTTCTATAGCGTCTTCGAACTCATCTAACTCCTCTACCTCCTGCTCCACATCGAACACGGTAAATCGATTCTGCTTCGAATTCATACCTATTTTGAATCGCCATTTCTTTCTGCAGACAGCATTGAAAATGCTATCTTGTTCATCAGAAGATAATTTCTCGAACTCTTCCGCAGTGATCCCTAATAGTTTCTCTCCAATACTCCACACAATGGCTATAGGTAAGGCTGCTTCTGGACGATCACTTACACTATAATCGATCAATCCTAAATGAAAACGATATTGCCTTTTACTTCCCCTCTGACCACAAGCATGCCAAGCTTTCCTACTATCAGACTGCGAGTGATTGAAATATAACACCTTCCTTGCCGAGCTTGACGAGATTTGTGTCTGTTCTGTCACTTGCTTGAAACACCCTGGAAAATTACAAGCAACATACGGAATAGAACTCCACTTCCGATTTTTGATTATGCGCTGAATAGAAGCTACCACCCACATGGAAGGCATATTATTTATGCACTCTTCAAGTTCTGCCAAAGAACACATTTTGGAGTTCTGTCACCTCTGCTCAGGCTCTGCGGACTTCGATTCAACACGTTCGAGCTCTCCCGCCTTCGATTCAAGGCGCTTATGCTCTTCCACATTCGATTCAACGCGTTCAAGCTCTCCCGCATTTGTAACACGACGTTTCTGTAAGCTTGCTCAAGCTCTCCCGCTTTTGTAACACGACTTGCTCTCCCGCTAACAATCTGAAACAATCTTCATTCGAACTTCTATTCCCGCGTCTCCGTCGCCTGGCCGCGTCTTCGTCCCCTGAAAAGTACAGAATGTACTTAAATTTCTGGCGATGAGCTGTACTCTGACATGGCTCTCGCGTCATCGTGGTGTGGTTGATATCATCCTAGCTGTACTCTGACATGGCACAGTTACTTGCTTTACGTGCTGTGGAAGGTTGGGGGTCCGATCAAGAAGGGATTTAGTAGAGGGGTCCGATCAAGTCCGCGATTCGTTCTGGGGGCCTGATCAAGTAAAAAGCTGCAGATTCTCGTCGCGTCCCCGGAACCTTGGAGTTACTTGTGTCGTCGTCCTTTCCCGGAGAGCAGGCGTGGAATGTCTTGCTCACGACAAGGATAGTACGTTGCCTGCTACAGTGCACGGGAGGGCAAAGCAACGCCACTCGTTTGTCGTAAGTCAAAGCTCCCGACTTACTGAAGAACAAGGCATGACAATGTCCGGACTCCGGACTCCGAAGCTTAAGGACAAGTCGGTCACGATGGAAGTCCCTGGTCACAGAGGGGTGTGGCCCACCAGCGCCAGCGACTCTTCACCTCCAAAAGGGGAGCAGAAAGGTGGGTGGTCGGAAAGATTAACCATGGCCATTTCTAGGTAGAGGAGCAGGGCCCGAGAGAAAGGACCGGCAGACGAAGCCAGTGCCATCGCCAGATCCAGCGTATGCTGACCACGTCAAGCACGTGGGATGTGCTGCCGTGGTGCCTGCGCCCACCACGTTGGCTCTGTAAAGCCTGCGATGGCTGCGATAGCTGATAGCCGCTACTACACGCGGCCGGATTGAATTGCTTGCGAGCCCTGGCACCGGAGGCGACGTGGTCTGGAATCTCTTTCCAAGGGCTAGATTCCGGATATTCCACTGCTTCGGATCGTCCGCTTGCATTTCACTTCGTTGTGGCTTCGGTAGTGTGTCGTTTTGGTGCTTTGGGTTGCTGTGATTGTCTCTAACTGAAACGAAAGGGAAAACTGGCTTCCTTCTTGCTCGTTACGCTCCTCCAACGCCTTGTTGTACAGGAGTCCAGTGTTGCAAGTTTCCGCGTGCACCGGAGCGGGGTTTGCTCTTTTACGCTCCAGTGACACCGTCGTTGTCTCGTCCGCTACGCTTCTCGCTCTTGCTCTCGTACAAGTGCGTGAATCGTCGGCCCTCTCGTCTAGTGTGGCCTGCAGTTTTCCCTCTAGATTTCCTTCGCGGTGCTCAAGTTACATGTAGTCTTGTGGTGTTTTTCTGTGTGAGTTTAGCCCTTCTCCGTCTTCTCTGCGTCTCGTTATTCTTCATCGAGTTCTCATCACCAGTATCTAAGGAGCCAGTTGATTGAAGTTATCGCTGTATTGAGGGAGATTGGCGGGTGAAGAGTGCCAAATTGCAATAGCCTTCGGCTTCTACCGCTCCAGCATGAGGCGTGAAGGACGAGTGCACGGATCGTACGTTCGAGAAAGCAAGCATTCTTCTGCGTGGCCATCTGTTAAGGCGTCGAACAAACCGACGAATCATACCAAGTGTACAGGTAAATGCGGCAGCAACGGTAAAGTGCGTTGCAAAGTCTGCGCTTTCGCTTTGCCAGTTGACAAGTCGTTGAACAAAACCAAGGGAAATGTCAAGGCGAAAGCGTTCAACATCACCAGCAACTACAAGATGCACGAGTGGCGTGTTTGCGACTCATCGCCGCCTTCGTCGTCCTCGTCGAAGAAACCAATATTAAAAGTTGAGAGACCTTTGTGTGCCTGGGATCAGTACTCGGATTTGGATCACCAGCAGAGTGACAGTGAGTGTGAAAACGAGTCTCAACAAGACGATGATGTAGTGGATGAGGACGAGCAGCCTAATTCTTGGACTTCCGAGATCGTGTTGCCAATCGAGAGCCTATTGCGCGCGCGAAAGATCCGTGAAGCACTGCCTGATAGCGTCTCGGAAGGTGTCGAACAGAGCATAAATGACAGCACAATTGACAGCGATGATAGCTGGTCTGGCGTTGATATGTCTGAGGATGACGACGAGATAAGTGATGGCGATGAGAGCTGGGCAGATGATTGGTCTCTGGTGGAAGAGGCGCTGTAATATGATTAGATGTCGAATCCCATGTACATTTTTGTGAATCTCTGTGTATATTTAGATCTTGTAGGAAGTTAGCCATTCTTTTTCAAGGAAAGGAAAACAGGAGGATGCCAAGCACACAACAGAGGCGGACGTTATGTAACATCAGATCATTTGTGCATATGTGTCAACAAAAGCTAAAAAGGGAAGCACGGTGCAAGACGAAAAAGATCTAGAAATTAGAACGATCGCCCAGACTACAATCTGTAACAAACTTCTATGACTTTCTCTGCCTTGGTCCCATCATTCATATCGTGCCTCACTGTTCCATAAGATTCGTCGGGAAGAAAGCGGAGGGAGAGTCAATTTGCGGAAGGACCTAATGGTCTCGTACTGCACTTGTTGACCAATAAAGACAAGCCACACTTCTTGGCGTCCTCTACTTGTTCTGTGTTTTCTCGTATCCTCAATACTTGTCAGTGTTGCCTATGTTTCGTCATGTAGGTGAAAAGTATGAAACTCATCTGTTCGTCCATTGCTTTGCAACTCTCTTTCTTCTAGTGAAACTGCCGCATGACCGATGACTGATTTCTTAGTATTGGGTCACCTTCAAGTCCGTAAAATATACGCTCTTAGATTCTCTCGATCCATTTTTCTTACTAATGATACAAGTTCCTCATTCTGCGTCTCGTTTATCTATTGTGTTCACATTCACTGTCCAGTGAGGACGGGGGACTCTGGGAACGAAGAATGCTATGGCAGGCATTTTGCTTCTCCCCTTATTGGTGCGAACCAGTTTCTCGTAGGAGGTTGAGGCGTTGCCGATAACATGGCGTTGTTTGGTTCTACCTTTGTGCATACTCTATTCTGTGAGAATTTTACAGCCTCCCATTACGCATCTGGTCTCCGTGCTCCCATGCTAGGTGGGAAAGCAACTCCCTTGTCAGTTCTATCTGCTCTGGTCTCCTCTTCAGAGTCCCGCTGTCCTTGTTCTTAGCAGCTGTTTGAATTCTCTGTTTGCTGTAGCTATGTCTGACGGTTATACGGTACGTAGGATTGAATGGCTTTAGCATTTAGTGTGAAACACAGTGTACAGCGATTAGTCCTGTCCTGGTTGGATTGAAGTGTCTGTGAGCAGTGTTATTGGTGTTAGGATTCATGGAACTTAAATGGTCTTCATACGCAGCTGTCAGACTTAGCAGTTACGGTTCTTTATTGTCTGCTCTGGATCCCTTCAGTCGGTACTGTACCTTCTGATCAGGAAAGGATAATCTGATGCAGTTAAACTCATTTACTTAATCAACAATACCTCCTTGCACCTTCATGAATACGTCTGAACTTCACCGATTTTCGTTACAGTATTTCCCCACCCGACTGCTTCTCCATTTTTAGCTTCTGGCATATGCTCTGTAGCATCACAGCTTATCAGTATGTTCAAGCACATCTTGTACGTGCGCTGCAAGTAAGTTATGCTTTTCGGTTGTTTTCCTGCAAGGGCCTGCTGTGCGATTTATTTTCCCTATGGTAATCAGGTTGCATATCGTTTGGCAGGGATTCTCGGATCATACTCCAGAAGGAATAGGGTCACAAGGTGTAAAATATGTGTGGCCAGTCATGTTACCGTGCTATCAAATCAGTACTTTAACGGTTTTCGACCTACGAAGTTTGAAACGTACGCTCAGCAAACTTGTAACCAGTACTCTTGGAGTTGAGATCTTATCTGATAAGTTAAGATGGTGTCAGTTTTGCTTACTGGGGTGTACGTACCTTTCATATGATCAAAACTGGGAGCAAGCAACCGAAGGATGGCACGACAAGAAATTTTTATACTTCTGTTTTGTCTTGCTCGGTCGCTTACGGGGGCTTGTTGATCCGATATCGATACTGAGAACCTTGCATCAGACACCGTATACTGCTATTCAACTTCGTTATATTCAGTTTGTCTTCGCGTGAATCGGAGTGGTTCGTCACACGCTTTCAGGAGCCAGCGTACGCTGCAAGTAACTCTCCTGCTGCCAACCCTACATCACACGATTGACAATCGGCCGGGCCACTCAAGTCTGAGTTACGATTCGCATACTCCTCTACATCCCGCTGTGGAAACCTTAGAATGAAAGTACCAACTCTATCGTGCAGCCGTGGATCACTGAGCAACCGGTTGTTGCGGGCAATTTCAGGTGCTTGGTCGTTAACTTGCCAGCTAAATTTGCTCTCCACGTGCATGCTCGAGTAGAAAACCTCTAGACGGGAATAGTGACTAGTCTTGTGCGATTCGACAGGCACGGATATTTCTTGAATATGCGTTCCACGATGGGATGGCCGCTGGCGGCTTTGCGTGTAACCACTGGTTTCAGAACAACATGCTGCTCCACTGTTTGTGGAATACCTATGGAAGAAGTTTTCTCTCCCACTTGTGCGTAAAGTTTCAGTTGAAGCCTGTTGTCAGCCTCACTGACAACCATCCACCGCGTCAGCCTTGTCGAGGTTCTAGCTCCTCCTCTGTCCACCGCCGATAGCACTTTTCCTTCTCGTTCTGGGAATGAGTGTCGTCTCATTGCCGTGCCTGCAGACCCAACGGCTGCTAACCTTCATTCTACGCCGTGGATGACCGCCGAGGATGTGGGGTTTGAACCCTGCATCTCACACCTGTGAGCAGTCATCCACATGATCTCCAAAACTCAACGGAATGCACTTTGGCGGAGTGTTAGAGTCGAATCTTATATATTCCGTTCTCGAATAATGTATCTTTTCAAAAGTAACTCACATAATTGCCAAAATTCCGCGGAATGCAATTTTGCAGAGTAGCAGAGTTGAAGCTTATATATGTTGTCCCCGCAGAATACACTTTTTGAGAACTTTGCGTTCGCAACTCGCATGTTCATTCCGCAGAATTTACGACTCATTTATTCCCCACTGTTATTGCTATGCGTTAGTATAGCTACAAGTCGATTGTGAAAACCAGAAAAATGAGGAGGGGAATTTGTTGTCATGTAGCAAAAAGCACGGATAGAGTCGTTGTGAAAGCCGGAAAGAGAAAAGAAGGAGTCATTGTTGAAAACTCGAAAGAGTAAACAAGGGGATAAACGCATAACACATTATATGAACTCTGAAACAGCATTGGATTTTGTCTGAAAGGAATCTTCTCTACTGTATTCTCCCCTTCTGCCAAGTCATGTGAGTTACGTAACTCGTAGATTCGGTCCGCCTGCATTCCGTAGGATTTGCTAGTCATCTATCACTCATTGTTACATACTTTTCAGAGCATCTGCATATTCCCCTCTTCCATAGAAAGACAGAAGAGGTACATATCCAAGAGTTTAATTTATTATTCAACTCTCTCTGCAAAATAATAAATTAATATATAAATAATTACTAGTTCTCTTACTTATATCTTTAGTAATGCAGTAGTCTACTCACGCTTTACGGTTATATTCGGGTTTTTTTACGTTTTTGAGCATGGGCTAATAGTTAATATTTATAAAACATTTTGATTATTTTCATCTACTTGGTATATAAATTATTTTAACATACATATATTTATCTGATAACAGCAAGCGAGCAAAAGTTCCCAGAAGTAAATCCTACATGCATATTTACCTATATGGGATTAGAGGACCATATTCAAAATTCGTTTCTCTATATATAGTTTTTAGTATGAGTAGCGGAAGTAGAAACTTCCGATTTCACCTTCAGTTTCAAGTTGGATGATAATGTACAACCCAACTATCGGGGAAACATTTATCTTAACTCCACAGAGTTTTGCACTTATTCCTCAACGGAATTTCCTCCGCTTTATTCCTTTGCTTCTGCATTCCGCAATGTCATGTGAGTGAATCTTGAGGGAACGATACCAACCAATAGTGGGTGTCAAAGTTCAACCGGTGTAGGTAACTAGTGGTAAATAAATGAGAAATGGTATTACCCCTCTCTTGGGTTCTGCGAGGACCATGACACAGTTCATGTGAGTCCATCACAGTGGTACTCGGACTAGAAGCTTCATTAACAGTTTGTAGCAGCATACACCTCCAATCGTGCTCACAAGATATTGAATCCACGATCTTTTTCTTAGAAGACCGTAGGAGAAACCACTTGAAACACCAATCTTCGGTCTCGGTTTGATTACACAGTGGTTTTGGTTCTATATCAGAAGTTAAGGTTCCGGTTTAGTTCCCAAGATTGGAAAATGGTTTAGTTCCAAAGGAGAATTTCTAGTTTAGATGGTTATGTTTCAGTGAAGTTTTTTACTTTCAATGGTTTGGTTTGGTTCGATTCTGAACCTAATTAAATTGAATTTTAAAGAGGATGTAGTTAACTGATATGAGTTAATCTTTCCGATGTTATCTAGAAGATTGATTCAGTAATCTTCCTGTATTTAGTTATCAAAGTTGGTCGATTCCAAAGTGATTTGGTGGTTTGAATAAAGTAGTGTAGTTTCAATTCGGCTCTAAAGATTCAGAAATGAATCGAGTCGAAATGGTTCAGGTTCAAAGCGCTTCGGTTTTAATAATTATTTCATGAACTAAGCTGAGTGCTATTAGAGGGTGTCAAAGTTAAGGGGAAATATTCTCAATGGTGGAGAGAGAAAGAATTATAATTTTGTTACAGATAACTTTGTGTAAATTGTGGTTCATTCTGGGCGACCTTGTGAAAGGACACTACGATCTCTTCACTAATTATTTTTTAATTCTCACTTTGAGAATAATTACTCAGAACAGTAGATTCTCTACTACAGAAGAGAGTAGACGTGAGGAGTGAAAATCTATCTATATAAAAAAATATCCAAAAATAAATGTATTTATTCTTAACAAACATGCTCAACCACTTTTGGGGAACTTTTGCTCTATTTCTGTTATTTGAAAAGATTTAAATTCTAAATGCTAAATGGAGATTATATAATAAGTTGTAAAAAAAATAGAATTCATGTAAACCATAAATGGAGCGTGGACCAACGCACCTCTGAGACTATAAGTACGGTAAACTGCTAACAAAAAGAATTAATTTAATCAATACCTTAATATTATTATCCAAGTCTGTTTGAAAGAAAGATTAGATATTAATAAATGAAGCTGGCAACTCTCTTCCATATGAATAAGCTAACTAATCTATGTTATTCTTAAAAAGCTTGTGGACATTGAGAGAACAAGAAGACAAGCACGAAATATGGACAAAAGAATCAAGTGTGTGATTGGTGGAGCACATAACTGACAATGAGAGAATATAATTAAGGAAAAATATTTGTTCTTTGGGGGTGAATATAAACAGGTTAATAACGAGACAGGACTAACGATCTAAGGAGTCTAAGTTCCAGCAAGTTTACTGCTATTTACACTTTCTCTTTCCTTCTTGGTTTTCTATTATACTCCTTATATTTGGAGACTGAGAGATTAAATTTTGTATTCTGAATTGGAAAAATCTACAACTTCATTTTGCTATAATATGTTTTCTCTTTTCTCATTCTTGCTCTTCTCTTCTTTGTCTTCTGGGCGCATCTATTATCAATGTACACATTTCAGATGTAGCAAATGTAGATGACTCGCATTAAGTCTATGCTTCAGAAAACAAATTTATAGGTCATCAGCTAACTTCTAGAAGTTATTTTTTCTTTTCATGAATAAAGAATTGTAGCAAATTAAACGCGAGAAACAAGACTATTGCAACTGTGTCTCTCATTCTCTCTCAGATTAAAATTAACTATTCTAAAAATGATCAGCTTTTAGCAAGGTTCGGAAAAAATTCCAAGCTGAAATTATGAAAGGAATTTTGCTGATGAAATTTTGATGTCAACTATGATAATTTTGATACTTTCAGTTTTATTTAAATTTTATATAATAATTACTTCACTAAACTGAAAAGGAAAGAATTTCAACTTGTAATTCTGATTCACCCCAAACCCTGAATTTAGAATGAAAGAGAATAATTATGTAGTGAAGATAGAATTCGAATAAACATTAATCAAGTCTAACTTTGACACCGCAAATACTTCAATGAGTATCAAAGGTTAAAACTGGATGTTCTCTCGTGATTTAGAAAGGGCGTGTCAAACTTCCCCCAATCGACACAAATTCTTTCCGTACAAATAAGTTGATAATTCTTCTTATTTATTTAGCATTAAAAGTCATGAGAACTTGGAATTCTTTGCAGAAGATTGTCAAGATCTGAGAATTTGTGACGGACGGAACTTAGACCAAATTCCGGAGCGAGTTCTGCGTAACCGGAACTCTTCTGACGGAAAAGATGCAAATGCTCAGTTGTATAGCCCAGCGCTCGGGAGTTCTATATTTTATTTTATTTAACGGGCTAGTTTCTGCTATATTTTGCTGGGTTTCAAACATAAAATTATTTTCCCTCGTAGTTCATGAAAAAGGGATTGAAGGAAGTTTCTGGAAATGTGTTTTACTCCAAACTGTGAGGGTTCAGAATTCGAGCAAAAGTGCTGCCAGAAGTCCCCCAGCCTTGATATTAATTATTAGCCACTTGTTGCTTCCATAATAATCATTATTACAGACTAAGTCTTTCTTGCATAATCACCTTTTTCCATTTTGTAATGGAATGGAATATGCAAGGTGGTTTAATTTATTTTTGAAAAGGTTAGGTGATAAATTAAATCTGAAAGAAGAATTTTCTATTGAACACATAACCGATCTTATCTTATGTTTCTTAGAGCACGGTTCCAATGCATACTTACAAGTGTTTTCTAGTACCATTTCTGGCATGTTTGTTAACTCTTAATATTTATATATTCTTCTCATAAGATTTGTTTATATTTACGACTTAACAGTGTATACTGGTCACTAACAATCCATGCAAAGAAATTAATTAAACCTTGATCATTTTGTAATTATATTCTGACCTAGAACAAACCATTATCTTCTCAGAAACAATTGCATCCTCATATGATCCTCCACGCTTTTCCTTTTCCTTCCTTCTGATATATATATATATATATATATATATAGCCACTTTGGTTGCATATCCATCTAACGAAAGTTATACTTTCTTGTTATACTAAAAATCAACCATTTTTGAACGAATTATGTTTTTCCACGGTGTAAGAAAGACGTGGTTCCAGTGGCCAGTTTCTTTGCGTGCGTTTTTTTGCTACATCCCTTTTAAACTTATGGAAAGAGAGCTTATGAGCATTTGTTACAGCCAGAGAGGAAGCTTGAAGATGGATAGGCCACTGCGTTTCAAAGCACTACAACTATATAGGTCAATTCAATAAATAATAGAAAACTAAATAATAATAATAATAATTCTCCTCCCCTCAAGCCACATGGAAGTTAAAACACAAAACAGAGACAGCTGTACAGTATCTATCCAATTTGCTCATTCACCTCTCTTCCATCTTCGAGAAAGGTTATTTGAGAAAATTAATATATAGAATTAATTTATTATTTATTTTTATTTTTTACTTCAGCAGACTCGTTCACTTGTATCCCCAGAACCGCCTGATCCTGCACTTCACTTATGGGCTTTATTCTTACGTCGCAGCTATCCCAAGAATGACTAATGTTTAATAGTTAAATTTGATTTTTATTTTTATTAAAACTTAGTCTAAATTTTTCACATAATACTTATAATATTCTCGATTAAATATAAATCCTTGGAGTTGATCGAGCATGCTTATTTGAGTTTACAGTATTTAAGTTTAATTTGTCCTTCAGCCAAAGCGCAACATCAAGAAAGAAGATGAAACGTAGATAAGTAAGAAGTTTTTCAGCTTACACTGTCCAAATTTAATTGATGCCGTCGTAACCTAAAGAGATAAATATGCAGCCCGAATGGGTGTCGGATCTAAAAGACAAAGATAAACATAGATTTAAAATTATTTTAAATGGTTCGTTGACATGATGACTTTGGCAAAGATTTATTAAAAGGAAACTAGAAATCATCCTGTGCAGTAAGCCAGCAGGCACAATGGTTACATGTGCAACTCTGCTCTAACAGAGCAACGTTTCGACCATCTAAATCTAAATTAAAGTATTAAATTAGTCCATGTGTTACATTCATTTTATAATGACACATGGACTCTAAGAAAAATAGACTGTAAGTGCAGTGAGTTGAAATATCATACGTTTTATTCTTAACACAAGTTTTTTGTCAAATAAAAATAATCTCACTTTATATATTAATTTTGGAGTTAATCTTTCTAAAATAAAAATTTAATTAATGATAGAAATATAAATATTTCCTACATCTGAACGTGGAGGAGGTGATATGCATGCCTGGCAATATACCTTTTTCACTTGCGAGTTATTATTTTCTCCTCAGTGTGAAGAAGAAGTTAACCATCAGTAAGGAGAATGGATTTTTGCATGTATTTTGCGCTTGTCTTCATACTGTCCCTCGCTACAGAGATAGCTGTGGATGGATATCATAATTCAGTTGTTTATTTATTCACTTTTTCTGTCTGAAGAAGACAGAAGAGAGCAGCAAGTTTATTCATTATCAATTTTCTATTACTTGTCCTTGGGGTCTTTGTTGACCATGAGACTATCCATGTGAGTCCACCAGCAAGATTAGAACCAAAAGCTTCATTAACACATTCACTTCCAACTGTATCCGTAAAAGATTGAACTCACGATCTTTTTTTCATAGGATGGTAGACTAAATCATTTGGGACATCGATCTTCAGTCCACCTGGTTCAACGTTCGGAAGACTTATTTTGCCACAAAGTGTCAACAAATGTCTTATCCCAGTGTGAAGTTGGACAGAAGATCCTTCTGATGTGATCCGAATCAACGGGAGAGTTCATGCACCACCAAGAAAGTTCTAAGAGTTAGGGATGTACCTCTCCTCTGGACTTATTCACAAAACTCGTTTTCTGGATTTCCCCAAACCTTCGGGGGTTGGTTGTTTGGCCCTTCGCTTCCCTCTTTCTCTTGTAATGCTTGATGGGGCTTTCTATCCGTTGGCTATTCATTGCGTCGTGTGTTTTTTTCTTGATTTCTCCAAACCCCATCTCTTTAGAATTTCAAGATCTTGAAAAGTAAGTAGAGAAAGGATCAACTAATGAAGCATGCTCAACCACCTTTGGGGAACTTTTAAGTGTTAGACAGAAATTATAATCTGTAAAAAAAGCTGAATTAATGTACAAGTGCTAAACCATCGCTGGAGTTACACTTGTAAGACGATCCAAACATATAACTCATAAGTGAAACGTGAATCTACGCGGTCCCGAGTATTACTACGAGCGTCACAACTTGCTAATATAAATAACTAATTTAATTATTTAACTAATTTAATCATTAATCATTAATCATTAATCATTTTATTTATCATATTCCAAGTGATAGTCTACAAGAGCACCACATTTCGTGTAGTGCAATGGTCTCTGGAGAGAGAGAGTTATTTCGCTATGCATTTGTATAGCTAACTGTCTTATATTCCTGAAGATATTCAAAAAGATTACTTGTAATATATGAAAATAGTTCAGACTTTCCTGCTTAGACTTCACAAGCGTTTTTCGATTTTGGTACCATTCATTTCTCTAACTAAATAGACATTTTCTACCAAATGCATAGCCTCGCAATTCCATTTCTCCTAGTTTGTGAATGGATGTAATTTCGGACCCTCTAGTCTCACTGACGACAATTACATTCTTTGGAAAGTACTGATCTCGAAATTAACATGTTCTATTCTAAAGTTTGATATTTCTTTTTGGATGAATTACTACCATTTTTATTTTGTGTCCAAATATATTTTATCTATAAATATTTATATAAAAGACACTAAAGAATTCAATCTGATGTTCTCTAGAAGTAATTTTCTCCTGGAGCAAGTAATCCTACTTAAGATTAAGGTTAATCTTGAGTAAAAGCAGAAAGCACCAAGAGGATAAACATTAATATATTTTTCACTAAATTTTTATGAAACCGGTTGTTAGACAATTGTTCATCATAATTTTCTCAGCTGTGTAAACATTTTTCTTCTGTTTCTCCTCGGCCCGAAGTGAATGATGCATGCATATTCATCCACAACTGAAGATCGGTAGCTGAGATGGTTGAGTCTCAGACCTCTAAGCGAAAGATCTGAGATTCAAACCCTCATGCTCTCGGTTGGAAGTGCAACAAAGTCGTTGTCGTGTGAAACTGATCTTGGTACGTTGTGGTTACCCACAAAGGACATTCTGATACCCTTTGAAGGGATAAATGGACAAGATTAAACATTTTAACAACAGTGTCCAACTAGACCCACCCATTCTCAAATGACGTTATTATCTGAAGGAGACGACTTTACTCAGTCGGTGACTACGGTAGTGTTCATGGTGATGTTTCTTGATCGGTACGTAGTTGGTTCTTGGGCGTGACACTTTACGGGTGGATTACGACCAACAGGCTGTGGACCCACTAGTACTTGTGACGAGGCCATGCACTTGAGGTATGATAACTTCCGTAGACTTCGACAAACGGTGAAAGGTCAGAAAATTACGGCGATTTAACGCAAAATCTTTTTTTGATTACTGATAGTAATCAGACAACCTCCAGACACCGTACTGCTATTTAAGTTCGCTCGTATATTAAACAAAAGTAGAGAAAATAAAGTAGGAATGTACAAAACCTTAGAAAATGTTTTCACCATTCCCTGCTTTTAAATTAGTTTAAAATTAGTTTAAATAGCAATAGTAGGATATGCAAGTAGCAACATTTTTTGGAGAAAATTGTTTCTCTTAATACTTCACATACTGAAAGCTAAAATATAATGATGATCTAAAAGTTATAGTTTTTTGTTTACCAGTTAGGATTTAGTTTACCAGTTTTTTCTTTACCATTATTGTAATAATGAGAGAATATGTTAAAATAGACATACAATATAATATCTGAACTGGTAGTCAAGTCATTCTGTTTTTTCGTGCTGCTGTATGAGTTCAAATAGCATTAAGGTAGAATTTAAATAGCACTAAGGTAGTTTTGATGATTGTATCGACTCTTTCTCTCCTATCCAAAACTACAGAAGCATCATGCTTATTTCACTGTGATCTGGGTGGGTCAATTCAATAGGGCGATTCAAACTAAATCCGTAACAAAAATTACCAGAAACAGACAAAGAGACGTAAATATCGAGTGTCAGACTATATCAGAGGCGACAGAATAGACTGCAATTAGAATTTTGGAATGATTCGGAAGAGATGAGGTCTATGGGAATAGACTGCTAACATCCGATGACTGTAAATTTTATATACCACATCTGGAAATGGTATGTAAGATTTACATCAAAAACCTGTAAAAGTTTTTACAAGAGTTACGGGAATCCTTGACGGACAAGGTTTGACTGTCCCTAATGAGTTTTGTGTAGACTGGTTTCATACCTGAAGATGTTTTCCCCGCTTGCACATAACAACCACAACCACAATCTTTTCCTTTGCGAAAAGCTACAAGCGTGCCAGTTCGCGTGGTCACAGTTTTAAGCCAACCCAGTAGGGATAGTGTGAGGATCGGTTGGTCCTCACACTATGCACGGTTGACGTTACAGTAGATCTCGCGTTTGTGCTCCTTAAGGCCTACTACGGTTCCGTTGCTTCGATGAAAACAGCATGAAGTACAAGCTTAGAGGTGTATAATACCTGTGCAAATTGCGAAGGGAACAGAAGGACTCTCAAGGGTCTTCACATGAAGTCTAACTAGAGCCTGCCAAAGAAAGAACGTATCCTAACGTTAAGTTAAGAGTCTATTAGAGAAAGATTCTCTAACGTCCAGAAACGAAATAACTTTATATAGAACCGTGAATCGCTAGTCATTATAATTGTGAACTGATATAATATTCGGAATTTATAATAAAAATCTCTTTCAAAACTAACATAAATATTAAAATCTGAAATATTTTATTGTAAAAAGTTACAACCAAATTCCCCAAAAAAAGATAGAAAACACTCGCGACACTTTTCTACATACATCTCCGGAAATGCCTCTAGAAATCGTTCACCTACGAGCGAGAATATTGGCTAGAGATTCTAGCTTTGACACACATTATTGTTTTAAGCGAAAATACTATTCGGAAAATTGTCAGGTTGACAAGGTAAAGTTAACTGTTTGTAAAACACAGTAAGAGTATCAGTTTTCAATTCTTTCCTAGTGAAGTTTATCTTTCTTTTCTTTCTGTACGTGTTTCTTATTTCAGGCCACTATTTGAAGATGATGAATCATTTCATCATCTGGACTCAGTAGCTGTTCTTTATCTTTCTTCTCTTTCATATGTCATACCACTACTTGATACACTGAAGATACATGAATCATTTCATGGTCTAGACCTTTTGATCCATTCACATCAACAAACACGTAGGATCGAAACAAAGACGTGAAGGATAGGATGAATTTCACTTGTATGAGGTAAAATGGACCCAAGTCCAATCCGGAAACGATTCAGATTACACTAAAGGATATCTTTCGGAGATAACCTTAATAGACTCAAATTCATGTAAGACCTCCTCAGATCGTCCTAATCTTCTCTCGTAGCTGCAAACAGATGTGGATCTATAGTTCCTCTACCAGAACGGTTGAATTTATTGTCTAATCAAATACCTGAATACTGGATGACTGCAGGATCTAGGTTCATATGCTGGATGCGTTCCAAATCTATAATTAGTCTCCTAGAACTTAATTTGATGTCATTTCTACGCTCAGGTCCCACAATCTCCTCGCTTCTTCTGCATTTTGAGCGTACTTTGTTGTCGGGCTGATATTACAGTCGGCAAAATATTTACCGCTAACTCCTTTCACATTGGGATGTAAGGCAACGTAACAGGAAGTCGCTGCACCCTGCGATAGACCGAATCTATTCTCGTCAGGATTTGCAGTATGTTATAGCTTTACAGGCAGTGACAACTTGTACGTGTACCCACCCGACAACATATATAGGAGGCGTTGAGAAACGAAAAGAAATTACAAGCAAACCAAAGTTTCTTTAGCCTCTGGTTGGGTGCATAGTCCTTCAGCATCTGTCTGTGTAACCGAAAAGTAGGTGTAGTGGTTTTTACTGGAACTTGGATTCAACTTCTTCCCACTAACTGTGTTCACTCTGCCTTCGTGGTATGACTCAAGGCGAAAACGTTGAATAGAGTTTTGCAACAGATTTACTTGCCTGAGGAATGGTCTTGCTGATGCCAAACACAGTCACTAACCACATCGATACTGTAATATCATGAGATCCTTATTAGCTCATTAGGTGTCAGATCAGTCCCGAGCTTTCACTTTCATGAGCCTATGGAAAGACGCTTACCACAAGCATCTCTAGATACGTGTCACTAGCACCGGAGCTCTCAAATATTATGCGATCATCCTGCAAACGGATGTGCCTCTGCAAAGAAGTTAACGAGGAAGTGACAACAAGAGCAGAGGGGCAAGAACGTTACCCATAACATCGACCAACTTTACCTCTCAATAATATGTTGTACCGGAAAAGGTTTGTAGAAATGATTCCCGGATGGAGACTGTTTGCTGTTACATTTGCTCCTTCTTCCTACCAACTCAACGTCAGTGACACTGTTTAGAAGCAGAATCTGCAAAAAAGAGTGTGAGACGACGAAACAGCCAGCAAGTCGAGGAGCATCTGATCGACAAGGTCAAGCCACCATCTCCAACGTACCATATGGCTGAAGTTCGCCTGAACGTTTCGTCAAATGGTTTCCATGGGGAGAGAGCTCACCTTTAGTCGCCTTGCCAGCTCGTTTGTATGGTAAATATTTGCAAGTTTTGATTGTCCATAAGCCTTCAGAGAATCATATCTGCGACCAAAAATTCATTACAGTGCTTTTGATGGTAATCTTAAAAGCAGAAAACCGGATGCAGCAACGAGCAGTAGGAGAATAAGTATTAAGAGCTTGCAGAACGAAATCGTAGAAAGCAAGAATTGCGGCCTACCCCTGTTTTTCATTCAATTTCCCCCACCGAATACCTCCTTTGTATACCGAACGATGTGCAACGGATGAAAGATTCACAATCCTGCCCTCAACCCCTGAGCTTTCAGACGTCGCCTTTAACTTTTCCAACAGAAGGTTGGTAAGCAGAAAGTGGCCTACATATATATACACAACCGGTCCTGATCTTCACTGAAGGATCAAAGACAAAAGAAACACGATCTATTCTGGTTGAACAGAGAACAGCAACGCCCGTGCTACATGCAGTGCACCTGTCGCGAATGAACTCACCTAGATGGTTTGTTGCGAACTGTACTTCATTTCCATCTTTGGACAGCATGAAGGGAGTTGCCATGATCCCGGCACTATTTCTGCAGATGAGGAAAACGTACAAAGGAGTAAATATTGCTTGAGAAGGAACCAATTCCACCACTGCTTGGGTACAATTATCGCTGCGTGTGAAACTGTGTAGAAATTTGGCAGTGATCAGAAATCCAGCTTTCTAATCTAGGAAATTTACCAATGCATATCAGGGCTAGCGGGTTAAATTAATCTGAACTGACCACCTACACGAGGATGTTCAACGGGAGATCTCTTTTCCCGAATTCTCTCACAAAGCTTCGAACCGAATCGAAGGAGGCGAGGTCGAGCTCCATGACGTCAACTTTAGCATCTGGGATGTCTTTGAAGATGCCATCTCTGGCTTCTGTGCCGTCCTTCAGATTACGCCCTGCGACGATCACATGCGCCCCCATCTTTGCCAGCGTACGAGCAGTATATTCTCCAATGCCCTTAAAGCCCCCTACCGAACGAAAGCACGAAATCAGAAACATCAGAAATCAGAGGAAAGTTCTCCGACTCGACTTTCAAAGCGAAGCAAAGAGATTTTGCATTAAGCAGCATCATCTGGGATGCTTCCGAAACAGTCAAACTGCAGTGGTTCTAGTAACTCCATCAAGGCTCTTGACTATGCGCCTGTTACATCCATTTCAGGATAAACTTGAGTGCCCCGCATACTTGAAGTTCTGTGTCGTTGTGATGATCACCAGAATACAAGTCACAAATAAACTGGCGATTATACACAACAGAGAAGCTCGATGTAGAAGTGTGATAAACCCAAATGAACTCCATTGACTCATCTGGTAGAACAGTCAAGGATTGAGACTCTCTTGCACTCTCACGATGTCTTGAGACGGACGCAAGCAAATGTGATTCTCCGAATCCATCCAGTACCCAGCTAATGGTTTTCAAGATAAAACGCATGAAGGTCATCAATCAACGCTGAGGAAACCGTGAGTTGAAGTTGCTGCTGCCGTCACTTTCTAATTTCAAGAATCATACTGGATACTCCTCCCATTCAAAGAAGAATCAGAACTGCATTCATTTTGAACGTGACCAACCTGTCACAATGGCGGTGAGCCCACTCGCATCGATGCCTTCACTGACTTCGTCGGCAGTCGTACTTCCACCAAATCCATTGCCAGCTTCAGATTTCGCCAAGAAGCGTCCCATGGCGCCAAAACCAACTGAGACTCACTCCCACCGTTTTATCCACAGCGTTCGTTCGTTCGTTCGTTTTCTCTTCTCGAGCGTATGGATGCGGAGATGTTCAAAGCTGCCGACAGTTTATATTTTCTCGAGCCCAGACATGAAGCGCATCAAACCGACGACGCAATTTGAACAGATTCCATGAATTTTGGTCTCTATGATACAGCATATGCTGATGGACATAAACCTTCCACGACACAGGTTAGTTTCCATGGAGACTGCCCCTCGGGAGTGTCGCAACTGAATGTCGTCAAGAATGATTCGTTACCGGATCTTTTGCCGTGAATATGATCTGAGAACTGGTTCAGCGGTGGAAGTACGGTAGACGTGATGAACTGTTCTAAAGGTTCCAATGGCGAAAAGCAAATCAGATGTTTCAATTGTTTTAATTTTAACAAAATTATTTATTCATTCCTTTAGTTAGTTAGTGAGTTAGATCTTATCCGGTCTGTGTCATTCGATTTCGACAAGCTAGTAAAAGACACAGAAGATGGTATTGAAAAATAAATTCTAATATATTATCAAAAGGAAACATATTCATCAATACTTTTTATTCTCATATGTCAATGATATCATCATTGGGAACGAGATTTGATTTTAGAAGATAAATTTTCAAGATCGTCTACTTAATGTAGTTTCATGTGACTTATCTTAAGGACTCATTCGTTTTACACCTTTCGCTATGAATAACTATCTTCAGGAAACCGTATGTAAAACTTCGGATTCTGCATATTTCAAACCTTTGAGTTGGATTTCCATTTTCATAATTTAATATAGTAAATATCTTTAGATTTAGAAAATATTAAAGTGGTTTAGACATCTGTCACACTAAAATCGCTGAAATACAAATGTATAACAAAATATATTTTAGACATCTGCCAGACTTATTACCACATCATGAGATAATATCTAATATGAAGAGATTATGAGACAATGTGAGTTATAACTTGGAATGCTTTTAAAATCAGATTTTAAGTTCATCGCTGAAATACAAAAAAGGTTTAATAAGTTGGCATAAAGCTCAAATGAATAAGATATTCAAATATAATCAGAGATTAAAATGGAAATTGATATAAAGCATTTCATTTAAATTTGTATGCTTTTTAACAGTAACTGGGCAAAAAAATCGAAATATATCGAAATTTCCAAATACTATCTACCAATAGTATCATAAGTTACAGCATTCTTCAAGGAGAAAAGAAATCATTCGAAACGAATGATGTTGAGACTGAATTTAGATAAAAGTGAAATGTAATGTCCCAGTTCGTATTTTACCTTTCGTGTTTTTCTCTAGTCTTTTGTATTTTCATGTAATAAACTTTTTTATATTTGAATATATTCTTCTTCCGGTGCCTTACGCAAGAGATTTCCTTCCAGAGTGACAAAAGTTCGTCCCGAGTTCGGCTCACGCTGCCGTCCCTACGCGGTCAACACAGGGATAAGTTCAAATTTCTCGACCGGGCGCCTGTCCTTTCTCTCTCAGCAAACTGAGATTCTTCCTGAAGTACCCGCTTGGGACAACGAACTAGTTTGACACCCTTACTGTATCCTTGTAGGATGTCGGCTAGAGAGTTCCGGAGTTACTACGACTGTTGTGAGTCAGTTGGACGCTTGGCTCTTCTGGTTGACGGAAAGAGTAGCCAGCGGCCAGACACACACACAATCCGGCAGACTTGCCGGATGCTACAGATATATACGTACTGGACTCTGGAAGACGTATATGCAGGTGATGCACTCGGTACTGCGATTGTGAAGCGCCCAAGTCCTCCGTCCCGTCCGCGGGAAGTTCGAACCCGCGACCATCTGCCTAGGATGGCCTGGGGCCTGCTGGTCACAGGAGGATGCAACAAATGTTTTCCGAGCGTCTCTTGGACCATTCTCCTTATTTCTAAGTTCCAGTAAAGAACTACTTCCAAATGTAGACATTTTTGCTAAATATGCATCCCAAGCGAAGTGGAGAGCGATAACGATAACAAATAACGATAAAAGCTTACGGTTACTCTATAACGCCAGTTGTTGTTATGCATAGTTATACTTCGATTGTAAAAACTGAAAAAAAAGTGATAATTTTTTTGTCTTGTACCGAAACGGACGGATGGAATCATGATGAATATTAAAAGTGAAAAAAATAACAGTAACTTATGAATCAAATCGTTGTGAAAACCAGAAAAAAAAAGATAAATCCAGAAAGTCGTTAACTGAATAATCGTGCAATTCTTTACAAGTGGAGCTCTTTGTGTGTAGATATGCAAAGAAAAAAATAATTATTCTTACGAGGATACTGTTAAGAGAACTAAATGTATACGAGATTAAACTTTGATTCAATTTATTATATTGATAAATAGACAGATGTTAGGTAAAAATTATAGATAAATTACTAAAAAAAATTATTTTTCATAGCTATTAAATGATAACCAAATCAAAAATTGCAAGTAGATCCAGACATAACCCATACACCAAGAACGCACACGTTTCCAAAACTTTAAATGCAAGAGTCTGGTATTATATAAAAATTAATGTATTACCTAGTCCTTTTCGATAGATAGAAAACTGAACATGTTGCACTCTTCCATCAGAAGATGGAAGAGGTGAAGCTAAGACATTTTGGCAACAATCCACCTACGGTAGTTCTCACACATAATATCCATTTTTGTTTTACAAAATTAATATAAAGTATGAATCTTTTTATTCATACTCAAAGTTTTATCTCCTTTTTGTGAAGTAAATAACTGAAAGCAAATGGACATGGATTCTCATGCCCCGTATAAGGTCTAAAGAACCAGAAAAGACAACGAATGGTATCCGTACTCCACTTGGAAATATGAGAATAAAATGTAATATACTGAACGCCCGCTAGTTATTACCTAACTAAGGTAAGGACGTATGAATATAACGATGGTAGGGAACTTTGTTCAATAAGTTATTGAAAGTGAAACCGGATCAAACTGGAATCAAATCGCTTTGAACTCGAACCATATAGAACTTTTAATTTAGAATCGAACGAGAATTGAACCAAGTTAATTAGTTTCGAATTATTTTGGAAGAGAATTAGTTAGAAAAGAATCAAAAAACATTTTGGAACCCAGTAGTTCGAGTAATAAATACACGAATTTATTATATTTAATCTCTTCTCATGTAAACTGAACTGACTCAAAAAAATAAATTAAATTAGAATCATATTAGCTGCGTTGATTCGGTTTCGAATCGAATCAAACCATTTGAAATAGGACTGAATTAGAACTGAACCTTCCAACTTGGAAGTGAATTCTAACCATGTCGGAACCTGACCGAACTAGACCAAAAAATCTGGTTCGATCGGTTCATATCCGAACCTCTACTTCGGTTCTAGAACCTGGTATAGCGATATGTTCGTTAGGTAAGTAGGTATATTACTTAGAACTCTCTTCCGATCAGAATTACTTTTCTAACTTTTAGTAGAGATGAGTCCACTTTTTCTATCGATATCTGACTGCATCAGAAGTAAAGAAACGAAAACAAAGTTATCAACTGGCACAACTTTCTGATTAGTATGTTTAATTTCTGAATCTTCTTGAGCTCTTAGCTCGACCGGAGAATGTTCTACTCTTTAAGGGAATTTGGGTTTAGTGGCACTTTGTCCCTTGTGAAACTTAACATTGTAAGGTGCTTTTGTCCAGTATATGGAAAACCATCCTTATACTTGGAGAACATTATCAATAATTGTAAACAATAGTTCAAGGTTGATTTTGTGCTAGAATAGCATGGAGTATGGAGATCCAACTCGCTAGACATCCATACTTTTCAGACGCGTCTACATGTCACCTAAAATATGCATGCAAGATAAATTTAGGGGAACTTTTGCTCGGTTGCTTTTATCCAAATATTATATAAATATTATGTGAAAATTCTGTACCAGTTGATATGAAAGCTCAAAATTACCTCTAGATTTTAAGTGATAGTCGGATCTGGAAATATGAAGATCCAAATATAACCCATGTGGGGAAGCGTAAACTCACGTGTTGCAAAAACTAAAAGTGCACCAATCTACTAAAGGAAAGAATTTATTTAATCAATATATTAATATATTATCTAATTTTTTGATAAATATAATAAATAATAAATTAAAACCTTGCATATTTGCTTGCTACATCAGAAGATAGAAAAAGTGAATAATATGCATGAGTGCCATAATCCGTAGAGGATTTAATGTAGTGTTAGATATAAACAGGGCAACTTCCTCTCTAACCAATTTAAAAAAATGACGTGAGCGGTCTGTTGCCATGATTCTCCTTATTTTTCTCACCGAGTTTCAAAACTTTCCAATCGGACGTTCATGCAATCAATCTCTGCAGGCTCAGACACTTTAGCCTTAGGGTCTAGAATCTAGTTGTCATTTTTACAGGGTGAAGTTTTAGACATGACATTTTCATTGCAGATGCCTTAGCCTTGCAAAGAGCGAGTGTCTTCTTGCCTGAACTTGATGCCCACTTTTTCTAGGCATTCTCCTTCTCATTGCTACAATCCACGCTTTCCTCGCCTTCCCATCCCCATAGCTTCTCCAGTGCGTAGTGGTTACAGAGTTTTATCGTCATAAGAGACCATACGTCAAAACCACTCAAACTTGCTTCAGTAAATGAGAAATGTTATTACCTTTCTCTTGGGGATATTCGCGAACCATGAGACTGTCTATGTGGGTCTATCACAGCAAGACTCTGATCAGAAATTTCGTTAATAGTTTGTAGCGTATGCACCTCCAACTATATCTGCAAAAGATTAAACCCATGATCCTTCTCTTAGAGGATTGTAAGCTGAATCACTTGAGACACCGATATTGCAAAACAACAACCTTAGACAGACTTCTTGGAACACCAACAACAACCATCATCACCAACAACAACTTGTTGGTGATGTCTGCCTCGATTCAGTTCCAAAATGGTTTGGTTCAGTTATCAGAAGGTTCGGTTCCGGTTCTAACCTTTAACTGTTCTAGTTACGTTTCAGGTATTACTTTCAATGGTTCGATTTAGTTTCATTACTAGAGAGGGTCTAACTGATTTGATCTAACCGTCTCGGAGTTAAATAAATCTGCAAGGTAGAAAAAATAATTTAATGATCTTTATTCGGTTTTACTTAAACCTCAAGTCGCGGTATAAAAGCCTCAAACTCCTCTTGTATCAAAGGTGAGGTAGCTCAGGTGGTGTGGGTCCATGTTTAGGACAGGTTGCAACTTCAAATCCCTCTGATGATAAAATTTTTTGCCAACAAATTTAAATAATTTCACAAGTTCAGGTGAAACTTTCCAGAAAATATAATTCCGATAATAACAGATCTCAGTTTCAGACTGATAGGTCACTATAACAAGATTACTCTTCACTGTACTGAGAGTTTGCTCAATAAGGGAATTTTTCCAATTTCAAAAATGAGTATATTTTCAGTCTGTGATCGACATTCTAACTTGCTTTTTTTTGTTTCTCATTCTTTAGATCTCAGTTTGAGAAAATCTACGGTTCATTTTGTAGTTCTCTAGATTCTTGATCATTTTGAGCTTTAGATCACCAGTTTCTGACAACAAATGAAAAGATGACAAATAAGTAAAGTTTTGGTGAGCTAACCTGCTGAAGCTAATCGTAAAAATTATGAATGAGAACTAATCCCGGTGAGATATCCCATCGTTAATATACTGCGGTCTGTGGTTTAATCATCAAAAAGTTAATCCTAAAATGGTTTGATACATCTTTTGCTTTACATACTTCTCTTTTCGGCTTTACAATTTCCACCTTTGGAGAATTTTTGCTTAGTTTTTGTTATCAAAAAAGATATAAATATTATACAAAAAATCTATAGAATATTAATATATAATTATTAAATGATAGTAACATCGAGAACTGTGAAAACGTGTAAACAGAATCCACAAGTGAAACGTAGACCAGGCACCTCCATGAGAAGTACAACCCACATGTACAAGTGCGACGGTTTATCGACCAAATAATTTAATATGATTAATTTATTACTTTATTACTTTATATTCTTAAAAAGAATTTATTTTTTATATAATTTAGATAATAAATTAAACTTACTGCAATCTTCCATTGAAAATGGAAAAGGTGAATAAATAAGCAACATGTGACAAAGTACTCAAAGTAGAAACTCTCTTTTTCACCTTCAGTTTCAAGTAAGAGAACACATTATGTCAACTCTTGACACAGTTTTGGATTTTATTCTTCAACGGAATCTCCTCTTCTTATTTTCTGTTTCCGCATTCCGCAAGGTCATAAGCATCCCCAACTGCCTTTGGGATCAATGTTGAAGAAGAAGAAAAGCTATATATTTATTCTTATCAGTGATAGGACGGGTACGATGGTTAAACACGTAAACAGTTTGTATGGATTTGAACTCTTTCAATTTCTTGTTTTTATCTTAAGTCGAAATTTCAATTTCTTGTTTTTGTCTTAAGTCGAAAGTGCAAGTGACCTCTAGTATATTAAGAAGTCTATCTGCTGAGAAGAATTTCACCTGAATACGTGATAAGAGATTATTTCACCGAAATAAGTGATAATTACTCATGTGACGCAAAAGACCAGAACATTGTGATAGTGATGTCATGTGACGCAAAGCAGTTGAGGATGGTTTTAAACTTCGAGTACAAAGTTTTGACATGTAAGCACATCTAACGCAATGACAACAGTCTGCTTATGGAGACCTGGGCGCAAGAGGTCAAATCTTGCATGGCTTCAGAAACCCTGCTGCTTATAATCTTTAATACACATGAATCTAGAAAATATCATTGAAGTGTTAATTATTAATGTTGATTTTCAAAAAAATTTATTAAAACATTTTCGATATTCGAATGATGCGGACCCAAATATAAATGAAACGTGATTGATTTGAATTAAAAGTAATGCATGTGAAAAAATCTAAAGCACTCAAATACAAGAAACTAACTGAGAGAAAGGTGAATAATATACATATATATACTCCTCAGTGTAGTAGTCGCTGATTCCCCAAAAAGACACCCTTGCGAAAGTGGGATGGTGACAGGTAGCTACTTAGGTTTCAAATAAAATGGTCCCCATTCCGGTCCGATGCTGAAGTTGAAGGAAACTGATTTCAAGCGGTTTGGTTTAACTTCAATTCGGTTCCATCTTCGACGGTTCGGAATGGAACCGAGCTTAAAGCTAAACTCAACTGAACGAGTATAAACTTCGATTTATATATACTGCGACGTCAGGACACCAATGAAAACCCCCAGGAGCACATTCTACACTGCACTCTCGAATGTGGAATTTCTTCCATTAACAGAGTTTAATAGTCAACCATGCTCCGGAACGTCTCCGCTTTTATCTATCCCTCTAACTCCCATTCTTCTCGTATCGGTCATTGGTCCATTTTACCTGACAGAATTGTGACTGATGCCAGGATTTCCCTACACCTTCTTCCATTGCTAAAACTCCAGTTCTTCTTCATTCAATTCCCTCCAGATCGATCACAGGCTTATCTTTCTGTTCAAACTCCAAAAAGCTTTTTTCAGCACGTATTATCTGACACTGTTTTTTGACGTAAACACACTATATTCGTTTCGTACTAGTTCACATAATGTGAACATTCATGTGTCCGCTTGAATGTCGCACTATGTTCTCCGGTTTATTCTATGCATGAGTTGCAGCGTACACGGGCCTTCTGCAACTTGTGCTCGTTCCTCACTTAGCTACAACAGCGGTTCCGATTCTTTACCTGCACAAATAAGATCAGAAATTTTCTAACTGGTTTCTAATATGATTCTATCCCGTTTTCAGTACAAGTATAGTCTATGAATAGCAATACGAACGACAGATTATTCACCAGCGCAATTAATTACTGCTGTCGACTGGATATCCTCCTGATATGCAAATACTTGCGTTCGAAGGTAATAAGGAGGAGCCCCATAATCAGGTGTATTGAATAATCAGATCCGTTTTTACTATCCATGTCCTAGTCTGAATCTACCCCTACGTAAAAGTCTCCTCTCTGACAAGAGAGTAGTAGCTTACTTCGATGCCATTTCAACACTGACATCCCAGAGTCTTTTTGCGAGCTCAGCATCTTTAGCGTAACTGCTTGGTTGCGCTGTATTGCAATTACTGAAATACTCCCCACTAACGCCTTTCATATTCGGGTGCAAAGCCACATAGGATGTTGTTGCCGCACCCTGAGAGTAATCTTGAAAAAAGTACGAATCAGGCTCATCTTGAAGACTGAACACTACCAGTCTATCAGATGCCTAGCAGTGCACAAAGCAAGTATGATAATGTGTCCCGTTTTTCAGATACATGGACGACAATACGCGGAATAAGCTATCGCAAAAAGACACACCGGCCTGTACTATGAGAAAAGGCTTCGAGCGGAACTCAAGACAATGTTATCGTTAGTCATCATGGACGGTTTTGCTAACTTGCCTGAGGTATCGTCTTCAAGAAGCGGCCGGTTAACGCAATAACAGCTGCAAAGTCAATATACTCAACTGAGCCAACAGGCCAAACTCAACCCGGCCAGTTCAACTCTCTGAACGAACTGAACTACTATTCGCTTATACAGTGCAGAATGGCGTATTTCAAACGAAGTTTTGAGGCTAGACCCAGCTGGCACCCAAACTGCATACGAGTTGACAATTCGAATTCATCCTATAATCGTAGTTACTCCACTGGGTAAGTGCGAAGTGTAAAGAATGAGTTCCAAGACACTTATTGCAAAGAGAAGTACCTACCTTGAAGCAGTCTGGTATGTCTCGATAGCCCTGTTTTGATCTCTCCTGGATGAACAGAGTTCGCTGTCACATTGACTCCTTCCTTCTGACAACCAAAATATCAAGTGTTGCCATTAACACACGAGTGCCCAGTCGTACAAGTCAGTATGTGTAAACTTTACAACCTCAGCAGCTGTTCGAACTGATTTCGACTTATCAACTTTTTACGATATTTAGAGCTCAGTGGACATAATCGATAAGAGCACTGATTGATTCGGCCCCTTTTGGGTGGGTGAGGATCCTAACAAACACTTGAAGAAGGTTCTAGTATCACTCCACAGTTAATTCCTGGAATATAACAATTTCAGCTTTACTTACAAGTAAAGCTGAAATTGTTGCACTTTCTTGCACACACACACATCACACTGACTTACCTGCAAGCGCCCTGACAGCTCATTTGCATGGAGAATGTTCGCAAGCTTCGATTGACCATAGGCTAGTATGGACATGTATCTGCATGCTGGCAATCTCAAAACCGTGCTTTAAATAAAATACCAAGCAGCACATATATGTTGCTAAGATAATGGATGTGAGCGGGCCACGCAGCCTGAGCTTTCTCACAAGCATAACAGAATTAATCGGGGTAAGGTATACCGAAGATAACTTACCCCGATTTATCATTTATCATCCCCCATCGGATACCACCTCTGTACGTGAGCATATGACCCATTGAGGAGACATTCACAATTCTGCCTTCTACGGCCATAGCTTTAGCTGTCTCTTTCATCTTGTCCAACAACATGCTAGTCACCAGAAAGTGTCCTGCACAAATAGAGAAGTAGGTGAACCAGGTTGGTCGCAGAGAGAAGTACACCAAGCATAACCGATCTGTCCACTTTTAGCTCTTCATACCGCCACTATAAAATGACTGTCATGGATCTAGTCTACTAGCCTTGCAGGAAAAGCTAGCTGAGTGAAGGTAGAAGAGAATCACAAACAAAGTTGCCATTGCAGAAGTTTACGATAAAAACACAGCAATAAGTCGATTACAACGGTGTCAGCCGCTTACGGTTAGTCAGCACACTGTATCATGGATTTAGATCCCTGGATCTACTTTTCCACGTAGGCAAACTCCTGAAAGCATACATGCCAGACTGGACGATACTCACCAAGATGATTGGTGGCGAACTGCAGTTCAACTCCATCTACCGACAACTGATACGGACAAAGCATGACCCCTGCATTATTTCTGCACCACCCCGTGTACTTCCAGTTAGAAACTACTCCCGTTCACTCCCACTGAAATCTTATAACAATTCGCTACAGTGTTACCAGTAACTCAGGTAAGAAATCATGACGCTGGTGAATGACGCTGGTTCGAATATAGAACGACTTGCACGATTTTCATCAACTCACATCGTTTGACTGCTTACATCAGGATGTTTAGTGGCACGCCTCTGGCCAAGAACTCGTTTGCGAACTTTTGAACTGAAGCCAAGGAGCTAAGGTCCAGCTCCATCACCTCCACTTTTGCAGACGGAACTTTCTCCAAAATTTCATCTTTTGCAGTTTTTCCAGCCTCCAGGTTACGACCAGCTATAAAAACATGTGCGCCTCTTAGGGCCAAGACACGCGCAGTATCCTTGCCGATGCCACCGAAACCTCCTGTCAATAAACAAATTGTGTTGATCAGCAGTTAGCACTCGTCCAGCTCCAAAAAACACCACAGGTAAAATCGAAGCTTCAACTTTTCTGCCGGGGATATACATGGTTCAGTTTGTCCACAACCAACGATATAATCGTCCTTTACCGCGGATTCTTGTAAGATACTGGGTAGAGGATAAAGGCTTCTGACTGCAATTTACTATGAAAAGAAAGACCCAGTGTAAAGAACTTAATGTGCACAGTTTGAACGCACACACTTCAATTGCAGCTAAACACGCCCATTTTTGCCCGGACGGAGACGGACATGAATCACAAGTCACGATTCACGACCAATCAACCTAACACGACTAAGATGGAAAAACTTACTAGTCCAAGAGACACTCTTGGTGGCAGAACTGCGACACCTGCGAAGTGGCAACATTTGGGCAGCAATCTGGTATATTGTTATTTACCGGTGATAATGGCCGTGAGTCCCGACGCATCAATTCCCTCAGTCACTTCGTCCGCAGTAGAACTCCACCCAAATCCACTGGGACCTCGGTACCACCACCAAATCATAGCTAACTGAAACCTCTCTAGGTCTATCGAAACCCCAAGCTTTCAGACGTCAGCGAGAAATGAAGTTGACGAGGCCGAGTTACCCAATTTCCACCGCTTGTCTAAGGATTGAACCCTGATCGAAACAAAAAGGGAACTTCTACTGAATCTGTTCATAACGAAGTGTCCTCCCCCAGTCCGAAAGATCACAATAAATACTTCCCGCTGTGCTCATCCAACACTCCTCGTCTGTGTTTGTTACTCGAGTCAAGAAGTCCCCGTGAGCTGGAAAGCTGGAAAGACAAGAGCTCGTCAGCAAACAAATGACTGCAAACTCCTTGGAGTAGACAGCTCGGGAGTCTCAACCTGATAAAGTCTGCAATCTACACATGAACTATTTCGTAAACACCATAATGTCTTGGAGTTCTTGTACAGCACCTTACTGCTATTCAAAATCGCTATTCTCTTGTACCAAATTTTAATTCTGGTCGAGAGTAGTAATTTAAACCAGAAATTTACTTGACCGCACCCTTGATACGTTTGTTTGTCTGGTCGCACCCTCTTCAAGATAACTCATGATCGCGCCCCTCTTAAAGATCTTACCTTTGCTAGCAATAGCAGTTTCAGCAAGTCCATCTCATTCGAATGTGAGAAGGGTGTGACAGCAGCGGCCCATGTCTAGAGTGTGAGAGTTTATGCAAATAAAGTTGAGCATACCCCTTACTGGCAATAGTAGATTAAACGATCGGAATGTCATTTCATTTGAATGTAGGACTTGCGTTTCAGCAATAAATCATGATATAAAAGGGTAAAGGGGTCTTTATCATGTCCTGTTTTATTTCTTCAAATGGCATCGGATTGTCCTTTAGGAGTAATCACAGCATACCCAGACCAGATTCACACAACAGCAGCTTTTTGCAGCACCTCCAACTGAGAACAGGAGGGTTTAAATCCTAGACCTTTCGCTTAGAGGTCTGGAACTCAACCATCTCAACTACCGATCTTCCGTAGCTGGAATATAGATTGGCTTGTGAAACTCTCGACACGTATGTACTAGAGATCGGTTGCAGGACGCGCAGAGGAGAGAGGATGTACGAGGGAGGAGAGGAGAGCGGAAGGAAGAGAGTGTAATTTGAAAGGATAGAGTGTGATGGAGTAATCTTTTTAGATTTTTTTTCTATTTTTTTGTTCTAGAACTAATACATTCTTTGAAGAAATGAGTGAATATTAATTATTTTTTATTTTTTTTGGAGTTACATAATCTTTTGTTTAGAGTTTTTGAGAGAGTGTGTTTTTATCCTTACAAATCAAGGTTCTTTATTTGAGCGGGTATTTTTGAGATGTTCTTATTACGAATATCATTTTTTTGATATCGTCTCTTTTCTAGCTATGGATACTTTCTCTCTCATGAGATCGAGACTGATCCGAGATACATCATATCCAATGTGCGATCCGTTATTTATCTCATAAAGAGTAAAGTCTCATGTGAGAAAGATGTACAAGAGCTATGATTGGACCACATAAGATGCTCGGGTTAGCCGAGAGCGGAGGTCTACACGTGCAGTCATTATGACATCGTTTGTTCTTCTTCTTGGAGTTCTTCTTGAGTCGTGGGAGTGGTTGAGAGTCTACACTAACATTATTCTGAGATTATTCGAGACGAGTTTTCCTTCTTCACGTTTGTTCCATCCATTACTCCGTGCTCTTCATGACGAGATGAGACAGACATTCCGTCTATCTCTCGACAGGTTGGCACGGAACACCAGGGATGAAGCGACGTGATTATTGTTTCTCTTACTATCTCGTTGTGCCTCCGTTATACTCGAGGTGGCAGAGTGGGACATCGGGAGGTTTTGGTCCCTTCTTCAGAGATTCTGTGCTGGTGATTGAGCAGCCTTACAGGAGGAATCAGTCCGTGAGATACGAGATAAGAGTGAGTCTATCTCTATACGTGTCTCATCTTCCGTCAGCATACAATGTTGTAGGATGTTATGTCAGGTTGGAGAGTATAGTAGAATTGTTAGAGCATTGCGTCTTTTGTCTATGAGATGTCCTACTGAGGAGACGATCACTTTGTTGTGTTTCTTTCATCTCTCATCGTGTCGTGCGCATACACATCGCTACACAACACACTTCACTGTCAGAGGTACACTACACATACACATAACACATGAACGATGTCATACACATACATAAGTGTACCACAATAATATCAACATAGAAATTATCATCTCCAACACTACAACAACGATTACTCACAAAACGGTCAAGCCAAACCCACTCTATACTCGCAGAGAATCTGAGTTACACTCAACTAGACTATCCATCATAGCCAGGAGCTTGAAGACTCAACTCAAAGAACTAAGGCCTCCAAGCCTTACCTGCGAAGTATAACCCTAGTGAGCTATTCCAAGAACTCGTCCTAACGGCACTAACGGCCCTACCGGGATTAGTCACTCTGCACTCGGTCAACCTAGCCAAGGTGGCAAACTGACGTGACAGCTGTCGTGTGCATACACATCGCAACATAACATACATCCCTGTCAGAGATACACCACACATACACATAACACAAAGATGATGTCATACACATACACAAGTGTATCACAATCGCCTCCCTTAATTGACGATTAGGTCCCTCTAACTCCAGATAGTCTTATATCTCAACTATGTGATATACACCTTCGTGGGTGTAAGGATCAGGAGGTCGGGTGCTACACCATCCCATCCTTAGTCGCCTGTCTGCAATCTATACCACACAAAGATCTAATCGGCTATCTCTGTTATATACATCGAGGACAAACCCACCGTCCAGTAAGAATGACACTGAGAGGTGGAGTCAAACATGACATGTGTCAACCTCTCGAACAACCATCACACACCAACATACGGGTTGCTCCACCAGCAGACCCACATAATATACACCTCAAGCCCGCGTGTACAACTGCTAAGCTTGGATCAACAGTACCATCGATGTTGGGAATGTGACAAGACGCGCAATTACGCACATGGTCTTTCCAAACAACACCATCACGATCCTCTAACATGAGTACTCCGGAAGATAACACCTCACGCACTCGTAAAATAGTGCGTCATGCGGTCATATCCAACGTCATTGGTGCAGTCTGTTATAGATAGATATAACAACAAGATGAAACTTGCGAATCGATGACCGATAACCTCCTCCTTGAATAGTTGCACATCGCAAGGTGTCTCTATGTTGAGCAATCGCTAGGTTCTCTAAACCCATAAGCATAACTCTCTGAAATGTCTCTGCTCGTTGAGACCATGCTCTCACTCACATATTCGAGTCATCAAAGTTCAGCACTTCAGCAAAATTATGACGAATGACCGAAGGTAGATCTGGATCTCGGTCATACAATAGAAAGTACGATGAGAAGGAAGTCAAAGACTCTTGTAGGCTAAAACGGTAGTCCATAGTCAACCATAGTAACTGCACATCCCAATCTCCCAAGTGGTCCTTTTGCAAGCCATACTTGTACAATCCTCTCTTCACGGTATGAATTACCCTCTCTGCCAAACCATCCGCCTCAGGATGATCTCGAGATGTAGTCCGATGATCAATCAGCGCCTGATCACACAAGACCTGAAACTCATCAAGAAACTCTGTATCTTGATCCGTCAGCACTTCATATGGTGCTCCAAAACAACTCAGCACTCGATCTAAGAACACATACGCTGTCTCTTCACTCGTCTTGTCATGTAATGCCACCAACTCAATCCACTTGGAGAATTGCTCCACCATCATCAACACATACCGGGTGATGTACAATCAACGATAAAGGTCTCGCAAAATCCAAACTCCAACGGTAACCCAACCCCATACTTGGTAAGGGGTGTAACTGTGGAGTAGGAGCATTAAACGAGGCTCGTACTCGATCACAAACCACACATCGTGTGACAAACTGCTGCACATCGATGTGCATACCACGCCACCAATATTCTCCTTGGAGTAAGCTATGTGTACGCTTCATCCCAAAATGTCTCAACTCCTCATGGGCATGTCGTACTAACTGTGTCTTTTGGGATAGATGTGACACTATCCGTACTTTCTCATCATCCCACATTCGAAGTACATGTCATCCTTCTCGTCGAAATCTCTTCGCTCGTTGAAAGACACAATCTCGCTCATTGGTACTTACTGTGTCTATCACCATGTCAGTAGCTAGATACTCCATTACGATCACATCGTCGTGGATATCTCGCTGGTCTAGAACAACATCTCCACCCTCAAGATCTAAAGACTCGTCATCTACTCTCTGACCTGAGAAAGATACGACCTGACCTTCCATACTAGAGTTCATGGCCAACACACAAAGAAAGACAGATGCATGCTACCTTGGCATTATCTCGTCATCAACCTCGTCATGTCATCGAGCTCCAGTCTGATCCTGCAGACTCGTGCATGGTTGCGAGTCAACTCATCGATATCTAGGTTTATAACTCCAAGTCTATGCACTACATGAAAGTCATACTCTTAAGATCATAGCCCATCTTGCAAGCTTCCCTGTAAGCTTGTCGAACTCCAACAACCACTTGAGCGGCTGGTGATCAGTGATGGGAGTAAAAGGGTTCTCAAATAGATAACATCGGAAGTGTCCAACTGCTCACACTGCAGCTAAACACTCCCCCTTGTACGAACTATATCTCACCTCCGTCAAATTGTTGGAGCAACTGGCATACGCCACCACAAACTTCTTTTTCTCATCATCATGTTGAGTCAGCACTGCTCCAAGTCCCAACATACTCCAATCAGTGTGTAGTTGGAAGAGACGTCCCTTAACGGATCTCTTCAAGATGGGAGCAGATGTCAACTTATCCTTGAGCTCTACAAAAGCTCCCTCTTGCTCATCTCCCCACTATCACTCCTGGTCCACCTTCATCAGCTTGGTTAATGACTTCGGAATTGCACTAAACCCTTTCACGTATCGACGATAGAAGTTCATCAAACCAACAAATGCTTGAACTCGACTTACATCTGTGAGACGTGAGATACGTGCAATAGCCACAACCTTCGTCTATTGAACACTCAACCGGCCTAAGTAGATGGTGTGATCCATATACTCTACCAACTCCTAGAATAACTTACAATTCCTTGGGTGTAACTTCAAGCCATGAGCTCGAACACATCCTGTAAGTGTCTCTCGTGCTCCTCCATTGTAGCATTATAGACTAAGATGTCGTCAATATAACATCTGACAAAATCCAATCCTGCTAGGATCCTGTCCATTACTTTTTGGAACTCCGCAAGGGCGTTCTTCAACCCAAATGATAAGAACCGTCACTGATACAAACAATCCTTGCCGTGAGAGTCAATTCTCCAGAATGTTATCTTGGACTTATCTTCTTTTCTCACCGGCAATTGATGATACCCTGCTCGAAGATCCAAAGTACTGAATGACTTCACATGTCCCACTGCATCAAAGATCTCCTCAGGTGTCGGCATGGCATACTTATCGGACTTCGTCTTCCGATTGATAAGACGATAGTCTCCACACATCCGTCTATCCGTGTAGTTGTCATACATATTCTTCTTTGCTGACATTACTGTGACAGATGCATACTCTCCATGCGACATCTCCACCAACCCAGCCTCCACCAAGTTTTGAGTAGGAGATATTTCACTCTTTTTTTAAGTTTTGTAAAATCACAATTGAAACATATCACAAACTGCAAAACTATGACAAAATCTTGCAATATTCATTGCAAGGAAGTATGTCATATGTCGTACTAACATAACTATAACTTCAATTATTATCATTATTTATATATTACAACGAGATCCACATGGGATAAGTAAAGATGTTTAACATACCACAAGTAAAGATGTTTAAACATACCACTTTCCACGTCATGATACTCTGCCGGACTATTGTCTTCATCGTTCTCAATTGGAGTGAGATTTTCCACATGCTCCTCTTTAAGACCACAACCAAAATATGACACAAGCTTGTAATAATATGATGAAAAAGCATAACTCTAACCACAAATAAATAAAAGTATAACATAAACAACAATATATGGGTCCACTTGAGATACGTGAGTTTAAAATAGACTGACCATTTTCCGCTTAAGAGTACTTTATATGATAATTATCTTCTCCGTTTCCGGTTTGAATTAGATATTTCACATTCAATTTTTTAAACCACAACTAGAATACTGTAATATATCACATACCGTAAAACTATGACAAAAACTTGCAAGATTCATCGCAAGGACATAACTAGAACATAACTAGAACTTGAACTATTATCGTTATTCATGCATTATATTATAATCCATTTGAGATAAGTAAAGAGGTTTAAACACACTATTCTCAACATCATGATACTCTGTGGGATTATTGTCTTCATTGTTCTCCATTAGGGTGAGATCTTCCCCATGCTCTTCTTTAAAACCACAACCAAAATATGTCACAAGCTTGTAAAACTATGACCAAAAAGACAACACTAACCACAAATAACTAAAACTATAACATAATCACAACTATCGGATCCACTTGAGACATGTCAACATAAATAACATATCAGCGTTTGTTTCAGAAGTCTTCGTAGGTCTATTCTCTTCTCCGTTGGGAGTTTTCACACTCTCTTCTATACATCCAACGAACACTACATACTATTACTAGAACGACGAAAAAGAATTCTACTTACACATATAACAAAAATGTGAATGCCTCATAGCAACAGTATAATCAGACTAAACTTACCACTAAAATTGTTCGTGAACTTCTTTCTTCTCTGAGGATACTTTGATCTCCGTTAATATTGCATCTTTGTTTGCTGGCACTCAATCTCATCCTTCTTCCTGTTCTCATCTATAACATAGAGGGAATAACAAACAAATATTAGATAATGAAGATCAGAACCTCAGTGCATCAGCGAAGTCATAAATAGTGAAGTATAAAGTACTATAAACAAAAATAACATTAAATATCTAACCATCAATAATAGTTGAGTTCACTTTTCTTCGAACGAACTTGAAAGTCTTTTTTTGATATTCATGAATCACAGTTCTGACATCCCATCTTCTGATTCATATCTGTCAAAAATATCTGGAATTGTACACCGTTTGCCAAAAAAATATACGTATACAAATGGTATGCTCTATCATTAGCAAATATCCAAAACCCTGGGACAAACTAAACAGTTCTGTCACTATCTTTTATTTTGAAAGACTGAGTCTGGGAAATCAAAACAAATCAGTCTACATAGAGTCTCACAGTAAGGCTTAGCTCATACCATTTTTTTGTATTTCAGCAATCACCATTTGTTGTTTGGAATGTTCATGGCAAAATCTGAAAGTTACATTTGCTACATCTCTCATGCTCTTCAAACCGGTTGCACCATATCTCCAATCACTTTTATTTGCTCATCAATCCACACTTTACTACACACTTTTGTATCCTTCTTATACTATGATACATTCTGATGTGTCTTTATTGCAGCCTTACACAAGCACCATCCACAAAATACTATTAAGTAATAGCAATGCATATATATAAAAGTCTTTCAATCCACGATGAAAATACAGAGTATAAATTAATTATTACATTTTTCACTTGATATTGGATTTTCTTCCATAATCTTGCAGGAAAATTTTCCAAGTTCATCTCTTTTGGTCACATTTGTGTAAATTTGAAAAGAGTCAACCTGTTGTCTTTTGTAGAAGTCCGAGGTCTATTGATCTGAACAGACTCGGGATTCATTTGATGGATTGTACGCATATGATTCTCGAAAGTACTTTTTTTAACAAAGTGGACACATGGTGTATGAGATGATATCATACATATGAACCCAACACCTTGTTTCTTCATATGAGTAGGATTTGATTCTCTTGTCCATTGGATACCAAGTTCTGCGGTCGGCATGGAAGTGGGCTCTTCTTCACGAAAGCTTTGAAAGAGCTTTCATGAGATAGCTCCTCTTTTCTCTGGCAAGGTCATGAGATATTGCTGGAAACAAACTTTTATTAAAGAATACGTTAATACTCTTGTTTTTCTTGCTTGGAATACTTAGTTCTTTTGAGGTTTCTTCAATAGGTGTGATCATATTTTTCCCAAAAGTGTCAAAACAACAAAGTTTGTCTCAGTGATAACAAGGCTAATGCTAATGGACTGAGTACAAATGGAATGATCCTGCAATGATCGAGAACACCTACATTCCCATCTTATCTCTTTAAATGAAAAAAAAGCTAAACCCAAACTACATAAGATGAATATATACTCAGCTTTGCAAGAAAAATAATGTCTACAACAGCTATGTAAGACGATAACATGCACCTGAAACTAAAGTAAACATTCTAATGTGTGTATGTCAAACCTTGTCAAAATTACAAACCATGATCAAAGTACTAATCATGAAAAAAGAATTAACTTTGAAACAGATCTTACTATACATCATTGGAAATAGTAAGTCTTAATTGTCTTCTCCAAGCTGAATTTCAGCCTAAACTTCTATTTTTGGGGTTTTATGTTTTCACTCCAAAGACATTCATGGAGAGAAATAACAACTTTTGATCTATTTTGGATCTTGATTTTCATTGCACGAAGTGGTAGAGCTCATTGTTAACTTCCCAAATGCATTTTTTTTTGGGGCGCTTAATGATGACAGTATAGACTTCAAAAGATGAGAAAATCAAACTAGGCTCTAGCTTACCGTGTCGTGCGCATACACATCGCTACACAACATACATCGCTGTCAGAGAAACACCACACATACACATGACACCTGGACAATGTCATACACATACACAAGTGTACCACAATAATCTGAATACTGAGATTACCATCTCCAACACCACAACAAGGATTACTCACAAACGGTCAAGCCAAACCCACTCTAAACGCGAAGAGAATCCAGGTTACACTCAACTAGACTATCCACCATAGCCTGGAGCTTGAAGGCTCAACTCAAAGAACTAAGGCCTCCAAGCCCTACCTGCGAAGTTTACCCCTAGTGGACTCTCCTCCCAACTCGCCCTAACGGCACTAACGGCCTTACCGGGATGCGCCACTTCGCACTCGGTCAACCTAGCCGAGGTGCCCAAACTGACGTGACAGCTGTCGTGCGCATACACATCGCTACACAACATACATCGCTGTCAGAGAAACACCACACATACACATGACACCTGGACAATGTCATACACATACACAAGTGTACCACAATCGCCCCCCTAACTGGCGGTTAGGTCCCTCTAACTCCAGATAGCTCCATATCTCAACTACGTGATACACACCTTCATGGGTGCAAGGATCAGGAGGCCGGGTGCTACATCGCCCCATCGTTAGTCGCCTGTCTGCAATCCATACCACGCAAAGATCTAATTGACTATCTCCGCTATATACATCGAGGACAAACCCACCGTCCAGTAGGAACTACACTGAGAGGTGGAGTCAAACATGACATGTGCCAACCTCTCGAACAACCATCACACACCAACATACGGGCTGCTCCACCAGCAGACCCACACAACATACACCTCAAGCCCGCGCGTACAACTGCTAAGCTTGGGTCAACGGTACCATCAATGTTGGGAAGATGACATGGCGCGCAATTACGCACATGGTCCTTCCACACAACACCATCACGGCCCTCTAACATGAGTACTCCAGAAGGTAACACCTCTCGCACTCGTAAAATAGTGCGCCCTGCGGTCACATCCAACGTCGTCGGTGCAGTCTGCTGTAGATAGATATAATCGCCAGGATGAAACCTGCGAATCGATGGCCGATAACCTCCTCCTCGGATAGTCGCATATCGCAACGTGTCTCTATGCTGAGCAATCGCTAGGTTCTCGAAAGCCATAGGCATAACTCTCCGAAATGTCTCTGCTCGTTGAGAACATGCTCTCACCCACATATCCGGGTCATCAAGGTTCAGCACCTCAGCAGAATCACGACGAATGGCCGAAGGTAGATCTGGATCTCGGCCATACAATAGAAAATACGGTGAGAAGGAAGCCAAAGACGCTTGCCGGCTGAAACGGTAGCCCATAGCCAACCACGGTAGCTGCACATCCCAGTCTCCCAAGTGGCCCTTCTGCAAGCCATACTTGCGCAATCCTCTCTTCACCGTCTGAACTACCCTCTCCGCCAAACCATCAGCCTCAGGATGATCTCGAGATGTAGTCCGATGATCAATCAGCGCCTGATCACACAAGGCCTGAAACTCACCAAGGAACTCTGTACCTTGGTCGGTCAGCACTTCAGCTGGTGCTCCAAAACGACTCAGCACTCGATCTAAGAACGCATACGCCGTCCCTTCACTTGCCTTGTCCGGTAATGCCACCAACTCAATCCACTTGGAGAAGTGCTCCACCATCACCAACACATACCGGTGGTGACGTACGGTCAACGGTAAGGGTCCCGCAAAATCCAAACTCCAACGGTAACCCAACCCCATAATCGGTAAGGGGTGTAACTGTGGAGTAGGAGCATTAAACGATGCTCGTACTCGATCACAAACCACACATCGTGCGACAAATTGTTGCACATCGATGTGCATACCACGCCACCAATACTGTCCTTGGAGTAAGCTATGCGTACGCTTCACTCCAAAATGTCCCAACTCCTCATGGGCATGTCGTACTAACTGTGCCCTCTGGGATGGATGTGGCACTATCCGTACCCTCTCATCACCCCACACTCGAAGTACATGTCGTCCTTCTCGTCGAAATCTCTTCGCTCGTTGAAGGACACGATCTCGCTCCTTGGCACTTACTGTGCCTACTACCACACCAGTACGTAGATACTCCATCACGGTCACATCATCATGGATATCTCGCTGGTCTGAAACACCATCTCCACCTTCAGGATCTGGAGACTCGTCATCTACTCTCTGACCAGAGAAAGATACGACTTGGCCCTCCATACTAGAGTTCATGGCCAACACACAAAGAAAGGCAGATGCATGCCACCCTGGCACTATCTCCTCATCAACCTCGTCATGCCAGCGAGCCCCAGTCTGGTCCTGCTGACTCGTGCATGGGTTGCGACTCAACCCATCGGCATCTAGGTTTGCGACTCCAGGTCTATGTATTACCTGGAAGTCATACTCCTGTAAGATCAGAGCCCATCGTGCAAGCTTCCCTGTAAGCTTGTCGGACTCCATCAACCACTTGAGCGGCTGGTGATCAGTGATGAGAGTAAAGGAGTTCCCAAACAGATAACATCGAAAGTGTGCAACAGCCCACACTGCCGCCAAACACTCTCCCTCGTACGAACTATACCTCGCCTCCGCTGAATTGTTGGAGCGACTGGCATACGCCACCACGAACTCCTTTTTCTCATCATCATGCTGAGTCAGCACTGCTCCAAGTCCCAACATACTCCAATCGGTGTGCAGTTGGAAAGGACGCCCTCTAACGGGTCTCCTCAAGATGGGAGCAGATGTCAACCTATCCTTGAGCTCTACAAAAGCTCGCTCCTGCTTATCTCCCCACTGCCACTCCTGGTCCACCTTCATCAGCTTGGTCAACGGCTTCGCAATTGCACTAAATCCCTTCACGTACCGACGATAGAAGTTCGCCAAACCAACAAATGCCCGAACTCGACTCACATCTGTGGGGCGCGGGATACGTGCAATAGCCTCAACCTTCGTCTGTTGAACACCCAATCCACCTGGATAGATGGTGTGGCCCAGATACTCTACCAACTCCTGGAAGAACTTACACTTCCCAGGGTGTAACTTCAACCCATGAGCTCTCAACCGCTCAAACACATCCCGTAAGTGTCTCTCGTGCTCCTCCACTGTAGCACTATAGACTAAGATGTCGTCAATATAACATCTGACAAAATCCAATCCTGCTAGGATTCTGTCCATCACCCTTTGGAACTCAGCAGGGGCGTTCTTCAACCCAAATGGTAAGAACCGCCACTGATACAAACAATCCTTGCCGTGAGAGTCAATTCCCCAGAATGCTGTCTTGGACTTATCTTCTTCTCTCACTGGCAACTGGTGATACCCTGCTCGAAGATCCAAAGTACTGAAGACCTTCACATGCCCCACTGCATCAAAGATCTCCTCAGGTGTCGGCATGGCATACTTATCAGACTTCGTCTGCCGATTGATAGGACGATAGTCCCCACACATCCGTCTATCTGTGTAGTTGCCATACATATCCTTTTTGGCTGGCATAACTGTGGCAGATGCATACTCTCCATGCGACATCTCCACCAACCCAGCCTCCAACAAGTCTTGAGTCCGACTCTGGATCAAGGCTCTCTCCATGTCACTGTACCTGTAAGGACGTCGAAAGATTGGCGTGTCATTAGCCAAGTCGATCCGTATACCAGGTCCCTTCAAGGTACCCAAATCCTTCATACTGAAGGCAAAACAATTCCTGTAGCTCTTCAGGAATCTTTGAACTCTTCGTCTCTCCTCTCCTATAAGCTTGGGTCCGATCTCCGGCTCCCAAGTATCCTCTGTCACCATGCTAGAGGTAGAAGACGAAGTCGTTGACTGCTATCTTGCAGCCTCTGGAGCAGTTTCCTTCTGCTCACCACCAACAACCTCCACCGCTACTGTGTGTAAAACTTCTGCAGTTCTAGCTGCAAACTCCACACTCTCTTCTATGACATCCCATGATGTCCAAGGATGACGAACTCCACGTGCCTCGCCCCCAGCCTTTGCCTCCACCGACCCGGTAGGCAAAGAGCTCAAGAGTGCTCGAGCAGTAACACCCGTCGATCGCATCCGACGCTGCTCAGCCAATCCAAGGCTAACAATCCATGTCAAGCAATTCAAGTCCATTGCTTGACCCAATACTTGACGACGTGAAGCCTCCGACACCGAAGCTACTGCCGTCGTACCCGTAGTGAAACCCATCGCTCGCTCTCTCTCATCGGCATTGGGCTCCACCAACTGCCGTAATTGAGCATCCCACACAAGCCCAGGTCCTCCATCTCTGTAAGCATGTGACGCTGGAAAGCTTACCAATGTGGGTAATGCTACCATGGGCCGTCCCACTAGGTTCACCACTGCCATGGGTGACCTATCGACGACTCTCACTACTTGAGATCGTCGTCCTGCATCCAAGATGCTATCAACCGTGAGGTGCGCTGGTCGTCTCACTCCATCGTGTGCGCGCTTAAGCACCTCTCTCGGTAACAAGTTCGTCCACCACAACCGTGGACGATGTGCACGAGATCCCACTCTCGCTGCATCCAACAACACTCCTGGTCCAACCCAAGACCGCACTTGGTGCACACTCGCCATCATATGTGTACGAGCATCACCCAACAAAGGAACGTTCTCCAAGATGTACGCTGGAGAATCCACCTGATGCATCTGGAGATGTCGTAAGATCCGTAACATCTCCCAGAACATCCTAGATCGCGGGTCATGTAAACCCTGACCTCTCCCTGCACGCGTGTGACCTTGACATGGCCATCCGGCTATCACCAAGTGAATGGTGCCCACAAACGTGAGATCCTGCGCCCCCAGCAGCGAAATATCCGACGGTAATGCTTGCTGGTATCCTCTAACAGCTGATATGGGCAACAACTCAGGATATCTCTGCACCAAACGTGCCACATGTCGCAATGAGATGCGTCTCGCAATCTCATCTCTCTCCACATACAAGTATCGCTGTACTTGTATACCTGCTTGCAATACCGCAGCCAAACCTGTGCTGATTCCTCCAAACAGCTCCAGCACACATACACCTTCCTCTGGATACTGCCACACAATGGGAGTCGTATCCAACGGTGATAAGGTCACAGGGCCAGTAGCAGGAACAACCCTTTGTTCCTCTACTGGTGGTACAAAAGCTTCACTCCAAGCCTGCTGCACCAACTGATCAGCATACTGCTGCAACTCTCCACTCGAACTCCAGAGTGGAACATCCAAGGCAGATGGTACTAACGTAGACATGCTAGGCATGTCCTCCACCTCCTCATAGATCGGAGTATCCTCCGCATGGGCATTACCCTCCAACAACTCGCCCGGCCAAGTGATGACCGAACTGAACCCTGCAACGGATGCCATCGTTCCTGGTGTAGGCTCCGTCGTCCCAACTCTAGCACTGAACCGCACTGGTAAGCGGCTCACTCGTCCCTCACCGGACTGCCAACCTGGTCTGTAAGATGCTGTCTCTGTCCAATAGTCAATCACGAACCCCATAGGGTACAACACAGCACCTCCCACCAATACATCATAAGACTCTGCGGCTGTAACAATGGCCTTGGCCTTCACCATAGAGCCATCCGTGGGGTGATCTGGCCGAACTCTCACCGTCAACATCTCCCGTGTCATGTGTAGAGCCGTACCTCCTGATCCCCCTAGAGATGTCTGCAACTGGAATGGACATCTCTCTATCTCGGACTTCTTCAGACCCAAACCAATACACGCCGCCTTTCCCAACATTAACGGTTGGGCTCCAGAGTCTAACAAGACCTTCTGGGGTCGATACACTTTCCCTGAAGGTGCCACCAAACAGAAGATACCACTTCTGTTGTCCAACAACACCACACCTGGTGCCAAACTAGCACGGTCAATCGCCGGCCTAGCTGGTAACTCATCTAACCTAGCAGCCGCCGCTTGCCAAGTACCACTGGTAGCTGTCCTGATCCTCGACTCCATGGACACGTCTACCGCCTCTCGCTGAACTACTTCAGCACTAGAGGTAACTACATCCTCGCTCTCACTGAGCGTGGCCGCCAACTGGAACACTGGAGCCAAGTTGACTCCCAATGCCCTCATATCCGTGGCTGAGAATAGTGGGGCTCGCAAAACTGCTGTAGCCGCCCCCAACATCGGGTTCGACGTCGCATCCACAGACGTCGAAGGTGGACTCACATCACACCCACTCCTGGATGTCGATGCCTCCAACTCTACTGCACCATCGGTAGGTCGTTTAGGAACCATAGATGTGGTCCTCAACGCCTCCGATAACGTGAACGATTGGGGAAGCCTGGCTTGTCTACCAGCCTCCCCGCGTTGTGGATCCAACTCCACTGACGCGCCTCGTGGCTCAGAGGCACGCACTGCACCTCTAGTCACTGCTGCAGATGCCTCAATCTGCGCCACACCAGCCATGAAGTCGAAGTCACCTCCTTCTCCTCCATAAGACGTGGAAGCCTCTGTTCCACCTGATCTCCGCTGAGCCATAGGCATACTAGCTATCCTCTGCTCCAACTGCTCAATCCGAGCAGCCATACCTGCTTCTGACGTTGTAGCAGACGGTGGACCGACCGGTCCTCTCCCAGGTGCTGGACCTCTACCTCCAGCTCGACCACCACGGCCTCCCTGAGCTCCTCCGCCTCGTCCACGATCAGCCTTCCCTTGCCGCAACTCGGGATGGAGATCAAAACAACGGTCACTACTGTGACCAGGTCGTCTGCAATGCTCACATTGCCTAGGTACTGCTTGAGACGTCCCTGATGTCCCTGACGTCTCATAACCTCTCCTCTGTGGACAGTCCCTCTGCTGATGAGGACCATCACACGTCCAGCAAGGACCCGCTTGCTGCTGACTAGAGAAGGACGGCATGGGCTTCTGCCCACCAGATCCTCCAACACCTCCCTGCGATCGTGACTGCTCTGCACGATCCTTACCACCACCACCACCACGCTGTTGCGTAGCCTGTGATCCTCGAGAAGAGGTGGTCGCTCCATGTGGTGTCTCCTTGCTGAACCCAGCAACCACCACCCTCTCCTCCACCATGTTGAGCTCAATCCGCTCAGCCAGACTAAAGACAACCGCCAACGTCGGAGCGGTATCTCTAAGAAGAGTAGCATCTCTAACTCTCCTACGCAGCTCCCGGTCTAGTATCCCATACCAGAACTGGACTGCCTGTGCTTCCGTCACCCCTTGGGTAACGCTGATCAACCGCCTCATGCGAGTAAACGCCTCGCGTAGGCTCTCTCCAGTCTTCCGCTGGAACTCCTGCAGACTCCTCAACTTGTCGGTCCGCACACCCTGATAGTTCTTCCTCAAACATTGGAAGAACTGAACCACAGGGTTAAACCCTGGTGGTATCCCGCTCACACTACCACCCGCTCCACTACCTGTGGACGCACCGCTGGTAGTAGGTACTCCGCCACCTGCGGCTGTACCACTGCTACTGGCACCCGAACTCGCAGGTGCTACGCCTCCCGAAACTGCGCCAGTAGTGATAGAAACGTAGTTGGGAGACCAATGTTGTCTCCACAACTCGATCTCAACACTGTAATCTCGCCTGAACTCATGATAATCGTCCATCGGCGGTCCCTCCAAGTGCTGGAACAGACCCTTCCACGCCATGAAGGGTGTAAACAGCTGTGGGTTCCGCATCTGCTGCAGATCGCACCAACTGTCGAACTCCTGGATGAAGTCATCCAGCTCAATGGTACCAACTGTACCCGAGTAACGTCGAGGCCCCTTCGTGGCCCCATAGATCTCATCCATGTCCCACAACAACGGTGTGGTGACACTAGACTCACCACCAGAAAACGCGCTGTCTGCGTCTGACTCGTCCTCTGGAACAACCGACGGCAATGGTGTAGGTAGTCGGTACCTCACCCCACTCCGTGTATACCCACTGTCGGAGAAGTCCCCACCAGAACCTCCCGAGAACTCCGTGATGAGAGAATCCCGCTAGCACACTCCCCAACCGGAAGTCGCAATCTCCGTCACCACCGTAACCATCACTTGCCTAACCCCGCTCCTACTGAGCTCACCTATCCCCTACTAGGACGGTCAAGGTAAGGGCAACTTGTACCTGCCATCACCACAGGCAGCCTCTCACGGTCTGTTGGTCGTCACTCCAACCGCACCGTGAGAGAAACAAAGGTAGTCTGACTGGTCCGCAACTCCAGCCTCACTACCGACAGCACACTGGAGTGAACTCACTCCGGAAATCAAGCGCCAACACAAGCAAACGCGGCGCACAAACAGGAAGCAGAATATGGAGGGGTTCCAACCACAAGAAGTCCAAACGATAACCCTCCACACTCAAACATTCACCTAAAGAGAAATCCAGCCCCACCCGGACTGACGTCTCCTCGTCGGTGACCACATGCACAATATATGGTCACCAACTGTCGTAACTGACACTGGAGGTCACTAACTAGATGTCCACACCTCTAGTAGCTCCAAAAACATCCACGTGGTAGCTCTACTAGCTCACCCAAGACAACTGCCACCAACTGCCTACATACGCGTCTCTACGGTATAGACAAACACTACCACAACTATAGCTTGCCCCTAATACTATGGGGTTGCCCTACCACTCCTCTAGGAACGTGCGAGAAGGTCTCCTACTACCTTAAACAAGTCCATAAGTACTTGCACGCATCCCTGTAGGACACCAAGAGCTATTGGTCTAGTGGTAAAGCCAAAGCTAAGACTAAAAAGTCAGGAGTCCAGGTCCAGAAATAGTGTTGGGATGGGTGACCAGCTGGTTTTACCCTTCCCACACACTAGAACTTGGATACCTCTCTCACGCACGCCAGCAAGCTGGCTTGCGGCGGGCGCGGGCTCGGGCTCAGGCTCAGGCTCAGCTCCGCTCCGCCTCCGCACTCTCGCACTCCGCTCTCACGCCTCCGCACTCACGCACCTCTGCTCCTCGAAGCCTCGAAGCCTCGAAGCCTCGAAGCCTCTAAACGCCTCCTAACACGCACTCCACACCTCGACACTCCCGCTCACTCTCCGCTCACTCTCCGCTCCGCTCCGCTTGAAGTAGAGACGAACAGGTACAACACACACCAAGGGACTCGGCTCCAACTCGAATTGCAGAAGATTGCACCAAAAGAAGCTCCAAAACAGCGAAAACAGCTTGCGGGTGCACACGGGTGACCAAAATCTGACGTAAAACAGCAAGAACCTCCAAATCCAACCCGAAAACCACCACAACAGATTCGCGAATGCACAAGACACACTTCGCGAATGCACACACACACAACAAAACTCCTAAACTCGAGTTTCCACAACAAATTGCACCAAAATCTGACGTAACTAGCCTTTTGGTACTTTCGGGTCACACGGCAGCGAACTTCGACATGCCATAACTTCTTCAATCCTCGACCAAACTCCACGAAACTTAGTGCGCTAGAACCGTCTCTCCAATGCGCTTCCAAAGAGCCCACTCCGGCCTGACATTGCCAAGTACTCCGTCTGCAACGCCCAAATGCGCAACCCGGCTCCAACAACACACTTCAAGAACATTCCGCAAAATTTCTGCAGCGCTTCCGCATGACAGAAATCTGCACTCGACCCCAACAACAGCAAATCGATCTGCGACCAGCAATCACCTCAATCACAGCGACAACTCGATCACAGCTTCAACAACCAAGCACGAACGACGACGCCCGAAGATACCAGCGGACGATTTCAGATTTCAGATCAGCGAGCTCTTACTGAACTCCGCCTCGACCTGCACTGAGTTCTTTGAGTAATCTGAATACTGAGATTACCATCTCCAACACCACAACAAGGATTACTCACAAACGGTCAAGCCAAACCCACTCTAAACGCGAAGAGAATCCAGGTTACACTCAACTAGACTATCCACCATAGCCTGGAGCTTGAAGGCTCAACTCAAAGAACTAAGGCCTCCAAGCCCTACCTGCGAAGTTTACCCCTAGTGGACTCTCCTCCCAACTCGCCCTAACGGCACTAACGGCCTTACCGGGATGCGCCACTTCGCACTCGGTCAACCTAGCCGAGGTGCCCAAACTGACGTGACAACCGATGCTGACTAGATATTTGCAATTCTGGGTGCTATACTAAGGGTGCAAAAGAGCTGCTTAGCATAATCTAGGCAGAACTCACGTATTGTAAACTGATGTAAAGGGGCATCTTAAGGAGCTAGTTTGTATTTGCAACTTGTCAACGGACGGTTTGGAAGATTAGGAGGTCCAATGCTAGCGCGCAAGGCCTCATTGGGTTAAGATATGTGCAGGTTATGCGAGTGAAGATAGTATGTGAAGAGGTGGATTGTAATGTGTGTTATGAGAGAAATTGAGATGAAGAGAAAGAGATTTGGAGTGCTTAAGTGAACTACGAAGAAGAGTTGGACCATTCGAGCCATTTTGGAGTCCAAACTTGTTGTCCTTGGATCCATCAAGCAAGATCAAAACACCGAGTTCTTCAAGAACTTGAAGACGATACGAAGTTTCATCAGGTGATTTGAGAGTTTTGGGTGAAACTACTCGTAGAGAAGCGCTAACGTCAATTTTTTGTTCGTCTACACATGAGGTTGGACTGTTCTTGGCAAGCGATGAGCCAAGCTCTTCGTTCTTGGTGACGACACGATCAAAGTCTTTATCTACGCATAGGAGAAGAGCGTATGTGGATTAGATTGTTGATTTGGATGTGGTGAGCGAGTTTGAACCGCATGAAGTCGATTCATGTAAGTTTGTTTACTTATTGCGTGGTTTTACAAAAGGAACTCCGAACAGCTTGTTTGGAGTCTTATTGGGAACAAGATATCTAGATCAAAGTATCAAGGTATCAAGGTAGCAGATCTATCTATTGGAAAGACGAATCATAGATCATGTTGTTCGTTTGGATGGTGTGTGTGGATTTAGACCGCAAGGAGGAGGTTTTAAGATTCTGATCACTTGTGATTGAAATTTGTTCATATCTTGGATGGGTGTTGGATCTGAAGGTTCTTGGAGCTAATATAGTCAGGAAGGAAGACTCTATCAACATCTCAAGACCGTCCAGCGAAAGCAGAAAGTTTCCAGATATGCCTTCTTCAGTTCCTTTGCTACGGTTTTTATTTTTTTGGACTCGTTATGTATGGCTTGTGGTAGCTAGTTTTAGCTAAGGGTTTGTACATGGGTGTTGTTTGGATCTCGGCTTGAATCCTGTAATACTGGTGGTAAAGCTTTTTGTTAGCAAAGGAGTGTTTCCTTTGCTTTGAGCTACGCTTCATTTTTGGGGACTAGGTTGAGATTCAGAGAATTGTTTTAGGAGGTTAGGTGTAGATTACAGACCACTCAAGTCTGGTTCTTAATTTGGTATTTTTTTGAGAAAAAAAAATGAGAGTGTATATAAAGTGAGAGTTGGTATATCTTGCGTAGCTTGTTCTCGTGGTTGTCTATCTCCTTCTTACCTCTTTTCATCACACGATATCTCCACATCCAAGAACCTCGCATTTTCCTAGACAACCTTCTCGCAAAATCTGATACGATAATGAAAACATGATTCATAATATAAAACTATGACTAAAATTGTTTATGCACGTTAACAATATTAAAAGTTACATAAGGAGTAATATCATGTCTAAGACTGGTTAGAATATTAAAAGTTACATAAGGAGTAATATCATGTCTAAGACTGGTTACAATGTTTAAGATAACAAAAGATCAACTCAAACCTAGAACCTAAAGCTCAATTAAAACCTCAAACCCCGGCCCTACAGCTTTCTTAACCCTGAAATCCAAGACAAAACTTGACAAAGATAACAGAGCTATGAATAAACCTGATCATAACATAGATACTATTGCCACGAAAGTAATGATTCACTCTACAGGTTCTCAAACAATCTGGCTCTGCTTTGTAAGTAAAATCGTTTTTTAGTCAAAATAGTATTGACCTAAGTCCACCTCGTACTCTCATACGTATGTCACTACACATGGTTCGAACAATTGATCATAGCGAAGTCTTCCAAGAACTGAATCAAAATGAATGAACTGATCAAAACAATCCCCAAGAATGAACTGATCAAAATGGAACATCAAACACTTGATAATAGTCTTTACTTACCTCTGTTGATGATAAAAAATCTTTAGATTGAAAGATAGAAAGTCTTTTCTAGCTTTTTTAAAGCTAGAATTTCAACGATCGCTCACACTTCACTGAACACTCACGTAATACTGAAAGCGCTTTGTCTTGATTCTCACTTCACACTGCTATCGTAAGTAGACGATTTGTCAACAAATTAGGATCTAGACAGACCAGAGCTACAAATCTTGATTGTACATGTAAAAATTTTATAGCTAGATGAAAAGAAATGTTGTCTCGATGTGGTAATTAAGTAATTCAGTAAGTCTTCTAATTACTTTTGAACCTCGTGTTTAAGGTACAGTTACAGAAGTTTTCTCAACATGAAAAGCATGAACAAGAAAGCAATGTACATTACTTATCTCTGTTGCTGATAGAAAGTCTTAAAGCTGTAATCTCAATGCTCGATCGCATATCACTGAACGCTTGCATATCACTGAAAGCTTGCTGTCCTGATTTTCACTTCACACGAACATCTGTTCTTCATCAAGTAGTGGTTAGGGTTTAACAAACATACAATTATGACCTAAACGTTTCGAATGTTTTGTTAGAACCAAAAAACTCAATCTGGAAACTAGCCTCGCTATACATGTCTTTGTCAATGGTGTACATGCATGTGCGTATGAAAACATGTCGAGCATGTAGTTGGAGTCATACTTGAGAGAGCTCTCACGTATGAGATATAAATAAAATTCCACACATAGGAGTAATTAAACAACAAGTCGTAGTATATTATCATTAAGATATCTCACAAGAATTAGTGTTAGTTCATACTTTTTGTGATTAGCTCTAGAGGATTAGCACCAAAACTTCACCTATGTGTCACGTTCTTATTTGCTGCTAAAAATTGGTGATCTAGGACACAAAATGATCAGAATCTTGAGAGCTACAAAATGAACCATAGATGTTCTCAAACTGAAATCTAACGACTAAGAAACAAGAAACAAAACAAGCAACAATATGGGTTACAGACAGAGAATACGTTCATTTTTGAAACTTAAAGCAATATTCATTTGTTCGGTGAAAAATTGTTTATTTATTTCAAGAGAAGTTTTATACGTTGGAAATTAAATGGTCCCCTTAACTAGGCTTACAGTTTCACAGAGAGGCATGCATATTCACTCTCTCCATCTTCTGATGGAGGAGGTAAATATGCAAGCGTTTAATTTACGACCTAACCCTTCCGCTGAGAAGGGTTAGGCCATAAATTAAACTTATCAGCAGTTCGGTATACCTTTTCTTTGCGGAGCTCTATACCCATCTGGCCGAGCCACGCAAACGCAACCACCATTTGAAATAGTGATAAACTTGCATGTCGCATTTTTCTAGCGTCCTTGAAACGAGAAAATTACTTGGTCGTGCTTGATACAATATTTTTCTTCTTGATCCAGCCCTTAACTTATAGAGTATTCTTGGTTGCATCTCATGACAATTGAGTCTATCGTCTGTCCGACGAGAAATCGTTCGTGGCGTGTCAGTGGCCTAGTTGATCTTCCTTGTGTCTGAGGTATTAGCTTGTATAGAACAAAATGCGAGAATGGCAAATAGGAGTTATCCAGACAAAATGAAGCATCACGGCAGCATCTTAAGCAATCTTCGCTTAGAACACGCAATTGAAATTTTGAGGTCGTCTGATGGCAAGTTCACCTTGGAAGTTATAAGTGTGACAGCATGCTCAACTAAAATAATAAAATAATTAATAGATTAATTTTTTACTTATTTTTTCTAAAGAAAAATTAAAGATAATAAATTAAACCGTTCATGCATATTCTCCTCTTCCTAACTTTGGAAAAAGATAAACATGCATGCTCGATGAAGTAGAAGTCTTGGTGATGTTACGCGTTAAGATCAGACTCGCACGAAAAGTACCATGAGAGATATAATATAAGAAGAATGAGGAAGAAGATGTAACCACATGAACCACCCTTCCCCATTCTTTCTTTCCTCTCTTCCCCCTTCCTCTCCTTTGTCCTCCCTTCCCTTCTTCGCTTGTTCACTTCTTGGTTTATTTTCAAGCATGCCTAAAGTTTTTATCTCAAAAAGTCTACTCATCTACTCACCCTGAGGTCTCCATTTTTTGTATTCTTTTTTATACTTTCAATCATTCTTTTCAAATTAATTTTTGTGTGTAGATATATGAATGACGATTAACATGTACTTCTCTCATTCTGATGATATGCTATTTTGACCTAATGAACTTGCTAAGTAAGTCAAAGGTGTGGTCAAGTAATACAAAGTTAAAAGAAGTGAGATAAAGTTCAAAAGAAATATTAGGGATGGAGTCAAATAAATTCCTAGATCCAGTCTCTAGCGGTTTAAAGAGAAACGTTATACGTCATTACAGTACAGTCGACTACCGGGAAACCTCTTTGTTAACTCTACTTCGTTTTCTAGAGAGTTGAACAGTAAGATCCCAAAGGTGATCCAGATTACTTGCAATGTTAAGCTGTAGGGTAGCAGATCCAGCAACAACCGGTTTAAGGAGGAAGGTGATACGTCGTTACAGTACCGTCCACTACCTGGAAACCTTTTGTTAACTCTACTCAAGTAGACGAAGGTGTTGCAGAAGTATATTACAATATTGTGGGGGTCGTTCTTGTTAGTTCAACTCTGGAAAATGAACAGAGAACTTCTTCCTCAGTCCCCTGTGGCAACAGTCGATCTTCGCCGGTCCCCCAAAGTCGAAAATGTCTTCCTCAATCCTCTACCGGCTGGAGAGCAGGTAACGACTGTGGTTAATCAGTAACTACGTCTCACGTGGTGGCAATACGTAGTAGCTGAATATCGTGGATCACCAGGAACGAGTTAACGGGTGCAGTCTTCGCTCGAGACCGTGTAGTAAAAGATTTGAAAAAAGATAAGTGAATCTGTGTGGAATCTGTATGGAATCGCAGATGCTTCGGTAAGACATGGTGCAGCATCTGTAGCCATGACTTTAAAGAAATATATGTCGAGGTGCGAGCTCGCACCTCGAACAGATTCGGTAGGAAACGGATAGGGAACGGTTGTAGCTGGCCGCTATGCATAGTGCATGAGTACCCTCCTGGCTACATTTTTGTCTCGACAACACTCTCGGGTAACGTTCGTTGCTTTGCAGCTGAATTACTGCATGGCTGTGAAATTCCTGGAATAATTTTTCGTCCCAACATGCTATATCCTATGAGCCTTGGAATCATTCCATTTCTCCCTTCAATGATCGGCGTATTGTCACACGACGTGACCTTCAACATGTTCGTGTTCGTGTTCTCCATCCGTCTCTTTATCTCGTAAATTTAACGTGAAACTTTTCAGGAATCGAGAAGAAACTAGTCATACTATGTAAATTTCGATCTTTCGCTCTAGACATTGTACCTGATAGACCTCCGTTGTATCACTGTCGAGGCCCTTTTCCTGACCTTGATCAAGAAGACAAAAACTGAGTCAGTCGGTTGTATGTATCCAATGGATGTCTGCCGCGGATAAGCTTCTGAGCCCAAATTCTCGTTAGGACTAGTCTCTTTCTCTAGTCAGTCAGAAGCTGTGAGGTGATGGTCGTTGCGCTGTTGAGTATTCTTCGAAAGTAGATCACATTGTACTATACCAAGCCCAGAGCAAGGTTCTCGTAAGCATATAACTCAAGTTTTATCATGCGGATTGAAATTAACTTGTCCAGGGTTGCTCATCTGAGAGATTGTTCCCTTCAGGGTTGTGATAAGTTGCGGACAGAATAAAAAGAGATGAGAAGGGCATCTTTGATGATCACAAGGTCTTCTCACGCAATTCATCAGAAGCATCCTTGGCAGACAAAGTTATCATGAAGTCCCCAAGTTTGGAAGACGGAATCAGCTTGAAGCAGATGTCGCCTACAAATTCTGGAAACACCTTGAAGAACTGTCTGAATAGGTTCTCTCCTGTCTCAATCCTTAAGAGGCTTGGAGGCAAGGAGAGCCATGATGGTGGTCTTCCGATAGCGAAGGCGGGTCTTGGCACGCTGTCTGGTGTTCTCATCCCAACTTGTGAGAACATATGGGGTAAGGAACTATTTTTTCCCCCGCCCACGTTCATTTCTCATTACAGTGCCCGTGCCCGCGCAGTCGCTCTCCGACTATGATTCAACCTAAACCGAAACAACCAGGAACCGAAACCGCCGGCATCCGGTTAGGGGACTGAGGAAGACATTTTCGACTTTGGGGGACCGGCGAAGATCGACTGTTGCCACAGGGGACTTAGGAAGAAGTTTTCTGGGAAAATGAAAGACGCCCAAGATGCCCTCGATGTATTCTTTGACTTCCCGGAGAGTGCGTGCGTCACCTCCAGCCGCTCACGGGGCCCTCGTCTGTACGGTAGCGCGAAACTGGGCGCCCGGAGCAGGATGTACACGAACCACATGCTTTCCAGGACGAAAAGGATAAGCGATCCGTGCCAGGACAAATGAGAAAACTTGGCGCGTCACGTACATACGATCGCGTGTCACCGGTCCACGTTGACAGAAGGTTGGAGCGTGTATATTCACCTCTTGGCAGGGATGCAAACGTTTAAATATTTAATTATAAATTAAATTAAATTTTCCGTAAAATTTCTTGACAGGGCCCTTGACTCAAAGTCGTTTCTTGGTCAAGCCCTTGACTGGTTATTGTATGTAGTCGATCAAACGTCACAGTTTTTACTTGACAGGGCCTTTGACTCAAAGTCGTTTTTTGGTCAAACCCTTGACTGGTTATTGTATGTAGTTGATCACACGTCACAGTTTACGTACACGTGGTTATGACACCTTGATGTGGAGTGAGTGACATGGTCTGAGCGTGATACTGACAAAATGTAGAGAGTTGCCACAAATTCTGGAATTCGTGGAAATGAGTCATGACTGCACGGGAACCAACGAGTACTCACAGGCTGCTCGCTGACTTCCTGAATAGCATCCGTTCGATGGAATGTACCAGTCTTCTCAAACGCACGAAAGACGCAAGACTATCCGTTTACGAAAGGGTCTTGATTAGCTCTTCCTAGCAACCAGCAAAACCTGAGCTCCGCTCAAGCTAAGAGCAGCCATGAGCATGCAATCCCTCTACGATATCTATTCGTCCTTCCGGCAGCGCTCTCTCAACAGCTTCCACCGAAAGATCACAGATGTAAGATCCATTGCTTCGGAATTCGAAGCCACTTCAGCAAAACTTAGAACACCAACCATACCTACGCTGAATTCGGTACTACTAGGCTCTTTACTTGCAGAAAGACAGACACATTCAAGACGGCCACTCGCACACCAGCTTTCAAAATTGTTTTCCTGTCGAGAGAATCAATACAATTCCATTTTCACACCTTCGACGCTTGTACCACCCCGCTCCTTACTAACCCACTCAATCCGTCACGCTGGTATGCTACTACATGATTCAATACTCATGAAAGAGTATCATGACTGCCCGTAATGAACGACATTCAATTGCCATTACAAAAGCCTAAACAGTCCTCCTGCCTCAGCCTTTCCTTTAAGATGTAAGGCGTATCCATTTAGACAAACCGGAGGCAGGTGTACAAATTAGAACGAATTCTAGAGCAGCTGGTCGTCAAAATGCGAAACCAGCAATCGATCTAACATTCCAACTTTCGCACGTTCTACAGCATTAGGCTGTGTCTACCGCAGTTAGTGCTTCCTTACCGAGAGAATTCCTCGTATACGGAGTACTAGATCCCTTCCGCTTATCAGCTGAAACCACGATCTTACGCCTCAGAGATCACTCCTGCTGCTGCACGGTGAAGACGATGTACGGAGAGCCCAGTGTGTCAATAGTGCTCACTGTAAGCTCCAGCATGACCAAAGTACGCAGTAGTAGATGCAGATAAATCAATGTCCGAGGAGACCGCCCAGCCAACAAGGAACAAAGGAGCGTAACAGTATTCCGGACTTCAATTACAAAACGAACTTCTCATAATCGACTTGTGCAAGTCGATATTCTATCTTCCTATAGTTTTGAGAGGGAGGTTCATCAGTCTATGAACTGAAGACTATGGATGGACTAACTCAATCATCAAAAAAGGTTTTTCTTCTCGTATCACTTATTCAGGAATCGGAGAACAACGCTAGTGCTTGCGAAGAACAGAGATATCATAACAAACTGCGATCCCATCTATCACATAAACGTGCTTGCCTTCTATGAACCCCTGTTACGTTGTTTGGCTGCTATATTCACATCCTCGCGGGGCTGGAAAAACACCTAACATGCTTACATGGACTAAGGAATCATGGTGTCGCTTCTACGAGATCTGGTGCTGAAAGCTCTAAGGATTGTTCACAGCCAAGCAGGATTGTTTAGTGGCATCACTACAACTTTCACTTGAGTGTAATTGTCCAACGCGTAGATACTCTTCTCCCTGCCGAGGCCACTCTGTTTGTAACCTCCAAAAGGGAGAGTAGGATCGAATACATCGTACGTGTTCACCCACACTGAACCAGCTCGGAGTCCACGGGAAAGAGTGTTAATTTCGTCAATGTTCTTGCTAAAGATACCGGCTGCCAATCCATACTCGGTCCTGTTAGCCCTCTTGATAACATCGTCAAGGTTGGAGAACTTAGTAACGGCCTGCACGGGGCCGAATATTTCTTCGTTGAAAATCGTATGGTGATCTTCAACATCGGCAAAAACGGTGGGTTTGATGTAGAACCCCTTGGATCCTAGCCTTGAGCCCCCAGTGATTAACCTTGCACCCTCCTCTTGACCACTCTTTATGTATCCGAGAACTTTGTTGAACTGTTCCCGGTCCACTTGAGGCCCTTGCTCGATTCCACTTCTGAACGGATCCCCAACAACTCTCTTCAAAGCTCGCTCCTTCGCCTTTTCCAGGAACTCATCATACACCTTCTCGTGCACAAAAGTCCGAGACCCGGCACAGCAACACTGGCCCTGGTTGAAGAAGAGAGCAAAGTGAGAAAGCTCTACGGCCTGATCCACATCGGCACCTTCGCAAACGATGAAAGGAGATTTTCCCCCGAGCTCCAACGTAACCTTCTTTAAGTTGCTTTTCGCGGCAGCGGCCATGATCTTCTTACCGACCTCAGTCGATCCGGTAAAGGCTACCTTATCAACATCCATGTGGTGGGAGAGAGCAGCCCCAGCAGTCTCCCCGTATCCGGAAACTATGTTCAACACACCGGGCGGGATACCAGCCTCAAGGGCGAGAGCTCCCGCCAGAAGGGCCGAGAGAGGCGTCTGCTCGGCTGTCTTTAGCACAACTGTGTTACCGCAAGCTAAAGCTGGTGCTACCTTCCATGCGTACATAACCACGGGGAAATTCCAGGGGATGATCTGTCCACACACACCGACGGGCTCGTGCAAAGTGTAGGCAAAGTGGGCAGAATCCACAGGAATGGTCCTTCCATGAATCTTATCAGCCCAGCCAGCATAATAGCGGAAGTTCCTCACAACCTGTGGCAATTCTGCGTGCCGAGCCTGATCGTAAGGCTTTCCGCTGTCCAGAACATCCAAAGCAGCCAATTCATCCGAGTGCTTCTCCAGAAGATCCGCATAGCGATTAAGAATATTTCCCCGCTGGTATGCGGGCATCTTTGGCCACGGACCTTCATCGAAAGCCTTCCTAGCTGCCTTCACAGCAATGTCAATGTCCGCGGCGTCCCCCTCCGCTACATGAGTAATCACCTCTTCATTTCGTGGATCATGCGTGGCAAACGTCTTTCCTGACACAGAGTCCACGAACTCACCATTGATCAGCAATTTAGTGTACTTAATCTCGACCGGGGCCTTCACTGGAGTTTCAAGCTCCTTCTCCGCTGCAGCAGCCCCATAACCTCGAGCTCCATAAAGCTTCCTAGACGCGAACCCAGCACTAGCAGCTGTTTGCTGTTTTCTCGAGACGATTCGAGCCAGCAAGGATGCACTCGTACCCAAAGCCTTCCTCGATGCCATCACGACGACCTCGTCGATCAAAATCAACTAGTTGCAATTTAGGTACTCGCTCCTTCCAAATTCTTGCCTTCCTATCTATCCACAAAACTTGGAACGAATACGAGGTTCTACGTTGCAAGCTACCCCCGCTTCTTATACTGGAGTCCTCAGAGAACCTTTCGACTTTATTCTAAAACAGTGACCACAAAGTGAGCCGAGAAGGTGATTTGCTAGATCTGTGGAGTTGGTGTGAATAAGGAACTTCGCCAGCTAACATCGTAGGCGATCAAGCACCTTCCTCTCCCTCCTCCGCCACATTCTGCATCCGCCTTGCACCTTCCTTCGAGTTAGGATAGCTGAGTATCGAGGTTCTCCTCCTCTGTCCTTTTGACCTTGTCTTCGGCCTATGTTCTTCGAGGCCTACTCCGATCGTACGGTTTTTCTTCACGGCTCGGCAGCTTTCTTATTCGTTTCATTTTATATTACGTTTTCATTTTTGTTTTAGTTTTTTTAGGCCTCTTTTCGCTGTGGGGATTTCTGCAGCAGTATGCTGCTGCCCTTGCACAGCATGAGTCCCTCCGCCAGAGGACTCGACCTCAGGGCGCCCGGACTACAGGCGGATGGGGTAGCGAACAAGCTATTGCTTGTTGGTTATTTTTTATATTACGTTATTCGTTTCTCAGCAACTACAGAAATTGGCTTGATCATACCCTCAGTACGATCGTTGCGATTGATCATACCCTCTTAACGTTTGGTTGCTTGATCATACCCCCAACCTTCCATCGTCCGTCCTGCTTGTATCCCGTGTTGTCGTGTAGTGGACTTGCTCTTATCTGAAAATTTGTTTTTGGTATTTATTCTTATCGCTCCAAATACACTCATGGGACTAAAAGTGAAGCTTTTAGAACGACTTCAGATCTTCACTTTTATCGCATCAATGGGTAGAGCTCATTGTCAGCTTTCCATACGCACTTTGTCTACTTCATTTGGACGTCTGGTGGAAAAGTTACGAGACTCGAAAGATGGATAAAACAAGCTAGACCCCAGCTTACAGACTTTTGACACAACTTCTGATCTTCACTTTCATCGCATCAATGGGTAGAGCTCATTGTCAGCTTTTCATAGACACTTTGTCTACTTCATATGGACGCCTAGTGAAGAAGTTACGAGACTCGAAAGATGGATAAAACAAGCTAGACCCCAACTAATAGACTTTTGGCACAACTTCATATCTTCATCTTTATTACATCGATGGGTAGAGCTCCTTGTCAGCTTTCCATGGACACTTCGTCTACTTCATTTGGACGCCTAGTGGATAAATTACAAGACTCGAAAGAAAAAAAATCAAGCTAGATCCTAGTTTTTGATGACTGGGTATTTGCATCTCCAGGCGCTATAATAAGGACGCAAGGGGCCTGCTTCCTCATTATAGAAGAAATATTGTACGTATAGAGAATGACGTAAAGGGGCAGCTTAAAGAGTCAGTTTGTTCTGCGATCTGTCGGTGGACGGTTTGAGGATTTGAGAAATCTAATACACGCGTGCAAGATTTTCATTGAGTTCAGATCTGTGCAGGCTATGCATTGGTTAAGACGGTTCATGAAGAGGCAGACCGGGGACTGTATTCTTAGAGAAATTAAACGCAAGAGGAGGATTTGGAAGACTTTAGTAATCTGTGAAGAAGAGTTGGACCGTTCGGTCCGTTCCGGAGTCCAAACTTGTTGTCCTTGGATCCATCGGGATCAGAACTCCGATTTCTTCAGGAAATTGAAGACGATACGAAGTTTCATCGGGCGGTTTGTGAATTCAGAGTGAAATTGGATCGCAAAGAAGCGCTTACGTCAAATTTTTGTTCGCCTGCGATATGAGATTGGGTTGTTCTTCGTGATTGGTGAGCCAAGCTCTTCGTTCTTGGTGCCTACGCGATCAAGGAGTCTTCATCTATGCATAAGAGAAGACTGTAAGTGGATTGTGTTGTTGATTTGGGTGTGGTGAGCAAATTTGAGCCGTAGGGAGTCGATTTACATCAGTTTTTGTGTCTTGCGATCAAATTTTTTGCGTGGTTTTGCGAGGGAAACTCCAATCAACTTATTTGGAGTCTCGTAGGGTTCAAGGTAGTTAGACCTACCTACCAAAGAAGACAGATATTAGTTCAGACGATCCGTTTGTGCGGTGTGTGCGGTTTTAAGCCGTAGGGAGGAGTTTTTGAAAGTTCGGTCACCTGCGACCAAAAATTGACAGTATCTCGGCTGTTGGGAGTCGGATCTGATAGTCCTTGAGGTCAACGGAGTCAGGGAAGAAGACCCTATAGACATCTAAAGTTCGTTTGGCGAAAGGAGGAAGTTCTCAGAAAAGCCTTTTTCGGTTCCTTCGCTACGGTTTTCATCCTTTGGAGTTCGTTAGAGATCTAGTTGGCTATATACAGCTTATGGTAGCTAGCTTTAGCTAATAGCTTGTACATTGCTGTGGTTTGGACTTGAGTTTCAATCGTGTGATCCTGGTGCAGCTCTTTTTGTTAGCAAAGGAAAGTTTCTCTTGCTTTGAGCTACGCTTTGGTGGTTTTAGATCAGTGTTGAGATTCATGGGTTCGTTTTAGGAGCTTTGAAGCAGATTACATACCGCTTTGGTCTGTTTCTCAGTTTTGTGTTCTTAGGAAGAAAGAACCGGCAGTGTATGTACATTGAGAGTTGGTATATATTGCAGCGCTCGGTTTTGCGGTTGTTTTTCTCTGTCTTGTCTCTGTTCAGCAAAGTACATCTCCACAGCCAGGAACCTCACATTTTCTTGGACATCCTTCACGCAAAATCCGACACGATAGCCTCATGTATATCAAGCCATGTCACTCTACATAGTCTGACGTGATGCGTGAAAACATATAATCTGACGTGAGATCTATCTCATGCGCAATTAGCGTAGTCGTCTAAAAAACAAGACTAAATCCGAGAGAATAGTGATCCGAGTGGAGAGTGATCAAAAGCACGAGTTCTGGCATAACGGTATGATCACTGAACGAAGCAATGTTACAAACCTTGATGTAGAGAGCGAGGATGATTGCTTAAACGGATTGCATTTCAGAGATGAAGAACGGAGCTTTGCTATGGATGTACGCTCCGAGGATCTTGCAGAGGGAGAGCGTGCTAGAACGGTGATGATGAGAAATGATCGATGCGAGAGTCGTGAGTCGGTTACTCCAAGATAAGACTTTAGAGTCGCTCAAGGTCGCTGCTAGCGAAGTGTGTCCCGGATCTGAATTCATATCCTTTTAATGAGTTTGATTTTGTCGTTGATTGTTGATCTTACTTGAATAGCCGAGCGAGCCATAAATTGAAGAACTTTCCAAACTATAGAATTAGAGTGTGCATGTATGGAGCTAAGGCTCGTTGTAGAAAGTTATTCGAGCAACGATCGGAAACATCGAGTAGTGCGGAAGTGAGTCACCGAAAAATCAGCCTCGCAACTTCCACGAATATACACAAAAACGTCGAGCGTCACTAAGGCAAGCTAAAGCTAGTCGATCCGAACCGGCACAAGCTCAATCGAGAAAAGAGTCAACTAATGATCATTGCGGTGAAAGACTTCATTACCAATCAGCCGCGAGATCACTCTTTTATGAGGTTAGTGTTGTCACGTCAGTTTGGGCACCTTGGCTAGGTTGACCGAGTGCGAAGTGGCGCATCCCGGTAAGGCCGTTAGTGCCGTTAGGACGAGTTGGTGAGAGAGCCCACTAGGGATAAACTTCGCAGGTAGGGCTTGGAGGCCTTAGTTCTTTGAGTTGAGCCTTCAAGCTCCAGGCTATGGTGGATAGTCTAGTTGAGTGTAACCCGGATTCTCTTCGTGCTTAGAGTGGGTTTGGCTTGACCGTTTGTGAGTAATCCTTGTTGTGGTGTTGGAGATGGTAATTTCTCTATTCAGATTATTGTGGTACACTTGTGTATGTGTATGACATCGTCCATGTGTTATGTGTATGTGTGGTGTATCTCTGACAGCGATGTATGTTGTGTAGCGATGTGTATGCGCACGACAGCGCACGTGATAGTGAGCTCGAGCATCCATGCAAGTGGCAAGTTAGAGCATAGAAAGACAAGTTTAGTGGATGAATTACTATTATTATTTGTGATTTAGAGCACAATTGTCCTAGTCATATTGGATACGAGGAGCAGAGGTGCGTGAGTGCGGAGGCGTGAGAGGAGAGTGCGGAGGCGGAGCGGAGCTGAGCCTGAGCCTGAGCTTGAGCCCGAGCCCGCGCCCGCCGCAAGCCAGCTTGCTGGCGTGCGTGAGAGAGGTATCAAGTTCCAGTTGTGTGGGAAGGGTAAAACTAGCTGGTCACCCATCCCAACACTATTTCTGGACCTGGACTCCTAACTCTGTAGTCTTAGCTTTGACTTTACCACTAGACCAATAGCTCTTGGTGTCCTACAGGGATGCGTGCAAGTACTTATGGACTTGTATAAGGTAGTAGGAGACCTTCTCGCACGTCTCTAGAGGAGTGGTAGGACGACCCCACAGTATTAGGGGGAAGCTATAATTGTGGTAGTGTTTGCCTACACCATAGAGAAGATACCACTTCAGATGATACCACTAGTACAGAAGATATCACTTCTGTTGTCCAACAACACCACACCTGGTGCCAAACTAGCACGGTCAATCGCCGGCCTAGCTGGTAACTCATCTAACCTAGCAGCCGCCGCTTGCCAAGTACCACTGGTAGCTGTCCTGATCCTCGACTCCATGGACACGTCTACCGCCTCTCGCTGAACTACTTCAGCACTAGAGGTAACTACATCCTCGCTCTCACTGAGCGTGGCCGCCAACTGGAACACTGGAGCCAAGTTGACTCCCAATGCTCTCATATCCGTGGCTGAGAATAGTGGGGCTCGCAAAACGGCTGTAGCCATCCCCAACATCGGGTTCGACGTCGCATCCTCAGCCGTCGAAGGTGGACTCACATCACACCCACTCCTGGATGTCGATGCCTCCAACTCTACTGCACCATCGGTAGACCGTTTAGGAACCATACATGTGGTCCTCAACGCCTCCGATAACGTGAACGACTGGGGAAGCCTGGCCTTCTGGGAAGCCTGGCCTTCTAGACTTCTGTGTATCTTACTCGGGTACAATTGGTACCATTGAGCTGGATGACTTCATCCAGGAGTTTGACAGTTGGTGCGATCTGCAGCAGATGTGGAACCCACAACTGTTTACACCCTTCATGGCGTGGAAGGGTTTGTTCCAGCACTTGGAGGGACCGCCGATGGACGATTATCATGAGTTCAGGCGAGATTACAGTGTTGAGATCGAGTTGTGGAGACAACATTGGTCTCCCAACTACGTTTCTATCACTACTGGCGCAGTTTCGAGAGGCGTAGCACCTACGAGTTCGGGTGCCAGTAGCAGTGGTACAGTCGCAGGTGACGGAGTACCTACTACCAGCGGTGCGTCCACAGGTAGTGGAGCAGGTGGTAGTGTGAGTGGGATACCACCAGGGTTTAACCCTGTGGTTCAGTTCTTCCAATGTTTGAGGAAGAACTATCAGGGTGTGCGGACCGACAAGTTGAAGAGTCTGCAGGAGTTCCAGCGGAAGATTGGAGAGAGCCTACGCGAGGCGTTTACTCGCATGAGGCGGTTGATCAGCGTTACCCAAGGGGTGACGGAAGCACAGGCAGTCCAGTTCTGGTATGGGATACTAGACCGGGAGTTGCGTAGGAGAGTTAGAGATGCTACTCTCCTTAGAGATACCGCTCCGACGTTGGCAGTTGTCTTTAGTCTGGCTGAGCGGATTGAGCTCAACATGGTGGAGGAGAGGGTGGTGGTTGCTGGGTTCAGCAAAGAGACACCACATGGAGCGACCACCTCTTCTCGAGGATCACAGGCTACGCAACAGCGTGGTGGTGGTGGTGGTGGTAAGGATCGTGCGGAGCAGTCACGATCTCAAGGAGGTGTTGGAGGATCTGGTGGGCAGAAGCCCATGCCGTCCTTCTCTAGTCAGCAGCAAGCGGGTCCTTGCTGGACGTGTGATGGTCCTCATCAGCAGAGGGATTGTCCACAGAGGAGAGGTTATGAGACGTCAGGGACATCAGGGACGTCTCAAGCAGTACCTAGGCAATGTGAGCATTGCGGACGACCAGGTCACAGTAGTGACTGTTGTTTTGATCTCCATCCCGAGTTGCGGCAAGGGAAGGCTGATCGTGGACGAGGCGGAGGAGCTCAGGGAGGCCGTGGTGGTCGAGCTGGAGGTAGAGGTCCAGCACCTGGGAGAGGACCGGTCGGTCCACCGCCTGCTACGACGTCAGAAGCAGGTATGGCTGCTCGGATTGAGCAGTTGGAGCAGAGGATAGCTAGTATGGCTATGGCCCAGCGGAGATCAGGTGGAACAGAGACTTCCACGTCTTATGGAGGAGAAGGAGGTGACTTCGACTTCATGGCTGGTGTGGCGCAGATTGAGACATCTGCGGCAGTGACTAGAGGTGCAGTACGTGCCTCGGAGCCACGAGGTGCGTCAGTGGAGTTGGATCCACAACGTGGAGAGGCTGGTAGACAGGCCAGGCTTCCCCAGTCGTTCACGTTATCGGAGGCGTTGAGGACCACGTCTATGGTTCCTAAACGGCCTACCGATGGTGCAGTAGAGTTGGAGGCATCGACATCTAGGAGTGGGTATGATGTGAGTCCACCTTCGACGTCTGAGGATGCGACGTCGAACCCGATATTGGGGATGGCTACAGCAGTTTTGCGAGCCCTACTATTCTCAGCCACGGATATGAGAGCATTGGGAGTCAACTTGGCTCCAGTGTTCCAGTTGGCGGTCACGCTCAGTGAGAGCGAGGATGTAGTTACCTCTAGTGCTGAAGTAGTTCAGCGAGAGACGGTAGACGTGTCCATGGAGTCGAGGATCAGGACAGCTACCAGTGGTACTTGGCAAGCGGCGGCTGCTAGGTTAGATGAGTTACCAGCTAGGCCGGCGATTGACCGTGCTAGTTTGGCACCAGGTGTGGTGTTGTTGGACAACAGAAGTGGTATCTTCTGTTTGGTGGCACCTTCAGGGAAAGTGTATCGACCCCAGAAGGTCTTGTTAGACTCTGGAGCCCAACCGTTGATGTTGGGAAAGGCGGGGTGTATTGGTTTGGGTCTGAAGAAGTCCGAGATAGAGAGATGTCCATTCCAGTTGCAGACATCTCTAGGGGGATCAGGAGGTACGGCTCTACATATGACACGTGAGATGTTGACGGTGAGAGTTCGGCCAGATCACCCCACGGATGGCTCTATGGTGAGGGCCAAGGCCATCGTTACAGCCGCAGAGTCTTATGATGTATTGGTGGGAGGTGCTGTGTTGTATCCTATGGGGTTTGTGATCGACTATTGGGCGGAGACAGCATCTTACAGACCAGGTTGGCAGTCCGGTGAGGGACGAGTGAGCCGCTTACCAGTGCGGTTCAGTGCTAGAGTTGGGACGACGGAGCCTACATCAGGGACGATGACATCCGTTGCAGGGTTCAGTTCGGTCATCACTTGGCCAGGCGAGTTGTTGGAGGGCAATGCCCATGCGGAGGATACTCCGGTCTTTGAGGAGGTGGAGGACATGCCTAGCATGTCTACGTTAGTACCATCTGCCTTGGATGTTCCACTCTGGAGTTCGAGTGGAGAGTTGCAGCAGTATGCTGATCAGTTGGTGCAGCAGGCTTGGAGTGAAGCTTTTGTACCACCAGTAGAGGAACAAAGGGTTGTTCTTGCTACAGGCCCTGTGACCTTATCACCGTTGGATACGACCCCATTGTGTGGCAGTATCCAAGGGTGTATGTGTGCTGGAGCTGTTTGGAGGGATCAGCACATGTTTGGCTGCGGTATTGCAAGCAGGTATACAAGTACAGCGATACTTGTATGTGGAGAGAGATGAGATTGCGAGACGCATCTCATTGCGACATGTGGCACGTTTGGTGCAGAGATATCCTGAGTTGTTGCCCATATCAGCTGTTAGAGGATACCAGCAAGCATTACCGTCAGATATTTCGCTGCTGGGGGCGCAGGATCTTACGCTGGTGGGTACCATTCACTTGGTGATAGGCGGATGGTCATGCCAAGGTCACACACGTGCTGGGAGAGGTCAGGGTTTACATGACCCGCGATCTAGGATGTTCTGGGAGATGTTACGGATCTTACGACATCTCCAGATGCATCAGGTGGATTCTCCAGCGTACATCTTGGAGAACGTTCCTTTGTTGGATGATGCTCGTACACAGATGATGACGAATGTGCACCAAGTGCGGTCTTGGATTGGACCAGCAGTGTTGTTGGATGCAGCGAGAGTAGGATCTCGTGCACATCGTCCACGGTTGTGGTGGACGAACTTGTTACCGAGAGAGGTGCTTAAGCGAACACACGATGGAGTGAGACGACCAGCACATCTCACCGTTGATAGCATCTTGGATGCAGGACGACGATCTCAAGTAGTGAGAGTCGTCGATAGGTCACCCATGGCAGTGGTGAACCTAGTGGGACAGCCCATGATAGCGTTACCCACTTTGGTAAGCTTTCCAGCGTCACATGCTTACAGAGATGGAGGACCTGGGCTTGTGTGGGATGCTCAATTACGGCAGTTGGTGGAGCCCAATGCCGATGAGAGAGCGTGCGCGATGGGTTTCACTACGGATACGACGGCAATAGCTTCGGTGTCAGAGGCTTCACGTCGTCAAGTATTGGATCAAGCAATGGACTTGAATTGCTTGACATGGATTGTTAGCCTTGGATTGGCTGAGCAGCGTCGAATGCAATCGACGGGTGTTACTGCTCGAGCACTCTTGAGCTCTTTGCCTACCGGGTCGGTGGAGACAAAGGCTGGGGGCGAGGCAAGTGAAGTTCGTCATCCTTGGACATCATGGGATGTCATAGGAGAGAGTGTGGAGCTTGCAGCTAGAACTGCAGAAGTTTTACGCACAGTAGCGGTGGAGGTTGTTGGTGGTGAGCAGAAGGAAACTGCTCCACAGGCTGCAAGATAGCAGTCAACGACTTCGTCTTCTACCTCTAGCATGGTAACAGAGGATACTTGGGAGCCGGAGATTGGACCCAAGCTTATAGGAGAGGAGAGACGAAGAGTCCAAAGATTCCTTAAGAGTTATAGGAATTGTTTTGCCTTCAGTATGAAGGATTTGGGTACCTTGAAGGGACCTGGTATACGGATCGACTTGGCTAACGACACGCCAATCTTTCGACGTCCTTACAAGTACAGTGACATGGAGAGAGCCTTGATCCAGAGTAGGACTCAAGACTTGTTGGAGGCTAGGTTGGTGGAGATGTCGCATGGAGAGTATGCATCTGCCACAGTTATGCCAGCCAAGAAGGATATGTATGGCAACTACACAGATAGACGGATGTGTGGGGACTATCGTCCTATCAATCGGCAGACGAAGTCCGATAAGTATGCCATGCCGACACCGGAGGAGATCTTTGATGCAGTGGGGCATGTGAAGTTCTTCAGTACTTTGGATCTTCGAGCAGGGTATCATCAGTTGTTAGTGAGAGAAGAAGATAAGTCCAAGACAGCATTCTGGAGAATTGACTCTCACGGCAAGGATTGTTTGTATCAGTGGCGGTTCTTACCATTTAGGTTGAAGAACGCCCGTGCTGAGTTTCAAAGGATGATGGACAGAATCCTAGCAGGATTGGATTTTGTCAGATGTTATATTGACGACATCTTAGTCTATAGTGCTACAGTGGAGGAGCACGAGAGACACTTACGGGATGTGTTTGAGCGGTTAGAGCTCATGGGTTGAAGTTACACCCTGGGAAGTGTAAGTTCTTCCAGGAGTTGGTAGAGTATCTGGGTCACACCATCTATCCAAGTGGATTGGGTGTTCAACAGACGAAGGTTGAGGCTATTGCACGTATCCCGTGCCCCACAGATGTGAGTCGAGTTCGGACATTTGTTGGTTTGGCGAACTTTAATCGTCGGTACGTGAAGGGATTTAGTGCAATTGCGAAGCCGTTACCAAGCTGATGAAGGTGGACCAGGAGTGGCAGTGAGGAGATGAGCAGGAGCGAGCTTTTGTAGAGCTCAAGGATAGGTTGACATCTGCTCCCATCTTGAGGAGACCCGTTAGAGGACGTCCTTTCCAACTGCACACAGATTGGAGTATGTTGGGACTTGGAGCAGTGCTGACTCAGCATGATGATGAGAAAAAAGAGTTCGTGGTGGCGTATGCCAGTCGCTCCAACAATTCAGCGGAGGCGAGGTATAGTTCGTATGAGGGAGAGTGTTTGGCGGCAGTGTGGGCTGTTGCACACTTTCGATGTTATCTGTTTGGGAACCCCTTTACTCTCATCACTGATCACCAGTCGCTCAAGTGGTTGATGGAGTCCGATAAGCTTACAGGGAAGCTTGCACGATGGGCTCTGATCTTACAGGAGTATGACTTCCACGTAGTACATAGACCTGGAGTTGCAAACCTAGATGCCGATGGGTTGAGTCGCAACCCGTGCACGAGTCAGCAAGATCAGACTAGGGCTCGATGGCATGACGAGGTTGATGAGGAGATAGTGCCAGGGTGGCATGCATCTGCCTTTCTTTGTGTGTTGGCCATGAACTCTAGTATGGAGGGCCAAGTCGTATCTTTCTCTGGTCAGAGAGTAGATGATGAATCTCCAGATCCTGAGGGTGGAGATGGTGTTCCAGATCAACGAGATATCCATGATGATGTGACCGTGATGGAGTATCTACGTACTGGTGTGGTAGTAGGCACAGTAAGTGCCAAGGAGCGAGATCGTGTCCTTCAACGAGCGAAGAGATTTCGACGAGAAGGACGACATGTACTTCGAGTGTGGGGTGATGGAAAGGTATGGATAGTGCCACATCCATCCCAGAGGGCACAGTTAGTACGACATGCCCATGTGGAGTTGAGACATTTTGGAGTGAAGCGTACACATAGCTTACTCCAAGGACAGTATTGGTGGCGTGATATGCACATCGATGTGCAACAGTTTGTCGCACGATGTGTGGTTTGTGATCGAGTACGAGCATCGTTTAATGCTCCTACTCCACAGTTACACCCCTTACCGATTATGGGGTTGGGTTACCGTTGGAGTTTGGATTTTGCGGGACCCTTACCGTTGACCGTACGTCACCACCGGTATGTGTTGGTGATGGTGGAGCACTTCTCCAAGTGGATTGAGTTGGTGGCATTACCAGACAAGGCGAGTGAAGGGACAGCGTATGCGTTCTTAGATCGAGTGCTTAGTCGTTTTGGAGCACCAGCTGAAGTGCTGACAGACCAAGGTACAGAGTTCCTTGGTGAGTTTCAGACCTTGTGTGATCAGGCGCTGATTGATCATCGGACTACATCTCGAGATCATCCTGAGGTGGATGGTTTGGCGGAGAGGGTAGTTCAGACGGTGAAGAGAGGATTGCGCAAGTATGGCTTGCAAAAGGGCCACTTTGGAGACTGGGATGTGCAGTTACCATGGTTGGCTATGGGCTACCGTTTCAGCCGACAAGCGTCTTTGGCTTCCTTCTCACCGTATTTTCTATTGTATGGCCGAGATCCAGATCTACCTTCGGCCATTCGTCGTGATTCTGCTGAAGTGCTGAACCTTGATGACCCAGATATGTGGGTGAGAGCATGTTCTCAACGAGCAGAGACATTTCGGAGAGTTATGCCTATGGCTTTTGAGAACCTAGCGATTGCTCAGCATAGAGACACGTTGCGATATGCGACTATCCGAGGAGGAGGTTATCGGCCGTCGATTCGCAGGTTTCATCCTGGCGATTATATCTATCTACAGTAGACTGCACCGACGACGTTGGATGTGACCGCAGGGCGCACTATTTTACAAGTGCGTGAGGTGTTACCTTCTGGAGTACTCATGTTAGAGGGCAGTGATGGTGTTGTTTGGAAGGACCATGTGCGTAATTGCGCGTCATGTCATCTTCCCAACATTGATGGTACCGTTGACCCAAGCTTAGCAGTTGTACGCGCGGGCTTGAGGTGTATGTTGTGTGGGTCTGCTGGTGGAGCAGCCCGTATGTTGGTGTGTGATGGTTGTTCGAGAGGTTGGCACATGTCATGTTTGACTCCACCTCTCAGTGTAGTTCCTACTGGACGGTGGGTTTGTCTTCGATGTATATAGCGGAGATAGTCGATTAGATCTTTGCGTGGTATGGATTGCAGACAGGTGACTAACGATGGGACGATGTAGCACCCGGCCTCCTGATCCTTGCACCCATGAAGGTGTGTATCACGTAGTTGGGATATGGAGCTATCTAGAGTTAGAGGGACCTAACCGCCAGTTAGGGGGGCGATTGTGATACACTTGTGTATGTGTATGACATCGTCCATGTGTTATGTGTATGTGTGGTGTATCTCTGACAGCGATGTATGTTGTGTAGCGATGTGTATGCGCACGACAGTGCACGTGATAGTGAGCTCGAGCATCCATGCAAGTGGCAAGTTAGAGCATAGAAAGACAAGTTTAGTGGATGAATTACTATTATTATTTGTGATTTAGAGCACAATTGTCCTAGTCATATTGGATACTGGCGTGGTCCACCATCCAACTCAAAATTCCTAGCGGCAGTTAACAAGCTCGTCATTGATCCTAACATCCTCATTCAAATCCTGATAGAAGATCTTCGAACTACATTCAATAAGCGGGCTCTACAAGAATACTTAGTAGATATTATGTGTGTCTTAGTGTCACACGAGATGCATTTTCTTTGTGTCAAAAGGTGATATGTTTGGACGTTTGTCATAGGAAGTCGAGAAAGTTCTCATGCCAAATATTCTTAGCTTCCATGCTAGATGGTGCAAATGAGACAATCATTTGGGCTTCGCGGTTGCACCACAAGAAGACATTGCAAATTGGATATGGTTCTGTCAACATCTCTATCAGCCTCTTTGCCGAACCTCGTCCGCACATTCATCCGGATGTGTTGTCCACAATGCTCGTGGTCAACTTCAGAGAATACATCAGAAATCGCTCGCTCGAGGTCCTTCTGTCTATCACTGATAATGACAGTATGGGGAGAAACATATCAGTGTATGGACCATTCCTCTCTTGCTTGTACATCAAGACCCGAGAAATATAAGGCACTTCACACTCCTTTGCGCATTCTCTTTCAATAAATTATTTAAGGAACTGGTCGGCTAAGTTGCGACTCTCCTCTCACTTGTAGGTACAATGAAGTGTTTGAGAAGTTGGATGCATCAAGGAAAAAATGTAGAATATTTACGAAGTTTACAACAGAGAGGTATAATCGATTTGCATTTCTCTACTCCGTTATGAGAAAGTCACTTCCAACGTGGCTGAGAGCATGAATAATGCTCTCAGACAAATCCATGAAACGTTCTATTGAAGATCCTGTTGGATTTATGATATTATATTATGCACCAATTCACTAAGTGCAGGATACACCTTCAGCAAGAAATAGGTGTATTAACACGTTTTGCTCGATGGAGAACGAGCACGCTACAGAAGATTTGTTGTGTCAAATTTATTCTCCATTTGAGACTACAGTTCACGACCATATGAATGGAGTTACACATGTGGTGAAACTAGCAAAAGGTGGTGCAAGGACGTGTACATGTATGGAACTCCAGGATATGAGATGGTCATATGATCATGTTATTGCATTCCAGACTCGATAACATTTGGCATAGCTCTTTGTTATTTTCAATCTACGGACATAGTGCGTTTATCAGTCATTTTCATTGATGACTTTCAACCGGTATATTGTGGACCTCCTCATGTGACAAGACGACGAGGAAGACACAGAGCGGTGAGAATCGACAATAACACACGATTCACTCAATCTGCAGCAGATCGCAATGACAATCTTCAGCATTTGCTGCCTTGGTTCAGGGCAGGAGATGACCTATAACGAATAGTACACATGTCTTTTTCACGAGTAGTACACATGTCTTTTTGTCAATTGGAGAAAGTCAGAGTCACATGACTGAACCCACAATGATTGAGACCAAATATGCTATCAACGATGAGCAGATATCACATTATGCTTCAGATACAATGTGCCAGCGAAGACAAAGACACATGCATGACTTGGGACATTTTCCTTAGTCTGCTCCTAGGAGGTGCAGTCTCTCTGAACAAATAGGTCACAATAGACGAACATGCCCTAGGTTGTATGCACCCATCGACGACGAAGAGATGTTCACTGAGATGACAAATGGAGTCGAAGAAAGTGGAATTCATGCCGTGATTACAACTTCATCTCAATCATCCTCCGAAAGGGAAGCTCATTGAGTTGACCACATTCGATTTGGTTGTCTCATTTTAGTTGAGTTGTAGTTATGTTTGTTTGTCCCATTTTAGTTGGGTTATAGTCACGTTAGCTGCATGAGATTTCATCTCAATCGGCTATTAGAGTAGTAGTTGTGTTAGATACATTTGTCTTTGCACAGTCATAGATACCTTGATTAACATTCATCTTAGCTTCTGGCTTGTTGCAAGTGCTTGTCAAGATGAACTCAAGATCTAATCTCATATTGGCACATCATTTCTAGTAAAGAAGGTGCTACTTCGTGGCTTTTTTATAAACGGCCGTGTATGAGTGATGAGGTAGTGTGTTGTAAGGAACAACACACATCCTGTCTTCCTGAATATGTGTTTAATACACTGTTTGCAATCTACACATTGTTTGCAATCTGTAAGGTTGTATGTATGTTACATGTGGTCGTTTTTCTCTAGACCTTATGTTTTCAGGAGTGCAAAATCTCTTCTTATGTTCAATCTCCTAACTCAGCACAACAACTTCTCAACCACGGAGAAGTATAGCAATAACTAGTGATAACTGCAACTACATCTATCTCATCAGCTCTCCTCATCAATGACAGGGTCATGTCATGTAGTCGCTCAATCTCTATAAGCTATACGTTACTCTCCAATGTAGACTTGAAATCTTCTATCGATGGATAAAATATACAACTATCCATTGCAGTGGCAAAGTCTTCCAAAGCGTCTTGAAATTCATCCGAGTGCTCCATCTCAAGCTCCACATCAAACATTGTGAAGTGATTTTGCTGTGCATTCAAGCCAATGTTAAAGTGCCACTTCCCTGAGCACACAATGTTTAGTATTCCATCTTGCTTTTCTGCGCTTAGTCCCTCGAACTCCTCAACTGTCATTCTCAAAAGCTTCTCGTCAACAATCCACACGATTACTATCGACAATGCGGTTTCTGCACGATTCTTCACAATGTGATCAGTGAATCTTAGATGAAATTGATATTGTCTCTTGCTTCCCCTTTGATCACATGGGTGTCACGTCTTTCGACCGGACTATGACTGATTGAAATATAACATCTTCATAGCAGAGCTCATAGCCTTGTTTGATTCGCTTACACGCTTCTAACACCTAGGAAGTTGCATGCAACATAAGAGACAGAACTCGACAGCTTGTTCTTGATTATGCGTTGAATGGAAGTTGAAACCTACTGAGAAGGCATATTCTCGATATATTCTTTGAATTCACGGAGAGAGCACATCGTTTCTAAAACTCATCAACCTTCCTTGATGCACGTAACTTTCCACGCTAGAAGCTTAAGACATAGCTTTAGTCTAGACTTCTAATGATAACGAGGATTGCCTTCGCACGTAATTTTCCACGCTAGTTTCCTCTATTGTCATTCATCTGTGCTTGTTATCTAATACTTTCTCCTTTGCATCACGTCGTATTTGGAATGCGACGAACTTGTAAATGCATCCTCGTACCATTGTGACACTATCTGGACGAACTTGTCTATGCATTCTTGCGTCATTGTGACACTGTCTGGTCTTTTCTCGCTCGCTTCTAGTGGAACACGCTCCACTTCAAACTGTGCGTTTTCACCTGCTGGCAGTGTATAGTGACATGGCTTGATCTACATGACGTAGGATACCGGCAAGACAAACGATGGAAGGTTGGGGGTATGATCAAGCAACCAAATGTTAAGAGGGGTATGATCAAACCAATTTCTGCAGCAACCACTGTAACCTATCAGTGTTATCACGGCACCACCTAATCTATCAAGCGTGTTATGAAATATCTTCCATATATCATGTCCAAGTCTTACAACAATATTTGAAAATACAATGTGTAATCTCTACCTACTCATCATTTAGACCGCGTATATATCGTCGATAAAATTGATGACAATGATTGATATCTCGTGCTACTGTGTGTAAACTCACTGCGTATTGCAGAAGAACCTCCATAGACAGTTCTCGAGAACTCCATGGTGATAAAACCTCGTGCCAACCATGAACAAACTGCTCAAACTAGAACACAGATAACTCAATCACATGTGACCACAACCAGTCCTTATCTGCTCATCCTGAGCAAACCTATCTCCTACTAGGACAGAGTGGTCTATCTGTACTCACGCATGGAGGTCTCTCATGCACTGTATGACGTCGAACTGCTCCATCAGCAAAGCGATCCAGCGACCACTTGCGAGCGATCCCCAAACAAGTTGCTTTTCTTTCGCTTGCATTCTTTCTCTCTTACTCCTTTCAGTCATGTCGCAGCGAACTTCTGGCAAATCTGACGATGATGACTCACTTTCTTCACTGATGATGAAACTGTGGCTGATGATGACCTTTCTTGTTTCTGTTCCCGCTATGCTCCTTCCTCAAACCGTTATTATTGTCAATTTTTATTTCGACTCCTTTCAGGCTGTTTGCTCTCACCATTCGGCTTGTACTGTAGATCGGTTTCGAAGGCCCGCTACTTTACCTCCTTATCATGTGTATTCTGCTACACTGTTGTCATTTTTCGATGTACGGCTTTATAGGAACAGATCTTACATATATGTAGATTTGGATTTCGAACGTGTTCCGCCAGAGTTCTTGCTCGATGACTTGGACTATGTGCTGATTGGCAAATCCGTTTTCAATTCCAGCCACTTGTCTGCAGGTCCTCGTTGGACCCTTCCACTATATCAACTCCGAAGGAGCTTGGATTATCCTACGTGACTGCAGATCCACAATTTTCTCTTATCCAAAGTTTTTTCAGTTGGGCGTTGATCCGCATCTTCTGAAGCCTACCGTAGCTGCAGTCTACCGTCTTAAATGTGTCCATTGTATCTGTGAAGACATAGGTCCCGAACTGTTCAACTTTGCTTGCAACACCATCCGCTTCTCATGCATGCTGCTGAGAAGGGCAGCGAGGACAAAGTGCGTACATGTCTCACCTCTAACGGCAGAGACGCATCAGGTATCGGTGGTGAAGCTACCTGAGGTGTCACTTACGGTTAATTGCATTGGTGCTGATCTAGACATTGAGAGATGCTGGCCTGTTTTGTGCTCTTTTCTTCACAATGAGTGCACCGATGGACTGTTGTCGATTGAGAGATGAGACAGTCTTTTGCACTTGCATGTGCAGGGCGTGCTTTCACTTCAAGCTACTAGCACTCTCCAGGTGAAGCAACGTATTCTGACTGTTCTTGGCTGGAAGGGAACCGATAGGCTTCTTGGAGAGGAAGTGTGTGTTAAACAACTAACAAACAGAAGCTTCCATACCTTCGTGGGTATGGTTGGCTACTGTATGAAAGACAAGGCTGAGGCGCACCATCAATGCAGCATGAAGAACATCACTAACACTATGCTCGAGGACGGTGAGGAACTGTTTTCTCTCTTGGGTGCTGCAGATACAAAAAATCGAGTAGAACTGAATTACACGAACATTCTCTAGAGGGCCTTGCAGTTTAACAAATTCCGCAGCAGGCATCCACTGGGTAGTACTCTCAAGACGTGCTTGAGGTCCATGATCAGGTCTGGTAAGTACACTCCTTCCTGTAGCTGGCTTATGACGTGCGGTATTCAGAAGACACACAGTGATTCCTTGTGGAAAGTCATTGTTCGCTCCAAAACTGTCACTATTGCATATATTGATAATGCCTTCTTTGCACAAACGCGTGTACGCTACTTTATTGTGGAGCAACCGGACTCAGACTTGCTGGACGAAGAGGAGTTCATCCTTGCAGCCTCGCCTGCAACTCCCAGACCAAGAATGGTCCCTAACTTTCACGATGTCGACATTCTATCCGAATATATGCCAATCTGCAGCACTTTGGAGCGCAGCAGACTGCATGAAGGTAAAGTTTACATTCACTTTTTGCTTTCAAAATTTACCTTTCGCTTTCTATGTCTTTCTATAGTCTTTCTGTTCTCTTAATCCTTCGTACTCTTCTCCAGGCGTCGCTGAACTACACCCCAATGGAAGTTCACAAGCTTTATAGCTCCACAGAGGAAAATGCTTCCACAACATCCACCTTCTTCCTCTGATGACTGTACGTCATAACGATATAGAGTGGATCACGGCTTGCGGATCACTGTACATAGAGTGGATTGGATTATAGTATCGTTGTACTGCTGTTAGAACTTCTGTATGCAACAGCATACACACAACTGTAGTACCTTACATTATAATAGTTGCTCTTGCTCTCGATAGTATCGAAGAGCATAGCCGTGTCTTCTTTCATATTCAAAAATCAATAAAATTTCCATAAGCTCACCGAAGCCTTTTCTCTCTAGACAATTTTTATAGTGATGAATTTATCTACTTCGGTGATCTTATCGATCATCAAGCACGGGGAAAATTGAGACATGAGTATGTACATCTTACTTTGATGGGTGAATGGACATGAACTTTCCAGCCAACGTCTCTTTCAAGTTTGGATTGATATCTGGTGTCATTGTCAGCGAAAGATCAACCATCGTGCATGGATCACAAATAACTTTGGTGAAGAATACTATAATCAAGTGATGGTTTTCTCATTTCTTTTTGTCGTATCTTTCATCATATATCAATTCAATGTCATTATCTTGACTTTGTAGTGAATCTCGTGTATTTGTGTATCATTATATTTCTATCATCGACAAAAGTGATTAACTTATGTTAAGTTTGAGGTCTGAAGTATTTTAGTTCAAGCTTTGAAGGTTTGAGAGTGTTTTCAATGTTACAACTCGATCTATAGTGCCAAGTAGGAGATAAAGTGATCTCTAATCTTTTTTTATCAATCGAGTTCATCTAAGTTCCAAGGACGGTTGTGGAGTTTTGGAGATCTTTTCGACGAGTGTGATGTCTCGTTGGAAAGCTCTCGAACTGACTACAATCTGGAGGAAAAAATTGGTTGATTTGGAGCTCTAAGCAAGGTGTTATGATCGTTCAAAGTCAGGGAAATCAAACCGAGATCTCGAGTCACATTTCCAAATACCTCAAGAGTTTGAGAGATTATATTTCGGTATAGTCAAAAGGATTGGATAGTGAACTCCGTGTTGGTTGCATTGATATAAAATAGTCCTATGTTTGGGCTAGGTTGATCTTGAAATAGTCTATTGAAATTGGCTGTAACAGTTGAGAGATAAAAAATCAAATCATTTTGCTTGGATTCAAGGATTGAGTTGTTTCATGAGCATGGGGTTGAATCTTTAAGTGAAAATTCCCATGATTGGAGTGTGCCCTATCATGCTATTATAGGTGAAACTTCAGCTGATTTGGTTAAGAGAATGTGTTGGGGTCGTGGATTTTAGCTATTGGAATATGTAAAACTCATAAGTTTGCACATATAAAAGGCTTGGTCCGTTTCAAGCAATAGCTCTGATGCTGAAATTTCATAGAGTAGTTTTGAGGGGTCAAACATAATCTCTTGTGAAGTTGAGGTCAGTTGGAAGTTCTAGATGAGAGCAATAGTTTGCTAAAGTTCATATTACAACATGTCTAGTTTTGAAGGAGAATGAGATTTCACCTACATCTCTTGGTTGGTCTTGAACAAAAGACTTGAAGTTTCACGGTGGAATTTCTTGAATGTGTTTTTGTGAATAAAACATATGTTTATCATGTATAGATCATTCATGTATTGAGAGTATGATTGAATGCCTAGTTGTGTGATCATGTGTGTTATAATTAAGATCATGTTAGTTAGTAGAAACTGAAACAAATTATGATAATGGGCACTAGGTTTTCATCGAGTTGGTCCAAGACCTTGCTGTATTTATCTACAGTCAGATATCTCGTGTATTCACATATCAAACTTCACGTTTTACGACATCGACTATAGTTAAAACGCAGCCGGTCCATCCTTATCCATTGCATGCCCTTCTGCAAGAATTTCTTTTGCTAGCGATTTGTCCACCGTAAAAAATCCTTCCTCCGTCGACTAATATATTGATAGTGATTCTCCCTCCATCGGTTTGTCTACTGGTAGTGATGCTCTCTCAACTGGTTTGTATGCCGGCGGTCTTTTCTCTACCAGCTCGTCTACTACCGAAGAACCTCTCTCCGTCGAGTTGTATGTCGATGACACTTCCTCCGTTGACTCATCTACTGACAAAGAACCTCCTTCCGCTAGTCTATCTGCCGGTGGCACCTTCGTCACATATTCGTCTTCCGTTAACAGTCCCTCCTTATCTCAAGATGAGCGGATCAGCAGAGATACTGAGGATGGAGTTGGACGCAGCAACTATGAACCATATAGATTATCTAGTTGATAGTAGATTTAGTGGATTGTAGATATGTCTTTTATTGTAAACTATGAGCAATAAAAGCATTGGAATCATGATATTCAAGTATGCAAACATATTTACTTCAACACTACAATCCCTTCAAGAAATGAACAATATTTGAATCCTCACCAAGATCTATTACTAAGTTAAATCGCTTAGGGGATGACGTCACTCTCAAAATCATTATTAAGTAGATCACATCATCCCTTGAAGGATCTACTTATTAACGACCCCCGAAGAATGACATCACTCCGGAGGTTATCACTCAGTAGATCACTCAGGAGACGAGATCATTGCGGAGGTCACTCATGAATAGATATCTCGAAGAGATGATGTCATATCGGGACTCATTACTGAGTAAATCACTCAAGGGATGATGTCAAATTGAGAGTCCTTGTTGATTAACACACACAAAGGATGACATCAAGATGAGGTTCATTAGGAAGTCAATCATCTAAAAGATGACGTCGCACCGTGGCTCATCACTAAATAAATCACTCAAGAGATGACATCACTCCCAAGACCTCTTGTCAAGATAAATCAATCCGATTGCATCAAAATGTCACTCCAAGGACGACAAAACGTCCCTCTAAGGAAAGAAGTTATCTAATCGACAAGTATTCAAAAATTACATGCTGTGGTTTAAAGTATAAACATGTCGTTATAGGCTGATGAATGTTCCGCGCGTTGAATGACCAACAGAAATATAGATAGAGATTCGCTTTAAAAGCAAGAACAATGAAACACAAGAGATCGATTATGCGTGGAAGTACTATAACACGACATTGATGAAGGATATTGGACAAAAACTAGACAAGGTTAGGAGAGATGGCGGAGAATAGGTTTGGGATCTAAGTAGTCTCTATAAGCTCCTACACTTGAATGCCAATCGACGCTTAAGGATGAACGTAACTGAGAAGTAAGTAGATGACCTTGTGTAGAGTAGCCATATGCTTTGTGTCTGATTCGCTACAGTGAAGTAAAAGTGATAGAAGATTATGTATGTTTTAGTATTTGATAAATGTGGTTTGATGATTTGAGATTATAACGTTGATCTAAGTGTTTATTAGTTGAATTGTGACGGTTTTTGTGTGATATGTCAATATCTTGGATGTTGTAGATCAGTCAATAGTTAATCTTGTTAGCAATCTCTGGTCCTTATGACCTAGAGTGACAAGATTGTTACAGCAACTGCACGAATGTTTGAAGCTTTCATTTTGTTTTTGCGACAAGAGCAATTGAACAAACTAAAAGAGACTCTGGGAACGAAGGTGTTTCGAAGGATGATCGACAAGCTCGATCAATTTGTTGAGAAAGACATCTCAAAGTTCTTGAGATGATACAAGACGGAGATGGAATTGGATAAAGTATCGAATAATATGATGATAGAGACATTCAAAGTCGATATGATGCCAGAGATAAAGAAACACGTCAAGGGTCTAGCGAAGAGTTTTGGGAGGAATTGACTTTCACAAGCGTTACATGAGAAATATGTCTTGAAAAACTCATATCGAGTAACCAAAAGATCATTTATGTCATGGGTTAACCGATCCAACAAAGATTTGCAGCTTACAAAGTTATTAATAGAGTTTGAAGGATAGTTCTCTTAACTCTCTAAAAAAGAAAAGCTTATCTTAGAAACCTACAGGACCGAGTTGTTTTTTCAAGCTGCCGATGCAACTACAAGAGTAGTTAAAATTATTTATGGAGGAAAAAGAGGAAGAAGAAGGATTGACAAGGAATTGAGAGATTGTGCAAGAAGCGATTCAACTTCTTGTTGAAAGAGAACTTACAAAGGAAGGGGTCAGGAGGTCGATACCAATATCATTTGATACCACACCAGTGCAAGCATAACATGAGGTTCAACCTCCAATTGTGGTTGGAAGAATTATCGACGAAGGACGAATCTGTGATAGAGGTGTCATCAGCAAACAAATTGGCGGAGGCAGGTCCTTCGTTGATAGACGCGTCGGCAGAAGAAGAACCATAGATGAAAGACGAATGCTCAACGGAGGGAGTATCACCATCAGTAAATGAATTGGCAGAGAGAGGATCAATATGGAGACCGTCGATTGAAAACGAATCCGTGACGGAGAAAAGACCGTCGGCAAAAAAACCAGCGGAGGGAGGATCACTACCAACGGACGGACAAGAGAAGGAAAGATCATTGACAGAGGATAAAATTCCTCCTGAAGGACAAACAATGAATAAGAGTGGGCCGGTTGCGTACAACTACAACCGGATATTGTCATGACGAGAGATGAGAAGAGAGATTAGGAGGAACATATTCAAGACTCGAAGGTTAGGATATCACATGAGATTTTAGATGTACTGTAGTGGAAGTCCATAATGTAGCCACCGACATTATCGAGGACGAGAGACATGTTGAGGATGAAGGAGAGTGGACGAATGCTCTCAAGGCTAAGGGTGTCGAGTGATGAATCATGATGGCTCATAGAGGAAAAAGCCATCGTGAGGATTGTACAAGGAGCTTGGAAGGATCACATTCCCAGTATGATAGTTGAGTTTACTGCGAGGGTGGGATTGAATGATAGATTGGGACGGCTATGAGAGAAGAATCATTTTCGAGGACGAGTTTGAAGAATTAAGAGGATACCATAGATAGCGAGACAATAGTGATTTACAGTTTGGGGTTTCGCATGTGAAACGAAAAACCAAAAAAAAGGATTTGGATTGAAAATGACATGTAAAGGGTTGAGATTCTCGGTGACAAGCATGGTGCAATATGATTATTGGGAGGATGGGTGACGTCTACAATGACAAGGGACCACAGGTGGATGGATATGTGGTTGTAGATTTCTATGAAAGATGATTCGCTTCTTCTATGTCATCAAACGATGCGTAGATTTTAAAAGGATGTACCCATGACAAGCAAATGGGTAAAGAAGTTTTGGGAGGGAGGACCAACGACATGGATCAAGAGATATCACCATAGGATTTTCAACTTCAAGACGACGACCAAGTTGTAAGTCTTGAGGGTAAGGTTGATCAAGATAGGAGGGAGGATGCCAAACTAGGGTGAAAAGTCGGTCCACTCCTTGGTTGCTTTCTTTGACGCATGTCGGATGCGTAGATTAAGAGGGAATGGATGTCACATTGTGGATCAGCTATGGCATGAAATAAAGATCTTAGGAAATGCTGCTAACATAGTTTTGACAGAAGCATTGGATAATCTCGTCAAGGAGATCAAAGTTGGTGTATAAATAGTCATAAATGAAGAAAAGACAAAACATTACGGCGATTTTAACATTACAAGTTCTGGATAAATAATAACTAGTTGCTATTTACAAGACTCCTCGAGGTGGAGCGACATAAGGACGAAGTGACGAGCGTATCAGGTGGAGCGATTTTAGGATGGGGTGACCTGAACATGACAAAATAACAACATTTGTTATTTATCCGGCGCTCCACGGTGGAGCAACTCGAGGATGAAGCTATCGGCGTCCCAAGACGGAGTGACTAGGGTAGGACAATATGAACATGTTAAATAACAAATGTTGTTATTTACTGGATGTCTTAAGATGGAGCGGTCAGATGGAGCCGAGCGAGACAGAGCGACTTGAGGATGAAGTGACGGACACCTCAAGTGGAGCAACCAACGCCTCAAGACGAAGCGACTAAGAGGTGAAACGACCAGTGCCTTATGTGGGAGCAACCTCAAGGTTGAGCGATCCGAGCATGATAAATAACAACACGTTGATCCAAGGCGGAGTGACCCAAGAGTGGAACGATTTAAGTGGATTGACCTCAAGATGAGACGACCTAAATATGATAAACAATGACACATTGTTGTTTTTTATCAAGTGCTCTAGAGTGAAACGACATAGGGGTGAAGCGACGGACGCCCCAAGTGGAACGACCTCGGGGTGGAGCGATCTGTTCATGATAAATAACAATATGTTGCTATGTACTTGGTGCTTCAGGGCAGAGCGACATTGGAATAAAAAGAACAACAGATTGTTATTTATAACTGATAATAACAACTTATTGTTATTTCATAAATATATAAGTCATACGCCAAAGAGCAAATTGGGGGCTTTTTGAGATTTCAAGATTCTTAGAGAGGTTATTGACAACATGTCAGCTTAGATGGATTTGAGAGACATACGCACTATGACTGACATGGAAGACACTAGCTTGAACTTGCATGATAGCGATTGACTGGTCAGGAGATTTACAGGCAGCCTAGAGGAGCGTGATTACACGAAAACTCAAAATCACGTCATTTGGAGTTGTCAATCTACGAAATGTAATGTCTTTTGGATGGAATATGATGAGTATAAGAGAAAGAAAGAGATCGAGACACCTTGGTATTATAGAGTCGAGCACTCATTGTTTCTTTTTCTCTAGAAAGTCCAACACAACTCGAACTTCACAAGCAAATGACGCGACAAGGATTTTCCAAAGCAATCACAGAAACAAGAGTTTCAAAGATTTCAACAACATGGTTCTTTTCTTTACCATTCAATGATATGCACCGTGCCCTAGACTTTCCACACGTTTATATATACAATTTCGACCCAAATTTGTGTTGACTTGAGCAACTGAGAGATCAAACCACGGTCTCCCATCTCCAACATAATCCTCTAAAGAATGAAAAATTTACTAGGTACATTATTACTCACAGTAACAGTCGGTAATTAGATGTAAAGAAACATAATATTGAGACAGGAACAGTTGACAAGATATCAAAATCTTTCGAGTATCTGCTTTACAGAGTAGGTAAATTATAACTATAGGAAAACTATAATTACCCAGGTAACTTTTATCCACGGCTGACTGTAAACTGCGTAAAGACCTCACTCGCGATCAGTCCAGCCCACGACCAGAATTTGAATTTAAAGAGTACGGGAAAAGCGAGGATTGCCGCGTTATCAACTCTTCGATGTACGTAGCTTGAGGTAACCTTTCGAAGTGGACCCTGGGTCCGTTGTAAATCGGATTATGGGAATACTGTTGTCTGAGGAATCAACGGCAATGGGAAGAGAACAGAAAATCGAAAGGCTTTGTTCGGGATTTAGTTGAGATCTTAACATTTTTCTTGCGCGGGTGGATACTCGTGCTGAAAGTTTGCATCTGCAACAGCACAGTTTGCATATGCAACAGGTCAGGCAGAACAACTAAAGTGACGAGCGGAATTGCGTTGGATGGTCAGTATGGATCAAGGTGTGCATACTACCTATCTCTTTCTTCTCTACGGAAGACATAGTAAATTGGATTTGCGTACTTTCAACAGGTGGACAATGGCGACTGTTGTTGTAGTCTGTAGAAGACTTCCTCTCCTCGTGCCCATCGTTTGGGAATAAGATTTGCTTCTTGTAGTGCTATTGATTTGTACCTGCTTCGTTTGCAGGAAAGGACTTCAGCAAGGTAGTCCAGAGCAGTCCGACGGTATTCCGCGTAGTCTATAAGCTCGGACTTTCGGCTTCGTCCTACAATTTAAGCACGATGATGTGCATACTCTGGCCGCATTTTGCAGCGACGAGTTAGATTCCAGTCGAGGTCTTCTTTTGATCGCGAGGCTTCTCGAAGATGGTCGTTGTCCGCGTAATGATCCATTCAGTTCATCGACTTCAAGGTGCACGATGTAAGCAACTCAAGCAACCAGGCCAGTTCTGAAGTAAAAAGCCCAACCCTTAAACCAAAAGCTTCTTGAGCTGAAGTTTCCAGTCTGAGCACAAGCTTCTCTTTTTCTTTAGATACTTGAAGACTACCGGCACGGCAGGTTCTTGAAGTCGAATCCACTTCTGGAGTCAAGAAGCTGAGATGGTCGAGATGGATAACTGTTCGACACCTCCATTTGATCAGAAGAGTTATGAAGAGACCACCACTCTGTTTGGGATCGATGACGAGGATATTGTGGTGAAAAGAAGACGGAAGCGAAGATCTCTTGGTCGACGAGTGAGCTTCGCCGAGACACCCGCGTACCATATATACGCCCGAGACGATGAATACATATCACCTTCTCATGAGAGGCAAGATGCTCAAGGGTCAGCTCCACCAAAAGTCCCACAGAGAAAGTCTCCCAGGCTTGCATCAAAGAGACAAGCTGTGGACACTGATGATAAAGAGAATTGGGGACCAGTTGTGACAAATCTAAGTGACGATTGTGTGAGAAGACGAAGTAAGAATCCTCTGGGCGAAGTGGAGCAAACAAGCTTCAGTCCAGGTTCTAGACCTCCAAGCTGGCACCCAGTCAGAAATACATCGACATTAGCTGGGTACTCAATCTCCTACTTCCTATCAGCGCTCTGGAATTCTGCTCACTGATTGTGTTAGACGGTAATTTTATGACTGAAAAGTGAACCGGTTGTTTCACATAAACATCTGAAAGCTGGGTGATAATAGATTTCCAATCGTGACGTTAACGGATAAGTACTTAGTAGGTCCAGGTCAGATATTTGTTCTTGTGTTTGTCCCTATTATTTCGTCCGTGCCCTGATTTGCTTCAATGTGTACCTTCGCGTGGTAAGCTAAGTGATTTGATTGCAGTGACGGTCGGGAGATCAGTGGATTCGTCGACACTGGAAATATGTCATCCCTTCAGAAAGAACACGTTCTTGATGAGGATGTTACGTTGGACAGCACCACGTTTACGTTTAAGCTCTCACAGCTACACAACTTGAAGTCACAGACCAGTGGCGACCAGGACATGCTGATTGAACCAGCTTCATCAATAAAAAGGAATAAGGGTTTAAGAGCTGGGAGAGAGAGTCCAGCGTCTGGCTGCAATGAGCATGATATGAGTATGAGTTTCACCATGATTAAACCTATCATTCGACCGGAGATAGTGGATTTGCAGCCAGGGCTCATTGATGAGCCCTACACTGACATGAGTATCACGATGCAAGTCCCACGCAAGCAGAATTCTTTTCTGGGGATCGATGCAACCAAGCAAGCCGAAGTTATAGAGATTATGAAAGCTACCTTGTCGAAGGAGAAAGGGGACGGGTCTGTACCGAATCCGCGACTGGGTGATTCTAAGTCACACACGTCGCAGAAGATTTTGCAAGACATCAGAGAGAAGCTAACCAAAGCAGATGAGGAGATTGTCGTCAGTGAAACAACTCCACGAGCAGGTGAGATGGAGAACACCATGACCAGTACAACTTATGGCGGAGTGCAAAAGGTAACTTTTGCCCTTGCAGCAGTCCCTGAGAATGGTGTTGGAGGACAACCTGCTAGTACAGCAGGCCGTTCTGGGTGTTTGGAAGACACAGATGTGGCCACAGTAGACTATCCTCCTGAAGGGTTGACTGACATTCTTCACTGTCCAGTTGTCTGTCATGAGTATGACGGAGAAAGTCCTACTTTGCCCGCTTCAACGGGGACAATGGAAAATACAGAAACTATGGATGTTAGTCTCTTAACCTTATCAGCATCAGCACCGGCGTCCGAAGCATACAGAGGTCTAGCCTTGGAACCAAGTCACATCCAAAGCAGCGACAAATCTAGTCTTCAGGAACTAGTTCAGCAGGAAGAGAGCGGGGCGAAACTCCTTGCCATCTTACCTGAGAAAGAGACCCTCTCTGTAGCAGGCAATACAGAAAATGTTGTCAGCTTAGCAAGCTTTGAAAATAATCGAGAACAGAACACGGTCTTCACGGAGAGTGAAGGGAAAGGTCTTGTCCTCGAGGCAATGCTAGGGAACGGTGTATCTAAGAGAAGAGAAGATATTTCTACACCAATCACTGCCGCAAATCTGAACGACATTACAGTTGCAAAACATACTCGTTCTGACGGCGAGGTAGACAATGTGTCTGCCCCAGGCTTCTCTCTCGAGCTTGAGAATGTAAGTCCTGGCTTGACAGCATCATATAAGTACGACGAAGCTACTTCGAGTATGGACATGAGTGTCTCACCAACATCAACAGTGTTTTTGGCGAAAGGTGTGTGCAAACATCCCGTAAGAGAACTGGACCGAAGCATAACAATGGATATACCCAGCCTTCAAGATCTTGTTCGAGAGGAGGAAGATGAAGACATGATTACTGATACGAAGATGGATACAGAGGTAACCGTCACTAGAATGCAGGTGCCGGAACCCGTAGGCAACTCACCCACCTATGCAAGTCGAAAATCTCAAGGTTCTGACGCCAAAACATCTGAGGGAGATGGAAAACCCTTGGTGGAAAAGGATTTGCGTAGGCGCACTTGCTTTAACGAAGAAGGTTCCCAGTTTCACAGGGATGAAGTCGATCAAGATCGGAGCATAACTATGTGCGTACCTCGTCTAGAGGATATCATCAGAGAGCAGGAGGCACAGGAGGAGAAGGAGGATCACACAGTTCTACAAGAGCAGGAAACAGCAGCGAGGAATGTATCGTTCCGTTCCCCGCAGCGAAGAAACAGAAGCACTCCATCTTCTTCTGATGGATATTTCAGTGGAACCATCACTGCTCAGATTCCAAGGTGTAGTGACCTGCTAGCTGCAGATTCAGTTTCACTTGATATAGCGCTTGCATGGAATAAGAATAGGAGTAGCTGGGTTGCGCCTCCTCCCTCCTGTTTGGCATCTACACACGTTCGGGAGTCCGAAGTCGGTGGCAGTGTCTCTGTGACGCTGATGTCAGATTCAGACATGGAGCTTGTTGATGACTGTGATGGACCTCTATTGTGTACAAAAGATACCGCACATGACGTTCAGCTCATGAACTCCCCCTCGACACAAATTTTGGGCAAAGGCGAAACTGCAGATTTCCAAGTGGTGCATTTAAGTGGACTCGGAAGCTCACTAAACCTCCAGAACGTAACTCCAACGAGTGGTTCTGGAGAGAGCATGGATGTGGTCGGGGACACCAGACAATCCATGCTACACTTGAGCAGTGTTCCACCTGCAAAAATCTCAAAACAAGATGAGATTCTGACTCCTAGTGATTATTCTGTACAGATGGTTATCGTTGGAGACCAAAGACATCGCCACATGGCTTCTGAAACTATACAGATTCTCGATGTCTTACAGGATCACGGGAACAAAAGTTCCGACTGGTCTGGTTCTAAGCTGCTACAAAGGTGTGAGAACAGGAGCTCAACTGATGGCTCTGTAAACAGCATGATGATGCTTGAGGATACGTCGGAACCGAAGTCTTCATCGGATCTAGGTTCCAGCCAGATTTCGCCCACTTTTAGTCCCTCAGCCAACTCCAAACCAAGCCAGTTCCTATCTCTGTATCTTGATCCTGATAAACACAGCCAGAATGAAGCGAGAGTTCGAGATTACAGAAGTTATACTCCTAGCCCTATCACCGGGACAGTGGACGCAAAGGAGGTGATAAATTCTGTGCTAAGAAGTGCTGCTCGCCTCGCAACCACCCCGCAAGCAAGTCTACATCAGCGGTTCGCAAATATACAGAGCATGAATGGATCGAGGAAGTCGCGTTTCACAGCTGCAGGTGAAAATAAGACTCCCCAGCCTTTAGTCAGTTCCATTGTAGTTCCATGTCCGGCATTCTCCTCAGGAAGTAAATTTCAAATGAGTCCGAAAATGGAGCGTCACAGAATATTGGAGAACCTAGAAACTCCAATGAGTCAAGATTCTACGGAGCACCAGGATAAATTCACCGGTATGCTATTCCCCAGTTCGCCGATGAAGAAGGAAACCGGATTGAGGGAACATAATCATCCTCCGCCATCCACGATGAAGACAGTGGACGAAAACCTCTCATTCACAGGTCGCACCACAGAAACTCAGCAAGATCCTTTGAGGGTTCCTCAAGAAAAGGTGACCCTGCTGTTTAATTCAGGCAGAAAAGTACAGCACGCATCAGGCAACCCAACGAAGGAAAATGCAGAAGTCACCAGTTCCAAGGAAGTTGAGCAAGCTTCTTCGCAGGCAGATGAACCACTTGGTCAGCGCGAGCTTTTCAAGGATTGTGATAATATATCCGTGGACGAATTCTTGAAACTCGCAGAGGTGCTTATTCTCTTGTCAAGCTCTGAGTTACTAGAAAGAAGTCTCTTTTTCGTGAGAACCTACACTTCCAGATGTCTTCGGGATTAAGAGAAAGATCTGGTAGGACGAGGCAAGTAGAGAACTCTCTAGAATGATAAACTCCAGATTACGGCAAATACCATCTCCTGCCTGCTTAAACCGAGAAGCGACTAAGCAATTAAAAACCTCTCGAACATCTTGCCTTCTGCAGTTGCATTCTCGTTGTTGTAAAGTTACTCTTACTTCTTACCTGGTTTCAACAGCCAATGACGCTCCTGACTGGCAGGTGCAATCCTATGCAAGACCTGCAAGGTCAAGCCCTGTCATCACAGATCATTCCTTGCTCCAAGCAGACGGAGTCAGTACCATCCATGATGCATTCAGGCTTTCTCTTCTTGTAAAACCCAAGGTAAACCCTCATGGTGTTCCAGATTCAACTTCGCACCTGTATAATTTTAAATTTCCATAGAAGATGCAGAGTTGAGAGGGCAGGCCTTCCATTCTCGATTTGGTGATGTTTTCAGATTATGCACATGGAAGACGCATGCAATCTAGTGCAACATGAACTCCAGAAGCTAAGGACATCAGAGGCAAGACTTGAAGAAGCACTTTCAGCTTCTAATCCCTCTCTATTCTCGCGCTTCCAGGTAAGTTCTACACATTTCTCTCTGCTTCCTTCACGCACCGCTGGTGAACGAAGACGTAGAAAAGCTTACACACCATTAGAGTTTGCCTTGAACGCACAATTGAGCAATATTAGTGGGTAATGCCTGACTAAGTTTTGTGCATGTCGTTGCGTTTCTTAGACAGTAGGGGCTGCGGAGAAGCAGCGATTGAAGGTGCTGATAGAACGACTTCAAACAAAGTGCAGGTGAGTAGCTAAGAGACCCCTTATAAACGTGGTGTTGCCTGCAGCCGAAAGTTCGTAACCTTAAGAAACTGCGCTTTTCTAATCGACGCAGATCATTGGAAAAAAAAAACTGGCTACATTTCCTGCTTAGACAGGAAGTTGAGTGGAGCGCTAAGCTCCTTGAATCGAGAAAGGAATTACAGGTATATCATCATATCTTTGGGTTCATCTGGACTTTGTCATTTGAAATAACCTTTACAAGTGGAATATGCCTAGAGTTTGTGAACCACTTTGTTCTGAATTTTCTGAAGATGCTGTTGCGATCGCGTAAGAAAGCCAGAAGTCTTACCTTTCCGTTCTAAACTAAGCGGATCGCTATCATCTGATGTATAATATGTGTTTTGCAGTCGCATGAGCAAGCATTACTGGAAGGAAACCGGTTCGTGGTAGAGAATTATAAGCAGATCCAAGATTTGCAAGCTCGAATTCGCTCCAAAGCAAGTAAAGGCGAGGAGTTTGCTCTAGAGAAACTACATTACCTGGTACGATAATTTTTGTGCCTACTGGGAGCAGCTAAGACTACTTCTTTTTTATCAACAGCATGCAAAGTCCCTGCTGCTGCCCACGGAGGAGCGGAACTGGTTCGTCTTACGATGTTTGCTTGGTAACTGGCAGAAGGAGCAATTGGCCGATGTAAGTTCATCCAGGAAGGTCAAGCTCGAGAAACTGCTGAAGAGAGCGCAGGTGATGTAAAACTGACTTATTTTCGCCTGCTTGGTGGCAGGTCAACTTGATGGGTTGCATGTTGGATCAATTAGTTGGGGATCCGCGGTTTTGGGGACGTTATTTGCATGGATCTTCAGGACCTGTACTTATATTTCTCTAAGTAAGCCACACTACCTGAGCCACTCAGCCTGAACCTTTTGTAATTCCTCTGTTCTACCGTACTGTCCTCTGCAGTGTCCATCACTGCGCGCGGACTATCTTGACCGTGACCACCACTCCCGTGGGTCCGGCAGAACCTAGGAGGAAATTCTTTGCATATCGCGCGTGCGTAGTTGGGGTCCTTCCTGTCGGTCGGGAACAGTCCCCGGGCGTCGCAAGCCAGTGATATGGATTTTCAGCCGAAAAAGGATGGGTCCTTTACTACAAGCTTTAGAGATACCCCGAAAGGCCGCACCTTTTCTACCTTTGACATTTGAATGCTGTAATAGTCGTGCACCGTCGGTCGTACTCACTGAACCTGATGCGCTGAGCCGAGGTCGGCTAGCCATGGCCAGGAGGTTGTAGCCAGAAGTGAAATTAGAAATCGCGACCTGATTTCCATCGCGCATCAATACACAAGATGCAAGAAGTGACAGGCATTCCTGTCTGCTCCGCTTGTGTCTCTTTGATTTCGACCCTGCCAGATGAGCTGGTTAATGCGTCTGTCCAGAATGAACTTGCGTTCAGTGTCTTCCCTGTTTCATATAGATTGATTTCAGGCCTTGTAGGGACAACCTAGAAAGATTCGCTCGTGATGTGAACAGGTAAACGAGTTCTCAATTTCTGAGCTGTTTCTTCGAAAGCTAATACTTGTACTCGCACCTTGCACATCTTTTTGGCTTGAAAATACCCTTTGAAGTACAGAGTTTCAGGGACCTGCAATAGAAGCCTTTCATGTTCTGCCATCCTTATTTTCGTTTGAGTCATGATGGTTGTCCAAGTTGGGGTTGGTAACCTGTTGGCCTCGCTTTGCAGATTACTGAGGAAGCTTGGAGATGCACCAAAGAGCGCATGGAATCTTCACAATGTCGCGTCCACGATTTGCAAACAAAATTAATCGAAAACGTATGCATGGGACGCAGTCAGGCAGGAGAGTTACAGATTGCTGCAAGACCAGATTTTTATGTTAAAGAGATGGTGAACAGAATATCTATTCTGAAAGCTGTGCAGGTAAGACTAAGGCAATAAATTATGCGACTTAGTTTTGTGTAGGCGTTAAAAGCGATCGTTCTAGTGCCTCAGTCTTTGGTGCTTACGAGCTTGCAGCAAGGCTCTTAAGTCGTTATGGGCTTACTTGGTCCATAAGCGCCTGCAAGACGACGAAAGAGAAGGGATTGAGCACATTTACTTACGAATGGATTTAGGTCATGTCTTTTCTTGCTTGTAGAGTGGAAGAGGCACCGGCGGATCAAAGCCTCCTGGCAAGGGATCCTCGGCTGGAATTAGGGCTTTTTGGTGTTTCCGGTTCATACGGTTGAAAGTTGGGTAGACAAGGAAGCTAACGAAGAAAGGAGATTACCTTGGCATGCTTGCAACTTGTGAAAATTTTCCAAAGAGGACATGTGATAAATCTCATCATGCGGTTGACCTAATTATGCAGTAAAGGTCACAGCCTAATAGTGGTCCGGTCATGTCTTCGATGGTATGACAGGATGGACTGGAAGTCAAGGCTGTTGGCCACGATATGGTGGAGCTAAGCTACTCTCCAATGATCAGAAGAAGGTGAACTCTGGAAAGGCTGGACTGATTTCTCGCGTTAAGCGAGAAATCAGTTGATAAACATGTATAGACTAACTTGGGCATATTCGTGAATTACAGAGTAGTAAGACTTGCCTTCAGTCGGTGCCGTTGGAACTGAGCTGGATGGTATGAGTCTTCGTTCTCTGTGCAGAATACAAAGACCTATTCGCCATCGTTCCTGTTCTGGTTGAGAAGTCTGTGGAGAATGCAGTGATTAAGTGTTTCTCTCCGTCATTTTGCAGACTAGTAGTTACAAAATCTCTCAACGCTACGAATGTCACCAAAAGCACTTGGGATCTAGATCTTGAGAAGATTGAGCTGGTACGATGCTTCATTATTCCACGAGTACTTTTTATGATGACAAGAACTCTATGGTGCCTTTAGTGGCAGGAACTCATGTTCTCTTTCGTTTGTTCAGATGTTCCCAGGAATAAATGCGATCCAAGCTTTCCAGCAAACGCTAACGGATGGAGCTGATTACGTTTCTCGAAAGCCCCATAGCTTGCGCTCTTGTATTCAGGTGCCTGGATATCTGAAACCATTGTCTACTCCCTCATTCCTAACCATTTGAAAAGTATCTGGAAGTTTGACGGTTTGCTGGGCGTGGTCACCAGGTCACATTATAGCAGTCATTCTCAGTCTACTGTTTCGTCGATAGCCGTGTACTTTGAATATGACCCTTCGCCTCTAACGTAAGCATGAACGGGACGTGGGGTCATGGAGGTAGGAAGAGTGGATGCCGAGCTACAGATAGTTTAAGGATTCATTGTATAAAATATGGTGCGATTTGTTGACGTTAGTTTTTCAGAGTGAAGGTATATTGATATTGCACTCTAGATGATGCGCAAGTCAGATTGATATTGGTGGTTAATTTTTCACCACGTATAAGTTTCATTTATGGTTAATCTACAGGGTACTCGCTTCCTGGTCGGGAACTTTTTGTTGTTGATGGAAGAGGTTGGAAGATGCCGGGACGTGACAAATCATGTTGCTGGTAGAGGAGTTCTCGTCGTAGCACGTTTCCAAATTGAGAACGGTAAGCTCAGCTGCAGATAAATTTGTTGGTATTGAAGAGAATATACCTTTCAGAGAACATTACTTACCGTGAAGCATTTGTTTGCAGATAAGCATATGCAGCTGGGGATCAAGTTTCTTGATTGTTCGCTTTCTGCCAAGTTTATTGTGACCCTGGACTTGAGATGTGCACAGTTGTAAGTTTCGCATACCTAACTTTCTTCTTCTTTCTCCGGTGGACGCATGTAGTTTTATCCAAGCTCCTGAACTTTTGCGTCAACCATGTCCACATCAAATTCAAATTGATCACCTTGTTGCCTGAAATTCCCAACACTGCAAGTTATCCAAAGACCAGACTGATTGAAGTTCCGCATGGCTTGATGGATGTGTAGGAATGGTTACCCTTTCGGAGCGATGCCCACTAGAATCGATATAAGCTATTGCCCTCCGAGGGTTTCTCCCAAGCTTACTAGCGCAGCACTAGAGGCTGCCCTAGCAACTGTGGAGCCTGGCTACCACAGGGTGGAACGGTTGTGTGCAACGGTTGGTTCTTTGCTAGCATCCATCAAGAAGTAGCCGAGCTGATGTTCGATGGATGAGATAAATGTGAATATGTATATGTACACTATGTATTGTAAGTTATTATTTACTCCTTACTCAGGTCGTCGCGGAGATTGTTCCCACACATGTTTCTCTGTTAATATGGTCGACCATATCTGTGGTGGAAGTGTTTTGAAGATTTATACTTCGAAGTCCAATCGGATGTCAAACGTACTTGCTAACATAAAATGTCTGTTGGTCGACGTAAGCAAGGTATGTTATGAGTTGATGCTCATCTTTTCTTTGCAATGACATAAGCGCGGGTCCATCCAAGTTCTCGTCCTGTGTAGGCCGTCCAAGCAAATTGGTTTACTTATCTGGCTAGCTTGGTTTTACCGGTAGTTCTGCTTGGGTAGTAAACGTGTACTGAGTCGTGGAGTAAATGTTCATCCGAGTTTGGTTTGTTAGCTAGCTTCACCACCCATTTCCAATGCTAATTAGAATCGTGCGATGCAGGGGTAAAGCTGCTAAACTCGCATACCGTTGCTTAGCCTCATGTTTGATTGTTTGTGGAATGCGCTTCAAATATGGAAAGCCTGTCATCAAATGAACTCGGTTCACAAGATTTGACTAGCAAGTACTTTCAAAAGCATGCCGTTGAGACTTAAGACTGTCATTTCCAAAAGCATGCCGTTGAGACTTAAGACTGTCATTATCTCTGAGTCACTCTTTACGTTATGCTCTTTACCTTCTTTATCTTCTTTAGCCTTTTGTGCAATTTTAGTTTGGTCCACATAGTCACTGAAAGTGCAGCAACAGATAAATGAGCCTGTCGGTTCGAGCGACTTGGCCCTGCCCAGCCCGTCGTTTCGAGCTCTTCAACCCGAAACATATTTCGCGTGGGAGCTTTCGCTCGAAATAGGACAGTCGCATGGTGGCAAACGAAGTACTTCTCCAGCTATGAACAGCTCTTCAAAAGACTTGCAACACGAATAATGCATATATCTCAATTTACCTGGTACAGTAGTAGCGTTCCCACGATAGAGCCGGAGGGAAATGAACTAAGTAGAAGGCTGAAGAGCACCTAAACAAACTAAGTCCCGACGCAAGGATGGACTTATGTCTGGACTTCATACTAGGGTACAGAAGAGGCACGCGGATATATCCTCAACTATCGAGTAGTGTCACACGGACTCACACCATCCTCGTGAAAGGACCACTCACGTGACGGTAAATTATCGAGAAGTACGTCTAAAAGGAGTGGAAAATGAGGTCGACTATTCTCATATGAAATTAAGGGGCAAATCAGAACCTGTGATTCAAATTGATAATGTTCCTGTATGAGGACGGAGCGTTCGGAGGAAGAGCAGAGACAGCAAAGGAAGAAGTTGGAGAAGTACGTCAAGGAGAGGGAAAGGTCTTGGTTGGTAAGGCCGTTGTCCAGTAGAAGTAATCAGGCAGATGCTGTTGGCCGTGGATGGGACAGATCAACGGCGGACATGGATACGTGGTGAGCTGAGTGGGGTTACCGGCGGTACCTAGGGTTCACACAAAGAAGAAAGGCTCGTTGGGTGGGGCGGAGAGAGGAGCGGAGGAGGCCGCAGAAGAAAGAAAGCAAAGGAAAGCCAGAGTTTTTGTGTGTCTGCAGTAGAAAGGAAAGAGAATTTGGATTTGTTGGCAGTGGGGGTTGAGGGGGGGGCTGGGTGAAGTGCGGTGATTGAATGATGCATTGATTGATTGAATGAATGATGGAAGTGCTGTTTTTGCGCTCCGTTTGGGTTTGTCTTTTGTCGCCTAAAGAGCCTTTGCGGCAAACCGACGGACAAACAGGAAGGAAAGAAAAGAAGTGATGGTTGATAATGGAAGAACACGCTGCTGTTGCTGCAGGAAGTGCAGCTAGTAGATATAGCTTGGTCTGTCTGCGTTCTGATTTGTTGCGCTGTGGAAGGCCGGGCAGATACTCTAGCGTAAAATCGATCGGCGTGCGTGCGGGCGACTGAATAGTTTCGGCTGTCTGTGAAAGTGGCCGAGCGACAGAGCGAGGGAATCCTGATATCACTGAGATCAGAAGGAGGATACAAGCTTATATATATATATGGGAATTGGGACGACAACTAAGCAGGAGGGATCCAGGCACAGATCTGGCAGCAATTCAAATGTTTGAATTTGTTGTCCCAGCTCCCTGGCGTGCGAGCATCGCTCAAATGTGGGGAGCTCAGGAATGAGCATGGCTCGTGGTCAGTGCGTGCTCGAGCGAGCAAAAGAGCGCGAGGTTTCTCGCGGACCGTATCGGACGTGAGAGGTTTCTGTGCCTTGAGTTGCCGGCCGGTACTTGAGAAAATATTTATAGGGGAAAGAAGAGTCGTTAACAATTGCGCGAAGAGGGCGAGGAGAAGGACTTTTCGAGGAGAACTGTTGATAGTTTCTGCGCTGGGACGGTGGAAGGTTGCTTCTGGTTAGTTTTACGTGAGAAAAGATTGGCGCTTGCAGGATTACTCTGAAGGATCGCTAATAGGACTGGGGGGGGGGGGGAAATGATATTTTCAGTTGAAGTTGAGGTCTTGTGATGGCGGAAGGAGAATTGGAGCAGCAGCAGCGGAAGGAGGCCGTCTGGGCGACTGGAGTGAGTGATGGAAACAATTCAGGGCATGGGTTGTTAAGGAATGGGCTTAAGGAAATGGCACCTGCCGAAGTTTTACTGCAGAGCGCAGTAGCCGTAAAGGGAATACAAAAGAAGGGCGGAGATGAAAAAGCCACAGGCAGGGTCTGTGATGACCATGGAAAGTTGAAAGAGGTGGCGGTAAATCAAACGGAGTCGGAGAGGCAAAATGTTTTTTCCGACAAACAGGTCCAGGATGTGAAGGCGCTCCTGAAGGCTCTAACATTACTCTCTAGAAATTTACCCCTCCCGGACCCTCTCTTGACTGTTGTGACCTCTATCACCCGCACGACAGCCGTCCCTCTAAGCGCAAATGAGAAACTTATCGCAGAAGATTCCCAGGTTTGCTCTCTGTGTACTGTCTGGTGCTGCAATTGATCGCAATTAGCGTGTTTGAAAGAATGTGCTTCCTTCTGCTGGACATTGTGTCGCTAGGTTTATTTCTAGGTTTCATCTCAATCTTTGGACTTGGGAGAAGGGCATACCTCAGTCTCGCGTGCTGGAGGATCCATCACTCGAGTTCGAGTCTCTATATCGAAGGACTCGTTTTCACTAGTTTGAAGATCGTACCCTGTTGTATGGAGAAGGTTGTCCTCCTCCGAACGGAAGCGATTTAGCAAGTTGAGTTCAGAAAGTAACACAAAACCCTACTGTTCTGACGGTTTCGTTCGCTCTTCCAGTAACAAGAAATCGAAGAACCCTACTATAAGCACGATTATGTTGCCTCAGAGATGGCAAATACTCTCGCTCCTTTTTTCCTGCAAGAAATGTGATTGGATCAAGGTAGACGGAGGCAAATGCATCGTGCAACTTCACGGTTCTACGAGAATTACAGGCTTAGTTGATAGGGGCTGAATCAAGTGACCTGCGAAGTAAGGAGATCTTCTCCCCGAGGTGGAGCGCGCGAATACTCGGTGCTTCCTCTGCTGATCCTCGAAAGTGGATACTGTCTTTCAGCTTCTGCGTAGATGGTCTTATAGTGCTCGGATTTCTTGAATCACAGAGCAGACGCAAAATCTTGCTGACGGCTACGGTTGTCGTGAGAGAAGTGAGAGTCTTGGGGAAATCGTGCGCGAGACAAATTGAAGTTAACTTGTGTACTGTAAGTAAGTGTTAACCCGTAAATCTAGCAGTAATATTGCTACCGTTCGAACGCCCCAGTATGCTCGATTTTGTTTCAGAGAACGCCCACGTTCTCAGACGGAGTCCCTGTGCCCCCCGAGAAAACCTCTTGAATCCCCACGCGAGAACCAGAGCCGTTGCCTGCATGCGTGCGGGTTCGACTGAGCGCGGCCCCTCATTACCGTTCCTGCCTAACACCTCGGAAGTAGACCTGTCCTGGGGAATTTGAGATTGTGAAAGGGATTTCCCAAGCGCCTGCCTTGTGCATGAAGCTGACGCCTATGTCCTCAGCCAACAAAGCAAAGACATTGAGTTAGAGAGGAAATGAGGATAACGCCGTACGTCATGTACAGCTAGTGCGGAATATACGGGTTACTAACGCTGATTCGTTGTTTTAATTTAATTCGTTGATTCGTTCGCTGATTTGTTGTATGATATTTTACGTTTCCTATCGATGCAACCTAAGCAATTTGAGTCAGTGAAAGCAGGTAACCGCTAAGAGTGACCAGAATTTCAGTTCCTGCTCAAACGTGAAGTTACTCATGTGATTTTCATTGTTTATGATTTGTGATCAGCGGGAAAAGCACTTGGATGAAGTGCCTAATCTGACTTCAGATGATGGTGCCAGAGAGTCGGAGATCGAAGTCGTTCCATCGTCTGCTTGTCATGGGCGGACCACCGAACGACTTGTTGAAACACAAGGTAACCAGACACGACACAATGCATCATCATTTTGTAGTTATGTTTGATGGTCGGATCTTCCCACGTACATACCTCTTCAGTTTGCTTGTGCTTGTTTAGAGAGGTTTTTGGCTAGGATGAAGGGGGTATCTGCTTTGTTGATGTTTACTCGACACGATAGCTGGTGCTTAGTTCACTGTTTGTACGGGAGACGGTGCCCAAGCACAGAAGGTAAGAATGCTTAACAATTTGAAGCATTAACAGTGTGCACGTGGAAGTTCTGTGATGCCGTACGGCGTGAGCGTGGCGTTCATATGTCTCAATGGTAGTCCAACCGAATAGAGGTCAATTTCAGGTGTAATTTAACTTAATTGCGTGCTACAAATCAGGTTTATTGTTTGGTAATATATATCTAGGACAAATAAATGGGTATGATCAGTGAACTTGCGAACAAAGACGCACAAGAAGGTGCGATCGACTCGGCTAGGTTCCTTGTAGTTTTCTGTAAAATTTAGCTCCCTCGATTGGGTTTGTAACAGATGAGGAAGGCAATGTTCAAGATATTGAGCAAGAGCTTACAGGATCTACAGCAGCGGCAGTCTCGAACGATGATACTGAGGTTTTTTGCTTTTCCTGTTGTGTTTGCTGATTTTATATTTTTGAACTCCTTCGGATGTACGTTCGTCCTCCCTACATTTTCGGGGACAGTTAAAACGTTCAAAAGCAGCGTATGCGCTGGTTCTTTCTGATTGATGCAGTAGTTTCTGTCGCCTCCGCAGATTGACGCCCGGCGATCTGGACAACTTGTAGAAGATTTTGAGGATGTCGTGAGTGTTCAACGATCACGGTTGAAATGTGCAAGTGCGTTAAAGGCAGAGAAAGACCGCCGCGTACACAGTCAACTGGCGTACAGGATACAGGAACTTGAAGGTTGATTGATGTGTTTTCTGGCTATCAACGCCTCATGTTTAGCATCCGGATGTATTTGCTAACATGTATCCCTTCATCCGTTTCTGTTGACATCACTCTCGTACAACATGCACTAGATCCTCAGTTTTAGCTATTGCTCAAAGTCTGTACACCTTGAGTGTAGGTGGGTTCTTGCATCCCACTGAGTAACAGGGAAAGCTTAAAACCTCAGCATCATTCCGTGGGACCACATATACCGGCATATTAAATTGAGTCGAGTCTTACAAGCCAGTGGGAGACTTGTTCCATGACAGGACCTGATATCGAAAGACTACTGATGAACAGCCGAATCAAGAAGTTGACACCTTACCATCATAGGATTATGAATTAGATTGGTTATTTGACAGGTCAGCGACTCACTCTCTTTCGATACTATTTCACAGGTTTACCTCCTGATACAGAAGAGGATGTTCGTGATCAATGTCTTTTGGAGTTGCACACGTTAAAGGTATTGTGCCTGCAGTCAGTTACACATGTTGAATATCGTCGGCTCTAACCACTTTAAATGTAGTTGGGGTAAATATAGCTCACAGTGTCTTGCTTCATAAACTCCGACACCTCTCAAGTGAATTGTACTGCACAGTCATTTCTGTGTCCCTCGACATTACGGAAGTATATTCTCTCTGACGGTTGTTACCGGACGTGCTTTCCCGTGAGCTAGGTTATGTACTGGTCCATCCTGGGAATGATTCTAGAATCTTTGCTCGAGGTTGAGAAAGGTCATAAAATTGAACTTTTCCGCTTCGGTGGAGCCTTTGGAGTGTTTGTGAAGATCAAAGAATGAAGGGCCATTGAATCTAGGATTGGTCGACAGGAAAGATCACCTTTTATTGAAATAAATGATTTGCAATAGATCTGTTCTAAACTCCAATAAACAAGGCGAGCACGCACTTACCGTCATACCTGATATGGCAGAATTCATTCATGACACTTGAATAGTGTACGTAAGGAGGAAGTGCAGATTCCTTGTCAGGCTTGTGCTTGCCCGTAGTATTTAATTACACTAGTCAAATTCTTATAACCATATCTGGACCACAGTGCAGCAGTTCCTTTGCAATGGTCCTTCTTGCGCCACTCGTGTATCCTTTGTTAAAACCCAAATGGAATACGCCAACATACCAAAACCAGGGCTGGCGTTCTCATCAGCCTTGTGTCTCAAAATTTTAAGTAGTCTTCTCAGTAATAACTTTTGTGATTGAGGGCTTAGAAGGCTGTATCACGGAAGAACATGAATCACGTCTGCTTCCTTGTGTCGTGATCTGACTAGTACTGTTTGATTCTGTTCTTATGTTTACAGCTGCTGGGTCTTCAGATGAGAGTCCGGTCGGAAGTGGCGGCAGAGTTGAACCTGCAGGAATTGTGTGGAACTCCTGACGCCAACCTGTTTGACTGGGGACTCATGCGTCTGCGAAGGAATATGAGCGCTTTATCTGGACAAGATGCCTCATTGATTGCTGGTGTTTCTTCGCCTGAAACTGATGAAAGACTTCGCAGGAAAAGGAAGGCCGAGGTTGTTTCTCCATTTCTGTTATACGATCATAAGCCTTACCGCATTTCATACATCTAGCTCTTTTATCGTCCTGGAAATGTGCTTGTTTCTACGTTGTTCCCCGTCTTCACCCGAATGTTTATATATCAACATTTTAAGACCAAGGCTATGAAATTAACTTGCACGCACTTGCTGCGTACTAACATGGTTTTGACCTTGGACAGAGACAACGGAGAATTGAAGAGGAGGAGAAGCTGAGAATTACAACAAGAAAGAGAAAATTCTTCAACGAGATGCTGAACTTAGTCCGCGAATTTCAGCTAAATGGTCAAGCTACTGCAAAGCGGCGAAAGCAACGGAACGACGGTGTTCAGGTCAATGAACTTTCCATGACAGCGTTAACCACAGCGGTTGCTTGTGCCACAAGTCTCACTGACGTTGCAAACACCAGTGATGCAACAAACACCATTTAGCAGTTTACACTCAGAAAATCAACGTATAGGTTTTTGAGAGTTGTTGCTGATTGATACACTTGCATGTCAAGCAGGTCGTTCGTAACTGTTATGCGTCCCGTAGAAGGAAAGAGCTTTTCCTAGCATGCACATTGACCGTTTCCTGTATCTCTACAGCGTGTATGATCAACGAAGAGTTTTGACTGGTTTTGAAGTCGGGTTTTCTAGTACATCCAACTCTCTGAACTTATGGTAAACACTTCTGCTGTCAAAATATGACTGCGTTTCGTTAATTTTACAGGCTTGGCATACGAAGCAAAGACAGCGTGTGTCACGAGCAGAAAGATTGCGGTTTCAGGCTCTAAAAGCAGACGATCAGGAAGCCTACATGCGGATGGTTGAGGAAAGCAAGAATGAACGTCTAACTACTCTGTTATCCAAGACAGATGATCTTCTCCAGAAGTTGGGGGCGATGGTTCAAAGGCAGAAAGATGCTGACCCGGAAGTTCCTCTCAAGAAGGAGAAACCACCCAAGGGCAAAGATACAGGAAGGGAGTCGACAGATGCTGCATCACCCAGACAGAAGGGAAAAGATAGTGAAAAAGAGCCTGACAATGTTGTTTCTCCTAGTCTAGAGGGTAAAATTCCCCTCGAAGAAGGCTCTTCTCCTGAGGGTGATAACCAGCCCGATAATTCTGGAGCCAAGAGGGACTTAATGGAAGGGCAGCGCCAGTACAACTCTGCAGTTCACTCAATTGAGGAGAAGGTGATGTTACATTTAAATTCATCGCTCCGCCCTTGGTCTGTATTGTTGTGCCTGTTGGGTGCTTTACGGTATATTGATGGACTGGTTGTCGGAAGCTTGAGTTATATGTATGACGTCTCTGTATGGAGCGGAAGGAAACGGATAAGATTGTATGATCCCATCTTGGGGTCTCTGACGTTTCGTGAGCTGAATTTATACTTTCCGTTTCTCACATAATTCACACATTGTTTCTTGAGTTATGATCGTGTACTTAATTCTCACATCCTTTTCGTTAAACTGTTTGGATTCAGAGTTTTCTTGTACGGAACTTCTGTATTCTATCCTGGATCCTAGTTGACTATTTCAAGTAAGGTCAGTTTGAGATTTATCGAGGGACTTACCGAGTCATTGTCTTTGATGGTGCAGGTTACTGAACAGCCAATGATGCTCGAAGGGGGTACCTTACGATCGTACCAACTTGAAGGACTGCAGTGGATGCTATCTTTGTATAATAACAACCTCAACGGAATATTGGCTGATGAGATGGGGCTTGGCAAAACTATACAAACTATAGCACTCCTTGCATATCTGATGGAAAACAAGAACTTGAATGGACCACACCTTATTGTTGCCCCGAAAGCTGTCTTACCGAACTGGAAACATGAGTTCACGACCTGGGCCCCAAGGTGGTTTACAGTTTTCTACAGTTTTGAGTGTTAGCATGCGTGTTGCAGCTGAAGGATACTCTTTTAGTAAGAGCAGCTCGGTTTCCTGGTCATTAGGCACGACATCGGTCAATAAGAATACCCAGTTCTTTGCGGTGTTCACAAAGTGATTGCTTACTGTATCTCATCAGAAGTTGTATGGCGCAGTATGGTGGCAGTGCTGTACGATGGACGTATCGAGGATCGTAAGGCCATGCGTGAAGAATACAGCGATGAAGGCAAATTCAATGTCCTGGTTACTCACTATGATCTGATCATGCGGGACAAAGCTTTTCTGAAGAAAATTCATTGGAATTACATGATTGTTGATGAAGGGCACCGCTTGAAGAATCACGATTGCATCCTTTCGCGCACATTGGTCACGGGGTGAGTATCTGTGGTTACTGAGTCATGAGTGTTTTACAGTGTAAACAGCAGCCGATAAGCAGCCGATAACTTGAGAACACGGCTCATCGGACAGACAGACCTGGAAATAAGTTAACGACCGAAACAGTTTACTGCTAAGTTCCATGCCATTGCATTACATGTTTCTTCCTGTCGTATGCTTCTTGCCTTACTGGTCCTCTTTTTCCTGCTAACCACTGCCGTGGTTTTCTTCCAGGTATCATATCAGGCGGAGGCTTCTGCTGACAGGAACCCCCATTCAGAACAGTCTTTCGGAGTTGTGGTCACTGCTGAATTTTCTATTGCCAGCAATATTCAACTCAAGTCAAAATTTTGAGGAGTGGTTCAACGCCCCCTTTGCGGACCGCTCGGAGGTTTCTCTTTCCGATGAAGAACAATTGCTAGTGATCCGTCGTTTGCACCAGGTTAGAAGCCAAAGCTTTTCTCGTTTCTGGGATGAGGTTCGTTTTGGTGGTTTTGGCCTCATCTGAAATCCGTAGTTTGTCATTTTCGCGGGTATGTTATTTAAATCTCAATAGAATATTTAGAGTGAAACCCTGTTTCCCACTTAAATGACAGCTGTGGTTCATTGGAGTTAGTGTAGCTGCTTTAATCTTTGCTTATTTTACGAGTAGTCTGAGTACCTCAAATGCGTGATCGGAAAGCCCTGAACTATAGTAGAAGTGGAGGAGAAACGCGCAGATCTGGCGTTCTTCCTTTTTTTCTTTCCTTCATGAGAATCTACATTGATACAGAAGTTTTTCTGTCCACAGGTAATCCGCCCATTTTTGTTGAGGAGGAAAAAAGCCGAGGTGGAGAAGTACTTACCTGGCAAGACCCAAGTCATCCTGAAATGCGACCTGTCTTCTTGGCAGAGGCTATACTACCAACAGATCATAGATTCTGGACGTGTTGGACTGGATTCTGGTAAGCTTTTTGGACGGCAGTCATTACTAATTCCTAGGCAAAAACCTGTGGAGCAACGTGTCTTATTTGAAGTATGTAGGTATCAGTGGCAGGTACCAGGGCAATCTTGTTTCCGTGGGGCTGAGTTTGGGGGCGTACGGAGGTGCAAGCCTCCATCTTGCATCATAAATGATGGCCGAAGTATGCATGTAGCAAGTCGCTATGTATATACCTCTCCGCAAGTCACTGTTTTCTCAGAAAGCTGCTTTACCCGTGTATCAATATATGTACCTCTCCACAAACTACGTTCATGAATTATTATGGATGATTCATCAGCGTTATACGTCTCTCTAGGAGAAGATATTTTCTTTTGGCTCGGGCACAACATTTTACTGAAGACACAAAAATCAGAAAGCATTGGGGAATTCTTTTTTCGCTCCTCGCCTTTTGGCTTTACAAAGCCATGTTCCAGTGTTGAATTGTGGAGTACTAACTGCGTCGTGCTTTTGGCTTCTTCTGCAGGCTCGGGGAAGTCACGGGGACTGCAGAATACGGCCATGCAGTTGAGAAAATGCTGCAATCATCCATTCCTTTTCCTGGAGGGTGGAGATTATACTGCACGCTTAGGCGATCTGATTGTGCGCTCTTCTGGAAAGTTTGAGCTCCTTGATCGGCTTTTGCCGAAACTTCGGGATGCCGGGCATCGTGTTCTGCTGTTCTCGCAGATGACTCGCTTGATGGACATTCTGGAGGACTACCTGGATTCTCATGGTTTTAAGTATCTCCGGCTTGACGGAACTACCAAGACCGAGGAGCGTGGAGTTCTTCTCCAGAAGTTCAACGCCCCCGATTCGCCATTCTTCATGTTTCTCCTCAGTACTCGAGCTGGAGGACTTGGTCTGAATCTTCAAACAGCAGACACTGTTATTATTTTCGACAGTGATTGGAATCCTCAAATGGATCAGCAGGCAGAGGACCGAGCACATCGGATCGGGCAGAAGAAGGAGGTACGGGTGTTTGTACTTGTGAGTGTAGGTTCCATCGAAGAGGAGATTTTGGAGCGAGCAAAATCCAAAATGGGAATTGATGCCAAGGTCATTCAAGCCGGATTGTTTAACACAACCTCCACAGGTAGGCCTTTACGAGAAGCCGAGATGCCAAGGATTGAGAGAGGGGTTTGGAAGTAGATTGTAACTTAGAACCCTTTCGGGGTACTGGTTTTATAAGGAGCCCTTGGAAGGCCTCCGAAAACTGGCCGGTGGTACTGATGTATAAAGGAAGAGTTAAAATTGAATATTCAGCTCCCGAATCTGTACCTGTTAAGTTTACCTTGGCGTTTGTTATTATCTACGGCCTTTGTAAGAGCAGGAGCTTACAACAGTGTATACGCGGTGCAGCTCAGGAGAGAAGGGAAATGCTGGAGGAAATTATGCGCCGTGGCGCAGATGCACTGGGAACAGACGTTCCCAGTGAAAGGGAAATTAACCGACTAGCTGCACGTACCGATGAGGAGTATATAATATTTGAAGAGATGGATGAGTTGAGACGGAAACAGGAGTGTTATCGTACAAGGCTCATCGAAGAGCATGAAGTGCCAGATTGGGTATTTCTGGGCGCGGAGCATAGTAAAGCTGCTCAAGCGGAAGAAGCTGCCAAAGCCGCGGTCACAGTGTTGCAAGGTAAAAGAAAGAGGAAGGAGGTTCTCTACACGGACGTGTTGAGTGATTCCGAATGGATGAAAGCTATTGAGAAGGGAGAGGACATATTGGAGGCTGTTAAATCTCAACGGGTCAAGAGATTGAAGAAGGAGACGGAGGCAAACGGCGCGGAGGGAGCTGGCGCCGAGGATAAAGTCCAGACAGATGGTGACGAGAACGGTGAGCACAATGTGGAGGCGGATTCTGACGATGAGGCTATTGGAGGCAAAATCACAGTCGGAAGGATGAAAGGGCAGGAAAGATTCAATGCTACGAGGTCGACTGGAGCACATGCAGAAGCCACGGCACTTCCTGAGAAGGACAGTAACATAACAAGATGTTTGCAGTCCAATACGGACAAATGGAAGGGTCTAAAGAGGAAACGATCGAGGCCTAAAGAAGACGAGAACTCTGTGGAGAACTCTCGAAAGGTGAACTCGGACGTCGACGACGGGAACGATGACGGTTCACCCATCCTGTGATTCACCATTCTCCACTTGACTTGCGGACCTTTCCTCTCCGCAGTGCTGCGGTCGGTTGACTGTTAATTTGTACCATAGCTTCCTTAGGATTGCTGCTCTGGCCCCTGGCCAATCTCTTATATACGGTAATTTTTCGAGAGCAGTTTTGGTATGCTTAGACGGAGCCCTTCATTTGATTGGGAATCCTTCGAAGAAGAGTCCCAAAGTGGATAATGTAGTTGTATAGAAAGAAAGCATGATCTACTCTGAAATGGTTTTGTTGCGGAGGAACGCATGTAATCATGGTATACCAAATTATCCCCGGGTCCCATTTAGACCTGGGTAAATGTGTAAACAGAAATTCGTCTTATCAGCACTCTGATTCAACAAGGAGCTGAATGTAAAGCTGGACTGCGTTGTCCAAACTAGCTCTTTACACGAGGAAACAAAGATGAAGGGTTTTCCTTCCAGTTTTCTCAGTAGCTAACCAGTCCCTTTCGGGATGATGGAAGTCTGTATAACCAGTGGTTTTGTCCACTCTGATGCACATGTAATTATGATTTCCTTCTTTTGCTGTTGATCACTCAATCCGGCACGCAGGTACTCTGCACAGTCGCGCTGGAGTTTACACATACGTCTTTTACCACAAACGCTAGGTTATCGAGGAGCTGATAGAGAAATTCCGTTGTCTTAAGGGCACTGTTTCACAGAGTACAAATGGTAGGTGCATCTCCTTCGCTTGTAGTAATGCCTGTGATCTTATATCGATCACTTTCTGTCCCCACTTTCTGTCCCCATTTTAATCTGGATTCCCTCAGCGGAATAAATCTTCTTGTCGGTCGCGCATGAAACCCCTAGTCTCTTTTCTCGTAATATCAATGTCATCAAGTCAGCATTCTAGTTACTCGATCGATGCAATTGCTATATGCAGTCGCTAGTCTTTGGAGAAGATTACGAATGATGAAAGTGGTTCCATCCAGGAGCATAATAATCTATCCAAGCTTTTTCTTGTCCAGAGGGCGAGTTGGCCAGGGAACAGGTTGTTTGGTTTCAAAGCATGGTCGGCTAAGTCTTTTAGACTCTAGGTTGTTTGTCTCTTTGATTTTCTTCGGCAGTTGAGCATTACTTTCATATTCACGTAGATCATGTTTCATTGTTGCAAGACTTTGTTTCGCATACAAGGAATATGTCTTTTATCTTACAGATAGCGGTACAGAATCAGATTAGATGATTTATCTAATCTGATTCAGTCTTTCTTATAGCTTTGTGATTATTTGGTTGGAGATGCTTTCACTTCAGAAACACATTTAGTTCGCATCTTGTCTTTGTTCGAATAGTTAGATGCACTTTCATCATATCATATGATGATTCGTTTTTGTTTTTGCGTGGGTTTGGGTGCAAAGTGTTTGAAAGAAACTCTCTTCCACATTATGCATGGTATTTTCATTTTACATTGTAATGATTCGTTTTCGATTTGGTCTTTCTCAGTCTTTTATTGTAGATATTTTGACGTGTAGTTATGTTCAAGTTATCTTTGTTAATGAAGGATATTTTTTTTGAAGTTCGCATGGAAGAGAAATCATTGTCGATCATCTATAATTCAGGACACGGTATTTTTTTCTCATGAGAGAAGCGAGTTTTCATGTGAGAAATGAAATTAGAGGTTTCTTCTCATAGATATTTGTGGATTACGGATAAATTTATATTTAATCATGAAGAAATGTCATATGTGATGGACGTGGTTATTGTAGATCTAGTGCTCGACTTCTATGTTTGTTAAGCGGTACATATTTCAAGATATGTAGTGTTTTTTTGGCGGTTGAGCATGAGATTCGTTACTATTTTGATTGAGATATTTTGTGAGTTTTTTTTTTGATAAAGACTTTCGTATATATTCATCTGAAGTTTATTAGCATGTCGAGTTTATAAGTATGTTATGTAGATGGAGTACTCTAGACAAATTATTTTATTTTTAGGATCGTATGTCGCTTATGTACGATGTATTGGATCAAAGTAGCATTGTAGAAGATGTTTGCGAAAGCTTTGCGGAAGGGAGTTGAAGCACTTCCTTGTCTCTTAGAAGACATGGTATATTGGTGAATCAGCTCATGGAGGCTTGGACCTCTTTACTTGAGGAAGTAGTCCAGTTAGCAACACATAGTTAGTGTTCTAGAGGTTTTTCTCTCAGTCTTGTGTTTGATTGTCTTCATCTTATATCTTAAGTTGGAAGTTCTCTCCACTTGTCTGTTGTATTTAGTTATGTTCTATCTCATTTGATCATATGATTGATGGAGATGTGGAAGATGATGATAAACAGTCACTGTCGGTAGGAGTTGGAAACAAACGAGAGAGTTACGTAATGAGCATACATGAACGTGTGTAGTGCAGCAACTGGACTTTTGGAACGGATCACGGCATCGGTTTTCCTCGAGTTGTTATGCTTTTGGACGTTTCGTGCGTTGCGAAACTTCTCCCGTCTTCACTTATCATACCAGCCTAGATACTAAAATACTCACGCATAATTATTCATCTTTATGTTCGTCTAAGCACGAATACAAGAACGCTGATGCATATTTCACTTTTACGATCACTTTTGCTTGGGCAGTTATAAGCACTTCACAATCATCACCTCTGGACATTCCTTGCGTTGCAAAACTTCTCTGGTGTTCACTTAACATATCAGCCTAGATACTAAAATACTCGTGCATAATTATTCATCTTTATGTTCTCTAAGCACGAATACAAAATACTCTCGCAGAAGTGATCTTAATTTTTACGATCACTTTTGCCTGGACAGTTATAAGCACTTTCACAATCATCACCTTAGTTAGTTCAAGAAAATGATTGTTATTTTCTTTTTCGGGTGATACTTAAAACAGGTAATAATATAAACTACTGTACAAGATAGTTTTGTAGTTTTACTGATTACTTTTACATCGCACTTGAGAAATTTACTGATTACTCAAGTCCAGTAAATTACTCTTCGATTATTCTGCAAACTGAACTATGAGACATCTGAAGAACAAGGCTTATCAAATATGACATCACAAGAAACAGAAATATGATCATCAGATTTGCATTGGAGATGATATGCTTTGTTTTGACTAATATAGTTAAAGAATATGCACTCGTGAGAGTGCCTATTTAGCTTAGAGCGGTGAGCCTCGTGAATGTTGACAAAAGCTATGTAGCCAAAAACTCAAAAGTGTGAAATGAGGAGCTTGCCACCATGGTAGAACTCAAAAGGAGTAGTGACAGGATCAATGACTTTGGTGAGACAACGATTCAGAACATAAGTGACGCAATTAAGAGCCCCACCTCAAAACTGTTAATCTAAACTTGCTGAAAATATCATAGCACTGACAAAGTTTAAGAAGTTGTGGCTTTTATGCTCAGCTACCCCATTTGCTGAGGAGTGTCGAAAATTATTAGCTAGCTGTGGATGTCGTGCTATTGGCAATATGGATAGAAGAGGATAGATCGAAACTCAACACTGTTGTCGGATCCAAGAGTCTTGAGTTTCTTGCTAGTAAAACTCCTTGAAGGCTGTGAAGCAGTCGCTCTTGTAGTGTAGCAGACGAACAACGGTATAGCGGGAGTAGTCATAGGTCATGACCATGAAGTACTCATACCAGAAAAATGTGCAAAGAGAAATGCGACCACTGATGTCGAAATGAAGAATCTCAAGAATCTCAGTGACATAGATAGTGACACCATCTGAAATTTCGTGCGAGCCTGCTTGCCATAAAGACACGGAGCGCAAATTATGAATGATAAATAAGTGTAAGCTGAGAACGAACTGATGACGATGAATTTGATCAAGCCGGGGAATGTTGATCCTGTCCAAGCCGCATGTGCCAGAGATCGATAGTTGGAGCTATGAACGTGAGATAAGCGAAACACAGACTGAGTGATTGACCGATAGAGGTTAGAAATAGACGTGTTGGACACGTGAACTATGTAAGGCATAGTGTGCATAAGGATGGCTGGGAGGACAGTATCGAACACGAGATGGACGGATAGCAGAGTAGGGATGCAACATGTTGAGACACCAGAAGAAAAGGAGGAGATATTTTCAGGATGAGACATCCCCCTCCACTAAGTAGACGGAGAGGGGGCGAGTCAAACTAAGGGGGGTTGACTCCCTCTGAGGGCTAGGGTCTCCTGGAGAAGGCTCCTTGAAGAGTGGGACTGAGAGTCCTTCCCAACCAAGAGGAGCCAACCTCTCTTGGGTTGACTCGCTTGAGGAGGGAGCCTCTTAGCTCCGAGGAGGTGGGAGTCCTTCCACGAAGGAAGGAGGGGCTCGACACTCGAGAGAAGTATACCGCTCCTCTGAGATCATAGACAATGCATACGTCTTGATCTTGGAGGTACATCGATTGGGTAAAGGGACAAAGGCTCCCAAGGTAGAGAGACCCATCTTGATCTTGGAGACACATATTGTCGCGCAAACGATTCGTGCTTATCGAGTAGATCGGTTGCTATCAAACGGCAGCAGTCTTGCCGGTTGAGAGCACGTTGTATAAGGTGCGTCTCTTGTGATGCCCTCATGAGTGTCAATCTCCGCTTGGACCACAGATCGTTGGACCACGGGCTGCCACGAATGAGAGACATATGATGAAGCTCGATTGTACTTGGCTAAGAGATGGAGACTGCTTTGGCTGTGTGAAGGAGTATAATGATAGGATGAGCCGCAGTCGATCATGGATGATGTATCAATCACCACAGTCATCTCTGGGACCCTAGTCTTTTATGAGAGGGGATTTCATGAGGCATTGTTGGAAGAGATTGAGAGTTAGCTCGAAGTGCTCTACTTGCAGCTATGCGTGATGTGCTTGCAGGAGACGTTGAGTGTGCACGGATATCACAGACGAGTCCAGCTTGTAAAGATCATTGATTAGCGGACAGAGGGCAATTGGACGTCTGTTTTTATCCTCTAAATAACAAACATCATTATTGGTTATACACAATCCACCCTTGGAATCAAACATACGAGCTGAAAACATATTCTTTCATAGTGCGGGGATGTGCAAGACGTCCTTAATTAATACATTTTTCACCGTTGAGGAGTTTGACCTCAACGTCGCTGTAGCTTTCAGTTTGGACGATGATATCGTCACCTAAGAAAATCTGGTCTTGAAGAGCATTTTTTCCTTTAATGTACTTACAAAATTGATCATGATCGGACGTCATATGACGGATGTCGCTATTGTCAACGTATCAGTGACACTCCACGACTGAGGGTGTAAACTTGTTGTGAAGTTGAGTCATCAGTACGTGCCTCACATTGTTGTTGTTATTGTTGTTACGCTGAAAGTTTTCGGATTTCGGGAATGCTGGTTCTGGTTTTGATTGCCATCTTGCTGCTGGAACTGATTAGACTGGGCACTGCTGCTGGAATCTTGATTGGGACAATTTTGGATGCGATGTCCAGTCAAATTACATCCAAAACATTGAATGTTGGAGTCTGGTGATCGCTGCTGATTCCATCCAGAACGGTTATCATTCTTGCTTTGCTTGGGTTCACAACTTCTCTTTCAAATATTTTGTGTCACGGCGCGATAAGTTGGAAATCAGCATGTTTCAAGTGTCGGTCGTCATGTGACAAGAGATAATGTGATTAATAACAATGTTCTGGCAACACTGATTTATCACCATAAGAGCATTCTTGCTCGACGATCCCACTCCACGATGGTACTTACTTCGGTCGCAGGTAGAGGAAATATTGAGAGTGACAACTAGTTGATGTATGCTATCATCAACTATTCCAAGAACGTCTTCTGCATCTAGCTGGAGCTTCATCTTATGCTTCCAGTATGTAAAGTACGTCTCATCGAACTTCGTCCAGCCTGTTCGTCATGCAGATATATCGGTGAACTACTACAGTTCTATTGAGAATCGCATTCGTTTGAACAAGGAACGTCCTCTGCGCTTACTTGCTCCTTCACCTATGTCTACCTGAAGCCTTCCTTATTGTGTTGAGGAAATAACAATGAAGCTCCGATACCATATAGGAAAGAGAGAGCGAAAGAATCGATGCAAGAGGAGCAAGTATGTATAAGCTAATTATTGATTGAATAATGAGATAGGAGGCCCATAGCCAATTATTTACACTTTGGTACAAGGGCAGGTTAGGCCTGCCAAAGAGCATGAGTCCAAATATCCTGAATTAGTTGTTGTACTGAAGTTCACAGTTAGACAGTCTAATTCCAACAGAATCTGCTGTGTAGCTATAGAACGCAAAAAAAAAGCTACGATTTGCAACCATTGAGAATAGAGTCTTCCAAACTAAGATTCGAACTGAACCGCAATATAATATAAAAAGCCGAATATTAAAATGACTGAGGAATAATACTTACATCTGAAATGTAAACCGTGAACGGTAAGAAAATGTGAACGTCGATATGAATCAGCTCAGTTCCAACATTACAGCACTAATCGACCCCGCACGCTATCTTGCTCAGCTGACATGGACACGAATCTCACGGTGAAGTGGCATGGCACAAACTCGCTTAAGCGTGTGAAACCCAAAAAAACTGAATGATCAACACTTAACGGACCGGTCCGCAAAGATTATTCCTTAAACCGTGAAAGAGACCTTCCAAACCAAAGAAGAAAAAAATTTAGCATTGTGTTGTCTTCGTCTTATTATCGACCCTAAACCCCAAAAAGCCGAGAACAAAAATCAGTGCAAAAAAAACTATGGTGCGTTTACAACCTAATACTTCTTAGCGTTTTCCTATCAAATATTCAAAAAAAGTTTTAAGTTCTAACATTAAAACAGATATGTATTTTAAATTCAAGTTAATTAACTTGTTTTATTTAATAATGATTTTATGTAGTTTATAAATAAATGTCTAAACATTAGTGGAGATAATTTCAAAGGAAATGCTGTACACTTCACTAATAATTCTTCGTTAAGAACTCTCATTAGATCGCACTTGACATGAAATGTCCGAGTATGGAGAGTCAGATTTTACATAGTTTGACATGATTGCATATTTTGCACTAACTCCTCTTTGGGAAGATTTGGTCCACATCTTTCACTCTCTCTGTTTCTCTGTCCAAGTCATCATTTTCACTGTCTTCACTAATCTTCATCATCCTTGAGAAAGGGTAAATCTTCTCGTTGCAAAAGATAGTTTGTGGACGAACTCAGTATTCTAAACCTTTGTTTCGCTCAAGTAACATTCTCGTGTCTTCAATCTTCCTCGTTGAACCTTACTAGGGTCTGTATGCCTCAAACTACAGTTCCAGCAGTCCAGCGTGATCAGTTAATGTAACTGAAAAGATCACTTTTACCTTAAATACTAAACATTTAACGATAATGGTTATCTTAGTGATCTATTGAGTTCAATCCAACTGCCAATTTCTTCTGAAAATTCCCAAGTTGTGGATCATCTTATGGCTATTGTCTTCGCTTGGATAAAAGACTTTGGTGTTGTATTTGGATTTTTGGTTTTCTAAAATGTTATCTTTTATCATGGTGCTATTTAATACAAATATATCATCTTTCGTAGATAATTTTTCGACCATATAACTTAAATATAATTCACATGAAAATATTTTTTAGAAATTTAGTATTAGAATATTTCACTTATTAATCAAAATAGACTTATATTCAATAAACTGAAATCCAGTTTAAATTCTGATGTGGAGTGGATTCATCAATAAGTGGTACAATTAAAAGATGACACGTGTACAAGTTAATTTGTGTAAGTATATTTTACATATAAAACTGAATAGTATATATAGTAATAGATTTTATTTTTATATTTTTAATTAAAATAAATATAAACATTTATTAGATTGCACATGGTTTCCAAATTTAGATTAAGTGACCGTAAGCATCCACTCTACATTTACGAGTCTCTTTCTTGCTGCTTATGTAGTAGAGACGATTCAGCGAAGAAAGACAACATCTGAAAGCAAAAGAGAAAAGGAAATGCTTCACTTGAAAATGTAATGGAGAGAAGAAGCAAAGAAAAGAGAAGGAGAATTCTTCTTCAAGGATGCTTTCAAGCTACTCTAAAGAATATACAAGTAATAGATGAGGAAACAGAACTCTTGTTCGAGAATGAATTCAGCCACCTCTACTGTCGACGGGGATCGCAGGCCAAATCTCATATCTAAATTCATATTTTCTTCTTCTTCCCTCTCGATGATCTCATGAGAATCATGCATGATTCTTAGTTCATTTAGAACTATGAATCATGCGTCGGAGAGAAATGATTTCTCAAAAGCAGGTCTTCTTCTAAGAAATGCTGCTGAGATCACAAAAACCACTGAAGCAATTTGTCCAGCATTTCCACGGTGTCTTTATGATATGTTAATGGTTGGAAAGTCTTTCTTGCTTTTATCGTTTTCATGTTGGATCTGCAGCGCGAATTCACTCATACAAGTGAAACCTCGTTATAGTCACGCAATTGGTGCTCTGTTTTAAAGTTTGTGTTAATATACATAATGACGACTACAAACATAAAACTGAAGAACGTGACTATATGTTTGTGCTAATATATACATAATCACGACTCGAGAACCTGACTATAAACGTATAGTCTCATTTCTCTAAAACATCACTAGAATATGATTATATAAACACAGAACTCGAGAACGTGACTATATGTTTGTGCTAATATATACATAATCACGACTACAAACATAGAATTCGATAAACTGACTATAAACGTATAGTTTCATTTCTCTAATACATCACTAGAATATGATTATCCATTTGAGGGTCATCAAGAAAGATGATAAAGTTTAGAGTTTCATTAAAATTCAACTGGACTCTTCAAACACTTTAATATTTTCATTTCTTTTCAAATTTTATAGCAATAGAAAGTAAAAACCTAGAACTAAGAACATAACAAGGATTCACAGTCTGTACATGATGTCAAGTAACAAAATACTGTCTATAATCACATGTTTACTTACAGTTTTCAAAACATATGTGTTTACATACAATATGATAGTGATTATAAAGATCTAGTTTACGTTAGAAGAAATCTTCCCTTTTGATATTGATGATTATAAAATGATTGTGACTATAACGAATGTGATTATAGCGGGGTTTCACTGTACTCGAGTATGAGTGAGTTCGGAGTTCGGCCTCGAAACATGCAAACCGATCGAGGGCGCTACACGAAACCTCTACGCTATGCCTCACCCGGTGTTGGATGTGTCAAATCGGTACTACGACGTAGATGGTGCCGGTGTAAGACTGCGTGGTTGAGGATACGATATGAGGACACAGTAAAGAGAAGAATGTTAAGGCCAAAAGCACGGTTGAGCGGAGAACGTAAATACGGTATGCGCCGTCCATAAAGGAAGTTTAATATACGCGTGGTGCGCAAACTGGAAAGGAGGATTGTCTGCTGACAGTTCAGGGATTGACGTCTGCATAGGGAATCGCATCTCAAGCCTCACCCCGTTATACGTTTCCGTTGCTCCCCTAGAAGAAGTTTTCGTCGTAAATCGAATAACATTTAGAAATGGTCGTACGTACGCTGTCTCTTGCCGTAAATTTCTTCTTCTCACACCCGTTTGAAAATTTCCGATCCAACGTGTTTCTGCACTTCCTTTGACATTATGTGACACTTGAGGTCATATGGGAATCCCGTTCTCACTTTTACAGGACGAGGTTTGAGAACTACCGTATCGCCCTAGTACTATTGTGTTCAGGTGAAGGCGTTTGCGGTGAGCCATTCTACTGATGTAACGCGGTAGGGAGAGATACACAAAAGTTATTCCTCGGGAAGACTTATGGGGGCAAATGATAAATTTGAAAATATTGATAAAAAAGCATTCTTGATTTGAAAACGATTAAATTTATAGTATGTAAAATGTTTTTTTATAATATATATATAAATAATAAACAGTTCGATTCAATATGTTTGCAGAGTAAATAATATGCTTCCAAAGTGCAGTGGGGAACATAGACTACACAAGCTATTAGAAACAGGGGGAAACTTGGCTCTCTGTTGGTGTGGGTTAGGGGAGTATTGTTGGAGTATCTGATTTTCTGCTTGACGATGTGTTGTACTGCATCTTTGTTCTCTATATTTGAATAAAAATAAAAATAAAATAAATATTAGAATTTTATGTAAATATTAAGTGATAGATGAACCAACTGGTACAGTCTGATGAACCCTGCAGTGATGTAACAGTTTCTCAAATGAATGCAACTTCCCTCGTGTCAGCTTAATTGCAGCACGCGCGAATCCGAGGAGGCAAGAGAGAAATTCAGGCAAGAGATGTGGAGATCGAGTGAGAGTCTTTTATTACTGTGCGGGAGAGGATCTTGTGGCAGCGTGGTTGTGAGAGTTCGAGAGGATGGTGAGGTCCTGGGTTCAATCCCCGTTGTGTTCATTTTTACGCTGCGACTGCAGGCCGCGGTCTTAGGGTTCTTGGAGCACTACGGTGCGGCCTTCGGCCGCAGACTTAGGATCAATGCCTTAGAAAAAAAACGTCTTCCCCCGAGGTTTAAGAAATAGCGGGCAGCTCCCCGTCGTACGTCTTAGAAGCTCTCCGTCGCACGCCTGGCACTTAATTAAGTGCGCATTAGTTTGAGAAACTGTGACATCACTGTAGGGTTCAGTCTGATCTAGACATAACCCATAAGCAAAACACACTAACATGTGTTTCCGAAAGTACAAAATTGAGATCTAAATATCAAAGAGAGATTAATTTATGGTCAACATTAATTAATTACTTAGCCCTCCGCATGAGCGTTAGGTAATAAATGAATAGGTGAGGATGCATGCCTCTAGTAACTTACCTACAGTAGGTTCTTTCCTCAGCTGCAATCAAAGCGCGCAGTAACGTTGCATAGGCGCTTGTTTATCTTTTCCCTCCGAATTCAACTCTACCTTGAATCACATTCTGACCGCTTGTACCTAAATAATGTTATCGGTCAAGGTCAGACCTAGGGAATAATCCAGAGGGCAAGGCAACTCCATTTCCATTAAACCACAAGTGGAAATTAGCGATGGGATATCCCGCCGTTAACTATTGTTAACCGAAACTAGTCGCATTTAGACGCGGCGGGCTCATCCATCGAATATACGTTTCGTTGACATATTTTTATTCGTCATTGAGAAGTGACGATCTGTCACTCAAAACATAAAGAATCTGAAGATCTTCAAAATGATACCTACCTGGTCGAAATCTGAGATCTGACAGTTCTGATTTTCTCTCTCAAAGAATGAACCTATGAGGATCACAGAAAAAATCTTACTCAAATTTGAAACTTGAATTGTGCTTGTACAAAATTACTACGCGTTAGAGTTCACAGACGCAGCACAGTAAGAACATACAGCTGAAATCGTTATTTCACTCGCGAGGAGGTGACGCTGCGATTGGAGTCCGACCGGCCGGCTACTTCCGCACGCTGGAAATATTTTCCGGCGGTCACTTCGCAGAGGTCCCTATCAGGCTGCAAGGAGCGGAACTGGCCTTCCTGCTGGTAGGTGGGTGGGTTACAGATAGAAAGGTATATCTTCCGATCATTCTCTTTTCACTCTCATTATTTTTTCTTGAACTCATTCTTGCATTTTTGCTTTCTCAACTTTTCATTCTAGTTTCTTGGTGATTTTTTTAGATGTGCATGTCCTTCCTAGCTTATTCTTCAGTTCAAATAGTGAATCAGTTTTATTTTATAGTAGAGGTTTTCTGCTACACTTCTCTGCTTGTTTTTCTATATGTTGCAGTTTATCATATTTCTGTTTCTCTCTTTTCTGTTTTCTCTGTGGTTAAGCTATTTCTTCAATAGCTTCATAGTTAGATTTGTTATTCATGTAGTTTGATATGTTTAGTTTTTCACTGACTTTAGTTAGCTGACGGATACCTCCATAGACTCCCCTTAGAAACTTTAAAGAAGAACCTTAAACTATTTGATGAAGATAACAAACAATGGTATACGGAAAGGGTTCAACACCCTATAGCCATATAAGTACTTCCATAGCCATAATGTGAACTACATGCTCTAGAGTTGGAAAGAGTGATAGTACTTCCTCCTACACAGCTTCGAAGTCTTCGACACTGTACCTTCTATCTTGTATGTCTTTCTATCGAGCCTAAGATCTAAATTTCCTTTTTGAAGTATTAATGAAATGACCAAAGCGTGCGAAGCAGAGCAGGGGTACAAGACATACACATATTAATGTATATGGCAAAATATTGTGCGAGATTTGGGTAGGAACATCAGGTCTAGAGTTAGAATCTTGATAAATATTTTCCTCTTGCATGTAGCCCGCTGCCGCTTGCTGAAGGTGTTTGTCTTCTTTCTGTGTGTGATCGCCATCCTTGGTGGATGGTGGAATTTTATGATTTATCCAAGGCACATATCTTTCTGTCGATTTAAGATTTAGCCAAGTATAAGGGTCCTTCACGAGCAACGACGGCATCATAACACAAGCAAGAGTCACTCACCAATACTGTCGCTTCAAAGAGGACTGGTGCTGCACTTGGAAAAATTCAGAATTTACCCAAAGTATAGACCTTCCGGTCGATTTAGGATTTAGCTAGCCAAAGCACAGGAGTCACTCGTCAGTACGGTCGCTTCAAGGGCAGGCTTTGCGCTGAGGCTATCAAGCACGTCCCGATATGAATTTGCAAGGTGCAGTAAAAGGTGAGTTATAAAGATTCATGCATGGAAAAGACAACATACACCAAAGATAAAACCTGTACTGGGAATACTGTTCTCAACACTGTCGTTTCTCTTAACTAAATGTGAGCACAAATAAGCACGCTCTTTCTAAGCGTCAGCTAAGTTTTAAGTCCCATAGTAGCCCTGCGCACTTACACCCTACAAATCCAGGGAACGCAACAAGACAACTTTTGCCGATAACTGATTCAATCAAGAGTATTGTATGGTGTCGTGGTAGAAACAAGAAATGAACTATTACGATGCCCAAAAAGCGTCCAGTTCGATTTAAGTCTTCCCTCTCCATGGAACCACATGAACCATTCGATGAACGTTGACCATGATAATAATAAATAAGGTCGTCGATGCATGTCACTGACAGGATTCAACATGAGGGCAAGAAAGTGAAAAGAAGGAAGCACTGATGAAAAGACAAGGGCTTCTCAAATCAAATGTTCTGATTAAAACAAGTTGACGTGGCTCATATGTTCTTGTACCAGACACATACTGACGTAGACACTTGTCAGAAGGCCATGGAATGGAGAAAAGTACTACAGGTATGGTGTTCCTCGATAATCTTCTGACGGGTGGCGATGGCAAGCCTTGGAACTTGGAACTCAACAAGAACTCGAGAAAAAAGAAGTAATACCCATAAAGGCTTTCACGTGGTCCAAAATTGCATGCAACTTTCGGTCCTACTATACCTACATGCACGAAATGCCGCTATGACGGCGTCTATGTAGACTAGAAGAAAGGGAAGCTTTGCCAAATCGCCTAGATGGATAGGCAAAAGAGTACTTGATCATACCTCAGATAGGTAGAATCAGATATCGCAGAGTCGCAGTGCTGCTTGCTCTCTCTCCGTGCCTCTTTCCTGTCGGTGCGTCTGTGACAGGCAGTTGCAATCAGCACCGCTCCTCCGCGTCTGCAGACTCCTTTCCATTGCACCTCGCATCGGAGAGAACGAGCTAGGATCGTCTATATAGCCCCACTGGAGTCCCTTGCCCGGTCGCAAGCAGAGCAGCTGGTGAGGAGGGGAGTCTGCTAGGTCCTTCTCTGGATCTAGCACTTTTCATGCAGATCTGGCAACGGCGTGAGATATCGATGTTCGTTCTCCCGTTCCTACTTAGGGACCTTGTATGAGTGCTGGCCCTGGTGGTCCCCCGCCTATCCTCGACTGCCATCCGAAATGTATCTGTTCCTTCCGCGTCAATGTCAAGACAAAACACCCAAAACTTCCAAAACTTCCCCGTCCCCCTTTTCCGCCCGTCGTCCACAAGTACTTGAATCTCATTTCCTGCTGCCACTGGTGAAAATGAGTGGTTTAAATGACTGTTTAAATGATATGTATTGTTTAAATTAACTTTTTTCTTATTACTGTATCATAAAAGGTATCTTTGTTCCAACGTCTATGGAACCGCGTATTTTATTTATTTATATATAAATATTATATATCATAACTATTTTATGATCTGAGTTTAAACGATGAAAAGAATTGTGATGAAACATTTTAGTGACCAATTAAACTATACTTTGTGTTCAGAATAATATTTTTATTATTATATTATTATAAATGATTATATAACATATATAATATTATTAAATAATTATATAAAGTACGAGTGCTTTATCACCTTGTCATATCATCATTATTTCGTCATCTAGTGCTACAATGTCACACATGTGAATACCTGTCACAACATATCTCGCACCATGTCACCTCAGCATTTCATCATAGCATATCTCTCTCTTGCCATGTTACCTCTACCACCACGTGTAGATTTGACTTCATTATGGAATTACGAGATTTGAACCTTGGACCTCTCCATTCTCACTCATGGAGAATATAGTTGTTATTATAACCACCAGGTGAAACCACGTGATGTATATATACATTTTTTTGTTGCTTAATAAATGTAAATTTGGATATTTATTTCACACTATGATTTTGAACTCTAATTGACATGATAACTCTTTAGACTCAATAAATAAAGTGATAAATTAAATGATTTAAATTTTATTATATTCTATATTTAAATGATATAAATATTTAGTGATGTCTCGTTAAAGGAATGAAAAGTGTAATGATATGTATTTAAATTACACATGGAACTCTTAGATATGAATTAACAGATGAGTATTTAGAATGCTGTAAGTTTCAATGATAAATATATTTAATAATAATAATAATTTTCTAGAGATTAATATTAAAAGCTTTTGTGATTCTTACCACTTTTGACAGAAAAATAAATAATTTAAACCTCAAAATTTGAGTGATATGTACATCATTTGTTTGATTTAAACATCAAATTTTACTAGTGCATGCGTGGCCTTGTTTGTTGCTTTAGTGTTTTAGCTGTTCCTTCTCCGATGCTCGGAAAGCATCCGACTTTTCACACGCATCAATGTCGAAGTCTCCTCTCTCAGGCCTGAGTTTTTCGCCCTCGCTTTCAGCTCAGCTCAACAAATCAAGACAGCAAGAAGCCAGCCAGCCTCGAGCTCACTCTTTCGTGTCCATGCCGACATAACTCTTCGTCCTCTCATGTCGCATACTAGTTCAAGGCGCGAAAGAGAGCGGAGACGCGCGAGGCATGTGAAGGTTCGCGCGAGGGGAGCGGAGGCGGAGTGCGGGAGGGGGAGGAGAGAGAAGGATGAGAGTGTTTTTTGAGAGAGGGTTTTGGGATGGATTACTGCAGTGTTTTTTACATATTCATTTTAGTCTTCGTTTTCTGTTTCTTTTGATCTTAGAATTGGTACGTTTTGTGGAGAAATGAGTGAGTATTAAACAATTTTGAATTTTTTGAGATTTTAGGGTTACATACTCTTCTGTTTAAGGTTTTTGAGAGACTTTTGAGAGACTTCTTGCTACATTTAGTGTGTTTTTATCTCTACATATCACGGTTCTTCTTCTTTTTAGTGAGTTCGTTTTTGAGATGTTTTAATTACGAGTATCGTTTGGTTGGATATCATCTCTTTTTTAGCTATGGGTACTTTCTCTCTCCATGAGATTGAGACTGATTCGAGACACACCACGATGTGCAATCAGTTATTTACCTCGCAGGGGGTAAAATCTCATGTGGGAAAGATGCACAAGAGCTATGATACGACCACATGAGATATCTAGGTTAGCCGAGAGCGGAGGTCTACACGTGCAGTCATTAAGACACTGTTATCCCTTCTTCCTGGAGTTCCTCCTGAGTCGTGCGAGTTGTTGAGAGTCCACCCTGACACTATTTTGAGATTGTTCGAGACGAGTTTCCCTCGTGCGTGTTTGTTCCATCTGTTACCTCGTGCTCTTCATGATGAGGTGAGGCTGGCATTCCGTCTACCTCTCGACATGTTGACACGAAACACCAAGGACGAGACGACGTGGTTACTATTCCTCTTGCTTCCTCGTTGGTGTCTCTGTTATACTGAGGTGGCAGAAGAGGACATCGAGAGGTGGCGATCCGTCTTCAGAGATTCAATGCTGGTGATTGGACAGTCTTACAGGAGGAATCAGTTCGTGTGATACGAGGTAGGAGTGAGTATGTCTCTATACGTGATGTCTCATTTTCCGTCCGCATACGACATGATAGGATGTTAGATCAGGTTGGAGAGTATAGTAGAGCTGCTAGAGCATTGCATCTTTTGTCAGTGGCATGTCTTACTGAGGAGACGATTGCTTGTCGCATTTCCTTCACCCTCCATCAGATGATCCTTCACCACCTGAGGTTCGGGACTATCAGCTTGACGAGTCATTATGTCTCGATACATCCTTGTTTGCCCAAGCATTGTATATAGCTCCACGTCTATCTTTCGGAGGTCTGTCTGGGATGGTCCACGAGCACCTACGTGATTGTTTTTAGACAGATGACTCCTCTAGTGGTTTCACGGAGCTTTTTCAGGTAACGGCAACAGTAGCTCAAGGACATATTTCTCAATCTATAGCTCAAGTACTAGAGGCAGCTAGACTTTTGTCATGACGAAGGGTGATGGAGGGATTCGATTGATAGTCATCGGTGAGATTCTCTTACGGCTTATCAGTCGTATCATTGTCCTTTAGCTTCGAGATACTTTTCAGGACCACCTTTGTCCACATCCGGAGTTGCAATGCTTGGAGGTTGTGAGTCTATGTCTTTCGACATTAGAGCTCTCTTAGACATCCATCCCAATTGGGTTATCCTACAAATGGACGTGGAAAACACTAACGTTTCCTGCACTTCCATCTTAAGGGAGCTCATGGATGGCGGTGGATTTTTGGCGGGTCTCGTTCTCTTCGTGCGATGATTCTATGCTTCTTCATCCTCTCTTTATTACCAGCACGGTTCGCGATAGAGGAGGTTACAATCATCATCTCCCTGTAGGTACTGGTCAGGGAGATCCTTTGGGCGGATCTCTCTTTGTCTTAGCTCATTATAGAGCTCTCTTGGTCTCCGCCTTGGCTGCTCCAGGTTGTGTTTTTCCATCTCTAACTGATGATATGCACATCGTAGGTCCGACGGACCAAGTAGGTGTTATCTTTGATCACCTCGACTCTCAATTGGTCTTGGTAGGACTGAGAGCGAAGGGTGTCAAAGTGCAAGGCTTGGTCTCCCATAGGTATACCGTTGGACCTTCAGCTCCTGGAAGGATTTGTTACACCTAGAGATGGTTTACGTCAAACTCTCTAAGGCGCGAGATGAAGATAAGAGATGGAGATACTGTGTGGAGTAACTAAGACGACGTGTAATGGAAAAGGAAAAGATACCAAAGACGACATGTGGGTCTTCTAACATAGGAAGATCCTCGATATGCAAAACGTCCTCCGCAAAGACAACATCTAAGAACCGGAAGACAAAGTCCTCTGTACCAACCGGTACTCCGAGGATGCGACTTCTGATAAAAAATTGGAGTACAAATTGAGAATCCAATCAAATATCAAAGAAAGACAGAGTCGATCATTCTTTTTCTCCCACTTTCAACGTTGTGGAGGTTAAATGTCTGTATCTCCAATTTGATTATATTTCATATCAGTTTTGTTTTCTAGCTGTAGTGTCAAGTGACAAGGAAAATCTGATAAATTTCCCACATAAGAGGATCCGAATTGGTGTTGCAAGTTGACCTTCAATGAAACCTCTTCTGATTTTGAATATGATAATCCAAGAGACTAGAAGAAAATAATGACATAATATGAGTACCGCATTTGCTCCACTTGGCCGAAAGCAAAATGACGAGCAGGTACTCTTGTTTGGACAGTTGCATAATTCAAGCAAAATACTTTTTTGGAGAATGTTATATGAAGTCGATTCATCACGATTAGGAGCAGTCCATGAAGTTCATGGAACTTCTAATCCTTTCACGAGGAGAGGTTACAACAAACTCCCGAGACAAGTATTATTTCTGAGTGATAGTATACATGTACGTGTTAGATCTCTTGGTCAAGAGTCAAACTCTTCTCGGAAAGGAGAGAATGTTGTACACCTTGAATCTAGTTCTTGCTCGGATAACGAGATTGAAGAGATTTCAACCAACAAAAGTGAAGTTAGTGACATTCGGTGTCCACTACTTAAGTTCTTAACTTGTTTTCTCATGATGGTATAGACGAAAGGTTCTAGCCGGAAGAGACGTAAAAGCTAGTGAGGAGGATGATGAGGACTTATTGACGTCAACACCTTTCAATGACTAGGATGAAATCAATCTGATCAGATCGTAAAATCTTTTACGTTGATCTTGATGGTCCTTAAGACAACCTATATAAGGAGGGTTCATTAGTTCATTTCTCATTCTTTGTTTCGCAAGTTACCGACTGAAATTCCTTTGGCGACCGACCCCGACTCTTGTGCAAGAATTATAGTTTTAACGTAACATTCCTATATCAGATTTTGGTCTAGATGTAGAAGTCTCGAAACTGCTTCATTGACAAGATTTCAACGCACATTTGCAAAGAGATCAACGTTCGACTTTTCACACATGTGAGTTCCTTGTTGTTTACATCTCAAGCTTCACGTGATAGGTTTGCTCATGAAGCTCATGGACCAAAGTTTCCTCCGGTCGGATAGCCCATGAACTTCATGGACTATTTGTCCAAACTAGCAATCATCTCTTGAAGTTCATGGACTATCCGCACCGATCAGCAAGCAACTCATGAACTTCATCGACTTCCCGTCTGTTTGAGCGAGCAGCCTGAAGTTCATGGGATGTCTTGTATAGCAAGCTGTCGGTCCATGAACTTCATGGATTGTCTGACTTGACGGACCAACCGTCCAAGTAGTTCATGGACTATTTGTTCGACCGGATGAACAACGCATGAACTTCATGGGTTGTCCGCGTCGACTGGAGGACAACCTTTCAACTTCAAAGTTTGGAAGAAAGATCATGAGCAATCCAACTGGTTGATCCGTTAGCTCTTTAAGATCACGAGACGTTCACCACATTAGTCAAACATCGTCATTATCTATATGTATGACTTGTTGAAAAAATAATACTTCTTATCCTTCTGGTCTCTTTCTCTTTCCTAATCTTACCACCATGTTTTCTTACTACAGATGCCGCAAGCTTTCAAAGAATTAGTGGAGGCTTACCAAGTACAAGCTTCTAGAACGCGATATTATCAAGAAGACGATTCTTCACATGGTGATCTTTGATCTCGTGGAGACTACTGCAGCTTATCTTCCTCACCCAAAAGTAGCTCAGGTTGAGAGAAGTACCCTGAATAAGTCAAGATCGAAAGAACTATCGATGAGGTTGAAAAAGCTCAAACGTTCAAGGCTTCCCGGAGTGAGCCTCGGGTTGATGAAGACAACTGACATCGTGAAGATCATGGTCAGTCATTACGGTCATGACCATCTCAACCTCCGAGTCGTGACCAAATCTATTATGCACCATGTGACTCGGTTGCTAATATCTCTTTTGATGGAGTTAGTCAACCTTGTCGCAGACCTTCGTCTACAGCTAGTGTTTCTCATGCTAGTCTAGATGTTGAGGAAGGTCCTAGTCGCTCGAGTTTTCTAGATCTAGCTCGTGCATTTGTTCCTTCTGAGTTGAATGCTCCCTTCCGTACGTTAACTTCAATGCAGGAGACAACATTCATTCAGGATCTGAAGAACGATGTAAGGGAAGAATGCTATCGAACATTGTCGTGTAATTGACTATGGAATCCATAACTGCATCGACCAGTTCATGAAATCATCTATAGAAGTAAACAGCGACAACTGAGGGTCTTATCAGATTCGAGTTGTTAGTCATTTTTTCATCGAGAGGTTGAAGAAGGTGCAAAAGAATGCTTATGCTCACTGTAACAAATTCTTAATAGTTGTTGATCCTTGTGATTGTCCGAAAAATGTAGACTAGATATCATCTTCTCCTCGAAGTTGGCACTTCTATGAAATTGGGGGTAATCACAATGCACTTGCAAGTTGAGCTTCTTGCACAATATCCATGTTGTTACCAACAACTACGTTGGTGTAATTGCATTGTCTACGTGGGTCTTAGCAAGAGTGAAGCTGCATTGTTTGCGCACAATCATAACGCGGATACATATGTGTGACACAAGTACACATTTCATCTAGAAGTGGTATACTTTCACCAGCAGTTCATTGAGAGTAAGAAGACTGTTGAGAGTACAACACCTTGAGGAAGCGGTTGACACTAGAGATAGTTAACGTTCACAGCGAAGATGAACAAAAAAATGTCATGTTGACTTTGGAAGGCACTTTCCAAGTTGTTTTCAAGTGGGACCAATGTGAGAAGTCCAAGAACGTATATTTCAGAAGTGGGAGAGGCACGAGATCAAAGGATAGTAGCCTTTCACAAAAGACAAAAAAATACAATAAGAGGAAAGGCGTTTGATGAAGAGCAGTGCAGAGTGTGACGGACGATCGAAAGCTCTTCATCCTTCTACGCATGGATGAAGACAATTATCAATGGATGAGATGCAAAAGAAGTGCGAGACATGTCGTATCATGAATTGCATCAAAATTGCATGGTGCAGATGGTTGATCTTAAAGATTGGACCAAAGTGCAAGCCAAGATAGTCCTTACACTCAAGAAGAAAGGCTTCAATCTTTCTGTATGATCTTTGAGAAGTTATCGGTAAAGTAATTCTTGTCAGTTATCATTTTTAGATTTTGTCTCCTTTACAGACACCGTGATAGTCCATGAAGTTCATGGCTTACTCAGGTAGTTTCCTCTTGGTTATCTTGTTGACTAATAAAGTTATCCTTTTGCAGAAAGACCATTCCCACTAGAACAATCTGTCTAAACTACTATTTGGTGTTGAAGAACCAGTTAAAGAAGAAAAAAAACCATCCTTCTAAGATGAAGATTTTGTTGGAGATTTTACCACCGGACTTTCTTGATTATGTGATGCGTGCTCGAGGTAAAAGAAAAGGGTGAGGCAATTCTTATACATTCAAATACTTTCCGTAGTTGGTGCAAGGAAAGTGCAGAAGAAGCTTACAACTTGAAGTCTATCTTGCAGACGTGAGAAAGACGTCCACTTCAGTCCAGAAGCAGATATTCACGTCGGCGATCGCTGATATTCCATACGGATTTCAACTTAAGCATTGTTCACATGATGATTCTAAAGCTTTCTCCAAGCTGATGATCGAGATGTTGATGCACTTCGCTCAACTGTCAACATCAAAGCACTACACGATGCTCGTGTTCCATAGTCCTCAACAAGCCGTAGATGTTGGAGATGCTCTATGCGACTGCAGCTGCAGAGTTTCTTCCGGTGTTTGGAAACTACAAGAATGCAGGTGGATCTAGAATAACCATGGAACACGAGTACTGGACAACATGATTCAAGTAGAGAGATGATAAAATTTCGATGGAACACTTTGGATCGTGTGTTGGGTATCTTGAGATTGAAATTGTTGCTCCAACTTGCAGTTACAATATCTTATTGTCCGACGGTAAATCAGCCAATGTGTACTAGAACTCTCAGGCATGATCAGTAAACTGATCAATTATTTTTCCAGAGAAGGTGATTGTATCATGGATCTTTGTTCAAATTCTGCGACGACACTGGTGTGTGCATTGCATACTAGTTGACATTGTATTGCAATAGAGATTGATCGTCATCAGTTCATGTACATCACTTCTCGCGTCTTCAACATGAAGATACTACTTGATGCAGAAGTAGAGACTAAAAAAAGTGTAGCAGATAGTTTTGATGTGTCAGCACCTTCTGGAGAAGATGCGGATATACTTCAAAGTGTAGATTATTTTGAAGAGGTAGTAGAGGAGAGGATATACACTGAGAGCCGCAAAGTGAAGCCATCACTACTTCAGATCCGGGAGTTCAGCCGTCGATCTCAAAAAATCAAGTAGCGAACGAGTCGATAAAGAGTCATGTACGTGTTGCATGTTCTATGATTGATCATCTGCTGAGTTGAGAGCACCAAACTCTCATATCATGACATGTCTTTTTATATAGATATTTGAGATTTGAAGTATACCAATGTGGATTATTCGCATTGTTCAGTTGGATTTCTTCTCAATCATTGTTTGATCATGATGGACTATGCAAAATGCAGCATGTACTTTTTACTAATTCGTAAATTACGTATGATTTTAGATTTTCTCAAAATAATCTCTCTTGAGAAATTAAAGTTAAAAAAATTTAGAACATGAACCCATTAGCGAATACCTGGTTGTTGTTAGCGGCTGTTAAAGAGAAAAGTTCCATGTGGATCAACATCGTAAGGTGTCTCAAACCTCACCCTGTAAAAGCTTATAGGTTTAAACCCAGTCTTAAACCCATAAGTTTCGAGGGGAAGATAATGTCAGAACCTGCACCAACGTACGATTAGAAAATTTCGAAAGGGAAAAGAACTTTACGGCAACTTACTTCTGACGTCCATTTTAGAGCTCATCACAGGGTACTTCTAGAGGTATCCTGATTTGTTTACATCCACAACTACAAAAACTTCAAGCTTTACGGGAGCGTCCGTGCCCTTATGAACATGTCCATAAGGACCTAGAGGAAAACTGATACGTCATCCAGTTGATATCGTACGAAAGCAATCTGTTCGACTCATAAACTTTCGCGACCTCACGGCGACTATGTTACTTATTTCTCTGGTGTTATGTGGACTGCTGATCTGATCTAAAGTGGTGCAGATACAGACTTGTAGCCCACCTGGGCTGATGCACAATAATCAAGTAGGATTACCTGTACAACCGGTGTCAATCTAGGATTTCCATCCAGTATACACTAGCCTTGAGATATCGATAAATATTATTCTATTCCATGAAAAGTATGGAGTACTCGCATATTATACATCAATTCGGATAAGGACACGAATACTAAATGTTCGAATATAAGGACAAAATACTTATTATCCAGTCATTCTAGACTGACGATGATTCTTATCCATGAATATTTACTAGGTTAAGTTTCATTCCTCCTTCACTTCTTAAGGATTCAACTTGTAACGAAACAATGCTAGAAGTGAACACGTCAGTGATTTGTTGAAAATGATCCAATCTGACTTTAATTAATATATCATATTTCCACGGTAGCAAGTTCTTCCAAAAAAGAAGAGAAAATAAATAACACTAACAAGTGAGAAGAGCTTTCACGCCGACCTATACATTAAAAGCAACCAAAGTAAGAAAGGCAGAAAAGAGAGGCAAGCTTTCGAACAGCTCATTATATTTGTCTAACTAAGTTAATATTTTAACAATGATAATTTATCTATTCACGATGCTTTGGGACACAATTGGATAATACACTGGTTCACAATATAACGTATGTATTCCATAGAGTGGGTTCCGGAATCTCTAAACAAGAAGAGGAAAGATTTATATCATCCCAAAGACATCACCACACTTTCCCATTGAGTCTACGGTCTATGGTCGGCTTTGTCACCGTGATAAGAAACCGACTAAATAATATGGACCGAACGTGGTACAAAAATAGGATAAGCATAGTATGAAAGGAAAAGTCGAAAAAGTGGTTTGGTTCAATGTGGGTTGAGTTAAGGGAGTAGTGAATGGAAGTTGTTGAGAAAATGGTACGTCTCAGATTAACTAGCTGAAAATATTAAAAGAAGGAGGCGAAGTCGGTAATCAGCAAACTAATAAGAACTAACATGAGAAATAGCTATTCAAATTTACACTATTAAATCAATAGAACTAAAATTAATATTCTATAATAGTAAAATTTATAACTAAAATTTGTTACAATTGACGGTTGTTAAAACACAAAACATAAGTGTGCTAAATAATCCGCGTCTTACTATAAACATAGTTGCCATTGACGAAGAGTCATATTTTTTTAGACCATAAATTTAAGCGTGTGCATATACCATCTGAACATGAAGGAGGTGAATATGCATGTTTCAGTAAATGGTTCATAATGCGATCATGAATTGTGTCATGAATCTCAACCTCAAAGGGTGTGAATAATCATGGTGAACCACCTATGGGGAATTTTTGCTCGCTTTCGTTATTGTATGTCTTATATAAAAAATCTATAGTGAGTTCTTATGGTAATGAAAATAAATTTATAATTATTCAGTGATAGCTGTACCTGGAATTGCAGAAAAGTCAGGACATAACCCATAACTCGAGAGCAGATCCACGCACTTCCCACAGTACAAGTGCAGAAGTTGTTAGAGAAAGACATTAATTCAATTGAAACATTGAATTTATTACTTAACCTTTCCCGACATAAGGTTTAGGTAATAATTAAACTTAATAACCTCTAGAAGAAGAAACTCAAAAGATATAAACGAAAACCTGAAAATGAACTGCACCGTCAAATCTTTTGATCATCCTGAGGACTGATCTAAATGATCGTCTGTGGTTTTATCTTAAAATGTATCTTTTATGGCACGGAGAACCAAATGAAGTTATAATGACGTCGACGAAGACTGAAATTGCCTATAAAAAGCAAACAAACTAATGGTTAATTTTGAATTTCCAAGAATTTGATTTACTAACAAACCTTTCAACAAGAAAAAGTTTAGTCATAAATCAGACTATCCTGTATATTCACGATTGCACTGATGTAATACAATTCTTTTCATAGTCACTTTCTCCATCTTCACATGGAAGAGAGAACTATGCAAGTCTTTGATTTATCATACAACCTTTTTTGTGAAGGGGTTGGTCATAAATCAAAATCAAAATCAAATAAATTCATCATTCGCCCTCACTAACTTCTTTGTAGTCGAACAAGAACGTTTCTTCATATTGTTTGGACAGTTTTAACTATATTCTGAACATAGTGTGTACAAGTTCTAAGTTGAATGTTTACCGGATCATAGTTTAATAACTTGCTTGCATATATTCACACTCTGTTTGCATGGCGCATGTCAGTAGTAGTCCAACAACCCGGTCATACCGTCTTTAATTCGTACAAAAGCTAAATCTACATAATCTAATTCTCCAAGTGTTTTAATAAATAGATATACCTAAATATATGTACAAACTACTGTTCTCATCGCACGAATTCCTTTCTCCACAACTACAGTTGGAGTTGCATTTTGCCACTGAAGGATACAAATTTTTCTCCGAACTTCAGGCATGCATATTCCGATTTTCCGGGCCCGTACGAGGGAGAGGTGACAATGCAAGCTTCTAATGGGAATATACATCCATCTCACCTACAAGGCACTCATCGACTGTATGATGGTTGATTGGTCTTTTTATGGTTGATTCTTGAATGCGTTACTGGGAATGGTAGCTGTTGCTGCGAACTTCCCAGAGGAGCTCTTGATATTATTATTGAACGGAAACGCCATGCAATGAATAGCCAACTGATGGAAAGACACCATCAAGCCTCACAAGGGAAAGAAGGCCGTGAAGGGAAAAGCAACTAACGCCCCGAAGGAGAGAACACTGGGGCTAAGCCCCACTATTATCAGTAGCTCTAAAGTCGTCTATCGCACAAATACTGTCAAACATCGATAAGTCAATACCCCTGCATACAACAGGTGCACATGAAATAGCATCGTCTACTGCAATTGCTCTCTTGTGGACCGCGCCTGCTAAATCTCTCTGTAGAGCAATGAAAACTCGCTGTCTAAAAAACATAGTACAAAAAGAAAGAGAAAGTGGTACCCATGACGTCTCTCATGATAGACTATGACACAATCTCGAAAGAAGACATCAAAATCAGAATGTCGATCCGTCTATCTCCAAGGCTAAGGGGATGAAGCGATGTCTCACCTGCATACCTCTATACTTGGTCACATTCGCTGCTATCGCCACGTCTACCGTCATTGAGTTCCGTGTCGGATCAGTGACAACCACATCTGTCACTGAGACCTGATCCTCCCTCATCATGTACAGGTAAGCTCTCACTGATCTTCCAGTCTGAAGGACATACAAATGCTCTCTTCACGTCATGTAACCGCTCTCTCGTGCTAAGACAAACACGACGTCCTTGATGACATTGTGGATAGCTATCCGCTCTTCACCGTGAGGACAACGAGCAAGGCGATGATCCAAGGTGTCGAGCGAGACATCGCACTCATAGTGTCGAAGTAACAGGCTGGACCAAGCTTAAGCAGAATCTCATCGCTTTAGAGAAGATAGTCGGTGCGAGTTGGAACGCTCTAATGCAAGGTCGAGCTATGAGCCAAGAACCTGCGCCATTGTCCGAACAAGAGCGGAGTCGAGCTCTAGTATCCCGTGAGACGGAAGGATCCACTAAGAGCGCATGGAGAACCTGCTGGAAGTGGTGTCCCATCAGAGAGGACTGTAGTTTGCGAGATCTATCGGTAGCTAGGGTATCGAATCGAGGGTGTGCCTCACGTGCCTCCAGAGTCAAACTATCTCTTGTCTCACGGAGACACATCTGTAGTAGGTAAGAACCATCCTCCATATCTGTCACATAGCTCTCCAGAATAGGTATATCTCGCACAAGAAAACGACAACAGAGCCAAGGTGATGAGAAGACCCAACTACCCAAAAAGGCTGCCGAAGCAGTCTCCTCCATGGATAATAAGCCCACCCCACCACATGATATCAGCAAAGATGTCTGCCTACAAGACAAGCTTCGTGAGATATACCAACCCTCACTTTATATACACTCCCGTAGTACCGTACAAAACTAAAGAATAGACGCAAGTATAAATCGCACCTTAAATCCCTAATCTAGCCTTTGAATAATCTAAGACAAAGATCGTCGAAACGTCACAATAACGTCTTGTCATCTTAAACTCTCAATTATCATATGTATCAACAACAATCGTAATATCATCGCCGTAGACGTTATCGCTCAATATGCGACATCACAATCACACCACCACCGTGAAGACCATCATGACTTCTACTCCAGTGTCATCCATGGTACTAGCAGAAATGCTCAAATCACCTCGATCTCAAAAAGATACAGTGTGCAGATCATGCAACTAGCATCATAGAACAACCAAACCGTAGCGAAAAAGCCGAAGAATGTCGATATGGAGACTTTCTTTTTTCGCTAGATGGTCTTTAGATATGGATAGGATCTATCCTCCTGACTCCAACTGCCCAAAGAACCACCAAATCTGATGCTGCGGACTTCTTCTTCTACAAGATCTTCGAAAGATAATAAGGTGAAGTGGACCGTCTTTACAAATGACTGTCTTAAGCTCTCTGAGTTCCTTCGGAAGAAAGATTACTCTCTGGTTGTAGCAGATATTTCATACTATTTCAAGATGTCTAGTGTAGAAAATGATGATGTACTGTTTGTTTGGGACGATCTTCACAAAATGGTGGAAGAGTTCTCTTCGGTTACGTCCTCAAGTCTTTGACGTTTAGTTGTTTTTCACATCCATACACAAGCACCCATGGTTGAAAAGTTATACGGGAGAAGTGTAATGCTGATCTCGAGATTGGGATGTTACACCCTTCCTCGTTTTGAGCTTGCAGTTTGTGTATGACTTGACTAGGTTTTTCTTGCGTGTGCTTCTTGATGGAGAAGTGATACAGGTATGAGACATGTATTACTTCTTCTTCTTCCTCTATGTTCTTTTGAACATTAGTTGGTTTCATTTCTCGATTACATAGAGAAGTGATACATGTATCACTTGTTGATCTTTCCTGTCATTTTATTGTCTTCTTACTTTTGTGTTGTTGTTTTGTTACTAAGTTCAAAGATAATGTTGGTGGTCAAGTGCAAGATAATCGGCTTGCATTCGCATTCGAGCATTGGATCATTGATTACCACCACTTCATATGTACACGACGTCAGGAGCTGGGATAACTTCACACCATAGGAGGTTCGTCAAAATTTTTATGTGTCGGCATAGTTGCGAAGAAAGGCATGAACTATGCTGACACGTTGGAGAACTCTTATCAGAAGCCAATGGAACTTATCCAGAAGTTTGTGGATCATTTTTTCAATCCAGAAAATTGGGTTGTAGACTTTTGCAGGAAGTGGCACCATAACTACTACTTCTGTTCTTAGTGGTCGTCGTTGTGTAGCTGTGGAGGTCAGCAAGATGCAGACGCATTATACTATTTCACGCATTGACATCATTTTAGACCAGACGGGTTCATGTATTGATGAGCAGGGCGTTGAAGTCTGCCAACCTCATGAACCTGGCTCTACACCATCGGTTGTTCATCTGACTTCTTTAGTTGAGAAAGAAGTTCAAGATGAAGAAGGTGCCGGTGTTGCTGGTTCTGGTTCTGACGGTGTACCTGTAGAGGATATGGATGACCTTCTACTGGGCTAGAGATACCAGCCGGATTGGAGATCTAGATTTAGTCCTTCATGTACATATTATTTATTGTGTAAAAATTTCATTTTTGTGACATTGGTTACTTACAGAAATTTTTTCTCTAGAGTATATTTTCTTTTGTGCATACATGCACGCAACTTTCATCGATTATTTTCTTGTACAGACAGTTGTCTGTATTTTCATGACAACTCTGACAACTCAGGCGACTCTGGTTGCTTATATGTTATTCACCATGCACCACCTTAGTATGGTTAAGAATCGACTGTAGTAACATTTCTGTGTTAACTCTTGTCCCAATAAACCGTGTTGTCCTTAAAGTTACTCTTGTTCTACCGTAATATATCACCGCGCTAAACCAAAGTGAGTTAACAGTTATCTTTTTGAAACATTTTTGTATATGAAACGCGATGCCAGTACAAGTTAGAGCGACGACCGCATGTTATGATCTCTTTTCGTAGAAAATTTAAGAACACAGTCACTATTTTCGTTTAATCAGACACTGTGTTTGTACATTTTTGTTTTGCAGAGCTCGCAATCGATGTTAGAAAATGACATGAAAATAAATACTAGTTCTCAACTTTGATTTCACATGCATTTTCAACATATTAATTAACTCACACGTCTCTCATCTGTTAAATATCATTAGAGAGTCACATCAAAACTCTGCGGAAGATAAAGGACACCAAGAACAAAAAGAAGAGATGACTTGTGACATGACTTTGACGTGAGAAGCACTGTGGCAGCAGTTAGGTAAGTCACTTTGAGACGATAGCAGTTATGTACCAATAGTATATTAACTCACATTCTTTGTAGAGTAGTATGAGTTGGAGGTCCTTTCTGTCTGTACCAGTTCTAAAGTCTAAGTAAAGTTGTGCACATTTCATCTCAGATTATTTCTGTTAAGTCCTCCTTCTGATTAGTTTTAACAGGCTGATCTGTTATTAATTCTAATAGGCTGGTAGTATTCTGTTGTGAGAGATAAATTCTATATTCTGAGAGACTTGGGAGTACAGTTCTAAGTTTTGTAACATCACCATGCTCACCGTATCTGGTAAATTAAATGCGGAATGTAGTTTCAAAGCGCAGCAACTTGCTAAGACTATAACTGATCACGTAATGCTAAGAAACACATAACCTTTGAACTATATGACAGTATCAAAAATGAAAAATAACTTGATATAGGTCAGAGATATTAAATTCAAGTTCAAAATTATATGTAAATTTAATTCTGCCTCATGTTTTGGTCATACCACACATATTGCTGATCTACTTTGTATAAGAGAACCAAATGTCCTTTTCTATACCTTATTGCACACTAACTTTGCGTCAACTAGTTAGCTCGTGCAAGTTTGATGCCATTAGTATTATATCTTGCACACTTCATTACATCGAGTCAATATTTGTCTGGTTAACAAATTTTGTTTACAGTAGATTGGCATTTTACGTAATTTAGCTTATTCATGCCTATTTGATTCTTTCGTTATGTCTCCTAACGTATCATCCACCATTTTCTGGAATTTTGAAATACATCACACAACAAAAGTACAGAAAAGTTCTTGTGAAAATTAGGTCAGTAGTATGGTACTTTGTTTCATGTATTTATCGAGCATCATCATATGATAATATTGCTGTATACAGTATTCATCATTGTACGATAATATTTATCTAAAAAATTATATCATGGTAAAAAAATTTAATTTTACCTAATCTTAGGGTGTATTTATATAACCAAAGGCCAAAGAGTCCATCCCCATTTCTTCAAATCTGAGCCCCATATATGGCTTTTGATACCATCTTCCTTGGCGGCGACGCGTCTTTTGTGTTGCTGGAGTCGTCTTCTCGCACCTTAATCGACTTCTGATGAGTGCATGATCCTGCATGAGGCACTAGAGTGGGAGGGGAAGACATGACAGCTGCCCGGTCTTCTTCTTCCGAGGTCTCTTCTTTCATCTCTCGTTGTCTTGCTGGTTCATATTAGCCAATTGATCTTTCTTCAGGTCCCTCTTGGACACGTACTGATAACAGAAGAAGAGAATAAGATGACATCCTGCTGAGGTGTCCAAGTACACTAGCTCGGCCTGGACCTAAGTGTGGAAGAAGGTGTCCCAATTGACGACTTATCTTCCAGATAGCTTCTAGGAACTCCACGTCAATATCCAAGGATCATTTAGCCCCCGAACCTGCTTGGATTCCTGCTTGGCGCCTACGTGGTGCTGAGTTGGAATGCGACTTGGACTATATGAAGGAGGTAGATAAAACTTGATGAGTAAAGGCCACTGCAAAAAGTGTGTATGCATCGACGTGTGGTACTCAGTATTATATCATGAACATGTTGACGTTTGCCATTATGAACATGTAAAGTGAACTAAACTTTTAGTTTAGGAACGTTAAGTAGGAGTTTATGGCTCTCAGTCCAGAAGGATTCACTTATATGGTTCAATTGAGTCATTTAGTACCCACCTCCGGTGAGATCATCCTAGAGCCAAAAGGTATGTAAGACAAACGACTCTTCTTAGCAAGTAAAAAGTGGATTCGGCCGCTACGCCTTTTTTTTACCCTCTTTTCTTCGTGAGGCTTTCTGCAGAAGGACGCTGCTGCAGCTGCCTTTGCACGGACTCAACCGTCGTGACAACCTACAGCTACTCCCGGCTACAGGCGAATGGGGTGCGTAAAAACTCATGCTCGTTGGCATTGCGCTTGGTGCTAGAATGAGCAGCCTTTGGCCCAAAGTTATGTAAAGACAGCCTTATGATACATAGTAGTATGAGTGAAGTGACAGAATTGAAAGCGAAAAGTAGGCAAGCTGTAGTGATTCATTAACAGAAGATCGACAAGACCAAGAAGAGCATTCATTTGACATCGCATCACCAACCTGTCCTTCCAAAGTTTCGTTCAGAAGGAGACCTTATAGACCAGGACGAGAAAGAGTGTAAAAGTGAACGAATCTTTGGACAGCAGCTGAATAAAGTTTTGACGAACTTTACAATGATTCAACGGATGCTCATAGCATTATCGTCACAGAGCATCCATACAATGAATTTCCCGTCTAGAACAATCGAACGACATCATCACCAGAAGACGTTTGCATTGATCATACGGCAGAAAATCCCGGAACATTTACCTTCTAGGGAGTACCGATGGATTTTCGTTCACGATGCTCTTCCTTTGAGCATTTCCAAGGGGGACATGAATCTAGGGGTGTCAAAGTTTACAGGAAATATTTCTCAACGGCTGAAAAAGAAAACTCTGTAACTTCTCAGCAGTTATCTCTGTATAGAATCGCGGATCATTTGGGTCGCTCTTATGAACTGATGCTACTCTTTTTTCATTTATTATTTTGACTTCTGATTTAGAGTAGTTACACTGAGTAGTCGATTTATCTATAACAAAAACAAACGAACGAAACGAGTAAAAACTGAGTGAAAAAATTGCCACGGGCGTTTCTTGCAGGCACCTGCGGGAGTGCCCTCAAGAAATACCCATGAAAACCCAACCGAAGTCGTAACTCTCTCTTGGGTCAAGAATCTTCGAAAAAATTTCTAACAATGAACCTCTACTATTCTAGTATACAGTTATTTATGTAACATCTTATGTCATAAATAAAACATGTGACTCGTAGGTTTACTTCGAGCATGAGTGATTTTAAACAAAGTTATTACATTGCAGCAATAAAGTATATGTGAAATAAATAACTATCTTTATTACACCAAGATATGAACCAACTTCTAGTGATGGATTCTCAACTAGACTAGGATTCTGAAAATTCGAATTCATGCAGGTACGAATATTTGCAACGACCTCGTGGGTCATGATCGGTGAGAGGGATGCCTATGTCTACAAAACAGAGCTTAAGATGCTATCAACGAGGCCTACAGGTTCCAACAAAGTTGGTTATCTAGGGTTTCACGACACCACGAAGAAGACAGATCATGTCGGGAAAGAAACGATCACAAGTTCGCACAAGATGACAACCTAGATGGGGAGCATTTTTAATAAGCTGCTGGTCAGTCACACTTTGACAACAAGTTTCCTACTACGTTGACAGAAAAAAGGAAGTCTTCTCTACGTTGAATCGATTCGGGGATAGTTCAATTTGACAGAAAGTTGCAAGAGATGCCTGCTTTCCCGGATCTTCGCCGTTATCGTCTTGGAAGTTGGAACATGAAAAAGCGGCGAGAACTCCAGAAGAGACACATGCGAGGGGATACTGGAACTTTCTCTCTTCTCATGCACACGACGAGAGGTGTGCATGGAAACAAGACGTGCTTTGCAAAAGGACTGGATTGTGCCGAAATCAATGGAGAAGGCGGTTTGTTTCTAGGGACGGGGTTCCGCATATATACTGTATAGAATGTCGAGCTGAGCTAAGCTGAGACCAGGTCTTTCTCATGTCAAATCCAAAAGATACTGTAGTACTATCTTAGCTTTCAGTTTCGAAGCAGTAAAATCTGTAGTGGGACCGAAAACATACCTGCTTGGTCTACGTTCTTCCTCTTTCTCTCATATGATTAGAAAAACCGTTCCGATCCGATCTTCGTCTTTCACGAAAGCTTAGACCGCGAAAGTAGGAGATGAGACCCGCGAAAAGGCTGCGTTTTATTTGCCTCGATGAATGACGCTTCACACTTGACACACTCACGACCATGGCTTTAGCTGCATGTTTCGGATGTTCGGTTCCTCTATGCAACTTGAAACCTGGGAACTCATCGCTAGGGAACAACCGTTTGGCCACGACAAGCTTTGGTCTCATTCCATTACATCACTACCACCTCAACCATATCCGCACCTTTTCATGTGTTTTTCTCGACAGCTTCGATATAGTAAACACCATGCAACTTGATTTCACAAGAGAGAACAAGACAAGCATGTGAAGTCGAGACGAATTAGCGGCACCTTCTGCATGGGAACGCCATAAATTTTCAATATGCCATTCAGCCCTCGGGACTGTTATCCTTGTCTTGATCTCCTGTCGGGAAAGGCAGTGAAAAGGAAGAGGATATGCAACTTCCCATATCGAAGCAGTAGCTCCGATACGATGATTTCTACAGAATTTTGAAGTATTTGGTTTTAGATAATTATTTGTAATCTAATATAAATTTGTGATAAGATTGTTTTGACCAGATGCTGTATCCAAAACAGAGAGAGAACATTTTACTCTTGATATGTTGTTCATGAACGTAAACTAGTGGCAAAATTTTCATCGGCAAGCGTAATGCCACGGGCAGCGAGCATAAGGTAACGAACAGCGAACGTAATGTCACGAACTTGAAGATAAAACTTTCACGTTTGATTTATGCTGTGCACTGCCCGGAGTTTAGTTACGCTGCGTAACCCCACTCCCTTGAGCAGTGCAAGGGGGGTACCCTGCATAACCCCACTGCAGGAAGTGCATAATCCTACACTAAACCTCACTCCGCCATACAGGGTTTCTTCCCCCCCCTTGGGTTACGGTTAGAGAGGTGCGAGGATCTAAGTTACACCTCTATAATGGGAGGTGGAAACTCTTCTCCTTCAGGTGTCGTTATCTATTTTTCCATGGTCTCGGATCCACCAAGTAATGTCAATCTCTTTTCTCATGCGAAGGAGTTAGAAAAGGACTCTCGACTCCGATTACACGCCTGATGATATGTCATAAAACCATAAACACAGCACACAAATGCACCTGACTCTGGATAAATTCCTCACTCGGTAACAAATGGAAATCCCCCCTTTTAAATCTGATTTCGCAGAAGGGTTTGGGTGTTAAAATTTGGTCACACCGTTTTCTAGTTGTGGTCGTGACATAAATCAGAAAAGTATCTGACATTCCTTATGTCTCCTTAAGCTAAGGTAGGTCTAGGATCGGAGGACGAGATATGAAAAGGAGTTCCAAGCGCAGAAGCTTAAGGCTGTGCTAACCAAGATAGAGAAAACGAATCATGGTTTTCTGCTTTGACTTGACATGCATATATGACAGTCGTATATACTCCTCCTATGTCCCTGCATAGCCTCGCAGCACCTTCAAGTTGTCATTGATGAGGCTACATCCTTTTTGCACGTTGCGGGACAGATCTCTCTCGATCGCGAGCTCTTTCTTCTCTTTCTTTGTTGCATGTGACGGAATCTGCAATGAAACAGGATGAGTGCTAAAGCGAAGTGGCTCAAGTCAGTGGAGGTGGAAAAGCTGGCGGGCTATTCGAAAAGCGAATGGGAAAAGGTAGTCATAATGACCACTTCACTCGTCCACCATATCCATCAGTAACCTCGACAGTCGACTGTAGCTACTAGACCGCGTTTAGTGGATGGAGAATGAAGCATTGCTCTCTTCTTATTCGCTTTCAAGATTCGTACTTGATAAAATCGCTAGCTAATAACTGAAGAATTAGGCCTTCTTCGCTTCTCTAACGCCACATAGGCAACAAAGAAATCAAATCATTAACAGCTATTTTACGTAAAATAACAAAACTAATAAAAAAGATAATCTCACTTTAATTTGGAGGAAAAGTTACTGAAGAATAAAGCAGAATGAATAGAGAAAATCGTGCTCTCTTCGGGAAGAAATTAGAAAAGATGTACTTATTATCTGCTTTGGTTCAAAACTAGTTTGAAGACATAGTAGCTCCTAGTCGACGTAGTTTCTCTTTGTAATTTTCAGTGGTTTATATTAGATAAACCATCGATCTTTTCTTATACACCATCGTGTAAGTTGATAAATCATTCTTTGTAAGACTTGATTTAGATCTAGAAATTGATATGCCAAGGAAAGAATAAAAGTATTTTGCTTGGATTCAAGGATTGAGTTGTTTCATAAGTACGGGATGAATAAAAAAATTCAAGATTGGAGTGTGTCATATCAACGTACTACTTGTGGAATTTCAGCTCATTTGGTTAAGAGAAGGTGTTGAGCTCATGGATTTTAGCCACCCGGATCTGTAAAGCTCATAAGTTAACACAGGCAAAAGATTTGGTCCATTTTGAGCAATTGGTTGGGGGTGTGAACCTGAACTTCATAGAATAGTAGTTGGGGGGTCAGAGGGAATGTCTTGTAAATTTTGAGCTCAACTAGAACTTTGAGTTGGGAGCAATAGGTTTCCGAAGTTCAAATTACAATGTGACGCGTTTTTAAAGAGAAAAGTGATTTCACTTACATCTCTCGGTTGGCTTTGAACAAACGACTTGGAGATTAGAGGTGGAACCTCCTGGAGGTGCTGCAAGTGAGACAATGAAGCTATGTTGTGCATTTGGCATGGAGATCATAATCAAAGAAGGTGTTACACTATGTCGAAGTTATTGGATGGAAATCTCTAACATGAGATACCGTTATATTTGACACTACGTCCCGAGCTCACTGGTTGCTTGCTGCGTGCATGCCTTACCTTATTGGAAGCTTCAGAAGAAAACCTTTCTAGTGATATGCTGCATGCTTAGTTTGGTGCTTGTTTGATCACTCAAAACTTGGATTAAACATGCGGGTCAAGAATAAGAGTTAAGAAGTTTCAGATTATAAGTGTTAGAAATGTTCAATTTTGATCTATTGTGGTAAAAGTTATCTTGATCCAATCATTGTGTTACTGATGTCTGGAAACCTTATAAAGTAAGCTATCCATTACTGTAAGGTTCATACTGAATGGAGCTCATATCATTGAACCATAGAAGGTCAAAATTGATCATTTTAGATAGTTTGTCAGAGAAAAACAGTGAAGAGACTATTGCTAGTGCACAAGCTGATCTAAGAGACTATTTGAAGGTACTTTTGCATTTGAAGGTGATTTGAAATGCGATCTAAAGCATATGTTTATCATGTATGAATCATTCATGTACTTAGAATAAGATTGAACGCCCAGTTGTGTTGTGTCATGTAGGTGTGTTACACTTAAGGTCAGGTTAGGTCAGTAGAAATCGAGACAAAGTCTGATAGATTGGGTAGTGAGAGCACTAGGATTTCATCGAGTTGGTCCAAGATCTTGCCGTATCTCTCTATAGTCAAATATTTCTTGTATTCTCATACCAAACTTCACGCTCTATGATAGTTGATGAACTTGACGTGTCTAGGATTGAGAGATACGAGAAGCCTCATCTTGTCTTAGTTCATAGATGAGGCTTCTACATCTGGAGAGGCTCCAAAGATGACCAAGCTTTCACGGTCTGATATATGACTGCTTGAGACATTCGCGTTGGTAATGCAAGAAGAGTAAACGATTGAATGAAAAGAGGCAATGGTTGCTAAAGTCTTTCAGTCTGTGGGTTTGCTAGATCAGTTTGACAAGAAGAATATCTCCAAGTGCATGAAGTACAATTTTTGAGAGATGGAGATGAGTAAGATGCTAAAAAGAGAGATGAGGATTACATTTGAGCTTGTTGTCGTACCGGAGCTACGAGAGCATGTGAATGAGATCATTCGATCTCATGGTGCTACTTGGTAAGAATTTATTCTTCAGGTAAAAGAAGACTATTCTTTAGAAGATGCAGATGGAGTGACTAAGAAATCTTTCACGAAGTGAGGTAACAATTTCAATAAAGGGCTTGTTGTCATAGAGCTATTTCAAGAGTTTCAGAGATAATTCCTTCAGTTGTCTCGGGTGGAGAAGCTCATTGGAAAAAGACAAGGTGAAGTTGTTGCTGCAAGCAGCTAACATTGAGTTACATAAAGAATTGGAGCTACTTTTGGAAGATAAGATAGAAGATAATGGACTCGTAGTTGATTGGAGGAAGGTTTTTGAAGCAATGGATGTACTTGTAAAGCGAGAGTATCGGAGAGAGAAGGTGGTGGTAAAGCAAGAAGTGAGACCACCATCGATCATACTACCTCGTAGGCAACCAACAGTACTTAATGTACAAGCACCTATTATACAAGTGCCTCCTGTTTCGTTTTCTACTGTTCTTGTTCTTACAGTTGCACCACAAAAGATGCAATAGAGGAATTGATAAAAGAGATGAGAGACTTGCAAATTAAGTTAGCAAGGCTAGAGGAGAAAGGAGGAGTACTTGAAAACAAACATGCTCCAAGACAAATGTATGTGCAAAGATATATTTGGTGCGATAGCACTGAACATCATCGAAAGGAGTGCGGAAACTTTACTGACATCTTACGGCAAGGAGTGATTTACTAGAAGGAGGGGAAGACTGCCTTGAAGGACAAAGGTGGGATCCTCAAAACTAAATTTGAGAAGGAGAAATGATGCAAGTTCTAGAAGATTATTTTTCATAGCATGCTAAGGCATCAGTAGAGGCTGCTATTTATGAGGTTGAGGTGGTGAAAGATAGAGATAGTACTTTTGAGAAGTAGGTAGAGGTGAGTGAAATATGGAATCATGTTATAACCACAATGGAGAAAAAGAAAACGAGAAAAGACGAGTTCCTCAAGATGATCATGATAATCAAAGGTGCTAGTGGATGAAGTGATCTAGTAGATACAAGCTGAGGTTGTTTTCCTTGCTTTTTTTAGACTCGACGAGGATGAATCCATCTCCTTTTTTAGTTCTAACTCCTTCTTCCTCTTTTGACTTCTGTGTGTGTTGTTTTGGACCCACTTCTGTCTTTTGATCGTTTGGCTCCTCTAACTTTGTTTGCTTTTGTGTACTTGATTGGCAATTCCTTGCTAGATGACACTCCTTCTTGCAGCCAGTCATCTCTACCTTGGGGTCATCCTGCACTTGGAAAAAGAGTCCTCATAGATCCCATATATTGAACTTCTTGCACAATTATACCTCCCCATGGTAGATCTACTACAATCTTGTCTAGAGGATCCACATTTGGATCCATGATCACTACATCTTTGATATACGTGTAGCGATTTTGATCCACGTGTGTAATCTTGTAGAGTGGTTTTCCTAGTATTTTTGCTAAATATTTTATTAGTGGATTGGTGAGAGATAGGATCATCCATCGTGCCACCAATCTCTTTCTTTCTTCCGCTACAGCCTCTTGAATGGTGGTAGTATGGACTCCATGGGGTAGCTATCACTATGCTTTCATTAAATGCAGGGGGTGACCCTAAGAACCATGTCCCTATCCGCTTCGGAAGCAAAGACTACTAAGAAATATCTCATTTCTAATGCCCTAAGCTGCACAATATTTGTCTCCATCTCTTTGATCAATATTCTGCTAGCCCAGTCTACTATCAGATCTCTTGATGGAATAGCCCTAGCCGTGTACAGTACCAAAGCCGCTTTGGATAGTTGTGCATACTTTAGTTTGACCCTTTCTACATCCTAGTGGTATGTGTATTGCCTTAGTCAGGTACTCGAGCGGAAACAACACATTGATCCCTTCAAACACTGAGATGTTTCGTCTTCCGTCACGCTCTGTCCTCACGTTGGATCAGTCTTGTGCATCTTCGGATCAACCTTGACCGGATCTTCTAATCTCACTTCTTTAGCCCCATTTGTACATGCTTGTTTCAGGGTTTTGGAAGGTCCCTGCTCCATGTCTAGATCTGGTGCATCTCCTACTTTTCCCCTTTCTCTTCTGTCATTTCTTCCTTTTGTGTGTCCTCCTGACTTTTCTGATTGGTAGGGTATGCCTTCTGGGGCTCAGGAAAATCTTTCGCGTATGGAACCTCTTGCTTTTCGATCTCTGCCTCTTTCTTTCCTAAGTATAATGCTTCTATCTGTTTGCCTTTCTCTTCTCACCTGCTGCTAACTTACGCTTGGACATCAGATCTTGTCTGATCGTCTCTTGGATCGCCGATTGTGTGATCCTCTGCATTCTTGCTTCCGTCATGATTATTGTCAATCCTTCTGTTGAGATTATCTTGTTGTTTTTTCGCTGGTTGATTTACACTCTTATTGTGACTAACGCAATGTGTAGATAAGATGTCATTCCGGCAGAATGTCAGGTTCAACTCCTGGCCTGACAAGCTCCTGTAACTCCAAATTTCTACACTACGGACAAAAGAAAAAAACACCAACCAAAAGTTTTGGTGCATTGACACCTCTATTCTATGCACCAGACTACCTGTTCTCACGAAGAAATTTCATTCCCAGGCAATGGCAGGGCACCATGCCATGGTCTGCCGTGCCGGGTATCTCATGTCTCCGTCTGCTTTTCTTGTCACACATGCCCTCTCTCAGCGCGCTCCTCCCTCTCGTCTCCGGAAAGAATCGGGATGGTATGGTTGGGGATGATCAAACATACGTGAGCCATGGATGAGCTGTGCTCAAGATATCTAAAGTTGCCTCTTATGAGATATATCTGCTAAGAAGACTCCTTCTGCTAAACTCATGCTCACTTCTTCCCGTTCAAACGAGCGCGCATGTGAAGCGAGGGAGAATCATCCGTGGCTAAATCTGGGAAGTCGCCATCCCGGGTGTGGGGGTAAACCCCTGCTAGACGCCCCCCTCCAGCTAAACAATCTTGTAAAGAAGCCCGTCACTGCTGTCTGCTGTCTCCAACATAAATGCCCAGTCCCCTTCTATTCCTCGGGGGTTGGAGGGGTTTCCAAATATTTACCTTCCCCTACTCACCATGCTCAAAGTATTTCATTAGATTGATCATGATACACACGAATTAGCAAACCATGACCGCCTAAGGCAAGGATTCAGGGGACCACCAAACCTTCTATTTCTGTCTTCACCTCCATCTCATACAAAAGGAAAAGTATGAATAGGGAGTGTCAAACCACACCTCGTAAAAATAACAACGGGATTAAGGTTCGAACCAGAATCGTCCGATTGAAAGATTTCGAGCGAGACTTATGGCAAGAGACCGATTACGGGAATCAGGAAGTACGCCGTCTATATTGCGGACAAAACCGGCAAAATCTCAGGAATGCTTTACGGCAGAGGATTGACAAGAATGTCCCTCTTGGACCCACACCCAGCTTGTGACTCTTTAATTCAACGAGCCATGCAATTAAGGATACTCAAAAAGTGTACTGTAAAGTAGTCTCGTAAATTCCCGTAATTTTACGGGTTTTCTCCCTAACTTTTATATATCACTTCTTGAGATGGTACATATCGATGGACATTTGCAATGTATGCCTGTAAATGAAATCTCCTGAAGACCGTTCAAAATATTTGAATCGGACGACTACGAACGTTCTGCCATCCCTGACAAAACCTACCATTTTTTACTCACTAGCACTTTTTTACTTAAGTCTTATTATCTAAATCCTGTAATTTTTGGTACGGGTAAGGTTTGAGTAGCTCTATTGAGAGAAACTCGAAATTGCATAGATAAGGATGTTTCTTTGATATTAACTACTTCCAAGGGAAGAGTTATTTAAAAAGCTTAGCCAGCATGCTTGAACTTGCTCTTCATTACTCTTCCATTTTTCACTTTGTACTCCACAGTGGGGTTGTTGTTGTTGTTCCGATCACGCCTGCGAGGATCATTTGGTTATCATTTATGTGTTCAACAGACTCATGTTCCTTGAAGATGATTGCTTAAACAGCAACAACAACAGCTGTGTGGTTGACTTCTGCGTCTACCGTATACTCCTGCCTGGAGCGAAATGTGCGTAATTGATGACCACAACCTCTCGGAACTCAGGGAACACGACTACGGCAGTAGAATGTACATCAACTGGAACAGCGCGAGTTCTAGACGGTTAACTAATGTCATTACTGTTACTAACAATTACTGTTGAGAGCAGAAATATCTTATCAGTTGGTGACATAATCCCATCAGAACACCGACTCGATTGACGTTCGAAGAACTGGCAGAAATCTGAGTAAACGAAGGGATGAGCTATAAGCTCGTGTGATTGGAGTGAGTCACTGTCTCCGCTAGTACAGTGGGGTGAATTTGACGAGGTCCTTAGCGTTCTCCTACGGAAATTAGAAGGCACTGATTATGTACAGGTCAAGGAGGCCTACGACGAACATTTTGCTAAGCCGGGAAAAATGAATGCTACAGTAGCGACAAATGATGAGGGCTCAAACATTCGAGGGCTCCTGCAGCTCTTAAAAGGCACTAACTTGTAAGTTGATGCTGTGTGACTTTTTTCCCTGATAAATAAAACGCACAATGTGTGTTGAAAGGCTAATGTAGCAAGTGCTTGGTTCTTCTGTCACTGGCAGAAACCCGCCACATGGGTCTAATCTCTGGACTTGTGGGACGAGAGGATGGACGAGCAGGCAGTTACGTGCTGTGAGCGAACTCTGATGATAGCTCCGCATACTGATAAGACCGCTAGCTAGAGACTTGAGTAGAACTAGAAGATCGCACTGAGGTTCTCTAGAGCTCCTTCTGTCTGAACTCTCGTGTAGGTTGGGTATGGTTGTCATGAACTATACAATGGGGGAAGACAGAGGCCTTTTCTTGTCCTTGCAGGCCGGAAGACAGAAGGAGAGGTGGATATAATTGATGGACAAATTGAACATACAGTAGTAGTAACCAGTGATCAGTAGCTCAGTAGCTCGACCAACCCCCGCCCGGCCCTTCCCATGCTCCTCCTCTGCTCGGAGTCTGATCAGCCTCTGATGGTACCTACCAACCAGCATCAGCGACAGGGTGTCACGTCAGGCCGTGCGGGGGCCCAGAATTGATTGCTCTGCTGCGAGCCATAACTGCACCAATACATACTTTACTTACTCCATCTCCACCGATTACTTTGAAGTTTGCACAATCAACCGGACAGCTTTTCCTTTCTATATATCACTCGCGCCCTGATCATAAACAAGTATTTTATTTCTTTTATTCATATCACGACACGTCTCTCATGCTCTCATGTTGCTCTCTGTGGGGACTTACAACGACGGAGTACGAAGTGATAGCTCACTCTCGTCACTTCTTTCTACCAGTTGGGTATTTCTAAATAATTAATTTATATGTATAACTAATTTATTAATTATAGATAGATCTGTAGCCACTAAAATTAATGATGCGGGACACTTTCTCAAGGTGCTTTCGTTTCGTTTGATGCCGGGGAAAATACTGGGAAAGTCAGGCACGAACCAAAGCGCGAGCGCGACGAACCTTACCAGAACATCGGCTGGTCTGGTCAGGAGTTAGGAGATACCGTACTGTTATTCAAATTCGCTACTTAAAGGGATAAATGTTTCGAGAATCGCCAACTTAGAACCTATATATTAGCGAACAGTACGAAGTGGAGTTATCGCGATAAGCTATAAGAAATGTTCCTCCTCGAACAGTAATGAATATGAAAATAATTCACTATATTTGATCACACTAGCAAAACTGTTCATGTTTAACTGAAGTAAAAGTAGAAAATTATACCAATATACAACTGCAAAACGAGTGAATTATCAAAACTAATATCAGACACCTCACAGTATTCGCTACCCGAGTATAGCGAATTTGAATAGCAGTACGGTACCGTATGAGTTTAGAGGTGCTCCTTACCGTGTGGTTGTGTTCTTACGTGGTTTCGGAACTTCGCGTGTCGTAGAACCACGTACCCATGGCAGGACGAACCGCAAGAAGGAACAGTCCCGAGTGGCACATGCGTACACGGTGCAAACCCCACAGGCTAAGCTCGCACTAATAACTCACTACTGCCCAGTCCAGCCACTTCATCCAACCATGTCCTCAAAAGCTGAGAGAAGCTGATCCACTGCTGGCTTTAGTCCGGCAAGGCTGGATGTTGTTGTTGAAAACGTCGATTGGGCTTCATGAAAACTAGTTGACGGACAGAGAGAAAGTGGAATCAACAGGGGCTCAGGCTGTTGGCATGGTGTCGATCCACGACAGATGCTGTTAGCTGAAACTTTTTTGTCTCATTAATGAAAAATAAATCACCATAATTTCCAGCAGCTTCGTTGCTCTCTCATAGATCTGTGTTTCCGGGGCTCAAGGGAGCGACGACAGGCCCCACTGCCTTGTGTGCTGGGTTCATAAGCTCAGCGTGGACGGTTCCAGCTTCAGAGCCCTCCAGAGCTTGAGAACTCACAGGAGTGAGTAGAGCTAGCAGTTCAGTCTTGCTCAGCTCAGACTTCTCTTGTGGACTTCCAAGCATCTCTCTCAAGTCTCTACAGCTGAACCTGACCTCTGGCCCTCGTCGTCCCCCGTCGGTGGACACTGCTCTGATCTTCGGAAACGGGGTCCGCATTTCCATACTCTTGGTAAGTAGCTGACAACGAGCTGTTATGGACTCGTTTCGTGAATAGTTTGCAATCGGTTCTTCAAGCTCCAGGTATCCGATGGCAGTTGGTCTGACGTGCACAGACAATCCAGTAGGGCTTTAGGACAGTGTCACACCAGGAAGAAGACTTGCCTTCGTCGACTCCCAGTCTGCACAATCTTGTTTGGGAGATGGTCCCCCGTTGCTGGTGATGGTTCAGTCAAATTCCCGTCCAGAGTCCTGTATAAGCGCAAGAAGAGAAGTGTGTAAGAGCGGCATCTTTAGTAAAGCTCAGGTTGACCACTAAACGTCTGGAACGCAGGTTGGCATGCCACGAGGGGGAAGAGCAGTTAGATAGGAACAGCGGAGTCTCTTAGTAGGAGTGTGAGTCATCCCAAAGTATTCTCGTAGTGCGACAATGTATGAGTTCAAGCATAGACGTCAGCGTCTTAGTCAAAAGGTCATTTGGGAATGCAGAAGGTAGTACTCCTCTTTCTGAGATTCTGTGTCTTTGCTCTCGTACAGACTGCCAGGAGCGGGCGACATCATGGGGTTAAGGGAATCATCATTGTTGTGGTTTGCTTTTGCCCTCTTGTTCGCCCGCATTGCACTTTGCCAAAAGAAACCGGTTCCAGCTCAATTCGTCTTCGGGGACTCGCTGGTGGACCAAGGAAATAACAACAATCTCGAGTCTCTTGCTAAAGCGAACTTCAAACCCAATGGAATGGACCTGCAACTATCCAACTTCCAACCCACAGGACGCTTCTCCAACGGCCGCATCGTTTCTGATTTCATGAGTACGTCCCATCTTCATCCAGCCTTCTCCTGTTCAAGCTGGACTGAAATATATAGACAAGAATCTTCACTGATATCGTTGATGTAAATAACTGCAACAACTCGGGGCGTGTTTTGCTTCAGGTATGGAGATGGGTGTAGAACCGATTCTTGCCTACTTGGATAAAGATGCTCACGGCACCAACCTTCTTAGAGGATGCAACTTCGCTTCTGCGGGCTCAGGGATTCTCGACGACACCGGCGATATATTTGTAAGTCCATGAATAGCCCCTTCTCCCTACAAGTTTCAGCTGAGTGTTTTCCCGTATTCATTAGAACTCAGGTTTTGGACATGCACTACTGCGGAATGTGACATTCATTTCCTCCGTACAAGGGAAGTGGTTCAAGTCCTTTTTTGGTTTCTTATTCTGGTTATACACGTCTTGCCGGCTGCAGATTCAGCACATCACCATTCCCCAGCAGCTCAAGTACCTTGAAAAGGTGCAAGCTGAAGCGATCTCTTTGCTGGGAGCCGCTGCTGGCAACGAGCTCATCGCGAGTGCGATTTACTCCTTCACCATCGGAGGCAATGATTTCATTAACAACTATATCACACTCGGGTCGCGACGCGCTCGCCAGTACCCGAATGTTGACGACTACGTCGACCTGTTGATCGACACCTTCAAAGGACAGCTCCAAGTAAGTCTACACATGAGCTTCTCCTCGCATTCCTCGATTTTCTTACAATGCTTTACCGGACCTCGAAGGTTATTAATCTGAAGGGTAAGGAAATTAACATCAGGATGGGGTCCGTTTTGATGATCCTCGACCTTGTATTGGCATTGCAGGAGACCTACAGATTAGGAGCGAGGAAGATTTCGGTTTCCAACATCGGTCCTCTTGGCTGCGTTCCCAACCAACTCGCACAGAAGAGCCGGAATGGTGAGTGTGTCGAGAGTTTGAACGAGTACTCCATCAAGTTCAACACTCGTCTCCGCCCAATGGTCTTCGCCCTGGAGAAAGAGCTTCCAGGAGCTACATTTATTCTTATCGACTCCTACAACATCGTTCTGGACTACGTGAACAACCCTGGCAAATATGGTATAATTCGTTTCCCGCAACATTTCTCTAAAAAACGCAGCTGATTGACTTGATAGCTTCGATCAGTGTCGAACAGGTTTTCAATTTCTGACAGAATCTAAGTTCTAAGAAACCGACATGTTCTTTCTCCGACAGGCTTCGTCTCAGGAAATACCGCGTGCTGCGGAGGAGGAAGGTTCAATGGAAACATTCCCTGCAATCAACTCTTGCAGGCGTGCAGCAACCGCGATGAGTACCTGTTCTGGGATCCCTTCCACCCAACTGACAAGGCGAACGAGTTAGTCACCCAGCGCCTGCTGAATGGACCCCCTTCGGACGTCTACCCCATCAACGTCAACCAGCTTGTCGCCTTGTAGGATTCTCCCGTCTCTACAGAACAGTAGTGGTAAAACCCAGTTCGCGCAGCTCAAGCACTCTCGTGCGGTTCGGAAATAGAAGTTACGGACTCGGTGAAGAAGCGAGACAGGAGACTCAAACTCCCTCGTGGCCTCGTCGGATTCCTTTCCTTTATGAGCAAACGAAATCTTGTTCGATCGCAGAGTGCCAAGATACTATCAAGCTTGACTTGCATAGGAGCGTGAGCGACCCGATGAACCATTATTCGCCGAGTTGTGCTCGAACGTTTCTGCTCATACAGTTCCGCGTGGAGTCTGAACACTCTCCGTTCACAAATAGGCTTGAGCACTTCGGTAGGACTGTAGACCGAACAGTGCAGAGTCATATTAACTTCACTCCCTAGTCGGCTTAACTCCACACACGCGTGTAATTTATCGTGGGTCTACGTAGGCCAAATTACTTATAACCCATTCTATATCATTCATGATGTCTGAATTTTAGACTATTAACTTCCTCAATAAATATCATCTAGTTCAGTCTAGAGATGACGAAATGAGATGACAAGAGATGAAAAGATATGAGATGAATGGCCTCTCGAGTAATGTTTGTGTGTCTAGGACGAAGACGGAAGTGTATGTAAGCACGTGTAGCACGAGGTTCGCCTGTGTACTTCAAGCTCGGTGAACCGCGTTTTCGTCTAGTGCCTGAGGCTAATCATTAATATATATGTATGCCCAGCAAGCAATCGGCCTTCTTGTTCACAGGAGGAGCTGCTGCTCCATTACAGTCGTTGATTGGACAAACTGTCAACTTTATCATGCAGCAGGAAGAACGGCAGTAATGAATGTAGTTCACTCGACAGATGCCGTAGAGTATCTTTACTGGTGGGAAGGTAATATTGCACTGTTGTATACTTGTCATCGAGAGACCGTCCCACCCAGAAAGGAATGTTGCATGTTCTGACGCCAGCTTGAAGGCACCCATGTTTAACGCTGGAGCCTTCGTACGTACGCTGCATCACATCGAGTAGCAGCTTCGTTGTTGGTGCCCATACTGCACCTCAACAGAAATTGGCTTGATCATACCCCCAGTAGGTTCCGTGAGCTTGATAATACCTCTCTTAACGTTTGGTTGCTTGATCATACCCTGAAGGATTATTGACAGTCGAACCAGTCATTTTATCTTTTGGTTCAGTATCTTAGTAATTTCAACCTTGACTAAATATCACTGTAATTCAAAATATTTAACATAAAAGACGTGTTAAATTATCCATATTCTCATTCCTTTGATATGTGCAGTCTCACATGTCAATTACATCACAAAGTGACTGGTTTTACAGGCCATACCAGTCAGGGGTGTGATCAAGCCAAACATCGTTAAGAGGGGTATGATCAAGCTCACGGAACCTACTGGGGGTATGATCAAGCCAATTTCTGGCACCTCAACGAACGTGTACCCTATACTGTAACTCTTTCTTCTCTCATCTTTTGCAGTTCCCGCTTCAGACTTGGTGAGAATTGGGCGATTTGATTCACGGCACGTATTTGCCCCCTCCGGCAGGGACACAGCTACTGTATTAATCAGCATCCCACAGGTACGATGGCAACAGATATGAAGATTTTCTGTCATTGTTTGTACAAGACGGTAGTAGTCGGTCAAGAACATATACGTGACCTAAGATTCAACTACTATTATGGAGCATGACAGCCCGATGTTCAGTGAGAACAGCAGAACCACGCTGATTTCTCAATCTTGTTTAGGGCATACGTCTCTTGAAATCAGCTTCAGGTGGAGAAGCGATACAGTGCGGTAAACATGCACATAGCCTGGGAAAACCATCCTCTCCGTCGAAGAATTTCCGAGATTCCTGGGAGGTATTGATCACAATGCGCAGAGTGCAGACGTGCCAACCTGTGCTCCAGTGGATCCGTCTCATGTCAGACTTCCCCTTCGTTCATTGCAGGCCAGGAGCAACACTAGACGATACAGTCGTGAAGTCCTCGTACAACGACGCAATCCAGGGAGTGCAGCGCATTTCTTTCACAGGAGAGGAGTACGTAGTGTTAATTTGTAGGTATGTACAGCAATCGCTTAGGTCGTCTTACGCTGTCGTGCACTGGAGTAGTAAACTGTGCATTGATCTGTTGGACGTCGACGCGATCCTCACAGAAAGCAATGCTCAAGAATAAAAGCTCATGGTGTAGCTGGTGCTTCCTTGCAGAGCCGAAATCCTAAGTTCAGTCAGCATGTGGCAATATGGACATTCTTGAGTACCTCCCACGTCAGCAGCCAGTGCTACGACCCCGTTGGTTGCTCCGTTATGATGACACTTCATGGAGCTCTGCAGGAGACGGGAGGTGCGTAGAGGCCGACCGCCCTACCCATTACCGGCCTTCTACTTCCTGTACATTACGCGTCGGCTAGGATGGGGATAACCCATCAGACCGCATTGCCCTCATTTGAATGAAGTTTTTACGTTTTACTTTTAAACTCCGAGTATGAGTTTAAACGCATGAAAGTGAAATTCTTCTCTTCGTCGTGTTCTTTCAGACTTGAGTTTGGAAGAAATTATCTCTTGCTCCGAGGAACCCGGAATTTTTGTCGTAACGGTTCGCTGGAATATTGAGTGGTTTGTTTTGATATCACTCATAATTTGTAAAGCTGGTGAATAGTTTTAAGTTGATTTCTTATTTCACATCTTCCAAGTTGGAATAAAAATTAGTAATCAAAATCATTTTCTACATAATGTTAAATTTCTCAGTTTTTTGAAAGCAAACCCGTAAAATAATCTTTATTTGGGTTATCTGAAGCGCTTGTAGTCATACTCGAGGTCTAAACATAAATTTTATCTTTTTCATTTTTTTACGTTGGATAGAGCTACCGTTTGGACGAAATTTTATAGGACAGAAACTCTTTGTGGAGACACGGAGGCATATTTTCACGGTAACATCGAATGCATCGTGTAAGGTTCAAGGTGTTCTAAACTTGTGATCGAATGAAAGAAGCTTGTCCGAAGCTTGTTCTTTTTAATGATGTCTCTTTTCTCGAGACTGTTCATAATTGCGGCTTTTGTCAAATATGAGGTCGTGAAAGTGATGGAAGAGTAGAGGAACACCCTGATGTGTCAGTGGACGAGTGGATAGACGAATCGAAGAATAACGGATTATTAAAAATGAGAACTTTCTGTTTTGTGTCAAGTTGTTCTGACTTAGTTTATCTAGTTACTGATTCAGCATTCTATCCTTTCTTGATATCAGAGCCTGATTTGAGTGAGAGTGTCTATTCGTTTTAGACTTGTTTCTTATTATCTGCTCATTTCGAGTCGAGCTAATGTTTGCATTTGAGGAAAGACAAGTACAATTCAGAGTCTTCTGAGGTCGACACAAGGCTCGTCTCTGAAATTTCTTGATCAATCGTTTATTGTATCTAAAAGCAATGTTTTCTCTATGCTTTTGACTTGAACCGCAGTGGATCTGAATGATGTCGTATCAAATTTCATAAAGCCACATCTGGAAAAGCACCTGACTCTTGGCTGCTAAAGACAATCTAGTAGTGTGTGTCCAAAATCTGCCTGTGACATATCCTTGACCTTGTACTCATGTCCAGCGGACGTCTTCTCTACGGAGAGCTCCATTTTGCAAGAACTTGAAAACTGAACTAACGAATTACGTTCTCGAGTGTTTTGCAATGTAACAACCTCAAGTGTGGCTCTTTTGACCTTAACCTTTACTTTTATACGTCTTTAAACTATACCTGAAATTCAATTACTTGCAGTATCCTCAAATTTTCTTCAAATCTCGTGATTCTTGTTTCATTGGAAAGCCCTTCGTATTCTCTTTCGAATGATACCCATGGTATTTGAAACTGACCTCTCTAGTCAAACTTTTAGGTGATTAACGTTTCTACCTTCTCCTCAAGTATATTAGTAACCTCGATTTCAAAATTGAGGTTTCACCTGACCCTTCAGCCTCCAAACTTCTATTTCTTTCAGAATCGAGGTTGGGACTCCATCTCACAACCTTACTCCTGGAAAATAAATCTGTCAGAAAATATATTTCCGATAGGAACCTTTTATCTCTCGTTTTTGGTAACGAGTCCACCCAAAACCTCATCCAAAACTCACTCAGAAATCTCAATTTCAAAATCAAAGTTGTCCTAAACCTTGTGAAGGTAGCTTGATCCAAAGTAGCCCTCCAACCTCGATTTTCAGAACAGAAGTTGGACTCCAAACTCATCTTTTGTCCTTTTAACATCAAACACTTGCATCGCCCTTGTTACAGCTCCAAACAAAACTAAAGTGGTATAAGAAAGTCTTTGAAAACCCTTATCCGGTGATATCCAGATCTCTCCAAAGAGACACCTGTAGCAGAAATAACACAGCCTCAAAGTTTGACTTTTCTCAAGCTCATGTAAAACCTCTATTTAAAAATCGAGGTTCAAGACCTTTCCCACATATTTTTCCAAAGACACACAGCCTCAACATCATTTATAGAATTGAGGTTCTGGTCCTTGAACCAAATATCCAACTCAAAAATTAATTTTGCTCTCAAAATATCTCAAAAAAAACATGATTTATTTGAATTAAAAACTGTATATTTATCTTTGAATATTCACAACTTTTAAATACTCCAAAATAATAATTTTTACATAGTTGAAAAGCCATTGCAAAGATCTTTCCATTGACATCAAAAATATAAATAACTGACATCCCAGTAAAAACTTATGGTTGTTTGAAGTTATGACTTCTTCCCAACTCTAGTACAACTTCGATTTCGAAATTGAAGTTTTAAACTCATTTTCCTCTCAACTTCGATTCCAGAATCGAGGTTTGAGACCCAAAACTTGGCTCAGTGTCGAGAAGCTTGCTGCGCATTTCGACAGCTTGATGACTCTAGACTCGAAGAATGCTCGTAACAAAGAAGAAATCCCAACTTTTACACCCCACGAGCTAGTTGCTTGCCATCCCGGTGCCGCCTTTGATAAATCCATGTGGTAGCCATGTGGCTTGCCAAGTGGCAGCCATGCATGTTGTGGTGTCAGCGTCAACCCACCATGTCACCAACTCGTCGTCATATCAGCACCAAAAAGCCATGTCAGCAAAAATCTCCACAAAAAAAGTGTCACATCAGTGAACTTTCCACGTCAGATCATCAACTCCTCAGATTTTCAGTTCCACATCAGTCCTTGTCACGTCCTCACCTGGATGCCACGTTAGCGTATGTCATCATCCAAACCCTAAAACTTCTGACGTCCTGCTTAATATGAACTCATTTGCGATGATTAAATAACCAATCTTGCTCTACTCGTCAAGCTCTACACCATGGTGTCCTCGTATACACATCAGAAAAAGTTTAGAGAAATTTGTCTCTCAACCTCCTTTTCACTCACTAGCTGGTCCACGTCACGACAACGAACAATGTAGTCGTTTCATGTGTGGAAGGGTTGTGTTGTATGCAAATTTTGAGTTTGAAGAACTACGAACGTTGTTGGGAGAATTAAGAATGCTAGGGTTTAAGGTCTTGCAAACTTGTGACCGCTTGCAAGAACCTCGTCAAAAGCTCGTTCATTTCTAACCAGTGAAACCTGCGGGTCGCGACAGATCGAACTGAAGTTCAAAAACTTAAAAAACATGACAAATTATTAGCTCGTTCATTTCTAACCAGTGAAACCCTAATTTGTCATGTTCTTTAAGTTTTTGAACTTCAGTTCGATTGTCGCGACCTTCAGTCTCAAGATCGTGCGCAAACATGAACAACAAAATCCTAGTGGACTTGCGCTAGGTTGTGAACGTTAGAGTAGGACTTAACGGTTGACTGGGACGTCAGAAACAGAAGAATCATAAGTCATTCTCTGAACCAAGGTTGGAACGTTGGGTTAGGACTGAGGGGCCTATCCCAAGAGGACCTCAGACGAACGGTGATCTAAGGAGGCAAGTCTGAAAATGGACTGAACCGCAGGACCGGAACATAAGTCTGAGACATATGTTTGAGATGTGGGTCCGGTGCAGACGGACCCTGGTCGGATGCTGGTTCTAACCACATGGTCCAAATCTGACGCTGAACCATGGTTCCTCAGAAAAATCCTAAGTGTTGAAGCTCCAGTGACGTTTTGGGTCGCGGGTTCAAATCGTGAGTAAAATTTATTATGTTCGACTCTCGTTCTGCGGCCACAGTCCGCTGTCTTAGGGTGCTCAGCATCTGAACATGCAGTCGCAAGTCGTTGTTTTAAGGTCCTTGTCCTCTATTAACAGTCTGGCCTTAGAGGTTTAGGAGATTGTAAAACTCGATCGCACATTGAATTATTCGGCAGTGGCAACTGGATAGTGTACGATTCTTCCATAACTTCATATGAAGGAGGATTAGTGCCGAGGCTGGGTTTAAGAAATAGTGGGCAGCTCATGCGAGCAGCTTCCTCCTATTCCTGTAAAACCTCTTAATTGAGGTTTTGGAGGAAAACTAGACCTGAGCGTTATTAGCTCGAATAGGTTTCTGTATGTGCTACTAACCTTTTGTGACACCGAAGATCGGTGTCCCAAGTGGTTTAGGTTACAGTCATCTAAGAGAAAGATCGTGAGTTCAATCCCTTGTGGGCACGGATGGAGACGCATGCTGCTGCAAACTGCTAATGAAGTTTCTGGTCTGACTCTCATTGTGGTGGACTCATATGGACAGTCTCATGGTCCTCGAAGACCCCAAGGGACAGGTAAATTTTTCCCCTTCCAGGGTAGAAAGAGTGTATCTAAAATTTACGAGCAGATAGCAAGAAATGACAACGTCGAATGAGCAAGGACTGTATCCAACGTGGAAAAGTGTGACAATGATGGAACGGGAAGTTGGAGACAGACATGAAGTGGTTATGTGGAGAGGTTGACACACTTGGAACTTTTACCTTTGGACATAAGCCACGTGCGAGCATAAGGTCCCTTAAATTTCCTCAGCAGCAGGAACAGAAACGTTTCCTCGAGCTCTCAAAGTGATCGACACTTCGTAATGGACGCAATGCAAGCAACAGAATCCATATTCGGCCCTTCGGAGGATCCAAAGGACCATGAGCACAGTACGATTAGCACACACGAAATGTGTGCACAAGTGTAAAGACTCGAGGTGCGTGTATTTTAAACTTCCTGCTTTTCACATAGTAGAAGTCACCGGGAAGTAGTACGATTCTGAAGAATAAACATGGTACCAACATGTTTCACAGTTCCATGAAAAACATGTTATGTCCCAAGAAGGTTCGAGGCTCGTCCCTTGTCATTTGAGTTGGCTGCGACCATGCTTATGGTGTCTTTTTCAGAACGAAAGACCAAACATCCTCTCCATTTTCACGAATCTTAACTTTTGATATATGTTTCTTTTGTTGATTCTATTGTGTATAAGGTGAGGGGGTCTAAGGATCATTTAACCCTGGAACCTGCAGAAGCGCATAAAAACCAGGGACCATTTCCATAAAAACCTTAGAACTTCTCGAAACTCATCGAGTTTACATAGTAGAACGGGAGTTGGGTCATCTTGTTCTCCTGTCTCGGGAACTAGATAAAACTGATAAACAAAGAACATTGTTAACAACTTGTCTATAATCTACCACTACGAATTAGACACCAAATGTTGAACATTTGCCTACTAGATGTTATCATCAGTGTGCTTCGGCCCAAAGTTATGCAGAAACACCCCGATACTCCCAGGTTCAGCGTATAACTTACCCGACTTGTCATCCAGGTTCATACTTTGCGGAAGGTTACTGAGCAGCGCTCCCCAACATTGACGATCGTTCTTGATCAGTCGCGTTTTGACTCAATCTGAGAAGTCTTGTCTTCAGTTCGTCCGATTTCGTGGTGTTTGGACCTCGCGAAGAAGTGATATTTAGCGTGAAGACATTTAGCGTGAAGAAGACATAACACAAAAGCTTGAAAGTACAGTTTTTCCAAAGAGTACGACCCATGTGTCTCGAGTGCTACTTGCTCGAGTATCTACAAGATGTTTGTTTCAGAAATTTACCTGACCCCACCCGTAATACCTTTTTTGTACTTGACCCCACCCCTCTTAACTTTGCGTTATTTGACAACATCCTTAACTGGAAACAGCAGGTTTAGTAGGTTTGCCGTTTATAAAACTTCCACATTAAGGCAAATAAGAGATCATCTGAGTTGACAATATGTTGTAAAAATAATTTAAATTAAACTTCTCGTGCAGATACATGACTTAGTACTAACATGCATTTCTCTCATTCTGATGACATGGCAGTTTGAAAGTCAAGGGTGTGATTTAAAGTTAAGAGGGCTGAGGTCAAACAACGCAAAAATTAAGAGCATTGAGGTCCTATAAACGTATTAGATAGAAATTTACTTGACCAGGCCCGTGCGTCATCTTGTCTATTTGATTGAGCCCCTGCACCAAAGAGCTTATCTGACCAGACCCCTTACCGACAATAGTCCATCATCGACCGTCATGTCCGATTGTGTAATTGACGTGGAAGGTCAAGTCTTAGTTGGCAAGCATTGAGCGAAACTGCGAGAACGGGAGGTGAGTCGAGGAGCAAGACTGCGAGAATACCAATGTCAGATGAAGGATAAGCTTTAAGATTTTGAATTCTATTGAGATGATGTTAAGCTCAGCGAGGTCAAGCAATTCTAGTAATGAGAACAGATAATAATGAAGAACCAACTAAACGAGCGAACGAGCGACTAAAATGACTTGAACGAGCGACTGAAAGACTCACTTGTCGGCAGGAATAGTGTACAATTCATATTGTTTGGAGATTAGACATAGATACTGTTGACGCAGTAGAAACATGGAATATTGAAGACATTTACTTTCCTATTGAAGATGTTTCATTTTCATTATCTGAAGCGCGTGTTAACACTGCTGCGTAGAGTAAAAATATGTTTGATCGATGGAGACATACATTCAGGAACCAAGAGCATCAACCTTTGATCGATATGAGAGACCGTTCATGAGAAGATGTTAGGAAGGCCGCGGTATGAATTAAGTTGGACGAATGTTTTGTCTCCTTCGAAGAGTTTCACTACTCGTTGTCTTCTTTGTGTGTTGTCTTAGATCGAGCATGCCAAAAAATCAAATCGAAGGTTGACTTCAAAGTACGAGTTTGGAGATACACAACAGCCATACAAATTTGGAAGTCATCAGAGTTACAAAATGAGTGTCGAAATCCATTGATAAGTTCCACTGAGGAAAATGATCGATCATTTCAGGAGTTTACGCAACGTCGGAGAACACGAAGGGAGGCTGATCCATCAAGTGCATCCGGTAGAGAGCAGGATGAACCTTCTAGAGTCCGCATTGCAATAAATTATCGACTTGACATCAGTGCTGCTTGTGATGAACGTGCTCGATATTTGAGTAATGCATTACATCGTTATCGTAGCAGCAACATGACGATAGAAGCTGGTGTTGAGAATCAGTCTTGTCCTTTCCGAATTAGTGCACTGAGGAGTACATTGTCAGGAAAAATAAAAATCATGGTATGTCTCTCATACCTATCTTGCGATTGTGCATGCTTATCCTACAAAGAATGCTCGATGGTTAAGTATAGTCCTTGAAAATCGAATAGATGTCAACTAAAACGAACAAATAGTTCACTTAGTGGAAGAATTTTGACATACATTTGGTCAAAAGTCATCTTATGCTCAAATGTGGCGGATAAAAGAAATATCTCGTGATTCTTTACTATGCAACCAATCGTCATCATTTCATTACATACTCGGATTGTGTAGACATATAGAATCTATCGACGAACAAGCTGTAGTCGATTAGAGGAATTGGGAATCCAATCCGCAATTGTTTAGACATGCATTCATATGCTCATGTGCTACAAGAAGTGTGTTGACATTCACCCAAAAGTTATAGCTATCGATGTATGTCATTCAAATAATCGTAAGTTATCATGTCAAATCTTTATGACATCCGTATTAGACGAAAACAATGAGATCATAATCATTGCATATGATGTTGCATCCGAGGAGTCGATCGCTATGTGGACATGGTGTCTTCGATTATTGAAGTAGTCGGTCTACGACATCATGTACCAAATACAATGTTGATATCAGATCGTTAAAAAGGATTGAGAAGTGCCGTCGAAGAAGTACTACCGGGGGTCGTGCATGATCGCTGTGCACAAGACATCCGGATGAACATTCGAGCGCATTAATCTGAGGTATGTATAATAGTTCAGGAGTTTGATTTGAAGCTTCTATGCCCATTCTGTTATTGTCTGAAGTAGTATTTTGAAGTAAATGTATCAGTTCGAGCATCATGAAGACAATAGAAGATGAAGGAGAAAGAGGTAAGGCTTTGACAACGTATCCGAAATCTATCAGATCTGAACGCTATAGTCGAGCTTGGTTCCCTCTTCCTAGATATGAGAAGGTCACTTCAAATTTGGCAAAATCAATGAATGCTGCATTGAAAACCATTCGGTTGCATACCCCATTCCAGATATTGCTTGAGCTCTGGTTCTACAGAATGAATCAGTTTTAATGCATGAGGACTTCTATTGACCATCATACACGTCCTTTTACACCGTTTGCCAAAGCACGTTTGGAAGAGAATGAGTTAGCATCGAGGCAACTATTATGCTCGATCTCATCTCAAACGTAGGTCAACATTTGAGCTTTGGACGGTCAGAATTTTGTAGTCAAACGTGGTGAAGACGAGCATAGAGACCAATGCGGTTGCCTAAAGTATCAAGAGATGACATGGTCTTGCATGCATGCAATTTGTAGAGATCATGACACGGGCACCATCTCTAGCAATTTCTTTTATCCTATTTGGTACTCAAGCTCATTGTTTGTCATTTATGGACAACATTATATTCATCCTTTATTGTATAAGATTTAGAGCTAGTGTTTGGAAGTGAAGCGCCACTTGTAGTAGTTAGTCGTGGACGACATCGTGTCATTTGCATACATAATGATGATAATACAAGTTGAGCGGGAGCTCGAGTAGAGATCTCTACGGACGGAGCTCCTTCTACTACTGCAGTCATAGTCGAATTCCTAGCAGATAGAAACGAGCATTATGAAACGATGCAACGAGAGGAGACTTTGTGTCATCTCTTAGAGGACCGTTACAAACGTATCTTGTCCTCATTGTCATTTCTCGTTGACGCAATACTGAAGATTTTGGGCTTATCATCCACTTTAACCCAAAAACGATCGGCATCACCGTGGACCCTGGTAGAGTAGAGAACCTTCCACATACATGGAATTTGAGCATATTTCTTTCGTGCTCAAGACGTGTTCAAGCTATAGATCTGTTCGTGTGTAGCGCACTGATGGTCTCTTCTTCTAGTGATCATTGACATGATCCATTTCAAATCAAAAGGATTATCTATGTACAAGTTTCTAGAACATGGCCCATGGGTGCTTCTCAGCCTCCCAGGTTATCCACATGAGTATAGTGTAGGGAACAAAATCTTTGTAGTACTGGCGTTAGCTCACAATGAAGAATAAAACATAAACAAACTATTCTTTGAACTGAGGCTTATAGTGTGATATCTTTGCGTCAAAGTCAAGGAGGAACAAATGTCCGAGATAAAAAGGTGACAGCTTTATGTTCTTATTACGATGAAGGAATCAGTTTTGATAACAATGTTACCACAACTCGGGATTGTATGTTACTGTAATATACGTTCTCTATATCGTCTCGGACATGACTGCACCTATTGGTCCGTCATGGGTTCAATTTGTGAGTCAGTTAGTATAGAATCTCTAGATCCAATTCAAAGAAATGTGCAAATGTGGAAGAGGAACATGCAAACTTTACGTAACATTCAAGGTGGATAAAGAACAAACAAGTCACTCAAGCTGTTGAGACTTAAATGAAAGTGTAATAATAAATCCCTACAAGCTTTTTAGTCAAGCCTCCAAAATATCAGAGTTTTCACTGTTTGAGCCGGAGCTCCAATCAGAATTGGAGAATAACAACTCATATAACTGCTCTTGGAGCGTCTGATTCATATCAAACAAAGCAATATCTGCTTGAGTGACGCAATGCTCCTCCGTAACTTGCACTTGAGTCTCAAAAATTGGAAGAGATTAAAGTTCATGCTCGGCTGCATGATCACCAACATTGGAAGCTTCAGCAGCTTTGGAAGGATTCATTGTGGACCGAGGTTGTGAAAGTGGGATGTCAGATCGAGACGGACATCCACGGCGATTGTGTCCAAGTTGCTGATAGAGAAAACAATGAATTTTATTAGTGACAGGTTGTCTCTTTCTTATTGATGTATCTCCTTGTCTTCGGCTGGTTGATTATACTTAGTGTCCTCCATGGGAGTAGAAGCAAAGCATGAGTACTCATTCAGCTCGTCATATACCAACAGACCACATTGAACAGCTAATTATTATTCTAGAGGTATATTTTGCTTGCAACGGTGAGCGTTACTCTCGTCGACTAAACCTCTCCTTTTGTGTTCGTCGGTTGGCCTTCTTGCAAAGATGTCTTAGGAAATGATATATGTTTGATTGTAGCATCGCTTCTGTAGATTTTCAATTCTGAGACTCGCCTCATTCTTCGACCGATCATACCAGCACCTATCAATAAAGTATGATACTCTGACCTACAATGTATCAGTAGTACATCTCTCTTCAAAGACAAACGAGAGAGTAAAGTAGACACATGTCACAAATGACAAGACTTATGCAGCGCTCGCTAGGTCAAATCCATGACTATCGAGAATGTTCGTCTCATTCAGAAGTTATTGATCTGCTAGAGTGGACTTTTATTTGGTAATGTCAGTGCAATCACGCACCTCGGCTTTTATTTTTCATAAAAGGAAAGCGAAAAAGAAAACACATTTCAGCTGTTATGAAGCTTTGATATTCATCAACTGCAACAGATGTTCCCATAGGGGTCCAGTCCACAGATATAGCACGACTCATGACTCAGAGCTCATGCAAGATATTTCATCGATCAAGCAATAGAGTGACTTCTTTCTCCACTGGAGGGAGGAAACTCCAGCTAACAACAACAATTCTTGCAATCGAAAGTGATCACGTCTTTAGACACATCCACTTTGATACTTGAACAAACGTCAAATGAAGACATTGGCAAAGAGCTGAACACTATCCACGTGAACGAGCTCAAGAACGAAAAGAAAAAGAATCCGGATGATTCTGTATGTTACAATACTTCGGTGGAAGTGTAATATAAAAACAGCCTTCTTTACGGTCATGTGACATGAACTCACAATTTACACATGAGGATATTTGAAGCCAAGCGTAGAAGACATTCAAGCGTTTCATTTTTTGTTTTTTTCCGACTGGAAAATTATACATATGCAAGCTCTGAACGCAGAAACCGCTGAAATTGCTGAACTGAATGCCTACAGAAGTCTCCCCTAACTACTGAACTGAACGAAGGCGATCAACTGTGCCAATCAGTTCCTCCGCTCTTCCTACGACTTCTCTAACATTCAACAATGTTCCAGCTACAGCTCTCTGAATCTCATGAAGATCGTCCATTGCTCGTCTCAAATTCGTGCCGATGTTTAGACCTTCCTCTTTCATGGAATCTAGCTCTACTTTGCAACCAGTTGCTTCATCAGACATACACTCTTCATCTTCTGGTGACTCCCACAAGGATAGTTTCTTCAGTTTTGAACTACAACTGTAATGTTGTCTAGCGTCAAAAACCTACCTTTCTTTTGTCCCAAGATTCCACGAGATTCCAACCATCCTTCTGAAAATCATTGAGCCATTCGCGTTGTTCTGCTAATGACAACAACATAAAATTGTTCGCATCGAGGTTCATAAACTGCTTCCCACTATGATTTTTGACATAAAATGGTGGTCACTTCTCAAAACCCATTCCGACGCAATTAACATCGTACAGAGTCACCTTGTATTTCAATTCTTGGTGGGCAAGATGCGGCGGCACACCGCAAATGTGATTGACCTTGAGTGTCGCTGGGATTTTGACCCGTCGCTGATGTCTAATCCACATTTGCACACATCGATCGTCAAGAAACTTGTCAAACTATGATGCACGGTCACCACACAACATTCCACCCAGACAGCTTCCAACATATCTTGCTTGTATTTCTTCTCATACTGTAATAAAGTATGCATTATGGAGGATTGCAAAATGAACTCGACTTAAGACACACCTCACTGCACACTCGACCTAAGACACACCTCGCTTCTTCATCGACTTTATCTCTGACCACATTGCTCGACTCACCTAATGTTTTCGCGGTCTCGCTTCTTGACTCACCTCCGGTTCTCACAATTTTACTCATTGCTTGCCAACTAAGACTTGAACTTCCACATCAGTTACAAGATCAGACATGATGTTCAGTGATGGTCTACTGCCGGTAAAGGACCTGGTCAAGTAAATTCTTTGGCGTAGAGGCTCGATCAAGTAGACAAGATGGTGCACGGTGTCATGATGTGAATTATGTCACATAGTAAATAATTTACCTCTCAGTTAGAAGTTAGTCTCTCTAAGTGAAGTTAAGAACTCAGAGAAGTCGATTCTGGAGGAATTGAGCATTCAAAAATCTGAAAACACCATGGTGTAGGTCTCATCACGCTGATCATCGTGGCATGTTCAAAAGTTACAAACGGAGTTGCAGGTGAAAAGTTATTTGGAGTTCTTCTACAAGATTTCTGATATCGAGAAATGTATCACAAATCTGAGTAATTTCAAAAAATATATTTTAGTTTTTTATCATATAGATTATAGTGTGTAGTATTTGTTTGCATCTCAAAATGCACAAAAGGACCACGTCTAGAGAAAGTTATGACAGTTCGTGTTAGTGAAAGAAAGACGCAATATTACGCTTTACTAGCATATCAGCTTAGAAACTGGTTTCTAGAATCAGTTGTGAGATTGGCTTCGGTGGGGTAGCTGAGTAAACCTGTAGGGAGGAGGTTAGAGAATCAAATCCCCTCAGACTCACAACCAGCTTGAATTACACTAACCCTTTCGAGAGAATAGAGGCACAAGGTTGCCTAGGGGCGGGACACTAGATGTCCCTTAAACGTACCGTGAATGTGGGAGGCCTCCGTCTATCCCTGCACTAGTGCATTCATCTAGTGTGGATGCTAGAGAGAGATTACTGCCGGATTTTCGAAATGGATCTTATGCTAGAGGACTAACTCGCCTTCGGGTTGTCAGGATCACTAGTCAAAGATACTCCAAGTCGGTAGAAAATTATAGATCTTATGATGTGATTTATTTGGGTCAAAAAATCAATTGAAACTGATATCTGATGAGATACTTATGACGTTTCAAAATTCAAGAGGACCAGAGAACGACAATGGCTGTAACTCGGGCTCCACGTGTCAGAACGAGATGATTCTGAAGATCAGAGATAGCCGCGGTGGAGTTACTTCGAAAAGAAGTGTTTGAAGTTGACTGTACGGTCTACTCGGTGGTCGTCCGTACAAATGAACCTGCAAAGACTTGTGAACTAGTCTTCTTTTGTGTTGATATTTTATCTATGTTTTATTTTCCTGTTGCCATCTGTCTAGGACAACTTTTATCCCTGCCATGTGACAGTGAAGGTTACATAGGGTGGAGGAAAACCCAGAGGGGGTGTACTCCAAAGGAGAGATTTTTTTCTGATCATTACGACATTACCAGTTTACCGTGTATCGAAGCATAAGCCAGAGATCATCAAGTAGAGAAAAAACAGTAGAGCTAAGGAGAGAAGTTTACACAGAGCTTACGGCTAGAGAGATTTTCTGACTGATGAGAGTTTTGACATCGAGAGATTGAGAAGAGAGAACAGAAACGAGTAGAGAGGAGACCTGAAACTTGTACACGTATCTTTCTGAATAAAAAACGGGAAGCTTCTAGGTGAACACACTGGTGCTTCACAGGAGCAGTTTTCTGAAGTTCTGATTCTCTGAACACGAGATTTTCAATCTGAATGATCTGGAGTTGAAGACTTACTTGTACGTTGTGTTTTTTGTCTTGGTCGGATCAAAAACGTGGTGGATTTTTTCTTACGATCCGTATTTCGTGTGTAGTTTTCCGCTCTCCTCTTCACGATCCTATCACAGCTAGAAAGTTTCACTCTTCTCATGAAACTCTGGTCGTGACAACGGGTCTGGTCAAGTAAATTTCTGATGTATTAGGAGTGGGGTCAAGTAAACTTTTGGGTGTTTGTAAGCCCACTGTCTACTAACTCTGTTAACTTTATGCATATCCCTCGACAATCAAGTACTAGCACCTGAAAGATCTTACGTCTTAATACCGCCATAAGAGTTACAGATCATGACTCATTCGCCGATGCTTGTCGTCGGCATGTACCGTAACTGACTAGCTATAAAACACTTCCTAAGGTTCAAATGGTGACACACACCTCTGCCTACGTTTGAAGTGTCGGGGCTTAGCCCTTATGTTTTTCCTCTCTTCGGGGTGTTGCTTGCTTGGCACTTCGGTCCCTCTTTCTCTTGTACGGTTGATGGTCTTTTCATCCGTTTGCTATTCATTGTGTTGCGTTCCTGCTTTTGAAGTGTCTAAGGCCCTTAGAGACCTTCTACATCTACAGTTTCAAAATTGCACAAGCATAGTTCACCCGTGTGTGTTAGGGGTGATAATAAACGGTGTTCCAGACAGCTTCACTTTTGCGAATAGGGTTGGGTACAAATGTATTCTCGCATTTTAGGAGAAGTGTTGTGGAGTGTTTTTTAGTTTGAAGCTTGCAGTTTAGGCCCAAATACTCCCTGCAGAGTATTTCACTCGAAACTGCAGAAGCAATGCAGAAAAAAAAGCGAGTAAAAACGAAACTATAGAAAATTGTTTTCAGTCGGGAGTCTTCTCACATTAGCGAAGATGTAGGAAACTGCAAGATATGCAATTTAAAAACTGTAGATGCAGAAAGACTCTAAGCTTTTCGAGACTGGGAACGGAATACGTTGTTAGCATCACGACGTCAAGTGGGAGTGACCAGGCCCGAGTTCTCATTCTGCAGAAGTAGTACACACGCAGCAGTTGCGTTATCATGATGTTACGGTTCAATATTCAAGTGGTACGATGTTACTGCCGTCTCGAGTTTATAAACTGCCTTCCTGGAGACGAGAGTTGATACGTTAGGACGTCCCATGAATGTCATAACTATGGTATTATAACACTTCGAACACCCTTCTATGCACTTCTTCGTCCACTTTTTGGAAGGACCAATTTCCTCATTCGTTTTAAATTGAACTTTTCGTACGGCTATGGAGTAAGTACACTGCGCAACTCAAGTATTGCATATCCATGAAAGAAAACTTACTAGCGTATCTTGCACGAGATCTGATGAGTGGATCTTCGGGAAAAGGTGGTGAGGATGTCACACTATGAATGAAACAGGCACAGTTTAGTGTGTGCCTGTTTACTTTACTATACTCTAGTTCGAGGTTTTTAGTTAAACAGCACTCGCAGACAAGAGTACAGCTTAAACGGCACCACGGTCTCACTATTTAGTTGAACAGCACCCTCAGGTTAACAAGTCGGGTCGAGTGACGGAGTGTAGCGGGCCGGGGTCGAGTCGCTGGGTCGGGTTGGCCCACTGGGCTCGGCCGGTTTTGTGTTGTGGGTGAGCCCCGCGTGGGAGTTTTCTGCCGCGGGCCAGGGCAGCCGTTGCTACGGCTCTTGATATCCCATTCCTTTGACGAAAACGCAAATAATGATTTGCCCCAGGGTCCTTTAAGCCTTAATTTAAAGACCCCATGTAACTATTTTCGTGGAGCTCGATGGAATATTCTTTCCCGATTGTGTCCTACGGCTCCCGATAGAGCGATGCTTTCATGCTGCGGCGGCTCCCGATATTAAATTCCTTTGATTTCAACGCAAAGTACTATTTAATTATAACTATTTCTCCTGGAGGCCGATGGTTTAATTTTCCATGATGGTTTCTTCCTCCTCCCAATATTAATTAAGTTGATTTTTCCCCTTGCTTTTCAGAGGGACCCTAATTAAACTAACCCTATTAATTAATTGCCTACAACTTAGGGTGAATAAATTATTGCTATTGCTTATTTATTATTTCCTTCTACGACACCACAGTGAGAGTGCAACCGAGATGTTAACATGAATTCCATAAGAGTTAAAGAGAAAATATTCAGTAATTTCAACTTTAATATAATATTTAATGTAATTATTATAAATTAGTTGCTTTGTACATGCCGAATCTTCTGGAATAATCCATAAAGCATGTGGACTGCGACGCACAATAGGAAGAGAAAAAGAGGACTATATCGTGTGAGAAAATCAGTTTTTTGAAGTTTTAATTTATCACTTTATATTCACTTTATATTCACTTTATTTATCATTTCTTATTCATAATTGTATTCACTAAAAGATTATTAGTTTAAATTATGTTATTAACAACATGAATAAATCACAAGGAGGAGGAAAACCATAAGGATGTTAGGCCACCGGAATAGTTTCGTCGAGTAAAATTAAAACCTAAAGGCACTTAAGTAAATAATTATTTATGTTGAAATCAATGGAAAATTATTTTGAATTAGAAGGATCGGCTTAAACCAGAGAAGTTCGTTAAAAGAAATATTTAAAATTAAAGATAACTTGAGAAGTGAGACTGAGATACTTGAGAAGTCATCTTCTTTTATAGAATGTCATGAAAGGTACCCCAAATGGGTTGTCCTTAGCGTTTGTGGTTTTCTCGAACATGTCAGAACGAGTTGAAATTTTGAGAATATGATGTATATGCTATGTGTATCGTACTGACAGAATTTCATGTCATTTTGAGATACTTGAGAAGTCGTCTTCTTTTACAAAATGATCTCAAAGGTACCCCAAAAGGGTTGTCTGTAGCGTTTGTGGTTTTTTCAACCATGTCAGAATGAGCTGAAATTTTGAGAACATGATTTATATGCTATGTATATCATACTGACAGAATTTCGTGTCGTTCTGAGATACTTGAGAAGTCTTCTTCTTTTACAAAATGCTCTCAAAGGTTACCAAATGGGTTGTCCTTAGCGTTTGTGGTTTTTTCGATCATCTCAGAACGAGCTGAAATTAGGTCAATATGATGTATATGCTACATATATCTTACTGAGAAAAGCTCAGCTCAATCTGAGATACTTAAAGATTCATCAAGAATTTTGTCATAGAGTATCTAATGTTTGAAATTATATGCGAAAAATATGAACTATTTTTGGCATATTAAAACCTGAATCAGCACTCACATCCGAAGCTAGAGGTATACCTTTTTTGATCTTTAACCGCATGGATCTATATCCTCGCTATGCGTTTCGAGCACCAAACAGACTCGAATTAGAATAATGCGTCCAACCTCCAAGAACTGAGAGATCTTTAATTTCTCGCGATGGTTTCCTCCTCATCCCGATATTAATTAATTTTGATTTTTCCCTGTGATTTTTAGAAGGAATAAATTAAACTAACCTTATTAATTAATTGCTACAACTTAGAGTGAACATTTTTGCTATTGCTTATTTCTTTCTATGCTATTTTTAGAACATTAAATTAAACCGTTTGCTTCACTTTTATGTGAATCTTATTTATGTTAAAATTTATGTTTACCTTTAATTTTAAATATTTCCTTTAACAAACTTCTCCGGTTTAAGCCGATCTCTTCTAATCCAAAATAATTTTCCATTGACTTCAACATAAATAACTATTTACTTCAGCGCATTTAAGTTTTAATTTTCCTCGACGGAACTATTCCGATGGCCTAACATCCTTATGGTTTTTCTACTCCTTGTGATTTATTCATGTTGTTAAATACACAATGTTCCTCCCTCTGAGTAATTTGTTTCGGGAGTAAAAACGGGACTAAATTATGAATCAAGTTCAGTGGAAAGGGAAATATTTTGAATTAAAAGGGATGGGATTAACCGGAAATATTTAAAGTTAAAGGTATAGTAATAAAGATAAAAGTGAAGCAAACGGTTTGATTGATTGTTCCGAAAATAACGTAGAAAGAAATAATAAATAAGCAATAGCAATAATTTATTCACCCTAAGTTGTAGGCAATTAATTAATAGGGTTAGTTTAATTAGGGTCCCTCTGAAAAGCAAGGGGAAAAATCAACTTAATTAATATCGGGAGGAGGAAGAAACCATCATGGAAAATTAAACCATCGGCCTCTAGGAGAAATAGTTATAATTAAATCGTACTTTGCGTTGAAATCAAAGGAATTTAATATCGGGAGCCGCCGCAGCATGAAAGCATCGCTCTATCGGGAGCCGTAGGACACAATCGGGAAAGAATATTCCATCGAGCTCCACGAAAATAGTTACATGGGGTCTTTAAATTAAGGCTTAAAGGCCCCTGGGGCAAATCATTATTTGCGTTTTCGTCAAAGGAATGGGATATCAAGAGCCGTAGCAACGGCTGCCCTGGCCCGCGGCAGAAAACTCCCACGGGGGGCTCACCCACAACACAAAACCGGCCGAGCCCAGTGGGCCAACCCGACCCGTGACTCGACCTCGGCCCGCTACACTCCGTCACTCGACCCGAGTTGTTAACCTGAGGGTGCTGTTCAACTAAATAGTGAGACCGTGGTGCCGTTTAAGCTGTACTCTTGTCTGCGGGTGCTGTTTAACTAAAAACCTCCTCTAGTTCCAGTAAAGCAGTAAGATGATATGTCTTACGTAGAAGCCATCACACAGAGTCGACAAACCGAACCCAACTGGCAGTTATCATGAACATCTGCATGCTGATGTTCATCTCAAGACTCCTGTTGAGATGAACATCAGGAGTCTGGTGTTCATCTCAACTGGTATATATTGGACGGACCTCAGCTGCACAATGCATCAAACACCACCAGTCAAGTCATTATACGGTACATCGACTGGTAGAGAAGACTGGAACGGAGCGATACTGCAGCAGCTTGCACGGTAGCCATCGTATTCGTTGCACCTCGAGCTCCTTTCTTATAAGTGCTTGAAGCTACTGGCCTCGACCACGTCTGCTCTGGACTCTTCCTAGCTAGGAGGTGATCCAGCTCTCATCTAAAGTACTTTCATCTATCCTGAAGATGAGAGAGGTGAATTCGAATAAGATGCAAGGAAGCTGAGAAACCATTACTCTACTCACCTCAGTGACTTGGAAACTACATACAGTGATTGAGCTAATCGGGATATGGAAGTTTTCGAGTATCGCGATATATACCAGCATTCAACGGAGGGATTGAATTTGAGCGATGAAGTTCAGTTGAATAATCAGGTCTCATACATCTGAATTTCTACAGTAGATAGTTGTATTGCCTTTATAATCATATTTTCATTTATGTGGATCCACATGAAGAAGAAAAACTCTCTGGGTTAGTGTAATAGAGTATATATAATTAAGAAAGGTTCTTTTTTCATAGAAAGGTTCGGACTTGAAGAAATTTACTTTTTCTTCTCTGTATCTGAAACATTAAATTCTTCAATTACTTCTCACCTAATCACAGAGTAATTTTAAAATTTTTCTAGAGTATAGGCTGGAACTAATCCTGGAGTCAGAGTCTCCCGGTTCTCAATCTTGTCTTTTTCTCTTTCTCTCTGTAAAGATCGCTTTGGATATCAAGTAAGTTGGAAAAGAGTGGGGGAGATTATATATACTGAGAGAGTAAATCACACACAGAAATAACTATTAACTAAATGGAGAAGCACATATGGAATCACTTCTAATGGCGAAACGTCACTTAGATCTAGAGATCTAGATATGTTTAGACAAAACACTACCTGGAAACATTAGCTAAAAACACTACCTGGAAACGAAACAGGATCAGATCTGTTTTTGTAGCATTTTTAGGCTCGAAGCATGCCTGCAGGCTGGCTGTAAACTTCTAGCTATTTGGGTATGGTGAGAACTGACAGTATCCTCTTTCTCTCGAAAGAAATATCAAACTTTTATACAGTTCTACCTAGAATGAAATAAAAGATTAGGGTCTAATACCAATTCGTATGGGACTTTGGTTACTGTGATTTGACACTTAAGCTCTATGCATACGTATGTGCTTCTCAAAAACTGTTAAATGGTTGTTAGAGCGAAAGTGCTTCACAGAAGTAAATGCTCAAAGCTTTGTATATATCGATTACAATGCAAAGGATAAGTTGAAACTTAATTTTATATTATGAAATATATCCAGATATGCTATTAAAACTAACAAATAACGAAGCCTCCTAAGAAGCGAGCTAGAGAATCGAAGTTAATATAAGAATACGAGTCTCTATGATCCTTTGATTGATAAGACAGAAAAATTTAACAAATAATTGGATCTCAAAGAATAGAGATTATCATACGTTTTTATAAGAAGGATAGGGTACTAGAAATAGAGTACTAGAGAAATTAGTTGAGGAGGTAAGATAGTTGCTACCGACACCAACCATTAATGGGTGTTGAGAAAATAGTATCTATCCATGGATCCCAAGTTTAATATCACTATTGCTAAGAGATACTTACTAGATATTTCCAAGTACACAAGTTTAATTTATGACGACTTAAAGTCCAACGGGACTAGTATATAAAGGCATCCAAGTTTCTAGTGTCAATAGCAACATGTTCAGAATCGATAGGTATCGATATCTCTCTCTCCCCTCAAGAGGATCCGAGACACGATTGTGAAAGCCTCTTAAATGAGTAATCTTCCTTTGGATATCCTCATTATTTGATGTCTAGGGCTACCGAGAAGGAGAAGGACCAGTACATCTTACTCCTATCTATCTTATAGCACAAATGATGTCCTTGAACTAGAATATTATTTCCCCGCATCTTCCTTGGAAGTGTATGAGCGTGTGATACTCGAGAGAAAGAGGAGTGACTTCATTCTCAATCAACAAGTTGAAACTGCTAGTAAGCTAGTGCTATATATGGAAGCAACTTTCTGCAACCAACTCTCGATATCTCAATATCCTAAACCAAATGTCCTCAACCAAATGTCCTCTAGCTTATGATGTCTCAGTATTATATACTATATATTGTAATCGTCTTCCGAAGGCTAAACTGATTTATAAATTCTATCTAAGTTACTTTTGATTCTTATTAACTACTTAGTGATCAAGATTGATATACGCCTTTTAAGTGAGTTTAGTGTAATTGTCTGTCACATGTCAACGTCAAAAGTACTCTTTCTCGGGAATTCTACTTTTAATTTTTGTCATAAACCATTTTTGTGTTCTAAGATCGATATAATACTAGTTACTTTTACATCAATACAAAGTACATTAATTTAGTAGATACCTCTTTTATTATTTATGAAGGATATAAGTAGATATTTTTATTCATAATTATAGTTACTTAAATATCATTGTCATTTTTGAAAGTATATCTTGATCTGTAAACCTAACTCTTATGATCAGTTTTTATGATATTGACCCTTGATGTGCGTTATGTACTGTATGTTAAGCATGCCAACTCAAATATCTCTTAGTAAATAGAAAACAATGTGTTTGTATGTACACAAAATGATAAAATCTTACAGCTTTGTTGGACAGTTCATAGTCTGGTTAAAATCAAATCCGTAAAAGAAACAATCAGTTGTCATATTTTGCTATGTAGTTGGTAATGACCGTGGTGTTAACGTTGAGAAGACTAGATCTGAAAGGAAATATGGAAATATCATGTATTGTTCTTGTTTCAACTTCATCTCTAGGCTTCAGAATTGCTCGTGAGCGTCCATATTCTTCATCAACGTTGAAAGTTGATCGAACTCCAGAGTCATCTTTATCTCTTTCTTTATCTCCTTCTCCTGAAAGTCTTGGAATTTCCATGAGTCTACTAGGGTTCTAATTGTGTAACCAAGTAGCTCCAATGATCAAGTATTGCAAATCACTGTTGATTTCAAGACGAGATCATAGAGCTAGTTGGTCTGAATGGATACAACCAACCTTGTATGCTTCGATCATAAATCAATAGCACTAGATAATATTGGTCCAAATGATCAGATCATCCTAAACAAAATGAGGATCGTGAGTGCAGACCACGCAACCAGTAATTATCTAGTCTATCATCTAGTGCTCAACTATACTATGATCAAGTCTCAACTAAATATTCAGAAGATTGAGAAGAAGAGGACAAAAAAGAAACTAGAGTGATGATAAAAGTAGACACCTCACAAAATGAGCAATGAGCTCTCAAAAGGTCCATTCTTATATACTAAGAGCAAAAAATAATCAACGCATGAGAAAAAAGTCTCAACTAAATATTCAATGCTAACATCAAGCCTCAAGTGTTTCATGTGATTGGTTGAAACATGTTTAATTATCCTAATACTAAGCTAGTAGGCATACCTAAATATTTCCTAGAGCCTCCAATCCTCTTGTAACCAAAATTTGGTCAAAAAAGACATCGCAATCAGCTTCTCTCTTCTCTATTCATACGAAATATACGAAAACAACCAAAAGTCTGACTCTATCACTCAAATCACCGATGGGCAGTTTGTTGCACCATGATGACGTCTCGCTGACGATGTCATAGAAGGTGAAGTTTGATCTAGGAATATACGAGGTATCTGGCTGTAGAGAGATCGGCAAGACCTTGGACCAACTCGTAAAATCCGTGTGTTCCATTATCCTAGTCGATTAGACTTTGTCTCGACTCCAGTATCTATTTGTCTCAGTTTCTATCGACCTATCTTGAGTTTACTTATACGAACTCCATTCAAGATGAATCTTATAGAATCGGATAACCTACGGTACAAGCTTTTCAATGATACTTTTAACACATTGATTGGATCAAGGTAACTCCTACCATGATAGATCAAAATTTTGTGAAGTTAAGAGTTCACAAAATTAGTGAACCCTAATTAACTTAAGGGTTTACTAATTTTGTGAATTTTTTAAGGGTTCACAAAAATTAGTAAACCCTTAAGTTAGTTAATGGTTCACTAATTTTTATTAATCATTAGTGAACCTTTAACAAAAATTGAGGGTTCACTAACGATTTTTGTTATAAACACGTGCAAGTAAAAATATAATATTTTAAATTAATTACGTGAATGTCGTTACTTATGCGACAAGGAATTCTCATTATAATTATAAAAATTTGATAAAACTAAAATGAGTTCTTTATTTTTATTTTTGCTATAGGTTTTTGAAGTTTTTTAAATCTTGAAAATTTTCAATTTTTCCACCTTTGGATTGAAATCATCGTGAGACAATAACTTGTGTCTGTTAAAGAATGGTTGAATCATCGAGGAACGGTTGAATCATCGCGAGCAATTACGGAAGCTCATGTACTCCTCTGCTATTGTCCAAGCTTAGCGTCTTCTTCCTCGACTATCGTCCAAGCTTTTCTTCTTTGATGCATCCGGGCTATCTTGCTATGTCAATCTAACATCTGAAATTTTCGATTGGAATTCTATGGAGCTTGAAGCGAGCACAGTTCTAAAGAATCACGTTCACAAGAAGTCCTCGTAACCCAGTTAGAGACGTAATGATCAAGAATTTTCCAAAGAGATAGAGAACGTCTCTGGAATTGCAAAAGTTTTAACTTGCATCTACCTGTGGTGTACCTCATCATCGCTGACTCTGAGACTCGACGAATCATGGTATTGTTTTTACCTTTACTGTCTGGATTGTTGCGAAAATGTTGTGTACCTTGACCGATAAATTGTTTTGTACATTGGTCGGGCACGCTAGTTCATTAGGCTGTGGCCAAGAAGCTTTCTTAATAGCAAGGCCAAACCTCCTTGCTTGGTCTCTCTTGCCTCAAATTTCGAGCACAGATTCGGGAGAGAGAAAGAAGAGTAGAAAGAATTGGCTCTGCTTCTCTCTGCTGTCGGTGATGGGAAAAGGACTTCCATGCCCCTCAAAGCTTCAGCAGCTGCAACTGCATAAGCTACGGGGTAAGACAGCTTTTCGACGCATATTCCTTCAAGAACGAACGATCGACAGAATGACGTGTGCATAATTCTGTTGACGACTAAAATGGCTTCATCGCTTACTTGGTTTTGAGGCTTATCGAGATACCACGACGATCTCTAGAGTTTCTCTTCCTACTACTTCTTCTCGAATTCCCTTCCCACCAATAATTACAGAGATATATCATGTTGGTCCATCGCCTGGTCGATGTTGTAATGTACTCGACAAGAAAAGAACAGAAGCTATTGGGGTCGTGATCTGCTCATTTCAAGATTGTACCTTCAGGTTTTGTGTCTGAAGCCATCATGGTGAGGGGAAAGAGTATTCCACCATTGCATTAGATCTAGACGAGCGATCATGTGTTGCATTCCAAGTGGAGGTTGATCCGTTTCTTCGTTTCTACTGTACCCTTCGATCTTCTCTTTTTTCTCGGGTGCGCGCCTGCCAGTGTAATGTTCTGATTGCGGGCGAAACTGTGCTAAATTCTGTGTACAGCGTACCTATCACGTCATTGTATGTTTGATTGTACCATCTGTTTTTGCGTATGGAAGTAGCAGATTACTCCACACTGGTTCAAATTCAAACTGATTATTGGCCATGCCTGCCCATGTGGATGAATTTTTAGAAGCACTGACAACGGCACGTTAGCGTGTCCTCTCGCTTATTGCCCGACTCTGCTTTCCAAGACGCAGTTGTTTGATTCCTCCAGTCTTGAAGAGTTAATAATTGAAAACACAGTCTCGTTTAGTGACGCGAAGAACATTTTCGACAATCCTTTTTAACATCACACACTACTCTCAGATCGGTAGCAAAGTGGAGTCAGATGTTGGGAAGATAAATTTGGTGAGAGATGATCTTCTAGCTTTGATAGCTGACGAGGATCGTGGACTCCGTACTCAGAAAGATACTCGTAAGCGGGAAGAGATAATCAAGGCTATCTCATGCAGTGCTCGCATCTGCTCTTCGTGAAAGTTATGAGACTCAAATGTCATGGACAGTTTTGTTCCAGCGGTACATCATGTAATTTAAAATTCAGATTTGAGGGAAGAAACAATGCTTTTTCCTGTACGATTCGCCATCCTTGTGTTTCTAACTCTAGTTGCAGTATTCCTGCATTGAATCCGGTGAGCTTCAAAACATTCAGATCAGTTTGGTTTACATTCTCAGGTCGTTATGTTTGCTCTCTGGTTTTCTACTTTTAGTTGATTTTATGCGTGGTCTTGTGGGAAGAACTGATAAATGGCTGGCTTGGTAAGTGTTGCAATTTAACGAGCTAAATGTATTAGGTGCCTAGAAGAATTTCAATATTTAGTCCATTAGTCCACCCGTGTTTTGAGTGTAGAGTTTGGGTTTGGGCGCTTGTTCTTTCATCTTCAGCCGTTTTTAATGCCCTCCGGGAACCGATTGTACGTCAGTTCCGGCCATGATGTTGGTAAGACGAGTAAGCGTCGTACCCACATTGCGTCTGGAAATAGCCCTTTTACACACTGTAGCTGTACGTGGATCTTTAGGCAGTAGGTGATTTTTTCTGTAAGTGAAGACTCTTCCGATTCGTAGGTCTTTTTAGAGTTTTCTTCTGTAGGCTTGATCAGTAGTATTGGACAAACTGATTCAATGTTATCATTATGAAATCAGTGAGCACCGATAGAAACAATATGTTCTCATTATCAGACTGGATAAAGTCCAGAGGAAGGAAGAGAAAACATCATTTGGGCAGAAGATACCAATTGATACTTCGCATGTAATATCAACTGACGTTGCTTCTGTAAGTGGGTCTTTCAGTGCTTTCATCAGCATAATAACAACTTGTTGTAGCAGCATTGTGATATGCTCCTCAACAAACAAAAGCATGGTTTCTAAGAAGTCTGCTGCCAGGGACTTCGTTCTTGACGTCCATGCGTCCAGATCGCCACTGACAGCTGCTCTGGGTTTCTACTCCAAGAGACTTAATCTTGTCACAGGTCCGACGGTATCATCATCTTTCTGATTTCACTAAACAGATTTATTCTGTTTAGTGGTATCAAAAAGCAGAAATTTTACAGTCTACCAAAAAAGCACTACAGTATTGTAGTCCTCGTCTTGACAGAGAGAACAGGCCTTAGTCTGCTGGTTCACCTTATTCATCCTGGTTTCAACGGGATGCTACCTGCTCGAAACTTAATCTTCAGCCTAGTATCTAGGGTAGGGGATCATCTAACGTAGATCTTGAAGCCAGGTTCTTCCTGGTACACTCCAGTCAAAGAGAAGGATGGCCTTTGTGGAAGGATGGCCTTTGTGATGCTTTTACATCGGGTAATGGGAGGCAGCGAGACAAAAATTATTCAACGAGAAATTCTTGAATCCTTGCATCATTTCTTTTCTGCAACTCGTTTACAGGTTTAGAATAGTTTGCGCTCTTTGTGGAGGAAGATCACCTCTATCCGATGCGATCCTGGATTCTGGACTTGTTTACAGTATCTCCCTCGCTTGTCTTTCACGAGTTAGGGAGCAAGTTAAGGGAAGAATCCCTCCACCGTATATATTTATAACATTTTGTAATTTAAGTATTCTCTAAAAGCTGTAGTGTTTTCTTAACTTAAAAAGATGTTAATAAAGGATCTTCAACACACAATCCAACCATTTGGAAAATAGTTCGTTTTATGTAGTACTTTCTATACTATCTAGCTTTTGTGTAACCAAGTTCTGCTCTTTAAGATATGTTCTAAAGGACTGAATTGGTGGGAAAATCTAAACTTTACAGATAAAGATACATTCTCCTTATAAAAGAGAGATAAATTGATTTTATCACTATATGGGTGGAAATGCTCTTTTTCACTCAGCCTGTCCCACGAACTGTTGTAACATTTCGTTATCCGTGTCTCCTAGCACCAGGCGGAGACGGACCTCAGAAATGTTGGGTGCGGAGTGCTGTATAATGTAAACCATCGCCTTTATTGAGCTGAGAAGTATCTCTATATATTATAATAAATATATAATAAATAAAATGAAAATATTCTAAGCGTAAGAGTTTCTTCTCTCTGTCTGCAGGAGAGGTGAATATATATATGGAGCATTGCTTAGAACAAGATAGTTAAGAGGAGAAAATGTTAACAAACAATTTTTTGTTAATATTCGATAGTTTTTCTCGAGGTGAATCATAATTTGTAAAGCTAGAGAATAGCTTTACGTAGATTTCTTATTTCGTAGATTTCAATTTGGAATGGAAACATAATCACCAAAACCATTTTCTGCATAACTGTTAAATTTTTCAATTCCCTGAACAAAAATCAACAAAATAAGGTTTTTTAGGTCACCCGGAGTACTTGTAGTCAAACTAGAGCTTTAAGTAAGTAGATATATACTTTTCTATAACTTCTTATCACTTTTCTATAACTTCTTTCATATTCTTATCCAGTATGATGTGATTATGTTCTGCAAGTGAAGCAAATTGATAGTAACGATCCAAAGCAAGACCTTCTTTCATAGTGACGTTGTACCTCTGAACTAAATTTACGAGATCAAACTACTGCTTTTAGTCAACAATGTAAGACCAAGACATCTAATTGAAATAGCTTTCTATCTATTGTCATGATTGTATATATTACGAGAAAATAATATTATGTGTATTTTTCAAGTTCATATATACAATGGATTCCACTACGTTCAAAAAAGAAAAAATGAAAAAGATTTCTACAGATGATACAAGAGAGAGTGAACCCATAGTAGAAGTACTGAAGCAGCCAAGTTCCACTCCATCATCTCCCATAAAGTCTCCACAAAGAAAAAGAAAATAACAAGAAACAATTGTTCCATTTCAAACGCCAAGTCTAGATAACAACTTATCAGTGTTAATAGATAACATAGAGTATGCCAAACAAGATGATGTTTTTGAAGACATTATACTCAAAAATATGATAACATTAATAAATCTATAACAAAATGCTCATTTTTTTATTCGATATGATCGATCATCGAATGGAGAAGACTATAATATGTAGTGCACAAGGCAACAATGCAGTGGATTGATACATAAATACGTATTGTAGGATACAATACTTTGATCGTAGAGCAGTGCAAGTTAAAAGACCCGTGAAAACCTTTAGTCACAAAGGAGATGCAAAATTCACCCTCTTGATCGATGATAAAACGACGTTTGAGACAATTAAACCTTGAAGTTCTACTCCAGTTTTCAAATTTCAGCACTTCATGTCGCTCCAAATGTGCATGTGTTATCTTACCGTTCGATTCACGACAATAGACATATCTGTTGCCGTTATTGCTATACACGGTGAAAATGAATATCAAAAATTTGAGATCACAATCGTGGATAGTGAATTTGAAGAAGACAAGATTTTGTCTTCTTCAGAATGTACAGTAAGTAATTATGTACATTAAATAAGTTACATTTATAAATTTATTTTGCAACTGATTTAAAATTTTGCTATTCATGAAACTTCTATACTAACACATTTTGTGTTCATGTTACAGTTGATCATCCATTATGATTTCGGAACTCTGTTTCACTCTAGACATGTTGTATTGTTGCACTTAAAATCTGTATCAAGACAGATTTTTAGAGAGAAGAAAAAGATCTTCCAAAACTACATAGACACGGAGCTACTATATGGGCAACTCCTTCTATCAGATCAAGAGTTGATGTTTTGAAAGCAGAAAGCTCATATTACGAGCAATAGCAAAAACATCCAGGTATATAATCAATTTTTTATGTGAATAATCTGAATCAACTTTTATATTTGCAAATATATCTTATGTTTATAACTTCTTTTCATATGTTTAGGCATGTGGTACTTTCAAATCACGTAATTATGGTGACAGACCCTACAAATACACATGTGTCACGTGCAATTCGATGCACTTAGAAATTCAAGATTTAAATCATCTTCAAGGCTTTTGCGAAAGTTGTAAATTGGATTGTTACTTGCGACCTGTGTCATGGATTGAAGGGTATGTGGAAGATCTTTCCAATGGTAAATAATACATGGTCCATGCAAAAGGTAATTGGTTCCAAGATCTAGTACAAACGGAGGTTGTCCAAAATTACGACAATGACAACCATCGAGATATGCTATTGGATCAAATTGAAGAGATCGCAATAGCAAGAATTTTCTTGTTTTATTCAAACGGTGATTTTTGTGGATTTGATCAAGTATACAATATACTTTATTTAATTTTTAATTGTTTAAATATTATGATAATTTCTAATACTTTTTAAAAACATGGACTGATGTCATCACAAATAAGAATCGTTATCAAATTGTACAAACCACTAAAATAATGACATAAATGAACGTCTAACTTTTCATTTTAATAGATCAAGGAGACATCATCTGCTGTGGGAGAATCATCTAAAACCTCGACAACTCCAACCATTTAATCTTTTGAAATCGATAAAGTTCTAAGAACTTTTCATATCCAAATAATTTTGTTACAAAAAAAGACGTAACATCGGAGACTTATGGATCTATTTTTGTCTTGGCATAACAGATATTTTTCAAAATTTCAGTTTTACCATTGTAGTTAACAATGTTTACTAAATGAATTTAATGTATATAATCTACAACTTTCATTTGGCAACTTTTATTTTTCAGCATTTTTACTTTAAACATAAAAAGAATCAATACCAGTAGTATATATTCTAAGGTAAACTCAACATTGCATGAAGTTTTCCAACAACAGGTGATATCCGGCTGTGAATAAGATGTTTCAATTTTATAAGCAGTGGCACAAGAACGCAAGGTGCTTTAAACACTGCAACAGACCTTGTTGCAGTGTTTAAAGATTCTGGCACCTTGGTGCCAAAATCACAACTTTCTCCTCCTCGTGTGGTTGATCAAGTTTTTATGCTACGCACTATGCAGCTAATGAGAGAAGGTTTGAGTTTGCAACCGTGACCGTGAACATAATGAACAAAAGACGATCGTCTATGAATATTTGGCAGCACGCATGTTCCTTAATCGCATCTAGATCTCCCTCGACTTTTGGTGTTGCATTCGTCTCTAAGCCAATTTAATCGGCGACGTCTATTAAGGGAACACGTATTAGGTTGGATTTCTGCAAGTAAGCTATTCAAGATTTTGCTCAGCAGTTGGCAGGTAAAAATGAGCTATTATCTACTTCTAGCTTAGCTTTTGATTCTATGCACATGTCGTTGGAGGCCCGTCTAGTTGAGACCTCTACAGTCAGTGTCTCTTGTGATACTGTAGAGTCTCTTTCTACCCCGTCTAAGTTCAGGGGATCTGGAGCTCCGGGTGTTACAGGAGGAAACTCAGACGGACAAATAACAAATATCCCTCTGTTATGGGTGACTTCAAATCAAGCAAAGCATGCAGAAGCGGAAATTCATTTTCTAAGACTCAATCAGGTTCTACTCCTAAAACATCAGTTGGTGGAATATGCATGCTCTATATCCTTCCAGTTGGTGGAGTAAGGCACGAGGGTGCATTCGGTTTCCATCAAACCCTGTTTGACGATGATGAAGACCAAGGCACACTATCAGACTGGGAGAGCGCCTGTTCTGAATATGTAGAGGAAGTCGCAAGAGGGAATGTCAAACTTTCAGTGAAAGAAAATGAAGACCACGAAGGAGAAGAACCCACCATTGAGAGCTCTAACTTGGGTTACGATGAACATGTATCAAAGGAAGGTATGGTGCGCTTCATAAATGCACTGAAAAATTGCCACAAAGTTTATCTGAAGAGAATGTCGCTATGACGCTTGGATGCCACAAGCCAGTTATCCCTGTGGTAACTTTTCTTACACCTCTAGCTTCAAATTCTGAAAGTTCTAAAGAATCGATAGACCATGCTTTCACAATTTGTATTCGTACTGAAAATCATAATCAAATGAGCTTTTACTCTTTTGTTCTACACGAGATTTCTGTTCTCGTTGAGCTCATCTTAGGACACATGCGTTATCTTTTAATAGATGTGGTGCCCCAGCCAAACTCCTCAGCTGACAATGTCTTCCACTTGGGTGGCGCTCGCTCCTCCACCTCATGGAAAAGTAAAATAACATCAAAAGTAGTGGTATTTCACTTGCGACTTCCTGCGAAGGAGACCTCCCACTTATTCTACACCTCTCGAGTCATTTCACAAGCTCAACAAGGTCTTCTTTTCCCGCTGATTCTTCCAAGCCCGTTCTCTTGGCTGTGGTTTCGCTAGATAGTAGATAGGGACAGCGGGAATCTCATTAATCCATTCATGCTGAGCACTAGGCAGAAATCACATCAAGGCACTGGGCAGATATCACATCGCGTCAAGCTCAACAGGGTCTTTTTTTCCCGCTGATTCTTCCAAGCCCGTTCTCTTGGCTATGGTTTTGCTAGATAGTAGATAAGGACATTGAGGAATCTCGTTAATCCATTCATGGAGATCATTGGGTAGAATCACATCGCATCAACATCCGTAGCAGGGAAGAGGAGGAGGGAATGGGAGTGAGGTAATGTTCATCAACAAAATAGAGCACCAGAGCAGAGCGAGCCAGAGACCATAGGAGCGGCAGCTGAAAGAGAAAGGGAGGATAGAAGGACGAGGTAGCAGAAGCATCAGCAGAAAGTTCAGCTACGGAAAGTATAAGATTTTGAAAGCAGGGCTATCGGTGTTCACATCATCACAGATTGAAAAAATTATGACCCAGATTATTGTCATAACACAGAGAAACAGAAAAATGCATAACACCAAAGTTATAGTTTCTCACTTTTTCTCGTGTTTTTTTTCGTTCGTGCCATCGTCCCTTCTTATGTTGTTCTCACGCTACATTGTAATTTACAGAACAGAATGATATTACAAAGATGTTTATGGTTGTTTGTGTTGGTAAGTCTCAATGGAAGACATGTGACTGCACGTATGTATATAACTTGAAATTAAAGTCTTGTCTTCAAACGTCCAAGTCTTAAATGGAGTATCTTGTCCATTAAGTATAGAATATCCATGGTATGCATGGTACATATTAATTACCTCTTGGTACACACGATTCTATCTTTATTAGGAGTAGAGTTAACGTGAAGTGTTCAGACAGTGTCGCTAGCTCCCTCTATGAAAGTCAGAAGGAGCCTAACTGCAATGAAATTTTTAGGATTTAATGGCATAATAACGCAGTTGTTGAGTGAATACGTGTTATAATGCTCTTATCTACTGACATTCATCTTTCATCGATGGATGAAAGATGTTCTAAAGTGGAAAAAGAAACTAGCATAACAGATAAGTGGAAAAAATCTCATCATGGGATACAAGACGAGAGCCAGTAGACACAAGGTGGAGAAAGAAAAAATCCAAAACACTAGCTATGTCTAGCTTACTACGTAACCTCTTCAAGTGATGTTCTCCAGTAACAGAGATAACTTGACCATAACTACATCTCGAGATACTTGTAATCAGAGATTGCGGGAGATCCAACCGAAGATGCATCGCTATAAAGTAAGATGAAGATGTGATGCATAGTCGAACGGAGGAAGACTTGATAGAAAGTCAAACACCCATTCTCTCATTTGAACTTGCGCAAGAACGAATAGGAGTTATAATATGATCTCAAAATTCATCTAACTGGATACAAGTAAGGAAAATATGCGGATAGAAGCTATGGCTAAGAGTCCTCTAGAGTGAAGGCATCACATCTCTAGCAAGGACATCAAAAAGAGATAAGAGAGTAGGTTATCATTTGTAAACTAACGTCACGCTGTCTCTAGTGGGAAGAACTCATCCTCTATATGCAGAATAAACTCCCGCAATAGTGGAAAAAAATAGCATAATTGACAAAGCAATGGTCAAAAGCTCCGCTCAAAGATCGTCAAATACATATCATACTAAAGAAGCGGATCCTATGATATGAATATCATCGTGTAAAAAAAACGAGACATCATGGATGAAGAGCTGAAAATGAACCATCATCAACTTTTACAAGGTCTGAAAATGAACCATCACGGACACTAGCTCTCCTAGAGGATCACCTTGGCTAGTACTTATCTCAGATCGTATCACCTCCACACCTTGGAATGAAGAATCGTGAAAATAATCCAAAGGAATAGCTACACCATAAAATGTCCGAACAAAATGTATGAGTTGGGAAAAATGAAGGATATGCATCCAATGACTCCAAGAAGAAAACGTCTTTCAAAATGCAGTTGAATGCATTCTCCACATCTTATCTATAGAACCATCCAATCCGTCTGAAGCTCCATGGACACATAAAGCGTGTGCACCACGATCACGATGTCACCTTTGAAACCCAACCGTACAGATAAGGATGCAAATGTTGTGCAAATGTATCTTTGTGTTGTAGCACCATAGCACGACTCACAAGCTCGCATGTCTTCTAGCGACCTCTCTTATCGCTAGAAGACATACGTCTCTACCATCCATCATGAGTAACCTACCCGTCGTCAAACCATGAGCGATATGTGGATGTACCATACCACGAGCCAAAGCCAAGCATACTTTGAAAAGCTAGTAGACCCACTCGTAGAATCTCTCATAATCAAACATTATCGCAAGTACACATAATGCATACTTGAATGACCACCAATTGCTAGACTAGGAGTAGTAATGAAAACACGAATAAATGAATCTCTATCTAGAATAAAAGACGTATACGACTAAAAAGATAAAGGAGACAAATAACATTGAGGTGTGATCATCTAAGCTTGAGAATAGTATCATGCGTAAGAGGATCTGTCAGCAATAGATGTAAAGCTCGAGCAGCACGACCGAGCTCCCCATCTCAACCAATTAGACGTAACTTTTGAGTCATCTCTTCTCCAAAACCTCCTCCGGATTTACAATCTCCATGTTCGGAGAAATTGCATGGTCTACATCTCTGACTACAAAACTAGTCAAGAATCATGTATGAATCAGCGGTGTCGAGATAAAATCTCATGCTGACCTTACTTCCCTCCTTGGTCGTACCTCAAACATCATCTCAAAAATAGAAAAATAAATACCAAGTATACTCATCAAAAAGATCCACAGTCCAAATGTCTAAAGATAATCTAAGTGCATGTCTAACATCTATGCTCAACGCAAAAGATTAGAGTGAAACAGACGAGGTGGACCGTTGATAAAGAGAAAAGAAATCTAAAATCTAAATGCCGATGAAGGTACCCAACCTCTAGCTATATCAACTAGAGAGACGATAAAGAGAGAGAACCCAACGCTGGAGAAACTGCAGAAGAAGCGATACGATGAGATTCAGTAATGGTCAAAGACGTTGTCTCAATCTAGCACACATATGAACACGAGCATGGTTGGTACTTGGTCCATCCTCCGTAAATGAACGATCACAAGATAAACAAGAAATACAAAGTACTTGCTTTTGAGCAGAAGGTCTTCAGATGCTAATAGGACGTGGAGTCCTAATAGCCCCCGATGCTATGGAGTGGAGATAGACCTAAACCATATTGGTCTCACTAAACGAATAAATAAAACATAAGAAATAACATGCGATGAAAATTTAAGTAACTAAGCAAAGCAAAATAACAAAAATTATAGAAATAATTATACATGCAAGAGAACATCACATATTGTGCATACATGCATCAAGATGACTATGCATAACAAAAAAAAGAATAATCTAAAAAGATAAACAGAAGAAAAAGACAGAAACAAGAGTAAAGAAAAGAAGGAGGCGGACTACATTCTTGATTGAGCAGATGTTGAGAATGTATAAGGTGACATGCGCACATCAACAGTTTTCACTCTTGTCTCGACACATACCGAAGCCATCATAAATTGCACAAAAAGACATAAGCTCTCTCTCCTCTCTCGCACTCTCAATTCTGAAGCAGATATGTTGTTATGTATATTATTTTAGTTTTTTAATGCACTTTTCATCATATTTAGTCTCTACCATACTAAATTATATGTACTAATTTTTCATGTGTATACAACATATATTGTAGATCACATCAGTTTTGAATTCACACTGATTAACTATTAGTAAGAATAGTATGGATCGTACAAATACAAATACTCAAAAGAATATGATTTTTATATTATAAATTCTGTGCATGAACAACTTGACAATAGAAATAATGCTTTTATTTTCTAGTAATCTGCTGCAACTCAACTGCTAACCATTGTTCATGACACACTCTTGTTACATCTAAGGCTAATTTGCATCTAATCTTGTTAATCTGCATTCCTATAATAACTAAGATCATTTTCATATGTTGGTTGTGAACATCTCGTACAACATGGGCATCAAGCTCTAGACAAAATCATTTATCCGGATTTCAGTTCTTTTGAAAATCATAACATTTGTTCACACAATGTTAGACCTGCCACGTCAGTTTGGCACCTCGGCTAGGTTGACCGAGTGCGAAGTGGCGCATCCCGGTAAGGCCGTTAGTGCCGTTAAGGCAAGTTGGTGGGAGAGCCCACTAGGGGTATACTTCGCAAGTAGGGCTTGGAGGCCTTAGTTCTTCGAGTTGAGCCTTCAAGCTCCAGGCTATGGTGGATAGTCTAGTTGAGTGTAACCCGGATTCTCTTCGTGCTTAGAGTGGGTTTGGCTTGACCGTTTGTGAGTAATCTTTGTTGTAGTGTTGGAGATGATAATTTCTCTATTCAGATTACTCGAAGAACTGAGTGCAGGTCGAGATGGAGTTCAGTAAGCACCCGCTGATCTGAAATCGTCCACTGGTATCTGCGGGTGTTGTCGTTCGTGTTTGATTGTTTGGAGCTGTGATCGAGGTGTGTGAGCGCATGCTACATTGCTGGTCGCAGATCGATTTGCTGTTGTTGGGGTCGAGTGGAGATTTCTGTCATGCGGAAGCGCTGCAGAAATTTTGCGGAATGTTCTTGAAGTGACTTGTTGGAGCCGGATTGCGCGTTTGGACGTGGCAGACGGAGTACTTGTCAATGTCAAGAAGTGGGCTCTTTGGAAGCGCATTGGAGAGACGATTCTAGTGCACTAAGTTTCGTGGAGTTTGGCCAAGGATCGAAGAAGTTATGGCATGTCGAAGTTTGCTGCCGTGTGACCCGAAGGTACAAAAAGGCTAGTTACGTCAGATTTTGGTGCAATTTCGTGTGGAAACTCGATTTTAGGAGTTTTGTTGTGTGTGTGCATTCGCGAACTGTGTATTCGTGAATCTGTTGTGGTGGTGTTCGGGTTGGCTTTGGGTGTTCTTGCTGTTTTACGTCAGATTTTGGTTACCTGTGTGCACTCGCAAGCTGTTTTTGCTGTTTTGGAGCCTCTTTTGGTGCAATCTTGTGCAATTCGAGGTGGAGCCGAGTCTCTTCTGGTGTGTTGTACCTGTTCTACTCTACTTCAAGCGGAGCGGAGCGGAGAGTGAGCAGGAGTGTCGAGGTGTGGAGTGCGTGTTAGAGGCTTCGAGGCTTCGAGGAGCAGAGGTGCGTGAGTGCGGAGGCGTGAGAGCGGAGTGCGGAGACGGAGCGGAGCTGAGCCCGAGCCCGCGCCCGCCGCCAGCTTGCTTGCGTGCGTGCGTGAGAGAGGTCTCCAAGCTTCAGTTGTGTGGGAAGTGTAAAACCAGCTGGTCACCCATCTCAACACTATTCCTGGACTTGGACTCTTAACTCTGTAGTCTTAGCTTTGGCTTTACCACTAGACCAATAGCTCTTGGTGTCCTACAGGGATGCGTGCAAGTACTTATGGACTTGTATAAGGTAGTAGGAGACCTTCTCGCACGTTCCTAGAGGAGTGGTAGGACGACCCCATAGTATTAGGGATAAGCTATAGTTGTGGTAGTGCTTGCTTATATCGTAGAGACGTGTATAGAGGCAATTGGTGACAGTTGCCTTGGGTGAGCTAGTAGAGCTATCACGTGGATGTTTTTGGAGCTACTATAGGTGTGGACATCTAGTTAGTGACCTCAAGTGTCAATTACGACAGTTGGTGATCATATATTGTGCATGTGGTCACCGACGAAGAGACGTCAGTCCGGATGGGGCTGGGTTTCTCTTTATGTGAATGTTTGAATGTGGAGAGTTATCGTTTGGACTTCTTGTGGTTGGAATCTCTCCATATTCTGCTTCCTGTTTGTGCGCTGCGTTTGCTTGTGTTGGCGCTTGACTTCCGGAGTGAGTTCACTCCAGTGTGCTGTCGATAGTGAGGCTGGAGTTACGGACCACTCAGACTACCTTTGTCTCTCTCACGGTGCGGTTGGAGTGACGACCAACAGACCGTGAGAGGCTGCTTGTGGTGATGGCAGGTACAGGTTGTCCTTACCTTGACCGTCCTAGTAGAGGATAGGTGAGCTCAGTAGGAGCGGGGTTAGGCAAGTGGTGGTTACGGTGGTGACGGAGATTGTGACATTCCGGTTGGAGAGTGTGTTAGCGAGATTCTCTCATCACGGAGTTCTCATGAGGTTTAGGTGGAGACTTCTCGGACAGTGGGTATACACGGAGCGGGGTGAGGTACCGACTACATACACCATTGCCGTCAGATGCAGACAACGCGTTTTCTGGTGGTGAGTCTAGTGTCGTCACACCGTTGTTGTGGGACATGGACGAGATCTATGGAGCCACGAAGGGGCCTCGACGTTACTCGGGTACAGTTGGTATCATTGAGCTGGATGACTTCATCCAGGAGTTCGACAGTTGGTGCGATCTGCAACAGATGCGGAACCCACAGCTGTTTACACCCTTCATGACGTGGAAAGGTTTGTTCCAACACTTGGAGGGACCGCCGATGGACGATTATCATGAGTTCAGGCGATATTACAGTGTTGAGATCGAGTTGTGGAGACAACATTGATCTCCCAACTACATTTCTATCACTACTGGCGCAGTTTCAGGAGGCGTAGTTCTTGCGAGTTCGGGTGCCAGTAGCAGTGGTACATCCACAGGTGACGGAGTACCTACTACCAGCGGTGCGTCCACAAGTAATGGAGCAAGTGGTAGTGTGAGCGGGATACCACCAAGGTTTAACCATGTGGTTCAGTTCTTCCAATGTTTGAGGAAGAACTATCAGGGTGTGCGGACCGACAAGTTGAGGAGTCTGCAGGAGTTCCAGCGGAAGACTGGAGAGAGCCTACGCGAGGCGTTTACTCGCATGAGGCGGTTGATCAGCGTTATCCAAGGAGTGACGGAAGCACAGACAATCCAGTTCTGGTATGAGATACTAGATCGGGAGCTGCGTATGAGAGTTAGAGATGCTATTCTCCTTAGAGATACCGCTCCGACGTTGGCGGTTGTCTTTAGTCTGGCTGAGCGGATTGAGCTCAACATGGTGGAGGAGAGGGTGGTGGTTGCTGGGTTCAGCAAGGAGACACCACATGGAGCGACCACCTCTTCTCGAGGATCACAGGCTACGCAACAGCGTGGTGGTGGTGGTGGTAAAGATCGTGCGAAGCAGTCACGATCTCAGGGAGGTGTTGGAGGATCTGGTGGGCAGAAGCCCATGCCGTCCTTCTCTAGTCAGCAGCAAGCGGGTCCTTGCTGGACGTGTGATGGTCCTCATCAGCAAAAGGACTGTCCACAGAGGAGAGGTTATGAGACGTCGGGGACGTCTCAAGCAGTACCTAGGCAATGTGAGCATTGCGGACGACTTGGTCACAGTAGTGACCGTTGTTTTGATCTCCATCCCGAGTTGCGGCAAGAGAAGGCTGATCGTGGACGAGGCGGAGGAGCTCAGGGAGGCAGTGGTGGTCGAGCTGGAGGTAGAGATCCAGCACCTAGGAGAGGACCGGTCGGTCCACCGCCTGCTACTACGTCAAAAGCAAGTATGGCTGCTCGGATTGAGCAGTTGGAGCAGAGGATAGCTAGTATGGCTATGGCTCAGCGGAGATAAGGTGGAACAAAGGCTTCCACGTCTTATGGAGGAGAAGGAGGTGACTTCGACTTCATGGCTGGTGTGGCGCAGATTGAGGCATTGCGGCAGTGACTAGAGGTGCAGTACGTGTCTCTGAGTCAAGAGGTGCATCTGTGGAGTTGGATCCACAACGCGGGGAGGCTGGTAGACAGGCCAGGCTTCCCCAGTCGTTCAAGTTATCGTAGGCATTGAGGACCACATCTATGATTCCTAAACGGTCTACCGATGGTGCAATAGAGTTGGAGGCATCGACATCCAGGAGTGGGTGTGATGTGAGTCTGTCTCGACGTCTGTGGATGCGACGTCTAACTCGATGTTGGGGGCAGCTACAGCAGTTTTGCAAGCCCCACTATTCTCAGCCACGGATATGAGGGTATTGGGAGTCAACTTGGCTCCAGTGTTCCAGTTGGCAGCCACGCTCAGTGAGAACGAGGATGTAGTTATCTCTAGTGCTGAAGTAGATCAGCGAGAGACGGTAGTTGTGTCCATGGAGTCGAGGATCAGGACAGCTACCAGTGGTACTTGGCAAGCGGCGACTGCTAGGTTAGATGAGTTACCAGCTAGGCCGGCGATTGACCGTGTTGGTTTGGCACCAGGTGTGGTGTTGTTGGACAACAGAAGTGATATCTTCTGTTTGGTGGCACCTTCAGGGAAAGTGTATCGACCCCAGAAGGTCTTGTTAGACTCTGGAGCCCAACCGTTGATGTTGGGAAAGACGGCGTGTATTGGTTTGTGTCTAAAGAAGTCCGAGGTGGAGAGATGTCCATTCCAGTTGCAGACATCTCTAGGGGGATCAGGAGGTACGGCTCTACACATGACACGTGAGATGTTGCCGGTGAGAGTTCGGCGAGATCATCCCACAGATGGCTCTATGGTGAGGGCCAAGGTCATCGTTACAGCCGTAGAGTCTTATGATGTATTGGTTGGAGGTGCTGTGTTGTATCCTATGGGGTTCGTGATCGACTATTGGGCGGAGACAGCATCTTACAGACCAGGTTGGTAGTCCGGTGAGGGACGAGTGAGCCGCTTACCAGTGCGGTTCAATGCTAGAGTTGGGACGACGGAGCTTACACCAGGGACGATGACATCCGTTGCAGGGTTCAGTTCGGTCATCACTTGATCGGACGAGTTGTTGGAGGGCAATGCCCATGCGGAGGATACTCCGGTCTTTGAGGAGGTGGAGGACATGCCTAGCATGTCTACGTTAGTACCATTTGTCTTGGATGTTCCACTCTGGAGTTCGAGTGGAGAGTTGCAGCAGTATGCTGATCAGTTGGTGCAGCAGGCTTGGAGTGAAGTCTTTGTACCACCAATAGAGAAACAAAGGGTTGTTCCTGCTATTGGCCCTGTGACCTTATCACCGTTGGATACGACTCCCACTGTGTGACAGTATCCAGAGGAAGGTGTATGTGTGCTAGAGCTGTTTGGAGGGATCAGCACAGGTTTGGCTGCGGTATTGCAAGCAGGTATACAAGTACAGCTATACTTGTATGTGGAGAGAGATGAGATTACGAGACTCATCTCATTGCGACATGTGGCACGTTTGGTGCAAAGATATCTTGAGTTGTTGTCCATATCAGCTGTTAGAGGATACAAGCAAGCATTACCGTCGGATATTTCGCTGCTGGGGACGCAAGATCTTACGTTTGTTGGCACCATTCACCTGGTGATAGTCGGATGGCCATGTCAAGGTCACACGCGTGCTGAGAGAGGTCAGGGTTTACATGACTCGCGATCTATGATGTTCTGGGAGCTGTTACGGATCTTACGACATCTCCAGATGCATCAAGTGGATTCTCCAGCATACATCTTGGAGAACGTTTCTTTGTTGGGTGATGCTCGTACACAGATGATGACGAGTGTGCACCAAGTGCGGTCTTGGGTTGGACCAGCAGTGTTGTTGGATGCAACGAGAATAGGATCTCGTGCACGTCGTCCACGGTTGTAGTGGACGAACTTGTTATCGAGAGAGGTGCTTAAGCGCACACACGATGGAATGAGACGACCAGCGCATCTCACGGTTGATAGCATCTTGGATGCATGACGACGATCTCAAGTAGTGAGAGTCGTCGATAGGTCACCCATGGTAGTGGTGAACCTAGTGGGACGGCCCATGGTAGCGCTACCCACTTTGGTAAGCTTTCTAGCGTCACATGCTTACAGAGATGGAGGACCTGGGCTTGTGTGGGATGCTCAATTACGGCAGTTGGTGGAGCCCAATGCCGATGAGAGAGAGCGACCGATGGGTTTCGCTACGGATACGACAGCAGTAGCTTCGGTGTCGGAGGCTTCACGTCGTCAAGTATTGGATCAAGCAATGGACTTGAATTGCTTGACATGGATTGTTAGCCTTGGATTGGTTGAGCAGCGTCGGATGCGATCGACGGGTGTTACTGCTCGAGCACTCTTGAGCTCTTGTCTACCGGATCGCTAGAGGCAAAGGATGAGGGCTAGGCACGTGAAGTTCGTCATCTTTGGACATCATGGGATGTCGTAGGAGAGAGTGTGGAGCTTGCAGCTAGAACTGCAGAAGCTTTTCGCACAGTAGCGGTGGAGGTTGTTGATGGTGAGTAGAAGGAAACTGCTCCAGAGACTACAAGATAGCAGTCAACGACTTCGTCTTCTACCTCTACCATGGTGACAGAGGATACTTGGAAACCGAAGATTGGACCCAAGCTTATAAGAGAGGAGAGACGAAGAGTTCAAAGATTCTTGAAGAGCTACAGGAATTGTTTTGCCTTCAGTATGAAGGATTTGGGTACCTTGAAGGGACCTGGTGTACGGTTCGACTTGGCTAATGACACGTCAATCTTTCGACGTCCTTACAGGTACAGTGACATGGAGAGAGCCTTGATCCAGAGTAGGACTCAAGACTTGTTGGAGGCTGGGTTGGTGGAGATGTCGCATGGAGAGTATGCATCTACCACAGTTATGCCAGCCAAGAAGGATATGTATAGCAACTACACGAATAGACGGATGTGTGAGGACTACCGTTGTCGCGCTACTTGGCGGCTACATGCTTGACTTCTACTCCGACGCTTAGGTTTAGTAGTTCTAGAAGTTAGCTCATACTACTTCTAGTCCTTTATGTATATGTTTGACACCTTTGCATATGGTGTTAACACTATTTTGAGTCCTAGTAGGCTGATAGTATGTTAGTTATCTTGTTCAAGCATTTGTGCGCTTGTGCAAGTGACTTCTTACTTGTCTATGACGTTCAACGTACATAACTTAAGGTTTCCATGCTGATAGGGGTTTGAGCTCATGGGTTGTACTTACTTGTCGTCCATGCACGTTTTCTAGCTGATTTAAGTTAATTTTCGGGCTACGTGTCGTTTTAGGTAGTTTAAGTTTTACGCTGGCACTCTAGAGGGCTTGACGTGGTAGCCTATGAGTGTAGATACGTTACCAGGTAGTTTAAGGCACAAAAGGACAGTCAAGTGGAGCTATGAACTCCCATTGGTCCATTTTTGTCTTTTGTAAAACTCTAAGTTTAGAAACAGAGCTCTAGAGTGGAGTTCGAGCATTTGGTGAGGTATCTTCGAAATCTGAGAATACAGGAAGGGAGATCTCGTCGTGCCAAGCAATGTCAGTGAATTTTTTGCTCGATTTGGATCAATAAACAAGGAGTTATGCCCAATTGAAGTTCGGATTGTGTCAAAACTGCGTCATTTTTGTTGATTTTGGGGTTTTCGGTGCCAATTGCAGCAGAATTGGAGATATCACTTCGAAACTTCGAGGTTGCATTCACTGTCAGGAGGGCTACAACTGTTCAAAAAGTTTTGAATCATTTGAGTGATTGAGTAATTCAGGGCGGCCTCTGAAGTAGAGGGGGTCTGAAAAGCTCCTAATCTAGAGCAGCGACTTTAGAGAAGGAGATCTGGAGTTCTACAAACAATCAGGAGTCCCAATTTCACAGGAGTGTTCAGCAAGCTGTGAAATGCAAATCCTGTAAGAAACTTCGAAGTTGATCGAGCCAATTTACTGTTATAGGTCGAAATAGCTATCTGGGTACCAGAAATTACCATAATTTCTCTGTTCAGAAAGTTTCTACCCATATCTCGATGCTCTGAACTGATCTCAAGCTGAAACTTCATATGTGTATCCAGTAGGACCTCATTTACATGTAGGAGAAGTTCTGAAGTCTACACCTTCATAGTTTTCCTCTCTTTGTGTGTCAAAGTTCACCGCTTAAACCTATTACTACTAGTTAGACCTAAATTTCGCTTTTTGAGCATATTAGAGGCCATAAACACCTACACAATTGTGTGAGTGTTTATGGCCCCTGTTGTGACCTGAAAGCCAACCTCTTGAGTAAACAACCACAGTCAGAAGCCCGGCGCTTTCCTAGGTAGACGGATCACACTCCGACACCGTCCTATCAATCGATAGACGAAGTCCGATAAGTATGCAATGCCGACACCCAAGGAGATCTTTGATGCAGTGAGGCATGTGAAGGTCTTCAGTACATTGGATCTTCGAGCAGGGTATCATCAGTTGCCAGTGAGAGAAGAAGATAAGTCCAAGACAACATTCTGAGGAATTGACTCTCACGGCAAGGATTGTTTGTATCAGTGGAGGTTCTTACAATTTGGGTTGAAGAACGCCCATGCTGAGTTCCAAAGGGTGATGGACAGAATCCTAGCAGGATTGGATTTTGTCAGATGTTATATTGACGACATCTTAGTCTATAGTGCTACAGTGGAGGAGCACGAGAGACACTTACGGGATGTGTTTGAGCGGTTGAGAGCTCATGGGTTGAAGTTACACCCTGAGAAGTGTAAGTTCTTCTAGGAGTTGGTAGAGTATCTGGGCCACACCATCTATCCAGGTGGGTTGGGTGTTCAACAGACGAAGGTTGAGGCTATTGCACGTATCTCACGCCCCACAGATGTGAGTCGAGTTCGAGCATTTGTTGGTTTGGCAAACTTTTATCGTCGATACGTGAAGGGATTTAGTGCAATTGCGAAGCCGTTGACCAAGCTGATGAAGGTGGACCAGGAGTGGCATTGGGGAGATGAGTAGGAGCGAGCTTTTGAAGAGCTCAAGGATAGGTTGACATCTGCTCTCATCTTAAGGAGACCCGTTAGGGGGCGTCCTTTCCAACTGCACACCGATTGGAGTATGTCGAGACTTGGAGCAGTGCTGACTCAGCATGATGATGAGAAAAAGGAGTTCGTGGTGGCGTATGCCAGTCGCTCCAACAATTCAGCGGAGGTGAGGTATAGTTCATATGAGGGAGAGTGTTTGGCGGCAGTGTGGGCTGTTGCACACTTTCGATGTTATCTGTTTGGGAACCCCTTTACTCTCATCATTGATCATCAGCCGCTCAAGTGGTTGATGGAGTCCGACAAGCTTATAGAGAAGCTTGCACGATGGACTCTGATCTTACAGGAGTATGACTTCCAGGTAGTACATAGACCTGGAGTTGCAAACCTAGATGCCGATGGATTGAGTCGCAACCCGTGCACGAGTCAGCAGGATCAGACTGAGGCTCGATGGCATGACGAGGTTGATGAGGAGATAGTGCCAGGGTGGCATGCATCTTCCTTTCTTTGTGTGTTAGCTATGAACTCTAGTATGGAGGGCCAAGTCATATCTTTCTCTAGTCAGAGAGTAGATGATGAGTCTCCAGATCCTGAGAGTGGAGATGGTGTTCCAGACCAGCGAGATATCCATGATGATGTGACCGTGATGGAGTATCTACGTACTTGTGTGGTAGTAAGCACAGTAAGTGTCAAGGAGCGAGATCGTGTCTTTCAACGAACGAATAGATTTCGACGAGAAGGATGACATATACTTCGAGTGTGGGATGATGAGAGTACGGATAGTTCCACATCCGTCCCAAAGAGCAAAGTTAGTACGACATGCTCATGAGGAGTTGAGACATTTTGGAGTGAAGCATACGCATAACTTACTCCAAGGACAGTATTGGTGGCATGGTATGCACGTCGATGTGCAATAGTTTGTCACACGATGTGTGGTTTGTGATCAAGTACGAGCATCGTTTAATGCTCCTACTCCACAGTTACACCCTTTACCGATTATGGGGTTGGGTTACCGTTGGAGTTTGGACTTTGCGAGACCTTTACCGTTGACCGTACGTCACCACCGGTATGTGTTGGTGATGGTGGAGCACTTCTCCAAGTGGATTGAGTTGGTGGTATTACCAGACAAGGCGAGTGAAGGGACGGCGTACGCGTTCTTAGATCGAGTGCTGAGTCGTTTTGGAGCACCAGCTGAAGTGCTGACAGACCAAGGTACAGAGTTCCTTGGTGAGTTTCAGGCCTTGTGTGATCAGGCGCTGATTGATCATCGAACTACATCTCGAGATCAATCTAAGGCGGATGGTTTGGCGGAGAGGGTAGTTCAGACGGTGAAGAGAGGATTGCGCAAGTATGGCTTGCAGAAGGGCCACTTGGGAGACTGGGATGTGCAGTTACCATGGTTGGCTATGGACTACCGTTTCAGCCGACAAGCGTCTTTGGCTTCCTTCTCACCGTATTTTCTATTGTATGGTCGAGATCTAGATCTATCTTCGGCCATTCGTCGTGATTATGCTGAGGTGCTGGACCTTGATGACCCGGATACGGGGTGAGAGCATGTTCTCAACGAGTAGAGACATTTCGGAGAGTTATGTCTATGGCTTTTGAGAACCTAGTGATTGCTCAGCATAGAGACACGTTGCGATATGCGACTATCCGAGGAGGAGGTTATCGGCCGTCGATTCCAAGTTTCATCCTAGCGATTATATCTATCTACAGCAGACTACACCGACGACGTTGGACGTGACCGCATGACGCACTATTTACGAGTGCGTGAGGTGTTACCTTCTGGCGTACTCATGTTAGAGGGCCGTGATGGTGTTGTGTGGAAGGACCATGTGCGTAATTGTGCGCCATGTCATCTTCCCAACATTGATGGTATCGTTGATCCAAGCTTAGCAGTTGTACGTGCGTGCTTGAGGTGTATGTTGTGTGGGTCTGTTGGTGGAGCAGCCCGTATGTTGGTGTGTGATGGTTGTTAGAGAAGTTGACACATGTCATGTTTGACTCCATCTCTCAGTGTCGTTCCTACTGGACGATGGGTTTGTCCTCGATGTATATAGCAAGGATAGCTGATTAGATCTTTGCGTGCTATAGATTGCAGACAGGCGACTAACGATGAGACGATGTAGCACCCAGCCTATTGATCCTTGCACCCATGAAGGTGTATATCACGTAGTTGGGATATGGAGCTATCTGGAGTTAGAGGGACCTAACCGTCAGTTAGGGGGCGATTGTGATACATTTGTGTATGTGTATGACATCGTCCATGTGTTATGTGTATGTGTGGTGTACCTCTGACAGCGATGTATGTTGTGTAGCAATGTGTATACGCATGACAGCTGTCACGTCAGTTTGGCACCTCGGCTAGGTTGACCGAGTGCGAAGTGGTGCATCCCGATAAGATCATTAGTGCCGTTAGGGCGAGTTGGTGGGAGAGCCCACTAGAGGTATACTTCGCAGGTGGGACTTGGAGGCCTTAGTTCTTCGAGTTGAGCCTTCAAGCTCCATGCTATGGTGGATAGTCTAGTTGAGTGTAACCCGGATTATCTTCGTGCTTAAAGTGGGATTGGCTTGACCGTTTATGAGTAATCTTTGTTGTAGTGTTGGAGACGATAATTTCTCTATTCACCCGATGAGATCTTTGTGTGGTATGGATTGCAGACAGGCGACTAACAATGGAGCGATGTAGCACCCGGCCTCCTGATTCTTGCACCCATGAAGGTGTATATCACGTAGTTGGGATATGAAGCTATCTGGAATTAGAGGGACCTAACTGTCAGTTAAGGAGACGATTGTGATACATTTGTGTATGTGTATGACATCGTCCATGTGTTATGTGTATGTGTGGTGTATCTCTGACAGCGATGTATGTTGTGTAACGATGTGTATGCGCACGACAGACCAGTCACCAACTTTGAGTTTTCTTACACTCTCATCCCTTAGTCCAAAGATCTTTGATTTTTGAAATCACAAAAGAATCAGCTGATGGAACCAAATCAGTGGTAAGCAGTGCTTTTAGGCAGCTGGTCCCTAGGTTAAGCTAGGCTTTTGGTTAACAACACCATAGGTTAAGCTAAAGCACTTGGCAAGCTAGGTAGTTGCTTGAAGGTATGCATGTCAAAAATAATGAACAATAAGTTTTGCAAAAGATAAAAAACTTAACCCTTCTGAGCTTCCTTGTCATACAACAACTTGTGATGCGTTGTTAGTTGGTTAAGGAAGAGGTAACCAGAAGGTAGAGGTCTAAGGTTCAAACCCAACTGTGAGTATAAATAATTATCGCACCATATTGATCTTTGCAAAGGGAATTACGATGAGTGTAACTGCCAAGCACCTCTTAGTGACAAATGGCTTGTGGAGAGTGATATGTTTAAAGTCATAAAGATACATTACTATAGTCAGTGACATATGTTACAGTTGTAGTTTCCTCTTGCTAGTTTTGTTTATTATTTGTTTTTTAACCCTAACCTCGTCAAAAGAGAGAAGCCGAAATTCAATATATCATTTTTTATATCGTAAATAAGAGACTGAAGAGAGGGCTTGGAGGAGCAAGCAGAAAGTATAGAGAGGGCCGAGAGGAAAATATTGAGGATAAGAGAAAAAAAACTGTGTAACTGAGAAGTGGCACTAATAACAATAATACAACATGTATAAAAGGGAGAGAACTCTAAGACTCGCGTATCAAGTGTGGTTCTTGTGTTCTTTTTATTGTTTATGGATGCGTTTCCGTTTTAAGGATAGAAGGTCAATTTTAATTTCGATTTTGAAATTTAAATTCTGATTCAAGTTCAAGTTTGAGTCTTGTGGGTTTCAAGAGCTTCAGTTTCATTCTTTTTCTCATCGTAGCCATGGGGGATCACTTGGTATGGAAGTCCAAAACCACGTGCGTTGATGACTACAAAATAAATTTTTGTAAAGATTAATTTTAGAAGGTCTTATTTTTCATTAAAAATTATTATCTTATTTTTATAATACCCCTTTGTTTGAATAATAAAAAATACTACTCTTTGAATTCAAATTACTATAAAAACTCAAAAAGTTTGATTCATGTATACATAAGGAGACTTTTCTTGCGAAGAGTCTAGATTCTGAAACAAACATTAGCCTTTATGCCTTTTTTAAAATGTCATGATAGTTAAAAATGGTCTTTTTCATGATAGTTAAAAATGGTCTTTTTTAATAATCTCTTGACTTTCAAGTTTTCACTTAAATAATAAAAAGTATTTTTCTTTTGGACTCAAGTGTTTTCAATAAATCAGTGGAATGAACCCTCTTGATCATAGCCTGTTTCACGATCGAGTTCATAGCCATAGGTTCCGTACTTCCCAAGAAAACCTCGCTCTACAGCGTTCTCTACTAAGAAAACCTCGTTGTAATTGTAGGAGTTTGAAAAAAGAATGTAATTCAATGTGAAGCTCTTTCTGTAAACTGCATTGTAATTTTCTTATTTGAACTGAATAAACAATGTTTGTTTACCTTGAAATGTTGTATCCAACAGGTAAATTTGTTGAGATGATTTAACGTTTCATCCATATCTGTATATTGCGCATTGGACTCATTTGATTATAGCTCGTGCAAGTAAAGCAAGAACAGAAGTCGAACAGAAGTCAAAATTCAACCCAACTTTTCTCAATCAAGTGAATTCCTACAACCACTCTTTGTGTATATATTGCACCTATTCACTTGTTCTCTTCTTCTACTAGTGCAACTTTGAAAGAACAAGTGTTCTCTATTCATATGACATGTAGAAATGCTCTTAGGACTATCATATGATTTGTATGTGAGAATTGCACCTCTTCTTTCCAAAGTAGGGAACTTTGATTATTGTTGCCTTTGTAATGTCTCAGAAAATGATGGGAACTTTTGAAACACTTTCTGATCTCTTTGTTGTGTTGCTTCTGCCAATATCCATTCAACAATGGCTCAACGTTGCATTTGTTTCATTCGTTAAATAAACAAGAATTTTATATTCGATGGAGATATGTCTAGACGTTAGGTTCCCAATTTATTGTAACACAAACGGCTGCCATGCGTCCAAGAGTTCATGCTTAGGTGAAGAGTCTATGTGTAATCCCAGGGTCGAGCATCCATGTTTTGAGGAGAGTATATCTTTAACCAGTTTGGATCAATAAGCATCTCGAATTGTCTTTGGGAAAATTTATTTACTTTGTGTTGGGAAAATATGTAAGTGCTATGTTTACATTCCAGACTAAATTAATGTGAAAGTTATTAATTTTATAAATCTTATAACTAGTTGCAGATATTTATAATTAGATAGAGTGTTAAAATGAGCTACATGGAAATCCAGACATACTCATAAGACAATCGCATACACACGCTTGCAAAACTACATGTGCGAGACCTTGGTAAATGTAGAGATTTTATTCTGGACATTAGATTTACCTCTTCTTGACAAAAGGGTTAGGTAATAACTGGAGCATGATGCTCTCGTCTATCTTTTGATGGAAGAGGTGAAAAAGCCTGTTTATTTATTCATCTCATGTACACTTCGAAGTGTACATGAGATTTAATATATGTTCTAACCTTTCCTGTGGGAAGAGTTAGAACATATATTAATGTTCCGTAAAACGACATAATCTGAGAATTAGGGTCTTGGTCTTATTCTCCCAGCAACGCATCAGCCCGGATTCCACTTATGGGTTATATCATGCTGAGTTGACTATTCCGATATGGATTAATATATATCACTTATGAACTTATTCAATTTTTCATAATATCTTATTATAAAGTATTTTTATAATATTTATATATTTTATGATAATAGTAAACGAAATTCACTATACAAGGCCGTTGGTGATGCTTATTCACAAGAAGAGTCCTAGTAAAAACAATAACATAGTTAAAACAGTAACATCAAAGCTTTCTGGTGTGAAAGAAAACATCACTAGGTGCAAATAGTGATGTCCGTGATATGGACAAGAACATTAATATTACATATGATGCACAAGTCAGAAGAATTACTTTGTTTCTATGCTCTTCGTCTTCTGATCTTGGTTGGAAGAGAGAGTGGTATGCATTATTTCATAGAGAACGTTTGCTATTATCGAGAAGAAATATCATACAGAGAGAAAAACTGCAGAGAAGATAATCAGTAATTCGGATCCTTACCTTCGGACTGAAATCATTAAAACTCGAAACATATCTCCGGTCATGGTTTTGCATTTGCATATTATGTTGAGGTTCTTTTTCATATGTCCAAAATACGACACCTTTGCTCTCGTCGTAAATACTTCTGAATCATTCATATTAGGTCGTGATGGACAAATCAGGAGATATACCCTAATTCATGAACAACTACTTGTAATAGGAGGAAATAAATTCTTTTTATTGTAAATAACTAGGACAGGTCACACCACCCTTACTGATAAATACATCTAATGTCTTTTGGAAATAAGTTTTTGTTGTTGAGTTAATTATTTAATCAAAAGTTCTGATCGCTATTAATATCTTCTCCCTGGCCTTCATATAATACTTTTTGACCACATAAGAATAGGTTTCACATGTAGTATTATGACATCGAACAGGAGAATGTCTTCTCGCCATATCTTTGTCTAGAAGGTTTAATGTCCCTTATAGTTAGAGGTTTTGAAGGAAGAACAAGTTAAGGTATAAGACATTTGGGCGCTCATTTCTTTGTCCTATTGTTTGGGGAGTGGCGACAAAGATCAATTTTAAAAGTTTGATAATTCCGAATATTTTAATCTTGGGTACAAGCGGTTAACTAGAGTATATAACTTCATTACAACTCTAGTTAACCGCTTGTATCCAAGATTATGACCAAGTTCATATGATTGTAGATTACAAATAAAATAGAAATTAGACCACGTATGCAACGTTATGAGCTCTATCAAATATTATCGGATAGAAGTCATTTGATTTTGATATCTAAGTTACATTTCCCATTCTGAAGGGAAGGATGATCTCTTGATGCATTGAAGTCTCTCGATGATGAATGAAAGTGTATGCTGTTCTGAGTCACAACCATCTCTTCCATCTTTTGAGTGAAAGATTGCACCATCCTCAGTTTATTATCTAATCTAGGTAATAATTCTGATAAAATAATAGATGTTTAATTGGTGAGAGTTAATATCTTGTAGAGGATGGTTTACTTTTATTTTTTGGAGATTCAGTTTATTTATACCTACATTATAAATTATAGTTTGAATATTTTTTAAGTCATTCTCATAAGTAAGATTTTTATTTATAATTTTACGTATAATTGTGTTAATTGATACATTTGGATGAATTAATCGCAAATCTTGTAGTTGTTTCACTATATACTCTCATTTATCAATAAGAAATTTATCATGAATCTGTACAATTGATTCATAATGACCGGAACTATCTTTATTATCATTATATAGAAGGTTGAAAGTAACATGATAAGAGTTGTTGTTTGAGAACTGAATTGTATTCTTTATAGAAGTAGAACTGTAGATGTGTATATTTTTCTGTAGTATGGAGGATAAACCGAAGAGACATAAAGAATCACCCCGCACACCACTTTCTTTTGTCATTTTACCAACTTTGGTTATATGTTCATCTACAAAATCAACGTGATGCGACACTCTCAATTCATCTTCCATGAAGTAAGATAATATCAATGGATCATAAGTATCTCTAGCTCTTGAGTAGATATTATACAGTTCATTTTGAGTTTGATTTCGTGAAGATGCGGTAGAAGATTCATGATGTAGTAAATATTATATCGAATCAAACATATAATCTCCTAGAGTGTTTGTTGCTTGAAATCGTTTGATGTTTATGTGTTATGCTTTTCACATTTTGATAATTTTCTGTTGCATGCACCTTTTGTTCGCGCAATGAGTTTTGAAAGAGTATTTTATTTTCACATGTATATTATATGTAGTGAATGTCGTGAAGTTTTGAATTTGCCAAATAGTTTCATGTTCTACATATATCATCGTAGGTCAGACGTCTTTTGATCATGTGATCTAAACCTGAAAAAAACATGAAAAAAATGTTGCTGTCTTTCTCTGGACCTTTTGTTCCAATACTCTCGATTGATTTAGCTCCACGGTTACTCGTGCTTGGAGAGTGATCTGAAACCTGCTTTACAGCTAAAGTGACATGAAACATGCTTTGTAGCTCGGTTGCTTTCAACTTTCCAAAGCTAAGTAGGAGATATAGCTCAGTTACTTTCAGCTTTCCAAGGCTAAGTTTGAGGCTAAGTACGAGATGTGGCTCAGTTGTTTTCAGCTTTCCACAGCACTTACCTGATGTAATCTTGATGCTAATTAGAAACTGATAAGAAGTAAGTAGAAACTGGTAGTATAACTGAAACATCGAGGGCTATATTCTAGCATTAGAAATTGGTAAGAAGTAAGTAGAAGTTGGTAGTATGATTGAAGCATAGAGTTTCATGTTCTAGCATTAAAAACTAGTAAGAAGTAAGTAGAGGTTGATAGTATGACTGAAGCGTGGAGTTCCATATTTTCTATAGTGCATATCTTTCTCTTTTTTACATACACTTATAGCAGTAAGCACATCATACTATGATATGAAGGTGAAAGTTCAAACTTGTACACTTGTGAAGATGCACGTCCAACTTCAAGAGAAGATATCTTTGAGATGCGAAGAGCCACATGACAAATTCCAGGAGAAGATATATCAATAAAAGAGATCATGGGGAGTCCGGTGATATCAGCAGTTGCGATAGCAAAACAGATGAGCATTGGGATCGTATATCTATAGAAGGTAAAATTAGTCATTTTCAGTTTCGGTGCTTAATACAGTCGAGTGTGGATTGTGAATCTTAACAATATGTTGTTTCTTTTAGACGGTATTTTTTGCAAGTTCATGACATGGAACTTGAGAAACCGAGGCACGAAAGACCTATTACTAGAGCGAAGTCAATAAAAAATACCAAACGTGAAAATGCTACAGATAAAAGCAATGGCCATTTTCTCACAAAATGGTGGAGGCGTAGGAAATATCAGATGGAGGTGATTCTGCAAAAGATATATCCGCAATGTCTACACTTGTATATGGTCAATCTTGTATGTCATTTTAAAAGTGTTTTCTGATTTGTTTTTCTACACGATGTTGGTTGTTTTGTAAGTACATGTGAAAAGATAAGAACATCATAAAGGAGTTCATGATTTTGATGTTCTCAATAACAAAATACAGAGCTTTTTTGCCAAATAGATTCTCTCACCTAGAGCTAAAAGTATCCGGATGAGATTAAGCGAGAGTGTTTTATAGTATTGGACAAATAAAAGATTCGACATTGCAACTACAGTAGAAAGGGTATTACCTTCTCGATTGATTAGATTGCTTGTTTTCTGATGTGTGATTTATCTATGGTCTTCTATGAAGAGTTCTTTCGCTTAATTTCTTTATTTTCATTTCCAAGGACAAGTTCATAACGATTTGGATAAGTACACATTAGAATCAAACATTCCATCCATTAAAGAAGATGAGAGTAGAGAGTTCAAAATCTTCTGGCTTATGAAACATGTCACCAATGACAATTCATAGATGAAATACTTCTTATGAGAAGAATGAGACTAGTGAGTGTCAATCTAATGAAAGTGAGAACGATCAAGAAGATCATCAGTCATCTGATCAGCAAACATTTGCCAACATGAGTGAGCAAGAGCAGCAATTTCTTGAACCTTCAGAGAATGAGGATGAACATGTAGGTCCGCAGTTTTGTGATCATGGAGATCTTTTCCCGCAAGACCAAGAAACTGATGTTGATGAAGATGCTCTTAGTGGAGAACATGCAGTGGTGAATTCTTCATCTGTGGTCAAGCTTGACGTTGTTTTCTTAATGTGGATTTTATTGAAATTTCTTTATTTGACAGTATGTTTTTTTACGTTCGGATCATCATGAATGAGTGCACTTGCATTATGAACTAGTTTCTGGTTAGTTCCGATTCTTTAATAGTTCATTCTTGTTGTAAAACTGACACTTCTGATTGTAATGTCTACAGATAATATGGAAAAAAGGAGAACTGGATTGACTCCTATGGTGAAAGAAGCACGTCTTTTGACTAGATCTGATAGGAAAGCTAGAGTACAACAACTGGTCCTTACATCAGTGGATGTACGACACACTAGGAAGAGTAGATCCAAACTGAAATGAAAACTTTGATATCTTTATAGCACATGAACTTTTCACTATCACATTTTGCTACTCTTCAGTGATTGGTTGAATAATATTATAATAATAAACATGGGAATTAACACGCTTTCAAAAAAAATGTAAAATATTAAAAGATCGAGTGAGCAAAACACAACAATTAGGAAAGATTCACAAATGATAAATGCTATCATATATTCTTTTTTATAACTTTCGACGCTATAAAAGCCAACAAGAATGCAAATAGGAGTTAAATAATACAAAGAATAAAGAGATACCATCTATACCTATATAAAAATTGATATTTGAATGCGGAAGCCATCGAATAGTTTCCACAAACTGAAATTTTGCTGTATTATTCTAAAAGCGTATCCTAAAAAAAGAATATAAAAAAATGATCAAAGAGGTCCAAATTGTGATACCTCGTATCAGACGTACTCTTGAATTCGGGATCACCAAAATAATAAGGCTTCCTAGCAAAGGAAGCAAAATAAGACCACTTAAATTGGAATAAAATAGAGCTAAAACTTGTAACATATACGTTTACTCTTTTTCCTAGAAATCCCGAAAAAATATAATGATGTGAAAAGGCCCGTAGCACTGTAAATGCAGATAGATTGAGTGTTCTTTTACGAATTTATGTAAACTACAGAACTGAATTCTGATGCAACGTGATTACGAGTTTTGGCAGAAGTACCAAATGTCATAGTGGTAACTTCATATTTATAACGTATACTAGTTATTACGGTTTTATTTTCAATGAAACGGTAAATTATAAACTTGAAGTAATAATTGTAATAAAGAATACCAGTGATTATGCTATTATATTGTTTACAATTACAGTAGTAATAACAGTTATAGATTATTACTATGTGATATGCTGAAAATTATATACATAATAACCAAAAGATTTGATTACGGTATAACGTGATAACACTTACAAATGATTATGCTATATATTGGTTACAATTACAATCGCAATAACAATTATATATGCTTACAATGAATAAACTGAAAATTATTACGATAATAACCAAACGGCATGATTACAATATTACGTAATAACACTTACTGATGATTATGCTATATAATATATAGTTATAATCGTAATAACGATTATAGGTGCTTACAATGTATAAACATGAAATTATTATGATAATAACCAAAGGCATAATTACAGTGTTACGTAATAACATTTACGGATGATTACTAATGTACAAATTCAAAATCATATATAATTCAAAGTTATTGATTATCATCAGATATAATTATAGTTACATTTGTAATAACGGTTTCTGATGATTCCAGTGTATAAGTTCAAAATTAGTATGATAAGAATCAATAGCAATGATTACGGTATTAAGTAGCCAAAACATTATTAAAATTAAAAGTCCTAAGTACTTCACACGTAATAACACCTTCTAGTGATTAGCACTTACTAAATTCTATGACACCGTCGTAATAATAATTAAAAATGATTATGATGGTATGTATCGTACTTCCATTTTCAAAGTTATAGTCATAATAATAATTACTAATGATTACAATATAAATTTACAGGCAATAAAACACCTATTGATGATTATTGGTTAAAATTCACAAGTACAATCGTAATAACAGTTTTTTAAGTTTACGTAATGCATATGATAAATAATCATGTTATCGTTATTATACCTTCAATAAAAAAGATTACAATAGTGCATATTTGATGCATCTTGTAAGGTACAGAAGCAAGTCTATCGCTATGATAAAATGATCACAATTTTTTTATTTCAAAATAAAGATCACAATCAGAGTACCATGGTAATAACATTATCTTGTGATGTCTATTGTATGTAGTAATACCTTGATGTCATTACTACATGATGTCATATATCTCATCTATTTCGATTTCTTCTTCTTTTAGTATTATCTTAGAGCATATGAACATTTACATTAGATTGAGGTAGACTTTCTAACTGCTGCTGATGAGTCTCTCTTTGCACATCATATCGAAGAGGAAATCTCTCAAATATAGTGATATCAGTATTATCATCATATGTTGCATTTTTTCGTCGACTTCCTCCATGAAATAAGTCGATAACACCTTGTCTTCGCTTCAATGTCAATTTCACAGCACGCGGAAAGCACTCAACCCTCTGTTCAATCCCTTGATCTTCTGGTTGCTCCTTAAATGTATGAAGCATAGATTTCACAATGATGATAGCGAGCTCAATAATGCGAGAATTATCTTGTACTTGTTCCATACACTGAATCAAAAGCTCCATCAGCAGATCTCGTTCAATTTTTTTTGATCGGTCGTCATTGTCTTTTGTAACTTGACCTGTATCTACCACCACCACTTCGCTTGAAACAACATCAACACTCTCTTGATAATCCAACGACTCAAGGAAATCACAATCATTTATGATTTTCGGTTGAAGTTAAAATTCCGTAGTCTCATATGCACCTTCATTCAAATCAGACAACACCAAATCTGGTCGTAGATTATGCATACCTCCTTGTTGTCCTCCAAAATCTGTACCTAGTTTCTGAACCAACAGACATGGACTATGACTTTACTTGATGCTTGCACAAGTTTCCTTCTACCGCCCAAGTGCACTCACAAGAAGGCTTCTCACTATATATTGTGGACACTATATATAACTTCTCAAGGTCTGTGGTACTCTTCACTCTGCATGCTATATTACCCAATTCATCAAAGTGAACCAGATCATCTGACATCAAGCGTGCTCTGGTAACACTAGATAGAACAATCTCTTCAGTCTTGTAGTTGATGCACCTATCTCTCTCTTTTCTCCACAAATTATATCACAAATATGACAAAGCGCGATGGAACAATACATCCAAAATTATATCACAACGTCTGGCTGTTAAAACATCAACAACTCTATTTAACACTTTTTTGTATGTAAGATGTCAAGCTTCGATGGCACCATTGGTATTCTGGTTTTCTCTTTGAAACATCATGAAACAACTCATCCACTTGCTTGAACGGGATGGTAACAACAACACTTTGTACATGTTAGTAAAACAATATTTTGCTATTTTCTATCAATATTCATAACTTTGTCCTATTTACATGCTGGTAATAACAAAATATTGATGTTTTATAACAATTCATATTTCAAAGTATAAGATCTCAATGCCATCAATATAACCGCAACAATTCTCAAATCACGAGTAAGTCATAAACTTGCGCAAAATGAACTTACTTGTGGAAAATAACCATTCTTTCTCCATATATCTTATAAACTTTTCTTGATGTTGATATTTCTCTCTGAATCCATATAAGATCTGAAGCATTTCATTCATCTCGTGCGTATATTAGGTCTCCAAGCATAATGTTCATCTCAGCAGATTCATTTCGATTGGCAACTTTCTTGATAAGATTCTCTTTCCATGCTCTCCGTACATGCCATGTACAAAATATAATTTGCACTTCTTGAAAAACACTACTGCAACATCATAAGTATACAACTATCATTGACTAAAAGCGTACGACACTGAGAATAGACATAGACATTTCAGAAGAATCAAGAGTTTTTAAGCACCTTATAGCTTTCATCTCGACTTGTACACAATCGATGATGATAACAACTATTCTCCACGTTGGCATTTGTTTCAATGCACTTTGTTTCACCTACTAAGAAACTATTTCATTTGAATAACCTTTTCAGATTTTTGGGTGCACCAAGCCACTGGAATACCCATTTGATGCATATCGAATACCACCAGTGTGAAAAATGGAAATTGTCATAATAAAATGAATACAAAAAACTTCAAAATATCTCAGAAATCGATACGGTAATAACAATTAATGATCAATTACAAGATAACAAGTTAATATGATTTCAATATCCCATAAGCATGCATGGCGAATGTGTTGTCCATTGCTAGTATACACTCGTGACTGAACCTTACATCTGTCTTTGTTGCCACAGGGACTGCAATGCTAGCATGAATTCTGAACTGCCAACACCACCATTGTAAGGAGAATTAAATAAATTTTTTTGGAAACTTACGCATCCATTTTTTAACACTCATTTGATCGTTCTCATCTCATCTCCATTCTTCGGCATCTATTTTTTGCTTTATGTTTTGAATGTCTTGTTTTGAAACTACATCATCTCTCATATCTCTTGATAGGAGCTCATCCACTTTCATGTAGATGTCTCCTCTGTCAGCTCCTTGTCTACAAAATTGCCTTTCACAGTGTAACTCATATATATCTACAACCGACCACTGTGATCTAATCAAGTCTTATAGAACACCCTTCATCTCCACACTCAAACACGGTGCAACTGTAAACTTCTCTGACAATCTGTTCTTTCTTTATGTGCAAATCTGTGACATTACTTGCCGGTTGAGTTTACGTGCTCTCTGTATGTAATAACAATATATCAACATTAGTAGCACGATTTCACGTAATAACAATCCATCATCATTAATATCATAAGTTTTATAGATCTGTCTTGACCTTCAGCGTTTCAAAATAATACACTTATCTCTGAGGGTACATCAAGATACAAATATCTGCAGCATAAGTCCATTTTTGAGCAATGAAATGACATCGACATCAACGCTTTTGGTGATTGTTGAAACATTTTTTCTTTCTTGGACGACTTCCAGCTCCTGATTTTGACTTCTCTACTTGAGCGGGAGGAACATCATTACACCTTTAGTGCCTTCGTCTGTTGGTCCATATGCACAACAGTATTTTTTATAATATAATAAGTGACTTTCTGCATTATGCTTGCATTGTCTAGAATTCTTGATGTAAAACATTGTTTCATAATCAAGATTTGACAGTCCTTCATCAGTGACAAAATCTTCTAATCTCTGTTAAGGAATGCAAGCTTGTTTCAACTGATCCCATGATAACACTGAACTGTTAAATCTCTCACATGGAAAATCTTCTTGCACACAAAGTTCGATTGCTGAACCAGATGACATGATGTTCTATTTAATTTTGATAACACGCTTAGAAATATATCACTGCATCCACAATACTCTGTCAAAGATGATCTTGTTGTCAAATGGATATCACATTTGATTGTTATTACTACTATTCAGCGGACAAGTGTTTTTTGGATAATTCTTTCTACCTAACCTCGGCTACAAAATATGATTAGAGCGCGAATTTAACTTATTTCAAACTTGTACATGTAGTATTCTATAATACATGTACTACCAGTGGTATGAAACAAATCATCATCTCAGTTTCTATGTGTTCTGTGGATGCTGGAAATGCATATTTACTGCATCTGACTAGTACCATCTTTCTTTAATAGGAGTAAAGTTAAACTGAAGTTCTCAACGCTTCCAAATGGATCCTCATAACCATGTTGGTGACTAATGAAGTCAATCGGCTGTCGAAATCCAAGTTAGAAGGACGTGGCTGAAACTGAATTGCCATAGGTATGCAGAGTCGAGCTTAGGACCTCCAATCTAACGCGACCCAATGAATAGCAAACGGATGGAAAGACCCCATCAAGCCTCATAAGGGAAAGAAGGACCCGAAGGGCCAAGCAATAACCACCCCGAAGGGAAAAACAGCGGGGCTAAGCCCCGCTATCAGTAGCTCTAAAATTACCTGTCGCACCTATAATGTCGGAGATCAGAAAATCAGTACCTCTAGAAACAACTGGCGCACCTGAAGAAGCATCACCTACTACGATTGCTCTCTTGTGAACTGCTTCTACTAAAGCTCTTTGTAGAGCAATGGAAACTCCCTGCCTAAAAAATGTGGTGCAGAAAGAAAGAGAAAGTGGTACTCCCTGGCGCCTCTCATGATAAGCTCTAGCACAGTCTATGAGAAAGACGTCGAACTCCAAGCCTGTCGATCCGTATATCTCCAAGGCGATGTCGCACTTGCATACCCTTATACTTGCCCATCTTCGCTGCTGTCGCCACGCCTGCAGCCCATCCTGGGGGATGAGTGATCACCTGTGCCGCCACTGAGTCCCGTGTCGGATCCGTGACAACCACATCAACCACTAAGACCTGATCCTCTCTCATCATATACAAGTCAGCTCGCACTGATCCTCCTGTCTGAAGGACATACCAACGCTCTCTCCACGTCATGTGACCGCTCTCCCGTGCTAAGGCAAACACGACGTCTCTGATGGCATCGTGGGTAGCTATCCGCTCTCCACCATGAGGACATCAAGCAAGATGGCGATCCGATGTGTCGAGCGAGACACCACACTCGCAAGTGGATAGTGCCGAAGCAACAGACTGGACCAAGCCTAGGCAGAACCTCATCGCTGTAGAGAAGATAGTCGGTACGAGTCGGAACGCTCTAAAGCAAGGTCGAGCTATGAGCCAAGAGCCTGCGCCCTTGCCCGAACAAGAGCGGAGTCGAGCTCTAGTATCCCGTGAGATGGAAGGATCCACTAAGAGAGCATGGAGAATCTGCTGGAAGTGGTGCCCCGTTAGAGAAGACTGTAGTCCGTGAGATCCATCAGTAGCTAAGGTATCGAATCGAGGGTGTGCCTCATGTGCCTCAAGAGTCAGGCCATCTCTTGTCTCACGAAGACACATCTATAGTGGGTAAGAACCATCCTCCACCTCTGTCACGTAGCTCTCTAGAATAGGTCTATCTCGCACGAGAAAACGACAACAGAGCCAAGGTGCTGAGAGGGCCCAACTACCCAAAAAGGCTGCCGGAGCAGTCTCCTCCATGGATAATAAGCCCACCCCGCCACATGATATCGGCAAAGATGTCTGCTTACGTGCGAGAGGTCATGCCACACAGTCAAAAGTCCCCGGTCCTATGATGTCGCCAAACACCTCCATGATCTTCCTATCAAACTCTCTAAGGCGCGAGATGAAGATATGAGATGGAGGTACCGTGCGGAGTAAGTAACTAGGACGCCGTGCGATGGAAGAGTAAAGAATACCAAAGACAACTTGAGGATCCTCCAACATAGAGAGATCCTCAATATGCAAAACGTCCTCCGCTAGGGCAACATCTAGGAATCGAGAGACAAAGTCCTCTGTACCCACAGGTACTCCGAGGATGCGTAAACCATCTGTAGGGATAACAAATCCCTCCGGGAGCTGTAGGTCCGACGGTATACCTATGGGAGACCAAGCCTTGCACTTTGACACCTTCACCCTCAGCCCTACCAAGGCCAATTGAGAGACAAGGTGGTCAAAGGCAACACTGACTTGGTCCGCCGGACCTACGATGTGCGTATCATCAGCTAGAGATGGAAAAACACAACCTGGAGCAGCGAAGACGGTGGCCAAGAGAGCTCTGTAGTGAGCTAAGACAAAGAGGGATCCATTGACGAGTACCTGCAGCGGAGCTGATGACTGTAACTCCCTCTATCGTAGGACCGTGCTGGTAGTAAAGAGAAGAAGGAGAACCATAGAACGATCGCACGAAGGGGACCAGACCCGCTAGAGATCCCTCGTCATCCATGAGCTCCCTAAAGATGAAGCGTAGGAAACGCTATTAAAAGCATTTTCCACGTCCACTTGTAGGATAATCCAATCGGGATGGATGTCCAAGAGAGCCCTAATGTCGAAAGACACGGACTCACAACCTCCCGGCGTCGCAACTCCAAACTGATGTGGGCAAAGGTGGTCCTGAAAAGTATCTCGAAGCTGAAGAACAATGGTACGACTGATAAGTCGTAAAAGAATCTCACCGATGGCTATCGGTCGAATCCCTCCACCATCCTTCGTCATGGCCAAAAGTCTAGCTGCCCCTAGTACTTGAGCTATAGACTGAGGAATATGTCCCTGAGCTACTACTGCCGCTACCTGAAAAAGCTCCGTGAAACCACTAGAGGGGTCGTCTGTCTGAAAACAATCCCGTATGTGCTCGTAGACCATCCCAGACAGACCTCCAGAGGATAGACGTGGAGCAGTACACAAGGCCTGGGCAAACAAGGATCTATCGAGACACAATGGCTCCTCAGGCTGATGGTCTTGAACCTCAGGTGATGAGGGATCACCCGATGAGGGGTGAAGGGAACGCAACGCAGCGATCGTCTCTCCAGTAGGACATGCCAATGACAAAGGATGCAATGCTCTAGCAGCTCTACTGTACTCTCCAACCTGACCTAACATCTTACAACGTCGTATGCGGACGGAAGATGAGACATCACGTGTAGAGACAGACTCACTCCTATCTCGTACCGCACGGATTGATTCCTCCTGTAAGGCCGCCCAATCACCTGCACGGAATCTCCGAAGACGGGCCGCCACCTCCCGATGTCTTCCTCTGCCACCTCGAGTATAACGGAAGCACCAACGAGAAAGTAGGAGAAATAGTAACCACGCCGCCTCGTCCTTGGTGTTCCGTGCCAACATGTTGAGAGGTAGACGGAATGCCTGTCTCACCTCGTCATGAAGAGCACGAGGTAACTGATGGAACAAACGCGGACAAGAGAAACTCGTCTCGAACAAACTCAGGATAGTGCTAGAGTGGATTCTCAACCACTCCCATGACTATGGAGGAACTCCAGGAAGAAGGACTAATGGTGCCGTAATGACTGCACGTGTAGACCTCCGATCTCAGCTAACATGGGCATCCCATGTGGTCGTATCTAGCTCTTGTGCATATTTCCCACATGAGATTTTACCCCTTGCGAGGTAAATAACTGATTGCACACCGGACATGGTGTGTCTCGAATCAATCTCGATCTCATGAGAGAGAGAGTACCCATAGCTAAAGAAGAGACGATATCCGATCAAACGATATTCCTAATAGAAGCATCTCTCCGAAAGAAAAGAGAAAAGAGAAATTAAAGAAAAAATAAAAAGACAAAAAAGAAAGAAAAAAGAAAAAGAAAAAGAAAAAAGAAGACAAAAGGAAGAGAAGAACCCTGAACTCTGATCTGTAAAGTCTCTCAAAAACCCTAAAAAGAACACCATGTGATCTTAAAATCTGAAACTATTTAATACTCACTCATCTGTCCATCAAATATGTCAAATCTAAGATCAAAATGAATAAAAAAGTGAAAAAAAAAATATATAAAAATCAGTCTAATACACTCTAACACCCTCCCCCTCTCACTCTCATTCCCTCAGTCCCCCTCCGCCGCAGTCCGCCTCTCCGCCCCCTCTCCCCGCGCTCGCTTCTAGGCTCCACCACCACTACCGTCCACCTCCGATCTAACGCCATATGGACCTCGATCCAGTGGAGAGAATTAGCCGTAACTGCACACGGTTTTTCACTTAAGTTAAAATGTGATTAATGTAAAAATCTGCCGATTAATGAAGTTGACAACGCGGGTTAATCGAGTTTCTATTGTTAATAGAAACAATGTCGAGTTTCACAGAGCTCCATTTCCGCTTCGATCTTTCTGACTTGAAGAGTGACAAATTCCTGTCGTATCGACATCTATCGCGTTACGGAACTCTTGTGTCCATCCGTTTACCTTCAGTTTCTTTTGCCGCCAGGCAGTACAGAGTACAACCCGAGGTTGTGCTGGGGAAGAGTGCGAATCTCCGGGTGCTGACTTGGTTAGGACTGACTCAAACCACAGTTCGTAGTTACTGCGACTTACTGGTACGCGTTTGGATGTGACTTACTTCCGGCTCGTTGATGCGATCGTGGGACGAACGGCATATCTGTATCTCCCAAAACCTTAGGGTTAAAGTCGTAAACAACGCAATTGTGGAGGGAGTGCCAGCACATTTTTCCCGAAGGACACCAAAATGAAGACTATCACAGAGACAGAGTAAACTCACATTTCGAGATGCAGAAGAATTATACCGGGTTTGAGACACATGACCAATATCAACAGGAAACCCTAATTTGGATGCTTAATTCACAGAATATCCGGAACAAACCCTAAATTGTCCTTTGCTTTGGGTGCAAAAGGTCGAAGAACATGTGTCTCGTGGGAACGATGAATTGGAGCGTCACTTGCTCGTAATTGTCGCTCTTCTTGTCGAAGGGCAGTGGAGGGAAAGGGGAAGCGGAAGGCTGTGCTTTCGTCAGACTAGATGAGTCCGCGTGGGTTGCCGGACATTTCGAGGAGCTCGTAAGGATATTGCCCGGTCGTCAGACAGTGAATGCGTCCGTCTGCCGATGGCTGCTGTCTATGTCTGGTTGCCCTGTAGCATTTGAACGGGTTGGTAGTCCCATTTTCGTCGCTCAGGTTTAAGGTTTTGCGATTCTTGGAGATTCCTTCAGATTGAAATCAAACAGCAAGCAGCATCGATGTACGGTTAAAGGTCCCTTGTCCGCGACAAGAAGTTAATGATTTTGTTATCGCCGTCTCTTTCAGGTCCATCCAGTAGGCTGATTCAGCAAGATGGTGTGGTTCCAGTGCGACGACTGCGGTGAGAATCTGAAGAAGCCGAAGCTTGCGCTTCATTTCAACAGATGCTCGGCACGCAAGGTTCGGAGAGCTGAGTTTGTTTTCTCGAGAAAATTTTCCAGCTGCGGTGTGTACTTTGGACGATTCTGTTTGCAATGTGTTATCGCTCCATGGTAAAAAACATGTCACGCGATGAGCGAGTCCTAGGATCTCGTGCAAAAGGAGTGTGATACCATCTGTGTGAGTAGTGGAAGGATCTTCACATTTGCAGCGCATTTCTGGTGGCGAAGGGTGGTTCAGCAAATGACCATGCAATATTGAACAATGCAGCTGTCCTGTATCGATTGTGGAGTGGTCTTCGATCGACAGAGCGTGCAAGCCCATACTACGTGTGTTTCTGAAGTGGTACGTACAGTTGACCTTTACAGGCTGGCTGTCTCGCCACGCTGGAAAGTGGACGTTTTCTTCGTCCACACATGTACTCGTACATCCGCGGAGCGCGTAGATGGTACAAAAAGTCAAGGGCACTTTGTCTGCCGTAGTTTAGACTTATAGCTCCAGTGATTACCCGGTGGGTTGGACGGCTGGACGAGTCTGTCTGCTCTAACGCGTACATTCTTCTTGACAGGAGAAGTATGGACCTAAAGGCGTGAGTAAACCCGCGAATCCATCCGCAACAAAGGCGAAGAGCGGCAAGGCGCAGACTGGACCGGAAGTGGACTTGAGCAGAGGCCTAACGCAGCGTCCACCTTGGTCTTGCAGGTAAGCTTCCTCTCAAGTAATCTGCACAGTGCATGTAAGGATCGCTGGTCTAGTCAGGGTACCCTCGAGGAAGGGTTGAATGCACTGAAAAACGTGAAGAAACAGCTAAGATATGACTGCCGTCAGTTCTGAAGCTGCGGATGAATTATACCTCTGAAAGCGATCGTTCCGTTCGGCGAAAACGGATGTTTCTTACTTGTAACCCACGAGACACCAGACATCATGTACCAAAGTATGAGTTTCTGCCCGAGTCAAGCGGGTTCGATCGGGTTATGCCTTTCAGTCATACTATTGCCTGACCTTAATTTTCAGTTAAGGTGACTCATTCGGCTTGTTTGCTTCTGTCCCTTCTCCCCTTTGTCACTGCCCATTCTAAGTATCCAATACTCAGATACTTCTTAGCGGCGACCGTCGCCGTGGTTCTGATTCTGTTGTGTCGCGGAATCATGGTGACGTTTGTGCTGTCGGGTTGGGATGAACTGTAGTTCGCTACATTTTGGTGATACTCTCGCGTCCCTGAGTTGCGCAAATGCTGTGCAAGGTTTACGTCAGGTCCCTCCTGGCAAGTTCTCCTGCAGGTGGTACCGTCTTCAGATGTATGCATCTTCGAAACAGTGCTTAATGTGGTCAATTTCTCCTGGGCTACCGTCTTTCATACGTATTTATTATACCGGATTTGAGTATATCTCTGCCTCGTCGAAGACTGTCGAGCTTCTTGCCAGTAAGTGTGCAGGCGTGTGTTGTGCTGTTCAAACGAAGGCGTACATAAAATTGGGACCCTTGAAGAGAAGGGCTTAACTTGTGCCTCACACTCTGTTTCTAGTTCTATAAATCTTTGCGACAGCAGTGTTTAATGTTGTCAGTTACTCCTGTGCTACCGTCTTTCAGACGTATTTATTATACCGGAGTTGAGTGCATCCTGCCTCGTCGAAGACTGTCAAGCTTACTTCCACCCAAGTGTGCAGGCTTGTGCTTGTGCTGTTCAAACGAAGGCGTACATAGAATTGGGACCCTTGAAGAGAAGGGCTTAACTTGTGCCTCACACTCTGTTTCTAGTTCCATAAATCTTTGCGACAGCAGTGTTTAATGTTGTCAGTTACTCCTGTGCTACCGTCTTTCAGACGTATTTATTATATCGGAGTTAGAGTGCATCCTGCCTCGTCGAAGACTGTCAAGCTTACTGCCTGTGCAGGCGTGTGCTTGTGCTGTTCAAACGAAGGCGTACACAAAATTGGGACCCTTGAAGAGAAGGGCCTAACTTGTGCCTCACACTCTGTTTCTAGTTCCATAAATATTTTCGAAAACAGTATTTCATGTGGTCAAATGAGTAATTTTACCTACTTTGCTACCAGAAATGACTGTCCGTACTTCTTGTAAGTGAGTCACTTGAGTTGGCTAAGATGTTAGGCCCATCTAAAGCTCTGATCTGAATCAAGAGCTTCCTGTGAAGCCAGCTGCATTCACCGTTCCTAGTTCAGATACTTTATGTAAGGTGCAGGATGAGGCCCGGAACCACGGCCGTAATTTGGAGCTACCATGAATTCGTTCACCCCTGACCGTGGCTTTGCGACAGCTCATAGATACCCTTGCCCTGTTAGCTTTCTACTCGGAGTAAACCTTATTCTGCGTCGGGCAGGGCCGATGCAATTAATCCTTTCCCAGATGTATTTGTCGAGCAGAAGGCTGTATGCTAACTGCTTGCTGTATATGGAAACCGGCGTAGAGTAAATGCTTGAAACCGAAACGGTTGAAGAGAACTATAAGCTCATTGTCTAGTTGCCCTGATTCTAGATTTAGACTTCGCGGTTTATGTCCGGCCTCTGACCGTCTTGTGTGGTCTGATTCGCCTTACAGTGAATTCGTAAGAGTAATGTGACGGCGGTGACCTTCGACACATTCCTTTCACTTAATCACTTCTCGTGTGAACGAGAAGTGATCAAGCCTTCAGTTTTTTGTTGTCAGGAGTTGCACCGTTGGGTCGTTGAAATCTGACCGCTGGAGCTTCTCGGAATGCAGCCTCTGTAACGTCAAAGCCACAAGTAGGGAGGCGTTGGAGCTGCATGCTCAAGGGAAGAAGCACCGAACCAGAGCTAAAGCTGCCGCAGCTAAGGAAGCCCCACCGGTGGTTGCCAACGATGCTGTAGGTACAATGGAGGTGGATAACGGTTCTCTGGCGAACAGAATCGGTGCGGCCGATACAAACTCTCCTGTTGATGCGTCTATCCAGCCACTTGAGAAGAAAAGAAAAAGTGAGCAGGTTGACGAAGCAGGCGAAGCTGAAGGGGTTATAAAACCCACGAAGAAGGACAAGAAAGCGAAGAAGGAATCTCTTAACGCTGACGTGGATCATAAAGGCGACGAAGTCGCCGCCGACTCACTAGTTAAGAAGAGGAAGCATGTGGAGGAGGAGCAGGAGAATGTATCTGGACTTGAGTCAAAGGGTAGTGGAAAGAAGAGTAAGAAGAGGGACAAACTCCCAGTCGTTGAAGAGAACGGTCACACGTCGGATAAGGTACTGGAGGTATTAGAACTTGCCGAGGTGGAGGTCATCGATCAGGAGGAGAAGAAGAAAGACAAGAAGAGCAAGAAAGGAAAGAAGGTAAAGGAGGAGGTCGGGAACGGTAATGATTACCAGAAAGTCGTCGATGAGACCGCCAACCAGAGTTGTCTTGTGAATGGATCTTCATCTGCTGATGACGCAAATGCAAAAGGAGAATGTGCAACTCCTTCGGTCGACGGGAAAAAGGCTAAGAAAGGAAAGGTGTCCAGTGTGGTAGAGGAGCCTCTGACGCAAGAACCTGTGAAGCCTGCACAGGAAGACAAAACGAAGAGCGAAAAGAAGAAACACAAGAAAACAGTAAGTAAGTCTGTACCTAATGAGGAAACTCCCAGGAAGGAGAAAGAAAGGGAGACTATAGTCCATGAAGTTTCCTTCCGTGAGTGGCTCGAAGATGACGATACCGGTGGCAATGGAGGCACACCGACACATCCTTCCACGGTAGAGAAGAGCGGAGAAGAACCTGTGGAACCAACAGACCTAGACACCGAGCAGACACAAGCTGTATCTAAGCTGGTGAAGTGGAAGAAAGTCATCAGTGAAACTCTTGGGAAGGTATGTGCACGAAATGTTTGCAGGTGCTTTTACCTTTCATCAGGTTCTACTGATTCATGCTTTGAGATCCTTCCTGCATCGATTTTTCCTCTGTTTATCCCCCTGCACCGATACTTCGCACATAACGGTGGAATGATTGAAGTAAGCATGTTATTGTATCGTAACTTCCGTTCTGCTCCGTCTTTCTGATTGTTTTTTGCTAACGTTTTACTTGCATTACTGGTTTTAGCTTCATCGCAACTCCTCTGTGCCGTTGAGGCCGACTGACTGTCGTTCACTCTTCTGCAAACCGGGCAGTCTCCAGATGGTAGGATGAAGAGGAAGGAGCTTAGCAAGGCCGTTCTGTCAGTTGCTCTGAAGGCTGCAGAGGCCTCCTCCGTCCCGCTCGACAAAATTGTGCTCAAGGAAGAGCTCATGAGACAGGTTAGAAGTTGATAGTGGAGTTTGTATCGTGATGTTCTTCCATTTCTCTGTTGTGGTCATGCTTATTTTACCTTTGCCTTTGGTTTCGTTTGACTCAAATTTATCGCCTGTCTCTGCAGATAAAATGCAACCCCAAGTTCGTCTTAGACGGGAAGCACGTGATGTTGGCTCCGAAAGCGAAGTGAGGAGCCACAATTCAATTTTGTTAATATTTACTAATTAGGTTTAACACGAAATAGGAGATAAACTGAGTGTATTACGAGCTTGTTCGCACAAGCTCTAGGCTACCATTGAAATGATGTAAACTGCAGTGTTCCATGTGGTACGAGATGTATCCATTTCATCTCGACGCAGATGTTGTATCCAATTTTTACAGTTTTATACATGCGTTACAATTAATCTGGCCACCTGCGATCGTGTTGCTTGGAGCAAGCAAGTTGTTTACTACAATTTCTGGTGGAAACCTTATTTCTTCAAGAGACTGGACACGAATCAGTGCATGCGAACTATTCATCCAGTTCAAGCGCCGCATGAGGACTGGAATATCACAAGAACCTCGTGAATACGGGTGAAACGGGATCAAGTGGATAGGGCTGTATCTCGCGTAAAGCACGAGTCAAATCAATTGCTGTTTCTCAGATGAGCATGTCAATCTCGTGGATTATACTGTTTCTAAACAAGCCGTTTGGTGGGGCAGGATAGCCCGGCCTGCAAGGAACAGCTCAGATCTGCGAAATACCAGTCGCCTCGGTTTGAGATTGGTGTTAAAAGTGTATGAGGGTAAACGTCCTGTACTATCCCTCTCAGTACGGGACGTTTCATTACCCATGCTCGTTTTTTAGTATAGTTTGTGGATGTGCGTTAAGTCTGAACTTCGATAAAGACCGTTAACTGGCATGACAGGGATGTCGAGTTGGATCCCACGAATTACAGTACCTGATACACACTAAACACCCCCATGTATATGTCGATGATATTCTACCTTCCCGTGAGAAAACTGTGTTCACGTGACATGTTAAAGCAACCTCATCCGATACATCGTACTCCATCTTCTCTGGGAAGAAATCTGTCTTTGCACAGAAGTTGATGATCCTCCTCCGTCGTTACTGGACATGTCAAGTTCGTGGGATTAGTCCCAGTCTAAGCGCTTGTGGGGCAAATCCGTTAGTTCATCATACTCGCCTATAATATAATATGGGGTTTCAAACATAATCCCGCCGTAATCACTCGGTGATGGAACTGACAGACTAGCTCGGGGGATAGTCGTCGAAGGTGCCCGTCGTTTAATCACGAACTTTCCGTCTTGTCCATGGTCGAGTTGATAGTCAAGTTGAATTTATTATTCGGATCCACCTGATGATTTCAGCCCCATAATCATGTAAGCCCCAGTCCCTTATGCGTCCGTAGTGTGATACTATGGACTTTACTTTCAGCCCGTATGTGTATGGCGGACCTCAATGTTTGAAACCCCTAATGTTCCCCAGGTTCGCTTCTTTCCCAGGTCCCGATCTCTCGCTATTCCCGGCAGAATTTCTCATTGAGAGCGATGGAACTCACCAGTCACTATGCAGCAGGGCCTAAACGGATGATTACGGGCAAAGCCAAACTCTAGTCCCAAGGGACAAGTATTCGGCACCATCGCATAGGCATCACAGTCCTAAAACTTGTCAGCTGGAACACTCGAGTTGAAAGAAACTCATGGTCGAGACTGGATTACATAATACAAAAAGGGAGAACAAAGGGAAAGCCTCCCCGTAAGGAAAACAGAAACGATTCAAAACGCGAACGTGTCCAAAACACTCTTAGGGCATTTGAATCAGCATTAGCAACCAATAGAGAACCGCATCTTAAATTCATAGTGTAAAATGAAGCAAGACGGTGAGAGTTGCACAATACCACATGCTGGCTCGTGATGTCAGAGAATTGCCGTACTAGCAGATAGATACCAAGCCTAAGTACTCTACTGATCCACGACAACAGCTTCCATAGCTAGGGAGATTCTCAAGGAGCGCGAGATCGAGGGTTTCAATCCCGACATGACTCCGCCCTTCTCCGAAATCCTGCTCCTAAACCCTAAACCCTTCGACATTTCCACCACACTCGGTGACCCATAGCAGCTGCACGTAAAAATCAGCTCGTCGTAGAGGAAGAGGAAGAGGAGACCTTGCGGGGTGCGAGAGAAGGACGCGACGATGGAGCAGCGGCAGAGGACAGAGTACAAGTAGACTGGAAGGCCGCGATGTACTCTCGGCACTTGTCTCCATCACCGTCATTCTCTTCCAAGCACTTCTTGAGCGCCTGGAAATCACATGGACTCATCTTGTTCGTGGCGTTTTCCATTCACGAACCTTTCACTTTCACACCTCCGAACCCCAAAAGGAAAAGGGAAATAGCATAAGAAAAAAGTGGAAAAAACCTCACCGTGGGTTACAAGGTGAAGAATACCAGAAACAAGGGGAGAAAGGCGAAGAGAAAAAGAACCCGGACCACTAGCTATGTCTAGCTCACCCCGTAACCTCCTCAAGTAACCTCCTCAAGTAAGGAGTCCATAGCCTCCCACTCCAAAAGCTAGTCGTGTCTTCGTAACTTCTGAGATGCAAATCGAACTTACTCTCTAACTTACACCGTAATAAAGCAAACACAGAAGAAAGGAAAACTCGTATGTATGGAGATCTTGTACACTGGACTTCCATACTACCGTAGTTAACTGTTACAGACATTCATCTTTTACACACTGTATATTGATCTTTATACAGAAAACTTTGCATAATTTTGATAGTTTTATGTAACTTTTCAACTTTACTTTTGTTGATAGTTTTGACCTTTCAAGCATGTGATCTTGGATGTGAAAACTTGTAACATTTACTGGTTACAAATGAATATGTGTATATTTTGCTTTTTTGGTTTATTATAGAAATTTTGCACATCGAAACACTTTCTAACTCTTTTCCTTTTTTGTTTAATTTACTTTTAAGAGCTATTTTCGCCACACACCATACGATGGGTGTGTCTATTGTGGGAGTAGAAAGTGAAGGAAAGGCAACGAAGGCAAGCATAAACAGAACTAATGTTTGTTATCACCACAATGCTCTTTAACTATACTAATGGGGAAGAATACACAATAGATAAAGACTAACTCAAGTTAACCATATAAATTTTTCTCGTTTAAATAATATGTAGTATATATATAACATTGACATGTCCAAAGGGATCTTACACACTCATCCATCCATTACATTCAATCTCTATCGTCTTCTCGTCTCGTCTCGATCTTTGGTCGTTATCGTGCGCATACACATCGTTACACAACACGACAACAACGGTTATTCACAAACGGTCAAGCCAAGCCCATTCTATGCTTGTAGAGAATCTGGGTTACACTCAAAATGACTATCCATCATAGCCAGGAGCTTGAAGACTCAACTCGAAGAACTAAGACTTCCAAGCCCTACCTGCGAAGTATATCCCTAGTGGGCTATCCCTAGAACTCGTCCTAATGACACTAACGGCCCTATCGAGATTAGCCACTCCGCATTCGGTCAACCTAACCGAGGTGCTAAACTGACGTGACATCGTGAAATGATCCAGAAGCGGGCTCAAGGCCCAACTGGTCTAGCAAATGATCCCAGCAGTCTAGGCTTCTGAGGCTTGTGGTCCGACATATGATCTCTATCAAGGTCAATAACCTAGATAGTCTTTCTTCTTTTGTCGATAGAAACTAAAAGAGTGACCATACAAAACTAGACATACGATAGAGCTTTTTGCATAAAATTCATGGAGGAGACATTATAGATGATCACTAGATCTTGCTCGATGGTTCGAACTGCAAGCTGTGGATTTAGATGTCTATTTCAGTGAGAAGATTTCAGAATTAGAAAATACACTATGCGAACTAGAAATGATGGTTCAAATCAAGAAATTGATCTAGGAGCTTGTACGTCAAAACCTAGATCACTCTCAGAGTACATCTCTCCAAAAAGACAAAGCTAATCTATACAAACGTCATTGACAAAGTTCATGCAAGATTTTCTCTTCCAACAAACCTCTTGGGTAGAGAACTAAGTAGCTTTTGTACAAAGTTCAGTCATGTACCTCTTGCGGTGATCTGATCCACATAGATAAAATAGATCCGCATAGATCAAAGATCGGTGTCTCAAGTGGTTTAGCCTATAATCCTCTAAGAGAAAGGTCGTAGATTCAATCTTTTGCGTGTACGATTGAAAGTGCATGAGTTGCAAACTATTAACGAAGCTTTTGGTCCGAGTCCCCTTGTGGTAGACTCACATGAACATTCTCATGGTTCTCGATGAACTCACGGGACAGATAATAACATTTACTATTTACCATAGTTCTCGTATAAGTAATTGTTTTTTCAAATCAAAACTTTCTCTGTTAAAAAACAATCAAAACTTCTTCTCGAACAGGTTTCTCTCAGACTGGTGTTGGAAACTTCCAGCAGAATATGTTGCATACTGGGGTGGCAGTTTATCTAACTCACACTACATCAGATGAATTTACCTTCAATCATCATATGCGTCATTACGTACGTGCAAATCACAACAACAGTTATTACTGTGCCAACCATGTATCGCATTACCACTATGATAAGTTTTCTGAAAAATTCAGTAATTAAGAAACAATTGGTGAATATTTATATAATCTAAAATATTTTCGTGAGCGAAATCTTGTGGCAGTACAGATAGAAAAAGAGCAAATATGATAAGGGTTTAATTTGTCATAAAGGTTAGGTCATAAATTAAACTCACAATAAGTTAATATATAAATAGTTACAGGGTCTTAGACTTGTACCTTTAGTAGTAATGCAATTTATTTATATCTTATGGTTTATATCTTGGTCTTTTTGTTTTTCCAGGTATGAGCTAATAATTAATGTTTATAAAATCTTTTAATTCTTTTCATCCGCTTGGTATATGAATTCCGGTTAACACCTATATGTTTTTCGATATTATTAAAGAAAAAAGTTTCCCATCGAGCATGCATATTATATTCAGACGACGACAATAAACATGTGCATGAAAACTCTGCAGAGATTTTTAATCTCCTTATGTCATTATCCAACCCACTTTTTGATATCTATGCAGGCTGTTTCAAAATAGAAAATAATAAAAGAAAAATCTAGACAGGTTGACTTCCGTGCCCTGATTTCTTGGCAAGAAACAAAAAGGAAGAATGGAATTTGACAAATTGAAGATATTTAAATATTCGCATACGACCGACATTCTTAGAATTCTTGAAAGCGGGAAAAGATTACAGAACGAGCAGCAGTCGCCCAAACGTGAGGTCCATAGTGGGCAGAACGAGAAGGCGAAGAATGGGGACGTGCGTCGGTATAGCACATTTCACGTCGAGCCGCACGTCCCAAGCCACTACAGTAGCAGCAGTCCTACGACGTGCCCTCTGGAGTCTGAACCCCTCCGCGACGCCGTCAGCTCCCCAAACTCGGATACATCGACAATCAAAAGAGCAAGCTAATAGCCGGTCCTTCAGGTTCTTACAGCCAGGGACGGATGATCACTCAACGTATCCTTATCGGTTCAGATACACCACTGAACCCATTTCGACCAAATGACCTGTCATCCGGTTGCCTCATCGAGCCGTGGTTATAACTATGACGGGGAACGTAACGAATGACGTTGTTTTTCATCCCATGGTTGGGGAATTGGCCATCGAGAGTTAATGATTACCGTAGTGTGTATATGGTTTGCGCTGCGTCTATGGCGGCGGGAACAACGGTCGAAATCCATCGATTGGAAAGACATGCGCACGAGCAAGCGATCGATGTCAAGCTTCTCATGATCACGGGGAAGATGCCAATTATAGTTACTGTATTATTCGTTCGGTCTCCCAAATGAACGCATATTTCGGTCTAAGTCTGAATGTCCGTGTGCTGCTTGATAATGGGAGCTCGAGGGTCCAGTCGATACTGTGATGGGATTCGGCCCGTGCAAATGAACGAGGAAGCCATGAGTTAAAATCTCAGCCTCAGCCTCAGGCTAGACTCGAACCACGACAGTTAAAGATGCGGATGCGGATCGAAAGCATGCATAACTCCATCACGGAGGACTCGTCGCCCTTGCCGTAGTCTTCTGCCCCTTTGGATCCATCACCGCCATTCGAGCACCACCATCTGACTAGTAAGTTGTGGCAATCCATCGGGATCCCACGTTTTGTAGCTGTCGCAGCGACCTTAGTTCGATCAGTAAGTTCCAGAAGTAGGACGAGACCTCCTGTTGATGTTGTCGTCGAGGACGGCTCTACAATGTACGAGCTTTAGGAGGAGCGATTCTCCTCGAGCTCCTTATCGACGGACAGTGCGAGAGGAAGAAGTACAGCCCTTGCATTGGAGCACTCACTGCAGGGATCGATCGAGTCTGCAGCTTAGATTAATTAGATCAGTTAGGAAGAGGTGATTATAAAGGAGGACGAGCCTGTGCATGATTATCTTTTCCACCATGCAACAGACTCAGCGGCGAAAGGCAGGAAGGTCAAGAAACCTGATGGTCGACGTTCGCACAGGGATCTAGAATTTAGATGAGAAAGCATAATATACGTAGTGAAGATTTAGTCATACACGATCAGATGATTCGATGGCAAGTCCATGGGACTCATTTTCACGTAGTATCGAGTTTCTCCTGCACCTTACTTTAGACCCACCTAGAGAATACTGCAAGACTTAGTGAGGATGACACTGAGAGCAATTTTGTGACCCGGTTGGGCCGGCTCGACACTTTCATACTCGAATTCGTTTTCGATCGAGGAATCAGTAGTGGCAGGAATGGGCTCCGGCAGCCCTCCGATACCCGCTGGAGCGGTGGCTCCGAACCGGAAACAACATAGATTAGCAGGAATGACGAATATGTTTTTATACGCTGCTCTGGTGATCAGTATATGGCAGGTGTCTCTCTTCATCGGCCAGCATTACTATGCTTACTATGGTCGACAACAAGTCACGCGACCGCTTTTCAATATCACGGGCTACGCTCTCCATCTGGGCCACGTCCTTCAACTGACACAGGCCAGCCTGAAGGAGAATTTCGAGTCAGGGCAGAATGTCACGTCGGCTCTCATCAGTCGACTCGAGGCGCTGCAGTTCCAGACCCAGACGTTAGATCAAGAAGCGAAGCAGAACCAGAGGGAGTTGACGAAAGCGGTGGAGGCAGCAGTGATTCGATTACGGACTCTGGATGATTCAGATGCGCTTCTGAAGGCGAACGTGAGCACGCAAGAAGAGCGTCAGCAGGCGCTGATACGGCTGGATCAGAAGCTCAAGTCCATCGAGCAGAAGCTGGAGATGTTTCAGGACGCCAACTCTCAGCTGCAGAGCAAAATCTCGTCGCTGGAAAGATCTGCCCTCCGCATGCACGCGCCCGTCTCGAGCAGGTTGTCGGCCAGCGTGGAGTTCAAGCCTCTTCGGGACATGAGCAAATGGGCGAGTAAGGGCGACAATGGAATTCACGGATTCATCTCGGAGCTCGTGGGAAGAGGGCACAAAGAAGGTCCCCCCGAGCTCTTCTACATGCCCTCGAATCTGACTCAAGGTAGGCTGCTGTGTCTGCAAGGCAACCACACTTCTAACGGGACTCAGAACACCTACGCATTTGCGTACAAAGAAGGGCTTCCGGTAGATGCTGTGCTGCTTCCAGGAACCACTTTAATTTCAGATACCTACTGGGACTACCACAATCCCTGGCACTCGATGTACAACCTCATTCAGTTCGTGTACTGGAAGATGAATTCCACCTGCACGTCGGCGGACCGACTGATACTCTTCCACTGGTCTGAGCTTCGGACAGAACTTGGCTACTGGATGAAGAATGTTTTCGAGGCCGCGAATCTTCCCACCGAGCCCGAAACTTTGAGCTTCGACGGGAGGCCCGTCTGCTTTCAGAACGCGGTGGTCAGCCGCACTGGGATCGGAGGCGTGCCAGGCACCGACCTGCAGAAGATCAATGAAGAGATTCGCTGCACTTCTCGACGCTTGTGTGGAGTGAAGGAGTTTAGATCCGGTCCGACTGCTGAGGTCAAGGTGCGAGTGACTCTCATGGTTCGCACAGGCTCTCGTGGCTTTGTGAACTTGGCAGAGTGGGAAAGAGTTATCGGCTCCGAGTGCCGATCTGAGAAGGGATGCAAACTCACGACCATGTTCGTCTCCAGGCTCACCTTTTGTCAGCAGGTATCTTTCTTTCTCCACTAACTTTTCTTGGGGTGTATCTCGGTCGTCTAGGTCTTCCAGTTCATTAGCTTTTCCTTTCAGTCGTCACGCTGAGCTAGAATCGAAAAGCTAAATTAAATAGGGAGCCCGACTTGTTTACTCAGTCTGCGTATCAACTCCTTGGTAAGATCATACTCAGTCTGAAATCTATAGAGTCTGACCCTTTGTAGCCTGTCGAATTGACATGGAAAGGAAGATAATGAACGTAGTACGAGGTCCTACTTGAGATTCCTAGTACGGTGTTGCAATCTTTCTCGGATCGATCCTGGCGTTTACATACTGGCTGCGCTTTTTCTGTCTGATAAAATAGATCTACGAGTTGTTTCTGCCACAGCCGCCGATATCTTAATTACGTGACAGAAGTTATCCTCGAATGTGCATTTCAGTTAAAAGGACACACCTACTCGTACATTCCTGGACCTCATTTAGAGTCGGATATATATGTCCGTTTCTCTCGATTGCCACTGGCTCTTTTGTCGTGCCTCATGATCAGAACTCAGGTTTAGAAACTCTGTTTCGAGGTCTACCTGTGGGTGGGTGAGTGAATTAACTTTCGATGATCATATTCCCAATGTCTACTAGATGCAGACGGGAGCAATCATGCAGTCCCACGTTCTTCGATCGCAAATTAAAGTCCATGCCTGCTTTCTGCAAGCCGGTAGCTCCAGTTCCTTCTTCTGCAAGTCCTGTAGGCCTAGAAGTACCGACCGAGGATGCCTCGCGTTCCCAACCCACTAAGTCTTGGTGTCGGAGTCAGAACTCCTTCCTTTAAACGTATTTCCCCAAGTGTGTTCTGGGCATCTTGTCCAAAGTCCTGCTGCGGAGTTGCCCTTTCCCTGTCGGGAGTATCTGTAGCTAGAGTTACAACGCCATCTCTGCCAGAGAAGGGTTTGGGTGTGCTTCACATTCCCCGGATCTCGATATGCTGCGTGAGTCCCTGTCTTGTGTACAACTGTCTCCGAATTCGGAAGCGAGAGGCAGTTGAGAATCTATGCCCCAACATGTGCTGGTGCGAGTGGAGTCTCTTCCTTTTTGTCGGGATCGGAGTTATCAGGAGACTGGGCACTCCCCACGCCTTCCTGTGGATCTTGATGATGCGGGAGTTGAGGGTTCCTTCATGGGTAACTGGAAAGAGCACGATGAATGAAGAAAATCGTCTTAAACTCATGTCAAACCGAATTTAAAGTCGATACGGAACTCCTAGAATGATCGTAAAACCAGTACTGCTCCCATGAAGAAGATCATGGGCCTAGTAAGTCGAGATTAGATAGTGCGTAAGATATTATGCTTGATCGAGATCTAGCTAGGGACCTGTATAAGATATTGTCGAGAGGGGATCCGGATGTAGATGGACTGGCGTAGATTTCATATACGATGCTCTGAACATGATCACAGGGCATGGGTCTTTTGTTCTCTCTGTTGACAATGTGGTTGGACCAAAGTCATGTCTAGAAACTAGATCACGGAACTAGAAAGATTTGCAGAGAAGATTCTGTTGGTTATGTATCTTGTTTTCCATGACCAGAGAGCTAAAACCTAATCACAGTTCTCACTTCAAATGAGAACTGTGATTATGTCTATCATCTAGAGGACACCATCTAATTTTTGTCTCGTATTTAGGACATAAACATTCATACTAGAGTTTGTGAGGACCTTGACGTATGTCTAGCTAGTCGACAACTGAAATGGGAGTTTATGGAGATATTGTACAAGTTGAAAGAAAGAGAAGGGAATCAAATGGTCCGAGCGGTTTTTGGACTGATGCAGGTGGAGACGATGAGCAAGACAGACATTCTTGTGTCGGTGCACGGAGCTCAGCTGACCAACATGATCTTCATGAGCCCGGGGTCCAGAATCATGGAAATGTTCCCACGAGGATGGAAAGAGTACGCTGGCCACGGGCAGTACATCTACTCGCATCTGGCCAGCTGGGTGGGACTGACCCACGAAGGTTACTGGAGGGATCCCAACACACCCGAGTGTCCAAAGTCGTATGGCAACGACAGCGTCAGATGCTTCTCCTTCTACAAGGATCAAGATGTAGGAATGAATCAACCCCGCATCTCCAAGTGGGTCCGTGCCGTCATCGACCACTTCAACTACGTTCAAGCTCAGGCCATGCTTCCCGTGGCCGACCGAAAAGATCCCAACTACCCATTCTCCTGGGATAACTCCACATGTTCCTGTGAATCGTAGTGAGTTTTAGTAATAAATTTACTAGCTAGTGTTGACGTTGAAGAGCTCATGAAAGAAGGAACTACACTTACACCTTCAACTTGTCCGGGTACGCACTCCACCACCCAAAGTCACCCCGCAGAAGAAGGAGAAGACTGTCATGAAGAACACTAATCCATGTAGTTAGATGTCATGGTCGCAGCAACTGTCGGGGCTACATTTTATTTCCAGCAGACAGGCGGAATGATTGGTAACATGACCAAAATTTCACTTGAGTGTACGTAGATCTTAGCTAATTAAGGCAGGCAGAAGATACAGTTTTTTGAGATGCTTTGAGTACAATGCATTCGTACATGTTGTTCTGGGTGGTGGAGGCTGACGCTCAAGAGCAAAGAGACGGGAGATTGTGATGATATACAGTCTCACTGGTTCTTTGTAAGTAGGTAGAAAATAGCACTCCGAAGAAGTCGTGACTGATGCCATTACGTACTCAAGGAAGCTGGCAGTTCTGGAGACCAGATCGGACTCTCTTGTCGTCGCTTCTTTTTGCTCGAAAGGGTAGTAAGCTTGGGGTTTGGAATTAACTAAACCCTAAAACTCATAATCTTGAGTTCATGTAACCTTTTCTTGATTCGTCAAGTTTTTGCTGTAAACTGATGAATATGCATGCAAGATCAATTTCGGTGAACTTTGTTCTCTTTTTGTTATAAAAAAGATGTCACAATTTTAGTGACATATGTGTAGATGTCACAGTTTAGTGTTATGTGAAACCTGTCCTCACATAACACTAACTTGTGTATAGTCTGAATGTGTAGTACACGTATGACCGTTATTACCTTATGATCAGAAACAGCTCTTGTAAAAGAGTGAATCCACTTTATAAAACCTGTCATCACATAACATTAGATCCTCTATAGTTTGAAAGGGTATTACACGTATTACCGTTAAGAATTTTAAGAGCATAATCAACCTTCATGAATTTTTCCGATTATTCATGTCACGGAAGGCTCTAGAAGTCGAGCGTTATGGACTCTCCTCGGTTAGCACCCCAGGAGGTTTTTACGTCTCAAAATGCATGCAAGATCAACTTCGGGGAACTTTTGACCGTTTGTTGGTGTAAGCATTAATTAAAATTTTTGTACCAAATTGAAATAAAATATCAAAATATTTTTTAATATTAAGAGATGCGAAAAAAATTTAGAAATAACCCGTAACGGGAGAGCTAACAAAACGCTCCCGAAGCCACATATCCAGGGGTTGGTCCCAAACAAATCATATATTTTTTGGTTTTTCAAATTTTCAGTTTATCTTCTTCAAGAAAAAAATTAATAATAAATTAAACCCTTGCCTATTAACCTCCATAAAAACAATAAAGGAAGCGAATATGCAAAGAAGGTAAACTTCTAATTAAGTTGAATACAGCTTACCTTACATTATGATAGTTTTATATCATATTTAAAGCACTGGTGAAACTTTGGTCGGGCAACGTAATGTCACGGGTAAGATACGTCAAGTCATCAGCCAAAACAGTATTCTGCCCGACAACCAACGGGCAGTATAAGCCACGGCCTGGAGTAGTGGATTATTTTATTAATAGGGCCACTCAAACTTGGCTTTTATGGAATTGCTTTTCGATTATAAATTTTACGTACCATTTCTAGATGTGGTACATAAATTTCACAGTCACTTGACGTAACTACTATATACTTGTAAATTACATCAAAACTTGACGTAACTACTATATACTTGTAAATGACATCAAAACGTAAAGTTTACAGTCAACGTAACTATTGTATGCATGTAAACAACATCTCTTGAATATCGTTGGAAAAAAATAGATCGAATTAACACACGTTATGCAATCTCTGACAATGGCTGATAGTTTACACTGGCTGATAGTTTACACTTACGTCTTCTCCTCTAAACCTTGTAAATTTCACTATGGGAACATTTCTCTAATCGATGGATACTTAAAACAGATCTTTTGGAACCAACTATCTCGTCCGTATCCAGATCGCCTTACTAGTGGTTAGAAATGAATAAAGAGATGTTGTCACTAACTTATGCACATGATATCTCCTGTAATATCACCGCAATTATAGCTATCTCATTGATCACCAAGTAGATAATCACATGGTCAACTTCTGCATCCTATGTAAGTCAGATCTCAGCTGACCTAGTCAAAGCTCCATCAGATATCGATACAATTGCTCAACAACAGGTTTGAGTTTGAGTTGAGAAACGATCAAAAATATCTCCTGCCTTGAGAAAATATACGCCGATCTTCGAGACACTAGCATGTATACACTCTTGTACCAGTGGTTTGTACAATACACTAACATATAATCATACCTGCACAAGAAAACAACAAACAGAAAACTGTATCTTATTTCCCCTTGCTGGTCACTCAAATAGTCAAAGGATAGAGAAAAGAAAAGATGAATACTGAAAGGAATTCAATTCCTTCTACTACACTCAAAGAAATTCTCAACTTAAGAAATAAAATCAGAGCTGATGTTTGTGAAGGAATCAGTTCCTTCTGAACTAAAGGAAAGAAAGAAGAGAATAACACATAAAAATGCTCTCGGAGAATTTATCATAGTATCTCAAGACTTAAGTGAATCCAACTAACTTTCCCTTCAACTGGTCCTTCAGTAAAATGGAGGACTAGCTGAAATGGACCGTCAAGTGGTGTTACGACAGCACTAATTAAAGCGTGTTTAACACGCGTGAGCTTAATGTAAACTGCGACTCGGCCACGAGAAGAAAGTAGTGCTAGGAGGAGAAAGTCATACCAACGGGAACGTGAACGTCTAGTGAGTCTGTTCAGTGAGTCTGTGAACGTGAACCGTCGTTGCTTCAGACGGCTGTGTGTGAGAGGCGAGTGTTCGCAGTTCACAGTTCTCAATGGAATAGACTACACCACCTCCACCTTTTGATTTCGTTGTGAGGATCTCCGTGCGCGAGTTCGTAGACTACACCAGTATTCTCTTGCGCGGAAATCTGCATATGCGAGTTTGAACTGCTTCCGGGCTCGACTGCTTCAGGGTTTTTTTGATTTCCATGAAAAGGGTTTTAATTTACGTGATGATTCTTGTTCTTGTTCAGTTCGAGCAGTCTCATTGCTTGCTCATTGCTCATTGCGTGCGCGAGTTTGAATCCAACACCTCGTAAACTACACAGTCGACTGCTTCAGGACGAGTTCATTCAAAGATTCAATAGTTAGATTGCAGTTTAGAGATGTGGGCGCACGAGTAAGACTGGAGTACTCTCACACTGTGTTCTTCGTCCGATAGAGCTTTGGTGACATGTGCTTGTATCAGCGGTGTCGTGATGTGAATCATTTCATATTGTAAATAATTCATCTCTCTGTCAGGAGTTAGTCTCCCTGAGTGCAGTTAAGACCTCAAAGAAGTCGATTCTGGAGGTTGTGAGCATTGACGGTTACGTGTTACGCTTCTACTCCGCGACTTAAGTTTTAGTAGTCGTAGAAGTTAGCTTAATATTACTTCTAGTCCTTTATGCATATGTTAACACCGTTGTGTTGTATGAGTCATAGTAGGTTGATAGTATGCTATTTATCTTGTTCAAGCATTCGTACGCTTGCGCAAGTGATTTCATACTAATATATGATGTTCACAGTACATAACTTAGATTTACCATGTTGATAGAGTTTAAGCTCATGGGTTGTACTTACTTATCGCCCATGCACGCTTTCTAGCTGGTTTAAGTTGTCTTTCAAAGTTACGTGTCATTTTACATGTCTTTGTAGGTAATTTAAGATTTACGCTGGCACTTTAGAGGCTTGACGTGGTAACCTATATATGAAATTAAGTTACCATGTGGATTAAGGCACTAAAAGACAGTTAAGTGGAGCTATGAATCCCCATTGGTCCAATTTTGTTCTTTGTGAACTCTAAACTTAGAAGCAGGGGTCTTAAGGGGATTTCGAGCATTTGGTAAAGACACTGCAAAATCTGAGAGCACAGGAAGATAGAGCTCGTCGTGCCAATCACTTTCAATGAAATTCTTGATCGATTTGGAGCAATAAAGAAGGAGTTATGCCAAATTGAAGTTTGGATTGTGTTAGAATTGCATCACTTTTGTTGATTTTGGAGTTTTCGGTATGAGTGGCAGCAAAATTGAGAAAATCGCTTCAAATTTTCGTATTTTCGTGGCGTTCACTGTCAGCAAAAATACGACTGATCAGAAATTTTTATGTCATTTGAGTGAGTGAGTAATTCAAGGCGACCGCTGAAGTGGAGAGGGTCTGAAAAGCTCTCAATCTAGAGCAGCAACTTCAGAGTTCGAGATTTGGAGAATTGTGTACAATCAGGAGGTCAAACTTCACAGGGATGTTCAACATGCTGTAGACTTCAAATCTTATAAAAATCACCAAAAGTTATCGAGCCAATTCTCTATTCTAGGTCGAAATAGTTATCTGGGTGTCAGAAATTACCGTAATTTCCTTACTCAGAACGTTTCTATCCATATCTCGATGCTCGAATTTGAACTCATGCTGAAACTTCGTGTGTGTGTCCAGTAGGATCTCTTTACATGTAGGAGAAGTTTAGAAGTCTAAACCATCACATAATTCTCATTCTTGAGTGTTAAAGTTCACCATCAGACCTTATTACTGCTCGTTAGTCTTGATTTTTACTTTCTGAACATATCAGAGGAGCCAATAGACTTGTGTGAGTGTTTTATAGTGCCACCTTATAACCTGAAGCCTACCCCCTTGAGTAAGCAACCACAGCTAGAAGCCCAACGCTTCCTTGAGTAGACGTATCCCAATCTTCACGATCATATCACATCTAGAAGGTTCCGTCCTTCCCAGGAAACTCTCACCACGATGTAGATGACTATACGAGCTTCGGGTTTCTAAGCTCAAGTATGCCGTTGATTTACATATTTAGATTAATATCATTACGGTCGTAAGTCTACAATGGAGATGAAAACTTGCACTAGATGTGATGCATTATTACATGTTAGTTGTTTCATAAGAGAGCGTTACATGCCTAATCTGATCGCTCCGCGGGTCTTCAAGAGATGCAACTGTTGCGCAGAGAAGCTTAGAAGGTTAGAATTAACAATGCTTGAGCTTAATCACAATGCGAATGAGTTGGATGTCGATGAGAGTTCCATAGAGATCATTGAGTGTACTTCTGATGATTTTTTGCATGGTGTATCTTCGCTATTTGATGAGGAGCAAGTAAACTTAGGCTCAGTTGTGATCTGTATTCGAGTTTCGCTGTCAGAAGACGTTTATTTGAGTTCGGATTTGATGTGCCAGTATTGTTACCCATCAGCTGTGGTAGAACAGTTATGCTCGTTACTAGTAATCTCATAAGGGAAGTGAAGTCAAACTTAGAGGTAGCACCATGTTACTATTGTCACATGTTATGTAGCACCATGTTACTATTGTCACATGTATATGTAGCACCATGTTACTATTGTCACATGTATATGTAGCACCATTGTCACATGTATATGTAGCACCATGTTACTATTGTCACATGTTATGCATCACTAGCGTGTACTAGTAGAGAAGATCGAGTTGCGTGGAGGACTGCTGCAAACCAAGGTAGTGAGGCAAGCGCACCCTTCCAACGACAACCTGACAAACGCAAAGCCATTCTGCGCTTCTCATGTAAAGGGTCTGTGAAGGTGGATGTGGATCTGAAGGAGAGTGTTTGTGTATTGATGTGTCAACACTTAATGACTAATGACGGACAATGTTTTAGAAATACAAGTATGCTTGAGGCCGTGCTAACATTTTTGGACTCTGCTGTGCAAGGTCACATGAGGAAACCAAAGCTATACAGAGCATTGTGTGCGCAAAGTTTGATAGATCATAGTATGATAACTAAGAGTCAAGTTAATTATCATATTGTATCAATTCTAGCACGCACCTATATTCGTAACGTAGATGATCAATTACATTCTGCTTGTTTGCTGATTCAGAACGATTGCTACAAAGGTAAGGGGTTCACAACTATCCTTTACGAAAATGAAGATCATTGTTTAGTCTTTGCTTTTACTATTCTACCTTTTCATCACAATGATACTGTCACTGAAGTAGTCATAGACAAAAAAAGTTTCACGATCAAGAAGCTTTGAATTTGATCACATTGGTCAAGGAGTTCGTGAAGAGGCACGTCTTGGTGTGTGTTCTGTGGGAAATTGAGACATAAAGAAGAGAAATTGAGGTGCTTCAATAACTTGCGCGAGAGAGTTAGACCGTCTAGGTTATTTCGGAGTCCAAACTTGCTGTCCTTTGATCTATCGAGATCATAACACCGAGTTCTACAAGAAATTGAAGACGATTTGAAGTTTCATTGGGTGGTTTGGAAGTTGGTAGAGAAATTAGCTCGCAAAGAGATGTTTATTTCAGATTTTGTTCGCTTACGACCTGAGCTTGGGTTGTTCTTTGTGATCGATGGACCAAGCTCTTAGTTCTTGGTGCTTACGCGATTAGGGAGTCCTTATCTACGTATAGGACAAAATCGTAAGTAGATTGGATTGTTGTGTTGTGCGTGATGCGTGAAATTGAGCCACAAGGGAACGATTTATGATAGTTTTTCGCTTTCCCCGACTAAATTTCTCATCGTTCTTTGTGATGAGAACTCAAAACTATATTTTTAGGATGTCGTTGGGATCAAAGTAATCGGATTTGTCTATTGAGAATTTGAGTATGGTTTTACAGTGTTTAGAGAGAAAGGAACCGTGCAACCATGTTCTTTTGAAAGTTCAGGTTATAGCATATAGTGAGGATGGATTTCGGACGTACGAGGGATGTGCTTCGTGCGGAAAGAAGGTGGTTTGCAAGGAAATATTGTTCCACATGTCGAAAAGTGTGCATTGCTTTGAAACGTAGCTTTCATTCAGGTGCTGTGAATCAATCCCTCATTTCTCAGAAATTTGAAGTGAAAGGAACTTCAAACTTGATATGACATGGCCCCTAGTGCTTCTTGACAGCAACTGGGCCAAGAGTGATTTCCAAGGTCCATCGATACCACTTTGTGAGACGTGAAGTCCATGTGTACGGATCGACTTTTGAGTTCTCGTGAAGTTCTCAGTCAACTCTAAGTCTTAAGTAGATCAACAATGCATCCAAACTATCTGGTTATTATCATACAAGAAACTGATCACAATGAATTGTTGTGCCATGAAATTCATACCTCACCCAACCTCAATATGTTTGGGAGTTTTGTTACTCTTTCAAACTATGGGTGTTCCGGTTCTGCCAAAAGCGAGAAGAATGTAGGCTTTATCTCAAGTCAATATCGTCACATACATATGAGCATAAAGCTAATGAAGCCATGACTTGCTAAACAAATGAGATTAGCCGAGCACATCCCTTGTCATGAATCGATGATTTAAAATAGCTTTTGCTGTCGGTCGCATACTGTAGTTTGGATTCAACATAGCCTGCAAGAAAACAAAGTAGAGACACGAGAAGGTTAATAACCGATCGAATAATCACCCAGAGCTAGTATTGGTACTTTACCCAAGAAGTGCTGCTGATTCTGAACGTACACATCCGAACGAAAGAGATGAGAACAGACAAACATGGACACTCATAATCTGTAAAGAGTGCATGTAATTCATTGCACAGATGTATTGGTAATGCATCAATGGATCTATGAGCATTATCAACCAGCTACATACGGCTTCTTACTCAAAATCAAACTCCAAGCTCTGATCTCATCACGGGCACTCACAATGTCTTGACAATAGTGTTATTCCTCTCGATCCGTAAGGAGATGTCGATAGCATCATTCCTCTCAATCCGTAAGGAGATGTCGGTTTGAAAAGAACAGATATTTTTTTATCTTTGTCGGCTGTCACAAGCGTCAAAGAAAAGCCCCTCAACCCTCAAGAAGGTGCTCGTCTTGTGTACAAAGAGAAGTACGGTCTAAACTAATCTTAAACAAGACCTATTTCATATACGACTGTGCTCAAGAATATGGCGGAGGTAGTGTCTAAAATTTCACCACGCTTCTCATTACAAAAGCAAACAGAAAAATGTACCAACTCTTTCAAGATTCGAACCTGATAAAACCTTTCCATTAGAGGATAGAGGTCCTCTCCACTACCAAGAATTTTACAATCTATCAAAGATCAAGAAAGTACGAATGAAGGACTACATCATAGACATAACATATCAGTACCATGAAAGAAGTAAAAGGAAAATAATCCGAAGTAAGTGAAGGATTCAAAAATAGTGAACACGGACATTAGAGAGGTTCTTGGAATAAAAAAATAGAAAAACACATCTAAGTTCGTAACGTAGCACATCAGCGGGTCCACTAGTCCTCCATGTGCCTTGTTGTCTCTTAGCCGAGAGCACTTTGATGCACTCCTTTACGCGCTTAGAAAAAGATTTGAAGCATTTCTCCATCGATGCTATAAACACAAGGTTATCTGACTCACGCTGAAGCAATGACCGAACTGTGCAAACCGAATTTTAGTTTGAGCTAACAGTGAGTCAACCAAAGATAGATTATCATCGGCATATACTTCTTGCTCTACTTCAAACTCAGGCGTTTCATGCAACAGACGCCATGGATTACCTGACACTGCAACAACATCACGACTCAATATCGAATCCTACGCTTAAAAAGAATAGAAATATCAGTCGTGCCGTCGCTGCGTTCTTTCTAACTCATGAAAGAGATTAGTTTCAGAACTATATGCATGTACAAGATGCTTGCATATAAGAAAACCATCCTTAATTGCTTGCAAACACTTTCTCCAATCCAACCGAAAGTCCTTCCACCAAGAAGAGAAGAATCGTGCATTTTCTATCTGACTCAACTGAATTTGCAAATATGATATCAAAGTTCTCGCTAGAATCTCACAGAGTCGATCAAGATGCGGACGATTACAACTGTACTTGTAGTCATATTTCAACTTACGCCAATGACTCTCTGATGCGTGCAAGTATTTATGGACTTTCTAAAAATATCTTCATCAAATCGGCTGATTTTTGGTGCGTTAGAATCGTCTTCTCTACGCGCACCTACTGCACTCCTCAGCACCAAAAATTTTTGACCCACGCCTAACCGACGTCCGCCAATGCACTTCTGCCGATCTCAAATTGACCTCAAAAACTTATCACAAGAAATTCCAGCAGCGCCTATTTTTGAAACATGAATTAAAATAGTGGATCTTTTAGCTCCTTATCGTCGAAAAAGCTCATGGATGTTCATATAGCAAATCAGTACCTAGATGCAGACTTAGACTTGCTAGATGACTTGTACTTAAAGAAAGAATGTCATTATTTTCATTCTTTAAACACAAAAGTAATGATAAGGTTCAACGAGAAAGAGCTTACGGTGGATATATAGACATCCAGAGACGAGGAAGGTTTTTTTGTTTTCATCTCAAGTTTTTCTATATAATAAATTTTTAATTTTGAGTAATCTTCTTTTATTCTCTTGTTTAAATCAATTGAGAATACACGTAAAAAGATAAATCAAAAATCAAATCTTAATTGGAAACTTATCTTAAAGTAAAGATGGAGTATTACCAACTGATTTATGTGTGGGAAGTCAAGGAGCTTTGTATGCAGAGCTCAACAAGATGATGAAGGTCATGCATGAGGATATGGTCTCTAAGGATAAATGTATCATCGAGCATGAAGTAGGCCAAAGGAGTTCCTTTTGTACCCGAAGTATAGGTCTTAAATGAGTTAGACCTATACTTTGAGGTGCAATAGGCTAAAGAGTCTGACAAGGTGAGAGCGACAATTACGTTCCTAAAGGACCATGTGCTTCTCTGGTGGACTACATAGAGAGATCAGCATGTCTTTGATCATCTCAACGCTTGTTAGAAATAGTTCAAAGAGTTGCTCATGAGACGTTCACTCTAGGATATCAGAGGATTCAGGATGGTGTCGAGCTAGTTAGGTTGAAACAGACGTGGACCTTAAGTGCTTATATGTGCAAGTTTAGTGTCAAGCTAGATTCGTTCTCCAAGTGGATTGAGGAGACCAAGATATGCATATTTATTAGAGGACTCAAGTCAAGCTCGGAGAAGGCTCTCTTTCGGATGCCAAAGCTACCTGAGACATGTGTCAAACTTTTGAAACAACACGGACAAGATTCATAAAAAGAACAAGGGCTTCAAGCTATAATGAGATGGGGTGAGAAGGATAGGAAGGACTCTTCTGCCTCGTCAGCAAAGCAACAACAAACAAGGTCGAAACCAAAAGGGGCAAACATCTCAGAAGGGCAATGGTTCTAAGTTTACTTGCTACAACTGTGACAAGACGGGCCATATTGCTAAGAGTTGTACGAAACCTAAGGTTAGTAATTGTAGCATGAATGCATTTGTTGCAAAGGAATTGTTGGAGGGCAAGATGACTATGACCTTGAGAACCACGAAGAAGACACCAAGACTGATGTTTCTACAAACGAAAGTTGCTAACCGTGATGTTACCTTCTTTGCATAACATCAGATAAGAAAATAAGTCTCTCCCAGAATGACTCAGAGCGCAAATAAAATATATATTTTATTTGACAAGCAAAGCGTGAATAAGTATTGGAATCGATAAAAAATAGGAAAAAAATACCTCAACTCTATAGATCAATTTACATGTGGACATATTAGCGGTCCATTCTTTCATAAGTCTGAAGTTGGTGAAGAAATTGGGCTTGTCTACCCCTAAGGCAGACAAGCCTATTCAGGTGCTCTTTGCCAAGGGCAAGACGTACCAAACTTCTGAAGTGGTCTTGGACGCACAATTCACATGTGAGAAGTTGGAGTTCATATAGAACTTCATGGTGTGCGAGACGGATGACATCTATGCAGTTTTGAGAAACATTTTCTTGGATAAGCTCGAAGTCAAATTTAGATGAAAACCTTTGAGGTTGAGCATCAAAGTTAAACGATGGAAGCTGGGAGTGAGATTGATTCGAAAGGCGTAGAAAATTGATGACTTTGTTGTGAATTTGATCAAAGACAAACAAATGGACTTCACCGATGGAGTCATGTGTTTGATGTGGGTTGCAGATTTGATGACGAGTGATGGACAAGAGGAAACATCAGGAGACGCGACTAAACTTCTGAAGGTGCTTCACCAAGTGATTAAGGAGTTTGAGGATGTCTTGACGAATGAGCTATTTGTTGAATTATCTCCAAGACGGACAGTGGACCACAAGATCGAGGTCTTGCTAAGGTCAGAATCACCCTCCAAAGCTCCTTACCGACTCAATCAGGTGGAACTCCTTGAGTTGAAAAGACAACTCGTTGAGCTATTGATGCGAGGATATATTCAAACCTACAAGTCACCTTACGGAGCTCATGTCTTTTTGCAAAGAAGAAGGATGAGAAATACTCTATGTAGATTATCGTGCGTTCAATAAAGTGACGATTAAGAATAATTATCCTTTGCTAAGGAGATATGACTTGTTTGATAGATTAACAAGCGCAAAGTACGTCAGCAAGATAGACCTGAAGTCGAGATATTACCAGATCCGGATAGTTGACCAAGATGTTGAGAATACCGCTTATCGAACCAGATACGGATCATTTGAGTTTGTAGTGATGTTATAATAATTTTGCAAAGTCCATGCATATTCTCCTTCAGATTGAGCTGACATTTGTTCCGGTTGTAAATTTATTTACAAAAAGACCAAAGAAGGCTCCTTCAAACCCAAGGGGGACTCGACCAGCGAGAAGGGATGTGTGCGTGATAAAGTATCCTCAAACTGAAACTCTGTCAAGATGCTTGCTAGATCGACCTCCTCCTCTCTCTTTTTGAAAATTTTGACACGTTTACCTGTCACTAGTATCTTCAAGCTCGTTCCGTCCAACTCTTGCAAGATGTAAGTTGCGTTATCGTGAACCTTCTTCATCACAGAAGCCGACCTTATTACAAGTGGATTGGGTTTTGGGTCAACCTATGGAGGATCGATCATGTTTTTCACATGATTTATTTCGCGCACCTACCGCCTTGTTGCGCCAGCGGAAGCTCTAGCTCAGTAGGTCGCAAACTTTACACCACTAACCTGCAAACACAATCACAAGTTAGCGTCCATGCATCACTTACCTTAGTTCTGGTTGGTCCGGACCGGAGTCGGACCGTCTCCCTAACCATCAAGCTCAGCAATCCTAAGTCCCGACTTAGATCCGCCTAAGTCGGTCCCAAACATGAGCAAGTCACAAGATGACTTGGGGCGGACTTCCCATAGAGTCCAGGGTCCTAAACGGTGCCTCCAGCACACCTAGCGGCCCAACCGCCCGTGATGTCCGTCTGAGTCTAGGCTCCCGAACGGTGGTCTAACCCGCCGACTCGTTCCCTAGTCTTGCCCCAACCCTTACATCGTTCCTAAGTCCAGACATCCAAGTCTGGATCGGAACGTGCCTTGGAACCGGCCTAGTCATCACCTCATGCTCCCAGAGTCCGCCCGCCGAACCCTGGGGTCGGGTGACTCGTCCTGGCCCACCCAGGCATCGAGTCCTCCTCATATATACTTCTGGGGATCGGCGGCCCCGCCCTCCTCTTTGGTCCCTGAAAATTATACCACAACCCGATTGTGGTTCGGTCATAACTTCCAGCTCAGAGGTTAGATCGAGGAGTGTTATATATCACTGGAAAGCTCTCGACGAGATCTTTTCAATGATACCTCATTCGCCTCGGGATCTTACGTGGAGCTCCGTCCACGACCTAAAACGTCCATGGAGCTCCAACACTTAGCAGTTTTTCCGAAACTTGTGGTCCAGACCCAGGGTCGAACCCTGTGGTTCGTCTGCGTCTCGGACCCACGTCTCGGTCCCACGTCTCGGACCCACGTCTCGGACCTATGTCTGAGACTCATGTTTCAGTCCGTTCCCAGACTCGCCCCCTTAGGTCAGCGTTCGTCTGGGGCCCCTTGGGATAAGCCCTTATGTCCTAACCCAAGGTTCCAACCTTGGTTCAGAGAACCACTTAGGGTTCCTCTGATCCCGACTTCCCGGCCAAGCCGATAAGTCCTACTCGCAGCATTCACAACCTAGCGCAAGTCCACTAGGGTTCTGTTGTTCGAGTCTGCGCCCGATCTTGAGGATGAGGGGCGCGACACTCACCCCCACTTTGGAGGTTGATGCCCTCATCAACAATGATCCTTTAAGTTAACACCAAGTTCAAAATGGGTAGCCAACCCCTTGGCGTCAGAATTGCATTCTGGTAGCTAACCCGCAATTCCCTTCTTGGCTTGAGTCTTAAGTTGTCGCTAGAACACTTAGAAAAATTCCAACTAGTCTCGGGAAAAGCCTTACCTTTTTGGCTTACCCTAAACAAAACTAGTTGGCAACTTCTAAACATTCTACTTAAGACTCTAACTTGCTAACTATAAGTATTCACACCTACTTACAAGGTCCCCCGAAACTCACTTTCCGGTCGCAATCTGATTTGACTTAGACGCGCGACTAAGTTTACTTTGCAGTTAGAAAACCGCAAAGCAAGATCACCCCAAGCCCCAAGACAAGTATAAAATTTCATACTTGCTTTGCCAACGCTACGGCAAACCTAAGTCTTGACATCAAGACTTAGTCTTGATTTAGATGCTTATCCAAACCAGCTCGCTTCCTTTGAGTGTGCTTCGTTCCTCCTCTTGACAACATCCTAGGCATCTGATCAGAACTAGTCATAGCCATGCACTACCAATACACTTAGACAAATTTTCAAGAAACAAAATCTTTATTTCCAAACACAAGTCAAAGCTACAAAGTCCATCGGCCCAGATCGCCTCAAGTTGCTACTCGTATGGTTCGTCGTTTCTTCACTCCTCGCTGGAAGGAGATGTCCTCATCTTGCTAACGCCCTTGTTGTCCTTGTCTCCGCTTGAAGAGGTCCAATGCTTCGCTCGCATGTGCGAGATCTTCCTCTGGCACCCAAGTTGCTTTCTTCAAATGGTAACCACGCCATTTGACCAAGTACTCCATCCGGTTTGATTTGCACCGAGATCGCAAAATGGACTCCATCTCATATTCTGCTTCGCCTTGCACGACATCAGGTTGAGGCCTAAGAACCTGTTTGCGCTCCGGTCGCAAATCATCCTTGAAGTGTTTCTTTAATAAAGAAACATGGAAAGTTGGATGCAACTGCCACTCGCGAGGAAGGTCTAAGGTATAGACGTCTTCGTGCGGATTCTTGACAATGACAAAGGGTACTGCGAACTTCGATGAAAACTTCACCGATATTTCCTTCGGAAGTGTGAAGTTTTTCGCACTTAACCATACTTCGTTGCCCACTTGAAACTTCACTTGCCGCCGATGCTTGTTTACCTGTTTCGTGTATCTTTGCTGTGCCTTCTCGAGGTTCTTCTTAACTTGCTCCTCGCGCCGCTGCATTACTGCCACCAACTCTTCAGCTGATGTTTGCCGTGCTCTTGGTCGTGCCGATGTAGAACTCCCTGCAAGAGTCAAGTCAAGAGGCCTTTCTGGCTCACGTCCGTAAGCCAGTAAGAAAGACGATTCACCGGTTGTCGAATGCTTCGTGGAATTGTAGCAATACTCCGCAAGACTGAGCCACTCCGCCCAATCACTTTGGTCCGCGCTCACATAATTCCTCAAGTATTGATTCAGAACTGAGTTAACTCGTTCGTTTGCCCATCTGTTTCCGGATGAAAGGCGGTACTAAATTTTAACTTAGTCCCCAATTTTTGAAACAAGTGTTTTCAAAAGGCACTTGTGAACTTAGAGTCTCTATCTGAAATAATACTTCGAGGTAATCCATGTGAACGCCACCAAGTATCTAGGAACAAGTGAGAAGTGGTGAACGCTGTTGCAGTGTCCAAGGTCGGAGCAAACTTCGCTAGTTTGCTAAACCGATCAACTATCACAAAAATCGCATTGTATCCATTTGAGTCAGGCAGAGAGGTAATGAAGTCCATGCTAATGCTTTCCCAAGGTCTGGCTGGAATCGGCAAAGGATGAAGCAATCCTTGTTTCTTCTCGTAAGAAACGCGATTCGCTTGACAGGTTACGCATGTTTTCACAAAGTGAGAAACATCGTCTTTCATGTGGGGCCAATAAAACTTCTTAGCTATCACTGCTAAAGTGGACTTTTCTCCTTTATGTCCTGATAAGGGTCCATCATGACATTCTTTGAGTAACTTAGTCCGAAGTTTTCCTTGTCCCACATAAACCCGACTTTGCTTGAACATGAGTAAACCATGTCTTAGCTGCATATTCTGCAACTTCACTCCTCGCTTGAGTTGTTCCAGGTACTCCTTTGCTTGGTCATCGCCCATGTAACCTTCACGTATTCGCCTCTCCAAGTCTGACTCCTTAGGATACATAGCTCGCAAAATCTGTGTTGACGATGAAAGATATTCCTCCTTGCGACTCAAGGCGTCAGGAACCACATTGTCCTTTCCCGCTTTGTGGATTAATTCCACATTCATGAGCGCCAAGGTATCATGCCACCGCAGTTGCTTTGGTGTCACCCGATCTTGTGTCTCAAAGTACTTGAGTGAAATATTATCAGTATACACTTGGGTTTTGTGGAGTCCCAAGTAATGCCGCCATTTCCTTAAGCAATGAACCACCGCAAACAGTTCCTTCTCGTGAGTCGGCCATCGACTCTCTGTCCCAGATAGCTTCTTGCTTTCGTACGCTACAGGTTTTCCATCTTGCACCAACACTCCGTCAATCGCATAGTCGCTCGCGTCCGTGTGCACCTCGAATGGTTTGTCGAACTCCGGCAGCTTCAAAACTGGCACCTTTGACAAAATAGCTTTGATCGTCTGAAACGCATCATCCACCTCCTTGGTCCAACTTACCTGTGCGTCTTTGCCCGTCCAGTCCGTCAGCGGCTTCGTGATCTTTGAAAACCCCTTCACATACTTGCGGTAGAACTGCGCCAATCCTAAGAATCGCCGCATCCCCTTCACTGTAGTCGGAGGCTCCCAAGTCACAATCGCGTCCACCTTCTGCATATCCGGGCCGACTCCTTCTGCACTAATGACATGTCCCAAGAAGTTAATGCGCTCCAAACCAAACTCACTCTTGTCAATGTTGGCAAACAGCTTATGCTCCCGCAGCTTCGTCAACACCACCCTTAGCTGCTCCGCGTGCGACTCCAAGGTTTTGGAGTAGATCAAGATCTCGTCGATGTAAACGATGACAAACTCATCCATCTCCTCGCGAAAAATTGTGTTCATCAATGTAGTGAACGTCGAAGGGGCGTTGCAGAGTCCAAATGGCATCACCACGAATTCAAACGATCCGTATCTGGTTCGACAAGCGGTCTTCTCAACATCTGGGTCAGCTATCCGGATTTGATAATATCTTGACTTCAAGTCTATCCTGCTGAAGTACTTTGCGCCCGCTAACCTATCAAAGAGGTCGTCTATCCTTGGCAAAGGATAATTATTCTTCACCGTCACCTTATTGAGTGCACGATAATCTACGCAGAGTCGTAACTTCTCATCCTTCTTCTTTGCAAAAAGAACCGGGGCTCCATAAGGTGACTTGCTGGTTCAAATATATCCCCGCGCTAATAGCTCGCCGAGTTGTCTTTTCAACTCAAGGAGTTCCACCTGATTGAGTCGGTAAGGGGCTTTGGAAGGTGGTTCCGATCCTGGCAAGACCTCGATCTTGTGATCCACCACCCGCCTTGGAGGTAACTCAGCATGTAACTCATCCGTCAAGACATCCTCAAACTCCTTAATCACTTCGCGAAGCACCTTCGGAAGTTTAGTCGCGTCCCCTGATGTTTCCTCTTGTCTATCACCTGCCATCAAATCTGTAACTCGAATCAAACACATGACCCCGTCGTTGAAGTCCATCTGTTTGCCTTTGATCAAATTCACTGCAAAGTCATCAATCTTCCGCGCCTTCCGGATCAGCCTCACTCCCAGCTTCCGCCCTTTAACTCTAACGTTTAACCTTAAAGGTTTCCGCCTAAGTTCCACTTCAAACCTGTCCAAGAAAGTGTTCCCCAAAACCGCATGGATATCATCCATCTCGCACACCGTGAAGTTCTCTGTGAACTCCAACTTCCCACACGCAAATCGTACGTCCAAGACCACTTCAGAAGTTTGGTACGTCTTGCCCTTGGCAAAGCGCACCCGAATAGGCTTGTCTGCCTTGGAGGTAGACAAGCCCAACTTCTTCACCAACTTTGGACTTATGAAGGAGTGAGTCGCTCCTGTGTCCACAAGAAAAGTAACATCACGGTTAGCAACCTCGGCTTGTAGATACATCAATCCCGGCGTCTTCTTCGTGGTTCTCAAGGTCACAGTCATCTGGCCCTCCAACAAGTCCTTTGCAACAAATGCATTCATGCTACAGTTACTAACCTTAGGTTTCGTGCACCCCTTAGCAATGTGACCCGCCTCGCCACAGTTGTAGCAAGTAAACTTAGCACCATTGCCCTTTTGAGGTGTCTGCCCCTTAGGTTTTACTCCTGTTTGCTGCCGCTTTGCTGCCGGGACAGAAGTCTCCTTCCGGTCCTTCTCACCCTCATCGCATTGTCGCTTGAAGCCCTTGTTCTTCTTCTGGAACTTGTCCGTGCTGCGAGGTTCAAAAGATTTCTGTTGCTGGACTTCATCGTCCCCAATTCGCTCCGCTAGCTTCAAAAGTTCGGCACTTGTCGCAGGTAGCTCCGGCATCCGAAAGAGAGCCTTCTCCGAGCTAGACTTGAGTCCCCCAATAAATATACATATTTTGGTCTCCTCAGTCCACTTGGAGAACGAATCCAGCTTGGCACTGAACTCGCGCACATAAGCACTTAAGGTCCCTGTCTGCTTCAGCCGAACTAACTCAACACCGTCCCGAATCCTTTGATACTCCGGAGTGAATCGTCCCGCGAGCAACACCTTGAACTCTTTCCAACCAAGCACCGAGACGGTCAAGGCATGCTCATTCCTGTATGCGGTCCACCAAAGAAGCGCATGTCCTTCAGGAACGTAACCGCCGCTCTCACTTTGTCTGACTCCTGAGCCTGATGCGCTTCAAAGTATAGGTCCAACTCAGTTAAGAAATCCTTAACCTTGCGAGCCCGTCCTATACCTGTAAACGGAGTAGGCAAATTCGTCTTACAAAGCTTTCTGGTAGACGAGGAACTTCCTTGGCCTGCCTCAAGCTCAGCGATACGTTTATCTCTGGAGGCCATCCCTTCCTGCATGGTCTTCATCATTTTGATGAGTTCCGCATACAAGGCTTCTTGACTTCCCGCGCCTGCATCGTTGGGCACCGTTGGCAAGACTCCATCTTGCTGCAGCGGTGCCACAGCTGGTACTGGGCTTCCTTGACGTTGGGGCGAAGGTTGTCGGTTATCGTCTCCTGACTGTGCCTCGGGGCTAGCTCGAGTCGATCTGGTCCCGGTGTCAGCCGCTCCATGTTTCTTGGTCTTCCTCCTGGAACTCTGTCCAACGTCGGCCATCGCTCCAAGTGTTCACCTAGAAACGCTGATCCGCTTCGTGTCTCGCGTCCCTCCTCAAACGTCCAGCCTTCAGCCGCTACCTCAAGTTCTCGCTCACCGAAGCGTCGGCTCTGATATCACTTTTCGCGCACCTACCGCCTTGTTGCGCCAGCGGAAGCTCTAGCTCAGTAGGTCGCAAACTTTACACCACTAACCTGCAAACACAATCACAAATTAGCGTCCATGCACCACTTATCTTAGTCTGGTTGGTCCGGACCGGAGCCGGACCGTCTCCCTAACCATCAAGCTCAGCAATCCTAAGTCCCGACTTAGATCCACCTAAGTCGGTCCCAAACATGAGCAAGTCACAAGATGACTTGGGGCGGACTTCCCATAGAGTCCAGGGTCCTAAACGGTGCCTCCAGCACACCTAGCGGCCCAACTGCCCGTGATGTCCGTCTGAGTCTAGGCTCCCGAACGGTGGTCTAACCCGCCGACTCGTTCCCTAGTCTTGCCCCAGCCCTTACATCGTTCCTAAGTCCAGACATCCAAGTCTGGATCGGAACGTGCCTTGGAACTGGCCCAGTCATCACCTCATGCCCCCAGAGTCCGCCCGCCGAACCCTGGGGTCGGGTGACTCGTCCTGGCCCACCCAGGCATCGAGCCCTCCTCATATATACTTCTGGCGATCGGCGGCCCCGCCCTCCTCTTTGGTCCCTGAAAATTATACCACAACCCGATTGTGGTTCGGCCATAACTTCCAGCTCGGAGGTCAGATCGAGGAGTGTTATATATCACTGGAAAGCTCTCGACGAGATCTTTTCAATGATACCTCACTCGCCTCGAGATCTTACGTGGAGCTCCGTCCACGACCTAAAACGTCCCTGGAGCTCCAACACTTAGCAGTTTTTCCGAAACTTGTGATCCAGACCCAGGGTCGAACCCTGTGGTTCGTCTGCGTCTCGAACCCACGTCTCGGTCCCACGTCTTAGACCTATGTCTGAGACTCATGTTTCAGTCCGTTCCCAGACTCGCCCCCTTAGGTCAGCGTTCGTCTGGGGCCCCTTGGGGTAAGCCCTTATGTCCTAACCCAAGGTTCCAACCTTGGTTCGGAGAACCAATTAGGGTTCCTCTGACCTCGACTTCCCGGCCAAGCCGATAAGTCCTACTCGCAGCGTTCACAACCTAGCGCAAGTCCGCTAGGGTTCTGTTGTTCGCGTCTGCGCCCGATCTTGAGAATGAGGGGCGCGACATTTATCGTTACTCATGTCATCATAATCACTTCGGATATCTCCAGCTGTTGTCATCAGCAACCTTCAACCCTCTAACACATGTTTGTTCAATTTGACACTCTCAAGCATAGATGAGGATGCACTGAGTTTGGTGTGCATCAAGTGGTTTGGTCATATATGCGTGCAGACGGACATCATGAGGAGGTCAACGTCATTACACAATGGGTTGATCATCCATTCGGTAGTACGAGCATGCCCGCGGTCCACCTCAGCTTCCTTCACATACTTACTAGTTTGACTTATCAGGTCATCATTAGCACCTCCCATCAAGTGGGAGTCCTTAATGAGCACACCACATGCTTAAGTTTAACCTTCATCATTTGTTTATCTTCTGTCTCGTATCGTCAGTTAAAGTGATTACTATCTCTAGTGGGAATTCATCTCAAACCAAACTGACTATAATTGCTTGAAACATATAATATAATTGATTCAAATTTTAGGATTTCTTGAAACCAAAGAAGAATTTCTTTGCAACGTAACGTACACAATAAAGAAAAGAAAAATATTCCTTTTCTGATCTTTATATCCGCATTGGGATTTGAATCTAAGCATTATATATAAATTTTCTGTTAGTTATATTATTACTAATAACATGATGACTATATAATAATACAGCAAAACAAAGTCAAAAAGTATAAAATTTAGAGTGAATGTTGTACTTTTTACTTAGCACGATTTATTCAAACATTACGTCCAATAAGCATATTAAAGAGTGTCAAAGTTGGAATCTTTTAGAAGATTTGAGACCTACGAGAGGGAGTTACAACTTTGGTCAGACGCCGGTTGTCGTATCAATTTTTGCATGAAGGTTGTCCAGGAAAACACGAAGTTCCTCACTGTGGAGATGTAGTGTGTCGAACGAAGACAAGACAGAGAGAAACAACCACGAGAACAAACGTCGCAAGGTATACCAACTCCTACTTTATAGGCACTCCCAATTCTTCTTCTCTAAGAATGCAAAAACAAACTGAGCGGTCTGTAATCTACACCAATCCCTCTAAAACGAGCCCTTGAATCTCAACCCATACCCAAAACTATCGAAGCATAACTCAAAGCAAGAGAAACATCCATTTGCTAACAAAAAAAGTTACACCAATGTCACTCGATTCAAACCCAAGTTCAAACAACGTCAATGTACAAGTCCTTAGCTAAAACTAGCTACCACAAGCTGTACATAACCAACTAGATTTCTAACGAACTCAAAAGGGCATGGTGGATGACTTCATGCCATCTCTAGTCTAATGGTGTGCTCGGGGTTGTTGAACAACCATCGAAGCACTGAATGCTGACTTGATGGAGCTGTTGTGCCGCTCTCTGTGATTTATAGGGAGTCGTAACAAAGATGATCCTACTTGAGCTTCCCCTAGCTTAGATCCGGGTAATAGACTCTTGAGTTCACCGTAAAGTTGACACCCGCATCTTTGACGGACGTTTGATCATTCACAAAAACAACACATTTGTTTTAATCACTTAGCAAGTTCCTCAATGTGGTCGTCAAATGTTAGCCTTGAGTCCGATCTCCAGTAACCTTCTCCTTTGTCGAGCTTGTAGATCTCTCTACGGGGTCTAGAAAGATCCCAAATTTGGTATCAACAACTCGTTCTAGGACCACTACTCGTACACGCTGACTCTCCGAGAAGAATCTTGATTTGTACTAGGATTAACACCCCAAGAACCGATATCTAGTCTCGATAAGTTTTATCAAAGTTTGACTAGTTCTAATTTACAAAACACCATACAATACATACATTAAATAGTCTAATTATAATGATCAGACAAGAAAGGACGCAGTATATCGCAAAATAGTTTCTGATAAGTCTTTACTTAAACTTTTGGATATCTCTTATAGCTTACTCATAGAGGATCTCTTGGAGGTGGTCCCATCTCACTCCCGTACCTAAATGATGCACCCACATATACCTCGAGTCCTCTATCTACATCTCGAATGAGAGAGATATCGGCAAGTCCTTGACGACATTGATGTTGAATCACTATATTCTTGATAAAGACTCATCTCTCCTCAACTAGTTATCTTTTATACACAAAAGTTTCCTATCTTGTTGACTAATTCTAATAAGTTACATATCTTTTTATCTCGAGAACGCTACCCTTAGGAGTAAGTCCGGTATCGTCCTACCACGACTAACTGTACTCTAATTTCCTAACGCTAACTATGGTCCTAACCTTAGAACCCTCTTATATTACACATGAAAGTTTTTATTGCAAGATCATAACACGTGAGACTAATGCTTGTCACCTATTAGTCATCATGATTCACTACTCAAATAATCTCTAACAACAATTGCGATCAGTTTCATACATAAACATCCAAAGCCTATACAATTAGGGTCATAATCATAAACATTCTTCATAAGAAGACATCAACAATTACAAAGTATGGAGTAAAGATATAGTTGCGTTCGAAAGTTTCAAGAAAACTTGACCAAATCTCTTTACAACTCTGTCTTATGATAGTCTGTGATTGGCGTTCAAACGCAAGAGACTATCATTAAACCCTGTCACTACTCACTGTAAAGACTAATAAAATACTCTCTTGGGAGTGATACCTTGTATAACATCAGTGTTTATTTGAGTCATGCAAATCCCCTGTTGGAGATTGTTTTCACTTCTTTATTTTTCGGAAAGACAACTCACAACCATATTTCAAAAGTTGAATTAGCCTATCAAATAGCTATTACTGAGAACAATAAAAATGTACTGAAATCAGTTTTACGGTTACCTTACTTTCCGCCGTCTCTTCAACAAGCAGTATAGACGAGAAATTTTAATTTCATGCATTTATTAGCTTAGGTGATTCAGAGCGATTACGTCTCTTCAACCAGCATCATAGATGGCACATGCGTCTGTTAGCTTAGCTATTTTTCAGAGTGATTACGTTTCTGCAACGAGCACAAGAGACAAACCCCTCCCTCTGATGAATTCGTTAGCTGAGTACTTGGTACCTAGTACTACGCTAATGACTGCACTGGGCGGGAGAGCGAGACTCTCGCGGCGACTTGGGCCGCCGAGGCGATGATTGCCTGCCAGTAGCACACTCCTGAAGAACACTGAGCAGAAGTGACGAGCACGAACCGTGGGATGATCTTCTAAACTGTGGCGGAACACCTCCAAGTCATCGATTCGGCATGTTCTTCGACTAGATTCGATTGTGGGGCGTACAGAACTAACGTAAAAGTGGAGCTTCCGTCCACCAAGAAGCAGCAGTGACCTAACGTCATGGCCCGAGACTACCCATGCCACATGTAATCGTACGGAGCTCTGCGGCAGAGAGCCGATCGTCCGTGGGGATGTGAATCTCTCTGGTCTAACAAAGTCGTCATCATCAATGCATCTCGTTAGTTCTGACTTGGGTTCTGGGATGGAGATTCCGTGCAACTCTAAGACAGGATCAAAGGGGTCCTTTCGCAATAGCAGAATTTGTTCATGTCTACGGTAGTGAGAGTGGATAGGTGGTAGTTTCACGTTGTTGTTGGAATAAGGAGAGTTCGTTCGTGGGATGTGGGTCCGAAGGTGGAGTGGGATGGGCTTTAGATGTGGCGTGCTGGTCCAGAAGCAGAGCCGACGAGGCGGGACGGTAGTGTCAGCGTGGGGGACTCTCAGTTACGCTTCTATGTAGCTTGTATGTACCACGATTTGAGGATTGTTTGCACGCATTGCTTGCGCTCTGCTCACTCTTCGAGTCTGAGCGCGGTAAATGGTTTAACGGCGGAGTTCGAGTGGAGGACTTTCCTTTTGATGGTAGAGCTTTTCAAACTCTTTCCTCCTTGGAGGGCGATCCTTTGTCTCTTTCTCCCGCTGCCGCTGGGAGCCACTTGGAGTGGTTGGCCGACTGAGAGGGTGCGACGAGGCCGTGTTTGAATTTGCGGAGAGATCAGGCTACTTCTTTCCATGCTCTTTTCATTGACCGCCAAGGACGTTCTCTCCGTGCACCTATTGTCGAGTCAAGCGTTTCGGACATCATCGCTTGCACATTGGAGTTTTCGTTAGCTGATCTGGGACGCTGAAAGGTTCGGTTTTGAGACACTATGCGGTTTGGCTGGAGACCACTTGTGCAGGTTTGCTAGTTCTGTTTCGTCTGTGTGGCTGAAAGCGGAGAGCATTGGAATTTAAAGGACAGAGCAATTGCTGGATGAGTTGGAAGTGCAGGAGAACCGCTTCGGGCCAGCTTTTCACCACTTCCGCGGAAGCGTGTCAAGAATGGTTTTTGATTAGTTGCTGTCAGCTGACACAAGCGGAGTAGAATTCAGCTTAGGTATGCTTCCATATCGGGAGGTGTTCTGTCCAGAAGCTGATCTGTTTACAGCGCCCACATGTTGAATAGAGAAACTCAAATTCTGGAGTACGCCAGTGATTTGAGGATCTCAGTGCGAGGGATGCTGGAGTGAAGTTCAGAATGGTGTGGCAAAGGCTTTGGCTGAGTAATGCGGAAAGGTTCGGGTTCTCGGCTGGGCGCGAGATTGCACTGAATGCTGCTTCTATAACATTATCTCTGAGGACTACAGCTGAAGATTTCTGCGAAATTGAAGTGCAGAAAGGAGACTGGTTGCACGATATTGGCCGCCGGTACAGTGTCGACTTGAGGTACTGCCTTCGACCGAGTCAGTATCTGAAGCTCGGTTTTCCGCACCTTGTGCCTTACGCGTGCTCACAGTCTCGTTTTGTCTACCCTTTTGAGGGGCGTTTGATCAGTGTGTATGTCCTCGTTCCAGAATTGGATCCCTTCATCAGCAACATATTAGAAATGCACCACCTCTTGCGGTATTTTGATGTGAGGGTTCCTCCTGTTTTATGCTCGTTTCGAAGGGCAAAGTTACTTAGTAGAGATAACTTTTGAACATGCAGGTCGTTATTGAAGGCCAATCCAAATATTCAAAATCCAGATAGCCTCAAAGTCGGCTCTCGCATCAGAGTTCCTTCCTCGCGTACACCGGTTGATCGTGGCTCGCAAGCTGATGTTTCGGCAAGAGCCTTATTGAGCTCTGGAACTGATTCTGGGATGAGCAACCCCCCGACGATGGCTGCTGTGTCAGTCAACCAGCCTGAGATTTTTACTTTGAGCAAAGCCCTGGTTCTCTTGAGTCAGGCTTTGTGGAGAAAAGAGAGAGAGTATAAGGTTGTAGAAGGTGATAGCTTGGAGTGGTTGGCCGAGAAGTTTGGAACTTCAGTGAGGTCAATTAAAAGGCTCAATGATTTACAGGATGATGTGATCTGCACGGGCAGGTATGTTCTGTCCATCTTCCTAGCGGGGAAATCCTGTTTTCCACTTTTTGACCGTGAACCATTGCATCTGTTATGTCCTTGATACTTCCTGAAATCATACGAGTGACGAGTGGGTTTGTCAGCCTTGCTCACCTGAAATTATTTGTTTCCTCGCGAACAGCATTCTTAAGATTGAAAAGTCAAGGGCTTATGAAGAACGAATGTTGCTTGGAAGAAAGGCAAGTGCCACAGAAAGGAATGCTGCAGTTGAGGGGATGAGAATTGACAACTTGCTCAAGCCCACTTCATTCAATCCGATTTTCAAAGTTCGGCTCCCTGTTGTAAGAAACAAGAAATGGAAGCACCTTACACCGAAAACAGTTAGGGTTCAATATGGGGACACTCTGGCAGATATTGCCTGTTCAAACGGGTATGTATTCTCCTCAACAACAGATTGTCGTTGACAGTTGATACGGTTGTTATAAGGTGAAGGTACTTGGCTCGCATGATTTCTCTCCATGTTTATTTTGTGCAGATTTAGTGGAGGAGATTGATGAAGGTGATTCATTAAAATCGCTATCTGGGCTTTCTTTTGTGATGTAGGTTGACCATACGGGAACTTCAGCGCCTGAATCATCTACGAGATGACGTTATATTTGAGGGCGATGTCTTGGCGGTTAGCTCAGGTAATCCGCGGTATAGGGAATAGCGCGTGACATTCTCTATCGACAAAGAAATATTTCTTTCGCTCTGTTCCCGCTTGCTTGAAAATGGCAACTGAAATTCAATGGTGAAGTATTGCCAGAAGTCAATTCTTATCAGCCATTTCGTACAGGACCTTCCAAAGTGGATCCATCGGACTTGCGGCCAGGGAAAAGAAGAACCAGTCGACCTCTTTTCTCGAGGCAGATTCTTGGTGGGCTAGGTGTTGGTGGTCCCAAGCCGCTGTCAGGAAGCGAGTCCTTCAAGGGCGGAATGAACACGGAAGGTTAGAATTATGCGCTGGACAATCCAACGTTTCTGACTTAAAGTTGATTATAAGGTTGACAGCGGATCGACTTGTTTGCACTTATCTTTCTAGTCAGTTCATGCTTTACGAAGAGCTTGAAATGACAGAAGTCAAGATTCTAGAGTCGATCAATGTCACGATTTTCCAACTAGAAGTTATGAGATCCTCTCTCACGTGGATGATGTTTTGGGACTAACACAGGTCGATGGAAGAAGAAAAAGAAAGGATTTCAGTTGGAAGAAAAATGGATGCGCTTTACAGCCCCGCTTTCTGAAGGGTAAGTCATGTTTAATAGCTGCAGTTGTCTTGAGATTGTAGCCAGCGTTCCATCGAGTGCTCTGAGTTTGAAGTATGGAGCGGTTTTTCCTGTTCCAAGTCTGGGTGTGTATTGTGGTTCTCATGGTTTGGACATCTTTTAACTGGACCAGCTGTTTGTGCAGTTTTGTGAGCAGTCCCTTTGGGTGGCGATGGGGGGCTTTTCATGAGGTGTGTTGTCATGGAGCAGTTGGGTCTCTTCTATCATCTCACCAGATCCTCGTTCTGATTGGGAGGATATGAAGGGAATGATGTTTTGCTTAATCATCAAACCACGATATAGAAACGAAAAACTCCCATCCGTCTGTGTGTCGAGTAACTTAGCCTGGCTGCCGCTTGCAGGGGGTTGATTTAGCTGCAGATCAAGGGAGTCCGATTCTTGCTTCAGACAGAGGAACTGTAACTTTTGCCGGTTGGAGTGGCGCGTAATGACCAGTGCCCTTAGCCAGTTTCCTCGTAACTTGACTTTGTAGCTGCAAGCTTGACCGAACGGATTTGAAAGAAACTCTTGGCCATCATATTGACCTACTCCCTCCAGTACCTTTGTTAGGTTCGCAACGTTATCCGGTTGAAGATTCACACTTTATTAGTTTCACAGAGTTGATGTTTGCTTTTGTAGGCTGACTTTGATGTGCATGATTGTAGTTATGGATATCTACTGGCAATTCAACACGAAGGAGGTTTCACCACCAGATATGCCCACTGCTGTTCTATCCATGCTCGCGTTGGGCAGGTGAGCCTTCAAGCTTTCGAGTAGAGTGGGGACTGCTGTGTGGATATGTGTCAAAAGGTGGGAAAGTTTTATCAGTTATCGTGCGTGACGAGTTATTGTCTTGCCTGTGGTGTTGGCAGCAAGTAGTCCGGGGACAACGTGTAGCTGCCGTAGGATCCACAGGCCGCTCATCTGGTCCTCACCTACATTTTGAAGGTAAGAGCATCAATGACTTTTGTGATCTGAGGGCTGATTTTCTCCTCTAAGAATGTGGGCTGCTTATTCAGTTGCTGCTGGTGAAACACATTCTACGGATTGAATGAAGTTCGGCATGCCACGTTTCATGCTAAACCACCACCGAGCTAACACTCTCTGGGACCTTTCTGGTGGTGCAGTGAGGAGAAACGGAGAAGCCCTAGATCCATTTCAGTGGGTCTACCTCTGATGTACAAGTAGGATATATCCGTGTCCAGATATTTTAGGAAGTTAGTAGGCGATCATCTACATCATGTGTAATGTATATTAATTCGATTGCAGGCTGTGGCTCATTGCACAGAATACTCGTTGAATGAATCTTGCTACATGTGGTGATGAATGTGACTCGTTGAAGTAAACATATTGCCTCTCAGCCGCTCCTTACAGGAACCTTCAGTTCGCCCATGGCAAGATCGAGTCGTATGTATGACCCTCCTTGAAGATCGAGAGTGGAAAGAACTGTAGTAACTGTTCCTTCGAGTCTGGCAGTCGTGTCAACCCAGCCATGTCTATAACTGCTCTGAGACTCAGAACCAGCTCCATGCAAGTGTTTGGAGGCTAGAGAAAACATGTACCAGCAGAGTGTTTGAATTATTGAGAACTATGGAGCCAGGATATCCCGTTCGATCCCTTCCCAGTACTCTCTGGTTTCTATCCAACTGTAGCAGCGAGGGTTCGTCATACAGGCCATCCATAGGTCACGTCCGAGGGGTTGGAACGTTTCTATTTTGATACTGTGTAGAAAAGTAAAGCTTATGTGAAGAGTTTAAAATTGTTACCGGGTATCTCTCACGTACCGTACAAAATGTAGCCCTGCCGTGACGTGAGGTGTGAGCGAGCTGGAAGAATGGAGTGACTTTTCCAAGTTATCTCACGGTACTGGAATCTGCTGAAACAGCCGTGGGGTGATAGAATATAGACTCGGTCAGTTTTATACACGTGGCCTGAACTCCAGTCTCACTACGTTTTCGTGCCGAATCCGGTGCACTATCATGGGCTCCGTCTGCTTTATTAGGCCATCAGTTCACACAAGAGATCTGTACAAGTTTCCTCGGAAGTTGACAACCGTAACCAAATATTGACCTCCATCGGAGCTCGTGTTCTTCCCCACAAGCACAATGGTCCACAGAGATTGCCACTTCCATTCAGATAAAAACTGATATAATGCCAGTGGTTCAGAACTGATCAATCGTTGGAGTCAAGAAACATCAACTGGGTAACATGAATTGCGGAGAAATTCCTGCCCCATGAACTGAGCACACAATGGTCAGTCTCCGCTGAACGGTGCAGGAGGTTAAACATGAGCACCCACAACTGCGCTCTTTTCACGAAAAGTCGGAACATCTCCAATTGTCGCACGAACGAAGGTGAAGGTTGACCTCTCAGCCCTTCAGATGCTGTTGGTGCCCGGCGAAACCCAGTCACCAACAGGGAAAACACGCGACGCAATGGACCAACAGCACTGGACAACTTTAGAACTGACCCCTCAGCTCAAAACGCTGAAATCAGTCAATGAAGGGCTCAAACCTTCGTGGATCTGGAAATGTGATACAAACGGAACCGGACATATCGAGTGCAACCTCCGAGGCCACCCTGAGCACGAAGATGCGAGAAGCAACTTAAGAGATTCGTAGCCTAAACCCGTAAATAACTATCTGTGTGATATGCCAACTACGCTACTTATTGCCGGACAAGTAAGCGTGATCATTACGCAGGTGGAAGGTAGAAGGTGAGTGTGGCTGTCGGTGGGCGAGCAAATGGCTGAGCCGATGGAGAAGGAGGACCTCTTTCCTATACATAGTAGGCAAACCCCACCGGAGGCCGCCACCCAAACTTGAGCGAGCTGCACTGTACTGTATGATGTGGCGGATGTGTGTGACCAGTACAGTACAGTAGGGAGGTTCCACGCCACCGCAGTTGAGGTCCATGAATGAGAGAGAGTTGTGGACCATTAAAGTCCGTAGCAAAACAAAAAATGGGCTATAATCTTCTCCCCTAACCTCATTTCCCTGCGGGGTGAGAGCTGCTCCATTCCATCGCCGTGCTGGTGTGATATGATCCTCCCTCACACTACCGTGCCGTCATATTCCTGAAAAAGTTACTTACTGGCAGTAGGCGATGGAGAGTGGATCAAATCCCTTCCTTGCTAACCGCTCAGCTTTTTTGTCCGGATCGGAATCTGGGAATGCTTGAAGCGTAATATTGGGGTTCAGCTCTTCGTTCGCTCGTTCGTTGAGGAGGATTCGCTCATGGGGTTACGAGTTTTCTACTTTGTCTTTTGTTAGACTGCGGAATGGAGTGGAGTTCCTTAGTGAGGGATTAGTGAGGAATCCCGTTTGCTGCCCGGGAGGTAGGGTCTGGAGTCCTTCTCCTGCCTGCCTGCAACTCTGTTGTCAGTTCGTTCCTCACGAGGAGTTCGGCGCAGAGATTGCCTCCTGTCAGTTTCTTGTGAAGTAGTGCTCCCAACGATTCTTGGGTAGTAACTCCGAAATACTGAGGTGGTGGTTTTGATTAACTTTTCGAGCTGAGAGAAGAAGGGGATTCTTGCATTCGGGAGGGAGGAGGCTACTGAGATTCTCCGACTGAGTGATTGACAGAGACGGCGGAGGAGTTATTGTGGTTGATTGATAGATTCATTCGTAGAAGGAGCAAATGGAGCGCAAGGAGCCTCCAATGTCGGATGAGACGGGACCTCCACTGAAACGATCCCGGCAGGAAGACATGGACAGGGCGGAGGAGGAGGAAGGCTTGCTAGCTCTTGTGAAAAAGCGCCGATCGGATGTCAAGCTGCTCGTGTCCCGCATTCAGAATCTGGAAGCTCAGGTTGTTTCTGGGTGCTTAATTCTGCAACGTGTGAATTTCGAGACAGTAGGAGAATCTGCTTTACTCGTGGAGTATCTGTCCTCTTTGTTCGTCCAGAGGTGACTGAATGCTGTCCGAGGCTGGTTGTGGTATGCATGGCTTGTGAACCCTGTAGAATCTTCGAGGAGGTCAAAATTACTCTGTGACCGGGACGTCGTGAAGAGTAGATATCTGTTTCCAGACTCTTACTCTTGCCGGATTTGAAGAGATTGAGTGTCTTAGGAACGAGAAAGAACAAAAAGTCGTTGATTCTAAAAGTTTCAGTGTCCGAGATTTCATTACACTGAGAATTACTCTCTCTGAAATGAAGCAGTAACTTGTTTCCTAGTTTTGCCAATTGCATCATCGAGTTCTCGATTAAGTTTCTGTTTCCTGCCAGTCTGCAGTTTTTATACTGACTAGGTGTGACTACTGAGAGGTGAAATTTTCTGTCCACCGTGCTCCTCCTATTTCATATTTAGGTGTTTTTCACGATCAATGCATTTAACATTTGCTCCTCGTTATCGAAAAACAGCAGGGGAAACGATTGCTCTCTGATTCGCGTATTCTCATTCTGTTGCAGTTGAAGGATTCAAAAAATAAGCTCGCCCTAGCTGAAACTCTCTTGGAGACGATGCGATCCGGTAAGAGTGAGAAGGAGCCACAAGAGCGGCCCTCTGAAAATGGACATGTAAGAAAACCTTGGCCAACGAGCATCAATGCCAAACCTGGAGAGAAAGGAAGCAACTCTGATGCTTCGAGGCCTGGTTCAGATACAGCAACACCCAGTAAGGGCGGTAATCAGGGCAATAATGAACACCCTGCAAGGTCAAGGAGGGAAAGTCCAGGTAGAAGTAAGTCTGAAGCAGATAGAAAAGATAGGAAAGAGGGTTTTGGAGGAAGATCATCAGCTGACCCAGATAGAAGGGACAAGAAGGAAAGTTCCGGGGGAAGGTCAGCAGCCGAAAGAGACAGAAAGGAGAGTTCAGGTGGAAGAGAAGGTCAAGAAGGAGACAGGAGAGATAGGAGAGATAAACATGAAACTTCAGGGGCAAGGGGTTCAGATAGGGGAACATCTGAACCAGACCGGAAAGACAGGAGTAATTCAAATCAGCAAACAGGTACTTACTTATGTTTGCATTTCCAGTTCAACTCGATATCAGAAGGGATTAGAATTAGGTGTCAACTTTGGCTCACTCGGTTTAGATGATTAAAACTACAAATGGTGACTGTGTTTGGTTCATGAAGGTAAAGAAGCGACTCAAAAACCTGCCAAATCTCCAGCTCCTGCACCTAGGGAGCACGTTGACCTGATTATGAAGATTAGAAGTCAAAAGAAGGCTATACCAGTGCCACTTCACGGACCCCTTTATACCCCCAGTCAGCATAGACGGAAGATGAGGAGTTTGATCTTGAATCCCGCTACGGATCATCAGTGTGCAACAAGGTATCCTTCTAGTGATTGTGGGCATTTTGAATTTCAAACCATCCTTCCTCTCTTAGTGTGATTGTCCGTGGGTCTTATGGAATATCTAATAAATACTCCAAGCTGATCTTAGACTTTTGCCTCTTACCTCATGTGTGCAGTGGACTCGATGGACTTGTCAACTTCTGGCAGATTCATGCGAAAGGGTGAGAAATATCTATTGTTCTTAGTAAGCGATATCCCTGCGGATTAGAACTTTTTCTGCTCAGTCTTGTTAGCTGTTCTATATCTGAGAGATCACACAGAAGTAGTTATTTCAGCATATTCCTTCTTCATTACCAAATAGATTGTTATGGTAGCGGCCATCTCGTTACTCTTCTGTGACACTCTACCGTGTCATTTTCGCAGTTTGGACATAAACTTCCGGTATAGTGTTGACTGCCTCTCCCCTGGGCAGAGGCATTGGCCCGAGGACATGGCTTGGCACCCTGAAGGTCACAGCATTTTCGCTGTTTACACAGCTGATCATCATGATTCTCAAGTTGCCATTATCAAGAACGACTCGAAACAAGTCAGTTCTTGCACTCGTGCGTTCACTTCTGCGAGATTGAACTGCACTAGCCTTGCATCGTTTCAACTATACTGTACTTGTCTGTCTTGGAATCCACAAGAAGCAGTGCGAGCAAGCAGTATCTTCAGTACAGCTTCATGCGTCGACTTGGAGTTACTGTCTTATATACGCTTTGTGACGGAAACAAAAAAGTACGATCTTTGCTGATGGAATCATCGGATTCCTGTTTGTTCGATCAGTTCTGATTGAATCATCCCGTTTCTTTGCAGAAATCGACAAATTTCTTACCTAGCAAGCCTCATGTCAAGGGTATCATGAATGCCATATCCTTCATGCCCTGGAGTAGTTCTCAGTTTGTAACAGGAGGAAGTGACCATTTGGTGGTGATGTGGAAGGATGAAGGTGAAGATAAGTGGAAACCAAAGGTTTTACACCAAAGTTTACATTCTTCCGCAGTTATGGGGGTTGCAGGTACACGACATAAGCAGCTTGTTCTGTCGGCTGGTTGTGACAAGCGAGTTTTCGGATTTGATCCAGTCGCAAGTAGAATGACTTTCCAGCACCAGTTGGATAGTAAAGCCATGAGTGTGCTGCCGAACACTGCAGACTTCAACCTTTTTATGGTGCAAACTGGGTAAGTAAACCAATCCTTGCAAGACCAATGCATGTCGTCGTCTAAGCGCTTTGTCGTTCTATGTTGATTATAATCTTGTGTTTCTCGTTCCTGGTTGTTACTTTGCCTCTCGCACATCTCGAAACTGGAAATGAACCTCTGTGCCTGGAGCTCCTCTTACCAGTGAACGTTTGTTATAAACCAAATGCAGAACACCAAGCAAGCAACTGCATTTGTACGATATTCGAGCGAGGACAGAACTACACACCTTTGGATGGGTCCAAGAGAGTAGTGACACGCAGTCCGCTCTTATCAGCCAGTCCTGGTCTCCTGATGGTTACTACACGGCATCTGGGTCGGCGGATCCGAAAATTCCCATTTTCGATATTCGGTTTAATGGACGGGAACCTGCGCAAACTATCTATGCTCATTCGAAACGTGTATTTATGGCCGTCTGGCATCATAGTCTGCCCATGATTCTTTCCATATCTTCAGATCTGAGCATAGGCGTGCATAGAATATACGGATGACACTTCTAGAGCATGGGCGAAGGGAAGAGACTTTCATTCTCCTGCACTTCTTGGAGTAGAATTTGAGATGGTTTAGAACAACAGCACATCCCTGCAGTGGGCGTCCTCGCAAGGTGAGATTTCGTTTACTTTCTTCGTTTCTTTGATATTGATTTCGTGGAACCAAAGCTTTGAGTTACGTTAAAGCATTTGTCTTGAGCATTATATCCAAGAGTTGGCGAGTAATGGTGTCTAGTGTGACAGGAGGAGCGTAAGTTGTACAGAGGACACACAAGTCTTGTACTTCTCCCCTTGTCAGGATATGCAGAGAAGAACCTTTTTAGAGGATTGTAACTGTAAGCGCATCGAGTGAATAGGACATCTGCTGAATTGGCGGACTGTTTGTAAAACTGAGTGATAGATATCATGTCAGAGGCATTCCGATAATGTTCGAAGTCGGGAAGGTTAGCGGGTAATATCTCGAAACAGCTACATGAAGCAATTTTGCTAGGCATGAGACGAGGAGCTTCTAAAGTTATAGGAGTGGACTCTCTCTATCAGTTCAGGTTGAAGTCATTCATGCTTTCGATAGACTGTTTCAGTCTGCTCTTCTGGAGGAAATTACCATTCAAGACGCGGAATGGTCGACAGAAGGGCATTGGATTTTGACATTTTCCAGCGTCATATGGGTCTGGAATGGTTGAGAAAGGTTTTGGCAGGCAGTCAACATCTTTGCGTGTCATTAATGAAGCCACGATTGGTTGTGTCTTACTTCTCCAGTCGTTTTCCTTTCTTGAAGCGCTGATGTAGACGGTTGCTTTGAATACAAACGACCCCTCCTGCTTGAGAGTCTGTCAGGATATACGTCCTATCCATCTTGAACAAACGTATCGAATCGGAAAACGCTATGAGAAAAAAGCAGAAAAGCAGAGAAGTAGAGAAAAAAGAGGTATGAAGTTCGTCCTAAAAGCTTGCGTTACAAAAAACCCAGTAAGGATTTTCGCTATTCTTGTATACGAGTGATCTTCCGCTAGTGAAAGGAGCGCTGCCTGATGGTCACAGAGATAAGAGCAGGAAAAAAGAGAGAAAGGAAAGGTCTGCGGAATATTTCCGAAGGGTAAGCTTACTCAACTCTATACAACAGTCACGGGAAAGTGAGCGACTCGCTCACTACTGCAGAACGCAATAGTTCATCATCAGTGTTGCACGAAAGACTCTTAGTGTACTGACGGATGTTTCCCACGTAAAGGATGATGCATTGCAGTAACGTTCCACTTCATCCATCGTCACCGTCTGGACTTCGCCTGATACACGAACCTGTCGGTTGGAGGCTTGGGGTTCAAGGAAAGGTTGGATGGTCGTTTTGCGGGTCAGGGTCAGGGTCACTGATGCTTGCACGGCGATCACTCTGGTGGACGGCAGGCACGAGAGCTGTATTGTTCGAACCCCCCACATGTACAAAGTTCTATAGAGCCTATAGGGGTAAGAAGAGAATTATGGTAAGCTTCTAGGTTGTCACTCTTTCGCATCAATTATTTTTTCAGTTTTTACATTCAAGATAATTAATTATGGGGAGAATACATGCGAAACGAGTGAATAGCTGTTGAGGAAAAGTCCAGTGGCGTTTTCTACGAATATCTCTAGAGGTGTCCTCATGAAACACTGGACGAAGTCTGGCCAAAGTCTGGATAGATGAAGTCGTAATTCACTCTCACGTGTCTCCATAAGGTTCCTAACTTTGACACCCCCTAATATTACGCTTAAACCTTGCGCTTGAGTATAAAAGTACGAAAGAGACATATTTTTTTTCCTGACTTTGTTTTTTTATCTCAAAGGAAGATTGTATTTTGTTCCAAGAAATACTGAATCGAAATTTTCGGTTCAATATTTTTCTATCAATATATATTCAGTAGTTTGTTCCAAATGAATCATAATCTGTAAATTTGATGAATTCTAACTTTTGGTGAATAATATTAATTTGTGTATTAAATGAAAAAAATGTAATCACCAAAATCAATATTTTCAGTTTCCTAAAAGCAAACCTGCAAAATGACAATCGTCTGGGTCACCCGGAGCACTTGTATTCATACTCGGGCTTTAAGCTAGACGCACCGCTGTCGTTTAAAAAAATTAAACTAAATACCAAAGAAAACAAAACATATATACACAACGGTATTAAGTAAAATCGTGGATTTGGAACCTAAACCTCCTGGCACCTTAAAACTACAAGGTAGGTCAAAGTTTCATGTGGGCTGTATGATTTTGAAACCCATGAGTTTGCCACCAGCTTCTTGCTTCTAAGTGTCATCATTGAGGAAAAGAGGTGATCTGTATAACCCAAAACATCTTACAGTGACCACGAGGCGAATATAAAACATTCTAGTTTTTATCCACTCTCTCCATCTTCATGGAGAATGCAACATGCTCATTAATTTAGTGTCCATCGTATCAACCTCTTGGCCTTGTAGTTTCTGAAGCTCGCTTCGCACGCTCTGTTTGGACCTGGTCGCAACTCTCGGTTTCGGTAATTTATTATTTATAAAATACTAAATATTAATTATTAATTAGGGTGAAATTTTATACAAAATCTACATATTCAATCACAAAAAGAAATGCAAACTTCTCTAAGTTTGATAGAGCATGCATATCGCCTCTTCGGAGGAAAAATATTTCTTATCAGAAAGGACACTTGGAGGAAAAAGTTCCAATGAACCTCCTCCAAGAACTTTCATCCTATTCTGGCGCTTGTCTTTCTCTACAGGTTCTTCCCACATTGCGTTATGCAATGGCATGTCCATTAATTTATTATCTAATCTTTTCGATAAGAAAGATTAAATAATAAATGATTTTCATTAAAAATCAATGATCTTTTAGTACACAGAGTTCCGGGTCTTGTAGTTTGTATACCTTGCTTATGGGTTATATTCGGATGAAGGTATGATTTTCAGTTGACTTGTCATTAATACTCAAATAAAAATAGTAATTTGAATTTTATTTAGTATATATATATTTATATATAACTAACAGAAACCGGAAAAAGCACTAAAGTCACTACAATAGAACGCTACAAGAACTTTTAAACAGAAATCATAACTTTCAAAAATACCCCTCTCTCCATGTGAATAAGAACCAAGAAGACTGTAGACGCAATAGGGGGTGTCGAAGTTGGAAGATTCTAGACTCTGAGGAAGATGTTACGACTTCTGCCAGACTTTCTGCGAGCATCTCCGGTGCTGTCCCTAGAGAAATATCGCAGGGGATAACTCTTCTTTTCACTTTTCCATCAAAATAAAAAGGTGAAATACAAATCAATCGTCTCCTCTTCTGGACCATCTACAAGTCACACCGCAGGCACATACCACAGTCGCCCATACCGTAGTTCCAGAAATGTCCACGCAGTTACTTCCTTCTGACACGTATTCGACCAGTTTTGTTTAATGCTGTTATAGAACTTTACTAATTGCACAAGGAAATTTAATGATTATCCGTTATTATATTCTTAATTCACTGACTGAACAGATGTATCTTGGTTGGAATAAAATTGAGATTCATGCTGCATGTTCTGCTGTTCTCGAGTTCAGTCAGTTCACAATAAATTAATTCTTAAAATAAGTTCTGAATGGTTCTGTGATCATACGACCATAAAATTCGTCCGTATAAAATTCTTTGTTGACCGTAATATGCATGCTCCGTTCGTTTTCAGGCGAGCCAGCGGGAAAAGACAAGTTAAAAATTCACTGTGGTCAGTGGGTGGACTACCGTAGTGTTTTGGGTACACAGTCCAGTTTTTTCATTGTCTGCGTGGCCATGGTCGTTCGTTTTCTGTTATCGAGAAAGACATAAAGTCTAAGTCTAAGTCTCTAAGTGTTAACTGGTAAGTGCAGCTAGAGTTGCAAGATAGTCTAGAGGAAACTCATAAAGCGATGGCACAGAAATGTGATACCGAGGGTATAAGTCTGAGAGGCTGTTAGCGAAGAAATGTAATTCAATAAGACGATTAATTTATTCCCTAACCCTTCTCAATGAAAGGGTTAGGTAATGAACTAACGTATTTGCCTCCTGAATATGCACGCTCCCCAAACAGTAAATGTATCTCACAGAAGGTAGTAAGGTCATTTTTATATGAATAACGGTTTACCGTAAATGTATCTCCCCTTATAGTTATTCATCATTATATAGATTATTAATAGACGACAAATAAAGAGATCACTTTTTGTAACCGCGCACTTCTCGGTAATCATTACCCTTTATCCTTCACTACGCATGAACAAACAATGGAAGAAAAATGGAGTTTAACGAGAAGAGATTATTTATATTTATTATTTGTAACCCGTACCTCTTGCTAACCATTTCCCCTTAAACTGGTTCAAGCACCCGTGCATATTTGGTTTCATCCAAAGTTCAAAGTTGGGAGGAGGGGAATATGCACATATTCGTTAATTTGTTATCTAACCCCTATGCGTGGAAGTAAGAATTAAGTAAGAATTAATCGATTGATTATTTGAGATGAACAGACTGTCGCACTTATATCCTCCAAAGTGTGTTTGGACCCCTGCACTTATGGGTTAAGTCTGGCTCCTTCTTCATCTGTTGGTCTAGCTAACATATATCAGTTAGAGAACAGTCTAATTATTTTACCTATTTAAGATATAATTGTTATCTAATATATATATCTTTTCTTATATTATTAAGGGAGCAAAAGTTCCTATGAAGTTCACCGAGCATGCAAATTCACAAGCCTACATATTCACCATCTTTCAAGTTCGGAAGAAAAGAAATATATACAATCTTTAATTTATCTCTTGGAAGGGTTAGGCTATATTACAGAGATGGAATTAAATACGTTTTTACTCGTTGAAAGCACATGTCTTTATACCAGAAAGATGTTAAGTCTACTTGACTAGCTTATGGGTTTTGTGTAACTGTAGAGACCATGTGTGATCAAGTTAACCAAGTGGTTTTCAATTTAGTACTTTAAATCTTTTTAAAGTAAATTTAGAAAACTTTATCACTCTCTAAAATGTATTTTTGAACCCAGCAATCGAGCAATTTTCCCTGTAAATCTGCGCTTTACTCCCTGTTGTTTAATGTATTTTTTACTAAACTTTTCTGAAGCCAGTCGTAAAACAGTTGCTCATGGTAATTTTGTGACCTGTGTAAACATTTTTTCTTTTCTTTTCCTCGGTCAGAAATGCACTTTGCATGCATATTATTCATACAATATCTTACTTAATTATTTACTGCACAAAGCTTGTGTCACTACGATACAAGATTGCAAGGTTGAAATAAGATTCAAGTAAATTTCTAGACTTTATACATTTGCATTACAAAACTGGAACATAAGGACTACATTAACTGATCACGAGTATGTTAACTGATCACGAATATATCAACTTGAGAGTTCTTTCTCATTTCTTTATAATTAACCATACCATGAATGTGAGATTTTGAAGAGTGAATTGTTTGTGGTACATTTTCTGGTCTCGTTAAGCTAGGCAAAATACAGCAAGTAACATGCTAGGCAAGATGACATGCAATATAAGAATCTTTGTTTGTTTGTTTTTTTCTTTGAAACGAGAAGTGAAGAAGTTTATTACACAACCTCAGATACAAACAGAGGTCTTACCAAATATACATCCAAAGTGCATGTCTGCAAAAAGGACGGAAAGAGACAAATGGTATTTTCGGACTGTAAATAAAGTGCGAAGATTGACAAGCATGAGGTCTTGGTAGCAGGAGAAGAATATTAAATTATAACGGGTGGGGTTAGAGGTTAAGTCAGCATAATTAATTAAGTATACATGCTGGTGCCGTGACTGCTGTCTAGGTCTACAGAATGACCCACATGAGTTTGAATGTGTGAGGAGCTGCACGGGCGGCCGAAGAGAGGAAAATAAAGAAAGATTTTTCACTTCTCGCTTCAAAGAAAAAATAAAACAAACAAAGATTCTTATATTGCAAGTCATCTTGCCTAGCATGGTTATTGCTGTATTTTGCCTAGCTTAACGAGACTAGAAAATGTATCACAAACAAGTCACTCTTCAAAATCTCACGTTCATGGTATGATTAATTATAAAGAAATGAGAAAGAACTCTCAAGTTGATATATTCGTGATCAGTTAACATATTCGTGGTCAGTTAACGTAGTCCTTATGTTCCAGTTTTGTAATGCAGGATAGGGCGGGAGCTGCAAGGGGAGCTTCAGCGCTTAATGTCTGAAGTATGGCTTCAGAGCAAACGACGATGGAGGTGGGAGCAGAGAAGCGGCGGTAGGGAAGTGGTGGAGGAGAGACGATTCATGACAAACATGGACGAATACTTCATTCTTTCTTCTTGCTCTCTCCTCTGTGGTTGCTCTTCTCCTCTGAGGTTTTCGTCTTTCAATGTAACGTGTTGGAAGCCTGCTAGACCACGAGGTTTCCAGCGAAGGAAGGACGGGAGGTATCACAGCTGCTTTCACAATTTGAGCACTGGATATCCCTTCTCATCTGTCAGTTTCTTCGTTCGACGAGACATGTTTCAGCCAAGAAGGCGAATGCCGTGAGGTTCCGAAGCGCGGCAGGGTTGGAGTTGTCACGGCTTCTTTGTGCTTGTTTTTTGATTGAATGTTTGATTGCGATTGTTCATTCCTCGTCGACCATGAGAGAGTTATATTTGCGGCCCGTGTCTTTTAGCATTTTTTTGCAGTGCAGTAGAGCTCAATGGAAGAGAATGGGCTCCACTTTCTTCGAACATGTCTTCACAGATGGAAGAATATGGGTCGGAGTTCCAGCGCGTCCATGCGATGGGAAACGGCTTGACAACGACGTCTACATCGGAGATAAGTGTTCTATTCTCCATACTGTATTTGGTCTTCTCAACTGCATGGACAGTAGACATGATTGATACAAGCCTTTCGGCAGAACTAGTGGAGGAGTCGCCTGCGGACAATACTTTTTATACCTCTCACAATCCATCGTAGACAGTAGAATTTGGCTACATGACGTTTCTCTTATCTCTCTGTGGAAAAATCTTTGATTTTCTTCGCTGATAGCCCCTTTCAGTTCACTCGCACATATATCTATTTAGATCTCGATTTTGCTAAGCAACTCGTCTCATTTTTGCTCGAGTTCGACTACGTGAAGATTTGCAAAATCTATTCTCCATACTCCTTGCACTCTACTCCGATACGCGCTCCGCTGGTCCCAATAGAGTTTTCTCCTTTTACTTTGATAATCTCTTGCTTTACTTGCAGGATCGCAGATTCTGCATGTTCTCCTACCTTGCGTTCTTAAAACGTTCCAACGATAGTTTTCAATCCATCGTCTATTGATTGTATAGGGTATGATCACTTCCCTGCATATGTCTTGATCCGTTCTAGTTCAAATTTCTTTGCCGTCATTTTCTCTCATTTTGACGAGATGATGTCTTTAAGGAGACAAGCGAGGACAAAGAGACCGAGTCTGGAGGCCTTATCATTGCGCGAAATCACGACAAGGGAGTCACGGCCAGTATTCACTTTTTAGAGATTTAATGCGTCTTGATGCTGACGTGACAGACCGGATGCAAACGTGGCACTTTTTTCACATGTGTCAAAAACTAAAAAATATACTATGAAAAAGTGACATATGTCATTTTTTTACTAACATGACACTTTTTGCTGCAGTGTCAATCTGCAGACATGGTGACGATGTAAAAACAAGGACAGACATGGCGTTGACATGTGGATGTCTGAGTGTGCACATGTACCTGAACGTAGTGGTGACACATGACGATATGTTGCTGATGTGGATCTTTGTTGGATAAGGCTGACATGACAAATGTTGACTAGATGATTGTGAAAGTGGTTTTGGTTGCTGATGTAGCAAGCGAATGAGTGACACATGACATTCTTCATGGAATGTCATGCGATCATCTGCATGTGCGGATGTGGCTAAACATGGAGGTGACATGTGGATCTAGGTAGATTGCTTGTCAAAAGTATAAAAGTCGTGTTGTCGAGATCATTTTGGGTCTGAACGCCGATAGGTTGTCTAATTTACTCCGTAATTTTCAGTCCGAGTTGGGTTGGATCTAATAGATCGAAAAGTCAATGATGAACTTTAGTACGCATCCCCAAAGTTAAAGATTTTGGGAGGTTAAACTTCAAAAAGCATCTTGAAGTTCATGAGGTTTAGAAAAGTTGAATTTCGAGACGCGTCCTGAAGTTAAAGAGTTTTGGGAAGTTGTCTTAAAATGGAATTTATCTCTTTGTGACCTACAATCATACACCTCACAACATATATGTTAGTCCAATACTTAAACACAAGATCTCTTCTAAAATATTTTGAGGATATTAAAACGGATCATCAACTACAACTCTCAGATGTTTTATGTCTAAGTGGAACATTAATCAAAGATTCATATTCTATTAAATATTCCATCGACAACAATAAGTTCTCATATATATGCATACTTGTACTTGTAGAGGCTTATTATTATGAGTTCATTGGCCGCGTAAGGGCAGACCGGGTTCTGCTTTTCCGCCCATCCACCAGCTTATCAATCGACAACGAAACTATCTTCTTTTGTTATTTATGGATCAAATCTCGTAGAAATTATTTCAGTAAATTTTAATACCAACACTCGTCGTACACTCAATATCACAACTCTTTACATATCACCTATGTGAAATGCTTCTTACAGAATTGCTCTGTCAATTACATCAAGCTATAATAAATAACTTCACTAACATTCCTTCATTCCTCATAGGTGACTTTAACATAAATATGTGAGAAATCACAAATCATCAAACAAAAAATTTATAATTTTCTCATGAACGATCATAAGTTCTTCCTTGTATTCTCTCAATCAATAACTAAATATCATTCATATTTAGATAATATATGGATAAATTTTTCGTAATACAATAATCTTGCTTCATTGCTCCAAACCTACTGGTAAGATCATGATAAGATCTTCATTCTATACAAAAAAAACCATCACATGTCTCTAATTTTTTTCTCATTCCAAATGCATATCCTCACAAGCGAAGCATCTTGTTTTCTGCTATTTCATTTGACAGTCATTAATCTTCCGACATTATAGCAGCTTTTGCGATTCGCAAAGGTAAGAAGGGCTCACGGGTCACATGTGGTTATGGACATGTAATTCACAACTTAAAACTTTTGATTTCATAGTTAGTATAAAGAATTTAAAGTAACTCCATCGTTTGCAGTGGCTAACTACATAACGCAACAAGAAAACGAAAATTGGCTAATGGATCGCAGATTAAGGGATTTCTGTCATCAAAGTACCAGCTTAGAACAAATGATAAGTACATCAATTAGACACATGATTAGATTAGTATATAATCTAATCTCAATGCGTGATCCATAAAAGCAAGGAAGTCTTCTTTTTCTATTCTTCTTCGAGAAAGGGTGACGCTACGCCTAGCAAACTTTATTAACAAGGAGAAGAGAAGAAGAGATACACGCAATGGGCAGCAACGGATCACGAAAAGTGAGCCCTAGCAAACCGCGATAGGGAAGCCTCACTGGGCCGATAAACACCCAGAAGGTGCACAACAGAAGACAAGTAGGCAACAAGCCTTCTTTGTACATGTAAAGAGGGAACCCCAAACTATAGCAAATTCTAGAGGTCTAAGAGCCCACTGTATTATTTAGCCTCCTAGAATACATGAGCAAATGCGCGAAACGGAAGGAAGTACTCATTTCCGCCCATCCGTAATTCCAGTCTAACTTAACAAGTGGCTATGCGTGAGTCATTTATTCGAATCTATCCTTTTGTTTTTTGTGTTCACAACGACTTTATTTTTGTTTTACTTTTATTTGATTTTTACAACGACTTTATTCGTTCGTTTCCATTATTTTCATTATTTTAATTTTACAATGATTCCATCCGTTTCATGTAACAAATAACTAGTGGAATTACGAGGCTTATACGTTAGAGATATATCCAGATATAATTTTTTTTTCTTTTCAGTTTTTTAACGGTTCTATCCGTCCGTTCTCGCTACTTCTGTTCTGTTTTTAAATTTACAACGACTCCATCCGTCCGTTAGGCTACACGACAAAACCATTCTTTTCTTGCTTTCGCAATCGAGGTGTAGAGATGCGAACGCATAGCAAAAATTCCCTCTTCCTTTCCGGTTACCATCTACGATCGATAGGTTCGTGTCGATAATGGAACGTGAATCTTATGTAAGTGAAGAGAAAAGTGAAGTTTACCAAACCTTCAAATATACGATCACGAGCTTGCTACAGTAATCAGATTCACGATCGGACTTGGGTATATATACCCCTTGAGTCAACAGCCAGCCAGATCCGAACTTGCAAAGGCTAGAATGAATGGTTCAAGTCCAAGTTGCACGGAAATTCAGGGATGACACAAGGATGATGGGCACGCGCTACGAGCGACTTGGCACCCTGATAATAAAGATTCGCATTACTAGCGATATCACACGAACAGGATTACGCACGGCACGGACGGTACCGGTGCCTTGCACCTCCTTTTGTTAGCATGTGCAGAAATTCGTCGAGTCGGGACTGCAGGAAACCTTCTACAGTACAAAATCTTGAGTTCTCCTTGCATGTAGAAACAACCTTAATCATGATCAGTGCATAATATAAATGGGTACTACGGTAGCTGACACTGTGTGCTTACACATCTCGTAGATTGATGGAGCGGAAGCTTAAGATGCATTGCTATACTGCTTCGTAAATCGGATAACAGGATTACGGACGGTACCTATCCTTGCACCTCATTTTGTTAGCATGTGCAGAAATTCGTCACGTCGGGACTGCAGGAAACCTTCTACACTACAAAATCTTGAGTTCTCCTTGCACTGTCGAAACAACCTTAATCATGATCAGTGCATAATATAAATAGGTACTATGGTAGCTGCCACTGTGTGCTTACACATCTCGTAGATTGATGGAGCGGAAGCTTAAGATGCATTGCTATACTGCTTCGTAAATCGGATAAACTGATACCAGCAGATTAAAACTGTCAGTACTGGACAGTCTCGATGTTTTCGAGCAGAATGGCGTGCTCCGCTCTTCTATTCCTAGTGAGCACACTCGTGCTCGCTTGTTCTGTCATCGGGCAGCAAGGCAGATTCGTGTACAAGTTCAGCCACGCTGCTATGGTGTGCACGAATTGGCCAAGTGGCGTAAGGTGTACGAATCCTCCTGCTTACTCCATGAACACAGCAGGCTCCAGTGATTCTCACCGAAACATCATCTCGTTCGACAGCGACGGGAAGCTACGCTTTGGGATTTGAGAAAGCAACATTCGGTTCTTGGTATCTATCCATCTACGCATACCATCCAAGTAGCAGATCTTCTGGACCTTCTATTTGGAGAGCTACCTCCAGATCAGTACATCTCCAAGTACCTGCCAATTCTTCTCTCGCTTTCCTTCCGAATGGCAACGTGGAGCTGCGGGACCCGAAAGGAGGTCTGGTAAGTTTCATGTCACCCATCGACCACTAGATCTGATCGAGAAAGCCAGCCAATTTCCGATGTATAGTGCAATTCTCTTACTGTCAACAGCTGCATCCAGTGATTGATCTTTCTCGAATCCATGTCAGTCCTTGAATTCGAACAAAAGGAGTACCACATGATGTTTAATTTCCTTTGCCTGTTCGTAACTCGCAGCGATGGACCCCGGATGCTGGGGGCCTGGGAGTGACAGAATTCGTCTTCAACGTACAGAACCCATCGAAGTTAGTTGCAGGGAACATGGTGCTTTACAACTCTCAGCGGCAGGTGGTTTGGCAGAGCCTGGCTCCCCAGGGAGGCAACAAGTTCAAGCTGAATATGATACACCGCCCCAACATGGTCTGCACGAACCTGAACAACCCACCGAGAGTGGATTGCATTCCCCCTCTAGAATATCCCATGCACCCATCCGCAGGTGTCAGTCGGTATAGAAACATAATCTCATCCACGAGCGCTGGAAAGTACGCTTTGGGTTTTGCGGATTGGCAAGACACACCATCCGGACATTTCTCTCTTGCAATCTACAGATGGAATCCCAGTACCAAACGCCCGTCTGGCGTACCCATCTGGACAGCAGTACATGGCAGAAGTAAACCCGCTACACCTAATCGTCACCGATGGAGCCAGCATTACCTTTCGCCAAAACGGTGACCTTGAGTTGAGAGACAGCAAGAAGAAACTTGTAAGCTTACTAGACTAAGTACTTCATGTCATTTTCAGCTGCCATGTTTCCGAGCGATCTAAGGCGGACAAGTAGGCAGATTGATTGACAACTTTCAGTCAGTACGCAGCAAGTTGAACTGTTTTATATGCCTAGAGAGTAGAACTTACTGTACTGAAATGTCTTTCCCAGCTGCTCTTTCATCTGGACCAGGTTTGCTTTGGTAAGACTGATCATGAAACCGAGATCTTTCAGCATTAAATTTTGGTACATAGAAACTATCACTCTTCTCTGCAGTGGCCGACATTCAGGGTATGAATTCACGTCACTGAGTGGGTGATGTCAATGATTCGTTGCAGGTGTGGACAACTGGGATGAAAGGGCGAGGTTCTGACCTGGAATTCAACTTCGATACCGGCGGCCTGTATTTGTACAACCCCCAAGGCTCCATCGTCTGGCGATCTAGTGCAGACTCCAGCCAAATAAGTTATCACATGGAACCACTGTCTAAGACTTCTGATCATGAGATGTCGATGGCCAGTGTGGAGAACGACGGTGGCGATATCTTTGTCGAGTAGGATGCGTTTCAATCTGAGGTGGTACCTAGCTTGTCGTTGAATTCCAGAGACTGTGTCAGCTGGAATCTGTTAAATAGATCACATGTACTTGTAATCGATAAATTGCAAGAAAGTTATGATGAATCTATGACTGTAACGGTTTACACAATCACACAGCGCTTTCAGTGATCAAACTTAATTATAAGGCTTGTGAAGCCACGAAGTTTGGATTCTCGAGCGCAGTCGTAATCGACATCGATCGACAGACTCGAGGAAGTCCAGCATATTCAATCGAGAGTTTTATATCTCTCACTCAATAATCCCAAAGTGAGAAGTCCAAATCGCAATGTAACCACGCACTTAACTAAAACGAGAGGAAAAGGCGTGCATTACAGAGAGACATTAGACATTACCACAAAAACTAATTACATGCATCACGTGTAAGAGAAGAGTGGATGAGACAACCCAAAAGCGTTGGACCGCTAAGACTTGTGCACTCTAGACTGCAACAGACCATGAACTGGTGGTTTGTGAGAAATGCAATCCATCCTATTATTGGCAGTACTTGTGCTCTTCAGCACATGACATGCAACGAAACTCTTCTCTTCTCCTGTATAGTAACAACAAAATACTGTCAATCTCGTTGGAACCATAGGGACAGAAAGCTGAAGGCGTTACGGTTGGTTTAGCCGTCAACGTGAACTTCCGTTTTAGATTTGTTTTTAGGTCTCTTCGCTGTGGGGCCTTTCACATGCTGAGCCCCGGGCAGGGGTACTCGACCCCACGCCGTCTCGAGTACGGGCGGACGGGAGCTTGTGGCCTTGGCAGGGGGTTCTTCAAGTTGAGACCTAGGTGTGTGTCGCCTCGCACCACCCTGTAAATTGCCGTCACAGCTCGCGCCCATTTTTCGGGTCGGCAAATGGAGAGTTTCTCAAATAAATATTACGTTAAAAAGTTTTAAATATAATATAGTTGAGATGCGATCTCAACATTAGTGTCAGAAAACGCACGGAAGAACTGTAGTTGAACTCCAAAGCCACGTACAATTGTAACTTCATTTCAATTTTACGTGGCTGAAAAGGAGAAAACGCGACGCAATGAATAGCAAACGTATGGGAAGACCTCATCAATCCTTAGATGAGAAAGAAAGGACCCGAAATACCAAGCAACAAATGTCCGAAGAGAAGAATACCGGGGCTAAACTTTACTATCAGTAGTTCTAAAATCGTCTATCGCACCTAGAACATCAGACACCAGTAAATCAGTAGTCCTGCAGACAACAGACACACATGAAGTAGCACCGCCTATTGCAATTGCTCTCCTATAGACCGCGCCTGCTAAAGCTCTCTGTAGAACAAAGGAAACTCGCTGTCTAAAAAGCATGATGCAGGAAGAAAAAGAAAGTGGTAACTCTTGACGTCTCTCATGGTAGGCTCTGACACAATCTCAAAAAAAGACGTCGAATTCCAAAGCTGCCGATCCGTATATCTCCAAGGCTAAGGAGATGAAGCGATATCTCACATGCATACCCTTATACTTGGTCGACTTCGCTGCTGCTGCCACGCATGCAGCCCATCCTGGGGATGGATGATCACCTATGCCGTCACTGAATCCACACCTCTCTTCTCTCCCATTGGTCGAGCACGTAGGCGTCTCTCCCTAGAGTCTCGTAGTCTCTGGGCCGTTGGTCGAGAGCTTCGCACCTTTGGTCCAAAATATTTTTATTTTTATCATCGTAATTCCTTTTCTTTCTTTCACTCGGACAACAGAATACATAGAATCAAAAGCTCAATTGCGGAGCCTTTCCCCATGTAATCTCATGATATCATCAAGTGCTCCCGCGCGAGATGATTATCCATCATAAGGTTCTCCAACTCCAGTTTTCCTGTGGTTATGAAAATCACTCCCGTGTCAGATCCGTAACAATCACATCTGTCACTAAGATCTGATCCTCTCTCATCATGTATAGGTCAGCTCTCACTGATCCTCTCGTTTGAAAGACATGGAGGACACAACAACAAACAACAACAACACTCTTTCCACGTCATGTAACCGCTCTCCCGTGCTAAGACAAACACGACGTCTCAGATGACATCGTGGGTAACTATCCGTTCTCCACCGTGAGGACAGCGAGCAAAGTGACGTCTTGAGATGTCGAGCGAGACACCGCACTCGCAAGTGGACAGTGCCGACGCAACAGGCTGAACCAAGCCTTGGTGGAACCTCATCGCTGTAGAGAAGATAGTCGGTGCGAGTTGAAACGCTCTAATGCAAGATCGAGCTATGAGCAAGAGCCTGCTCCCTTGCTCGAACAAGAGTGGAGTCGAGCTCTAATATCTCGTGAGATGGAAAGATCCACTAAGAGCTCATGGAGGACTTGCTGGAAGTGGTTTCTCGTCAGAGAGGACTGTAGTCCGCGAGATCCATCGATAGCTAGGATATGGAATCGAGGGTGTGCCTCACGTGTCTCAAGAGTCAGACTATCTCTTGTCTCTCGGAGACACATTTGTAGTGGATAAGAACTATCCTCCACTTCTATCATATAGCTCTCCAGAATAGGTCTATCTTGCACGAGAAAACGACAACAGAGCCAAGGTGTTGAGATGGCTCAACTACCCAAAAAGGCTGCCGGAGCAATCTCCTCCATGGATAATAAGCCCAACCCACCACATGAAAAGTATCAAAGGCTAAATGTAGATTGAGATTTAAAATGCAAAAAATACATACGTCTCGTAGAGAGGAGAATAAATACTTCTGTAAAAACTTGACCCTAAATGGTTAGATGCTAGTTACAAATCTATGACACCTCCTTCTTTTATGCATTCAGCCAGACTGGATCGGTCGTGCCTAAAATACTGCGGAATGTGGGGGTGTAATGAGTAGTGCGGAGTGATCTTAAAGTTTCCTTTCCTTCTCCTGTTCAGTTAGTACATGCACCTGTTGAATGAAAAGAAAATAGAATATAGACCAAGTGAAAATTTTCCTAGAGCTGCAGAATAAATGCAATATGGAATGAACACCCTTCGGATCTAAATGGTGGTAATAACGAATATATATATGAGATATAAAAGATTTTATTTTTTAAAGTTAATTAGTTAGTTATTTATTTATTTATTTATTTATAAAAAGTTTTGGATCAAAATTTTTCATCATGAAGTTTTCATCATCATCAACCGAACGTCATATTCAATCCAAACGAGAAATTTTATTCTTGATTTATTATTCATGAATAAAATCCTAGCCTCCAGCTAGGTTTCTAGTTCTTTAGAAAACCGTCAACAACGAATGTCAAATCAACGGAACATTAACGCTTGAATTGGCGTTATCATGAAAAGAAAAATCACATATGCACTCAAAGCGATCTCTCGAGCAAGGAAGCGGAAGAAGATGAGCTTGAATTTTGAATGCAATTATGAGAGTTTATTATGGAAAATAATTTGGACAATGAAGAATAATCTGGAGGTAGTTGCAGGAGAATTTCTAAACTCATGAACATGCATATTATGTATAAACTTCTCAGTAATTTGGTTGTTAGATAGAACATAACTAGTACGGTTTGCTAACTTGGACACACGCTCTAGATTATAAATCCACTAGGGGATTTAGCATAAAGAAATTATTCTGATTTCAGGAAAAATTGTTAATCTATTAAAGAATGAGAATTTTTCTCACATGACCAAGCGCTTCACAAAAAAAACTAGTCATGAATATTAAATTAAAGTCTCTGCATATCTCTTTTTTACCTGAAGAAAAAGGATGTGAATATGCAAGGATGGTTGATTATCTGATATTTGACAACCTCTATGTTTGTATTCTTGGACCGAGGTGAATTATTGTGGACGTTTGATTTCAACGCAAATCGTGTTACATAAAGAATCTGTTGACTCGACACGAAAAACAGAACCACACCTTAATAAGCATGTATTTCTCACCTTGACATCCCTAACCAAGACTTGTGTCACATAAAGCTAATCCAGAAATAACATCTTCAATTCATAACATTGTCAATTCTAATGATACTGAGACATTGCATTCAATGAGGAAACTAAACTCATTGGTAAGCATGTTGTTTCCATAAAGCTCCTGTCAAAATTGGGCATCTAGAGCTCGCAAGGCCAACCATGACATCAGTTTCCTACTAGTTCCTCGTGTGAATGTAATCAAGTTCCTCTGAAGGTTCAGATATTGACGTACAGTGAAGAGGGATTCGCACTTACGAATGGTGTTCATCGTGCGAGAAGAAAATAGGTTCTTATTGCTAAAAGTGTCAGAAGATTGTCATTTCGATGAAGTGTTACTTTCACTTGTTAATCGATGACGATAGCGACAAATCTTGGTGTATTGCGTGAGATAGTGCACTAGTGCCTTAAAGAGATTGAGTTGTTCTCATACAGTTAAAATCAAGTTTCACAGAGAAATGCTAATACATTTCATTTCATAGATATACTGTAGGTTAAAATGATCATCGCCAAAAATATCTAAATTTTGGACTTTGATTCGAAGTTAGTGTTGTGAGTATTATTCATAACAATCTCATTTTACGGCTTTGTAAAATCTCATTGATAAAGATTATACCTCTGTATATTTGTTCTTCTTATTCAACACAGACAGTCTTATAGAAAGAAGAGTTTATCCATTGCAGTAAAGGCTCATGACTTGAAAGTACATGAGCTTATTTCTTTTTCCTTCTTTTCTCAAAAAGCGTAGCTCTCAAGCTCAAAGCTAATTTTTTGTATGCGAGAGAAAGCTAACCTCAAAAACCCAGCCTCAGTTCGGATTGCAGGCTGCAACTCGCCTGCAAAGCTGAAATTTTGTATACATATAAATACTTTGTTTGCACGTATCCTCTCCATTGCACTCAACGTACATCAGCATTGGGATGACAGAGTGATCGAACTGAGTTTTCCATGAAGATGAAAGTCGGATATCGCAGATAAAATATAACTGATCGCCCACATCTCGAATGTAAATACGTGCTAATATTGATGCAATATGATAATTCACCAAACTTCTCGTTATCATACTTGGGTTTAAGTTTCTGCAAGCACAATGTTTTGTATAGTTCAACTTTTCTGATGTATCCTTGCATAGCAGACTCTAGAAATGCTAAAGCTGCTTCCAGCATCGCTGTATCTGAAAACTCGAATGTTTGTGTACCATCAAATGTTGACATGACAGAACACAAGATCAAAGTTTCAAGTCCACATCCACTTTCACTGACCCTTTGTAGGAGAAGCGCGAAATAGCTACCTGGTGGTCTTCAAAGACCGACGAAAGTTCCACCAGAATCCTCTGCCTTCTTCCTCTATGCAACTTGGTCATCTGGATTGATACAAGTTAATGATGCACTGCAAATGTGCAAGGAGTCTGGATACTCAGAAGGACGGACGTACTGAATGGACCAATAGTAACCGAACCTTGCCTCTAAGTCAGATTTGACAATATTCTTTAATAGTTGCTATATCGCTCTTGTAATAATAAAATTTGATCACTACCTACTACAACCGAGGTTTTTGTATCAAACCCAAACTTAGACAAGACTTCATCCAAAAGTGAAATACGAATACGCAAAGCAACTGATTCATTACTAACATGTTTTTCCTCAAAAATTGAACATACAAAATCCAGAAAATCATCTGAACCTACAGTTCTATCACGTTCACATCAACAATTATATCATCCAAATAGTATCTGGAGGTTTCAGATCTCTTTAATTTTGAAGCACATATGTTGCATCTCTTGTATGCTCGCGACGCAAGAGGATTTGTAACATTCCGCTCTCGGATAAAATTAATGATGAGTAGGATTCTATCACATCTACTACATGTTCGTGTTTCCATGATGACACAAGAAATAATGGAGACAGTAACGCTGATTGTTTTCGAACATTACCAACAACGATTGAGAATCTTACAAGTCTACAATCTAAAATCATCAAGCGCCATAAGCTCAGTATGAGTACATAAAGCGTTTACATAAGATCAATATGAGTATAGGCAAATCTCATCAGTGGAGGTCGAGCGATGGACGTCGAGTGAGTGATGATAGATATTGAAAGTGCGCGTGATACTGCACACCTCCTCTCGCATAGTGAAACAAAAACGATCACCTCCACTATCCACTCGCACTCCAACTCTATCACAAACATGCGATGGAGAATCGTGATCGTTTCAACCATCCATTCGTATTGAAAGGATCAAGAATAAACTGATATACGATGAGATCACTTTAGAACGATACCACCGTATATCAATTTAGAACGAAAGTGCATTCACTATCATGAAGAACGCAACTCGTCAGAACTGATTTTTGATTTGCACTAACTTCTTTCGCACTCTCACCAAGAATGCTCATTCACTATCAAGAAGAGCACAATGCACCGGAACTAATTTCTGATTTGCATTGATTCTTTTCTCACTCTCACCCACAACACAAAACACATAAAGGAACGAACGAGCTGACATGGATCGGTAATGTGAAATAGACAAACGCACGACAGAAACAGATAAATAGATTTGAACCACTCCGTTCCATGTCAAGTGAACGTTGAGACATCCTGACTCAGCTTGATTCTACTGCGACAATGACTGCGACATGCAGGAAAAGAATCGAGATAACAGTACTGCATAGCAATCAAGTCGCACGTGTAAGCTCTGCATTTATCAGTCACTTTGTAGCACCACTTGACGTCTAGAGCTCAAATATGCAAACCATGAAATCTGTTTCCAACTAGTTCGTAGTGTGAAGATTTAAACTACAATGATCTTGAATGTACTTGAATGTAGTGCTACCTATGTATAAACACATGAAAAAAAGTGAGAAAGTTGTGACACAAGCAATTGCTCATTTGACTCATGGACTGAAATCCAATCGACTAGTCTTTTCTACACCTTGATCTCGTCTCATATGCGAGATATTTGAAGAAATATCTTTTCACTAGAAAAGGTAGGAAATCTTGCAGGTAAGCAGTACTCTATTTTGGCGCATGGGCTCGTTCAGGTAAATGAGTGTGTGGCATGTATGATTGGATACGGAGGACCTCCGGCGCCGGGGAAAGGGCCCAATCGCGCGACAAAATAATCTGTGTCCTGGGTGCTTTCTTGCGGACCCTTAACCCTAACCGTCATTGTGGTTCAGGCAAACGGAAAGAGGAGAAGGCAGGGAGGAGAGCGAAGTAGAGGGTTAGGGTTTAAGGGTGTCACTACAAGGAGAAGTCCTTTAGCTGGAGCTTTCGTTAGGCTGCCTTTGCTCGACTGTCTGAATTTTGGGCGTTCGTCCATACTCGATCTGATCTGTAGATTGTAAAGACGTCACAATGGTGAAGAAGAGCAAGAGTAAGTTGTAGAATGTGGTCAGTGTTTGTCTGTAATAACGATACAAGTGAGGATTGTGACAGAAATTTTGAAGAAATGTAAGTGACATGGATCTTTTTTGAGCTGATGCGGCTTGCAACTATTGTGCAGAGAGTAAATCGAAGCGCATGCCATTGCGCAAAAAGTACAAGATTTTGAAGAAAGTCAAGGAGCATCACAAGAAGAAAGCGAAGGAAGCCAAAAAGCTTGGTGGGAAGCAAAAAGTAGAGAAGGATCCCGGAATTCCGAATGCGTGGCCTTTTAGGGAACAGGAACTCGCGGCCTTGGAAAATCGTCGATCCAAAGCTTTGGAAGAAGTGGAGAAGCGAAAGCAGGCCAAGAAAGAGCGGGTGAGTCTCTACTCTGAATTTGGTGATGGAATTGCTACACTGAATTGGTCGAGGGAAATATTCGTGTAAGATGATGAGCTAAGGTATCCACTATATGGTGGATAGGAAGCTGCTTGGACTACTTTTCTGCGGCTGAATGCTCGGGGCAAGCCTCGTGACGCATTATCCTGACACAAATAGCTCAATTAAGGACGGCTCAACGCGCCATGACGCGAGGGAATAGTTGCTTGCATGAGCCCTCCTGTCCTTTGGAGAATATCCACGCTCTCTGTAGTTTGAATAATCGACACTGTCAAAAGCTGTATGTATATCCTCCGTTGTGAAGCTCCTCCTGGTTATGTGACCTGTGTATGTGCTAGCCGGGCCAATGGAATTTTCCTAGCCAAGACAACGTCCGACTCAAATCTGCCAAGATTTTCCATATGCAAGACATAAACTTTTTACGCTAGAGACCTACTCACAAATCGACCCACAAATCGATTACTTCACTTTATACAGGAACATTTTTCTCTCGTCCTGGCATTGTTAACGCCTGCGGAGATAATGTCATGAGTGCCCCCTCCGCTGATGGTGTTGCGAAGTGTAGGGAATGGTATTTTCACCTCGTCCAGAGCCCGTAACTGATCAGAGATTTCACAAAGATGCCAAAGGGATCGATATAGCTCGACGGCCGCTAAACACTGCTAGCCTTCAGTGTAATAAGTTTCACAGTTTTTCGTTGGAGAACCCGCTTTTAGATAGTTCCACAGCTTTTTGGCCAAGCTTTCGTATGTATGTCCCAGACTTGATCTCGTGTTGAACAAATTAAACACTTGTGTCTCGGTTGTTGTTTACGCCACTAACCAAAGTCTGATAATCATCGCAGGCTGCGAAGCGGAAGTTGGGAATTCCGGACGATGAGGAGATGGAAGTTGAGGATGGGTTGGTCAAGCTTACTACGGAGGCCAATGAGCGTATCGAAGAGTTCGAGCAGAAGAAGCGAGTTAAAGTGCAAGAGACTGGCACTGCTCCTGCAGGTATTGACGTCTCCACAAGTCAGCTTAGTATCTGGGACGTGAGACGCGTTTCACGATTCACAGCTTATTTCACCTTTTGCTTTGGGATTTGCTGTCTAGTTTTTACTACTGGTTGATCCGTATGTCATCGCCTTATGATTTCGTTCTGGATCAGTGCTGCGTAGTTTACTTCAGCTCAGGAGTCGCTCCTGATGTTTAAGATTAAACATTAAACTTCTGTCTCAGTCCTTCCTGTCGAAAATGTAAGTCCAGTTGTATCCTTTTAGATGAATGCACCTGTCACTCAGGTTTACATCTGTTCATTTTTGGCAGAAAACTCGCGAAGAGCATACTTTAAAGAATTCCAGAAAGTAGTTGAGGCCTCCGACGTAATTATTCAAGTTCTTGATGCCCGAGATCCTTTGGGGAGTCGCTGTTTGGATGTGGAGCGCATGGTACTCAAGTCTGGAGCAACCAAGAGAATTATTTTGCTGCTAAACAAAATAGGTACTACGCACCTCTACAACCTCTGATCCGCTGACATGCTACGAATGTAAAATCTTCAGGAATCGTAGGTCAGAGTTGAGCATCAGTAACGAGCAGGTGTGTAAGCAGACTGCCCTTCAGTTGGGAAATTTTCCACCTTATCTTCTTGGGAGCATTCTCTCCTCTCATATCTGGTTTATTCTTAAGGTTACTACATCAATCCCTGTATACCGCTTAAAATCTTATTAAGCCTTGCGCACTTCTAGACCTTATGCATTAGAAACATCCTATGCTAAATGTCTGCTCAGAGTTGTTTTATAAACGTCACTTATGCTGCGTTTACACACCAGAAGGGCCCAATCCCTGGAAATGTGCTCTGTGCAACACATTCCCTTTGGTCTAACCCCTGGTCAGAAACATCCGCTAACAAGATGCTTCAAGTTAGTACGCATTCACGCCCCTATGCTACTTACTTTGTACTTCTCTGCGTTCTATATTTTCGGTTACCTCAAGTTCTTGCATTCCCGCTGCTATCCTCATCGTCCGAAATATTTCCTCTATATGATACTTGCCTGTTTTGGCTGTAACGTAGATTTGGTCCCCAAGGAAGTGGCGGAGAAATGGCTCAAGTACCTTAGGGAGGAGCTCCCGACTATCGCATTTAAATGTAGCACCCAGAAACAACGGACGAATTTGAGCAGGAAGAAGCCAAAACATTACAAGAAGAGGGGCGAAGTGCCGGAGAGTGTCTTCGTAAGCGACTGTCTTGGGGCGGAGAACCTGTTGCAGTTGTTGAAGAATTATTCTCGCAATCAGAAGGTAAAGACGGGAACTTGGATCAGACCCGAGCTTTCTCAATCACAGTGTCGAACATCTATCTGATGTATCGACAGTGCTCTTATTTCAGTTTCGTCTTACTGGGATAACTAAGCGTCGAGTTTGCAGCTTCCACCCTGTGCTAAGACTTTGTCTTCCGATCTGTTACAGTTGAAAACAGCCATTACGGTCGGGGTGGTTGGTTTCCCGAATGTTGGAAAGAGTAGTCTGATCAACAGTTTGAAGAGAACCCGAGTTGCAACCGTTGGTGCGACACCCGGTGTCACAAAAGTTATGCAAGAAATACACTTGGACAAGAACGTAAAACTTCTGGACAGTCCCGGCATTGTGTTTGCATCGGTTAAGGGTGATGAGGCCTCGGCTACCTTAAGGAACGTCACGAAAATCGAACAACTTTCTGATGCAACAGCTCCTGGTGAGATTTTGTATCTTTTAACTTATGAGTTTTGAACAACATTTGGTTGTTTCCTTACTTCGTGTACCTCGCTTCAACCCGCTTGGAGTAATTTTGCCTGCACTTGTGTTGCTTCGCTGAGTTATGACGGCTACTGCATAATGTATTTATAACTCGCAGTGATGGAGATTATGCGGCTCTGCTCCAAGGACAAGCTTATGGCTATATATAAGACCCCGCAATTTGAGGGTGTAGACGAGTTTCTGCAGCATGTTGCTGCAATAAGTGGGAAGCTGCGGAAAGGAGGTGTTGCCAATACGCTAGCAGCGGCGCGGATGGTACTCCATGACTGGAATAACGGTGAGTTTTTAATACTTTTCAAGCTATCAGCTGATGTCAGTATTCTGGGCATTATTAGTATGTAGATTTGGTTTCCAAGACTGATTGGTGCTAGTTTCCTTCAGATTAGATTTTTCGGTTTATTGTGGAGATTTGACCTCAGCATTAGTTGATTGAGGAGACAAGTCTTTCCCAATGAATAGTCGCCACGCTTATTTGCCTGGGAAGCAAAAGATTCCCTCAAGTTTGAGATGGGATGGTAGATCCCACATACGGAACTCACCCTACAATCTACAGATTCTGACGCAGATACTACTGTCAGCTTCACTCACCCCCGGATTCCCTAATTCGTTAAGATTGAATTTATTGCATGAACAGGCAAAATTCCGTACTACACACTGCCACCAGAAAGGCATATCGATACGGAACATTTGGAAGCAACGATTGTCGGCGAATGGAGCAAGGAGTTCGACCTGACTTCACTGTTGGCGGATGAAACGGTTATCGCGGGTCTTCCTTCGCTTGCTTCAAGTCTCCAAGCTTCTCAGTTGCAACCCAGGGCACCATTGGCAATGGAGGTCGACGATGTAACTATGGACGAAGACGAAGACGACGAAGACGACGAAGACGAGGAAGAGGAAGAGGGCGAAGAGGAGTCTGATGGAGACGATTCGGATTGATGGAGAGATGTAGATACCGGAGAGTTAGGTGATTTTGATCGCACATTATTGTTTCACAAGTTATTCTAGTTCGAAAATAATGTACTATAACCTTAATGTCTAGTATCTTTGAAATACCACACGTATGATTAGGTGATCCATGTTCTGATCACGTGATCGAGGAGTGATACAAGGGAGTAAAGAGTTGGGAGCTAATTTCTCTTCTGTCAGCGTCCTTTTCTTTCTCGGGTTGCTCGGTGAAGTTCATGATGTTCAGTTATGGGAGGATGCAGCTAGCTGCTCGCTTGAATCCTGAAGATGGCAAGTCTCGTAGACTCAGCTGTGAGCGATGGGCGCACTGTCATGATTGCTAGAGCTTTCTCTTGATCGCTAGAGGCTTCAGTTATGCCCGATGCTACGAGAAATCTAACGCGCAGTGAAGCCCTTGGCCTGTCACGCGTCGGAGCATTTGGGAGTCCATCTACCCTATCCAGGAACTCCCCCAAGCATTGAACCGTTGGATCAGAACCACAGTGAAACTGGACCGTCGTTGGAGGAAACGACGACCGATAGGACGACACGGTTTTTGCTTAATGAAGACCTCAAAAAGCTACATGTAGGAACTCCAGAGGAATCATCAGCTAGCGGTATGCGACGTCACACACTGTATAGTCTCAAATTCTCTTGCTTTGATTATCTGCTAGGACCCCTGTTGTCTTTTCCGGCATCATCACGATCGTGGTGACAACCGTTATGGTGTGGGGGCATGATATATGCGGAGTCCCATGCGACTGTGTAGCCTCTGTACCACCGACGGAAGCATGGTGGAACTACTGCAAGTGCCCGGAATGCCAGACCGGTTCACACGAGACTCGTTTATTACAGTCCACTGAGATCTGCTTCTGGTCTACTATTGCGAGCTTGCCTGGTACGGTTCTGGCCGAGGGCCAGTTTTCCAAAATTGCAATGCTGGCTAGCGCAAGATAGCACAGCCCTCACTATACTCGGTAGTGCTACGGTGAGAGCTGCATACACACGCGGCTGTGGCACATGGATTTCTTTCTGAACTCCTTGAATGTGAGCTGATGCCCACCAGTCCAGTCGTACCAGCCTGACACGGTAACCTCTCCGCCATAGCAGCCACTTATCAGAACCTCCGAAATAGCCATTGTTGTAGCTCGCTTGTACTCGGACCTCAAATCTAATCGGCTGCTGCTGCTATATCAGAAAGGTGAGAATGGGAGAGGATGGCTAAGCGAAAAGAAATGTATTCGTAAATCCAGCTGGGGGAAGGGGGAAGACGGGAGACGACGTGGAAGATGAAGAGAAAAGATGGAAGCAGTCAGAGTAAGATTGCCGTCATGATCGTGTGTAATGTTTGCATGCAACTGCTGCTGGTGCAGTCGCAGCTTCCTTTTATCAGACTGGTCTGGAAGCCTCCCTCCCTCCTGCACCTACTCGCTGCTTCGCTGCTCGTAGTTGCAAACGAAATGATTCGGAATTGGCCAGCGCCAGAACCTTAATCTGCAAGGGCCACCACTTCTCTCCAGGGCCTACTTCCACTACTTCAATTGGCTTCTAGTCTAGAGAGAGAGAGAGAGAGAGAGAGCTGTGCTGTCTGAGAAGTTTCAAAACCTGTTTGATTGATTGATATTTGTATGTCTCGTGAGCAGCAAGCAAGGAAGGTAAGCTTGAGATTCTGACGGAACGGACAGAAGGAAAGGACATGAATACTCATGGGCGACTAAAAACCTTTTTGATCGGTTATACTCCTCTTCCTGCTGATCCTCCTGCTCGTGCTGCTCGAAAAGCTGTTTCGTTCACAGCTTGTAAGTAACTTCGTGAGCTTCTTCTTTCGTTCGTACATTGATGGGGTCTTTCAAACTATTGCATTTTGACATCAGTGAATAATCCCAGCTTTCCCTCATTCTTTTCAATCATCCAACGTTCAATCCCATGAAACCAGCTTTAAATTTGGGTAGAATAATGCTTCACATGCGCCTGAATCTAATAATGCATCCTCAATCAAAATTTCTCTCTTTCTCCTCTCTTCTCATCCATCCTCTCTTCATTACTCCTTCCTTTCTTTCACTTCGACCAGATGTTTCATTCCTTATTTGCTGCTTCTTGTCTCTAACCCCCCCCCAATTTCCCAAGGCCAGTGGACCGACCATCCGAAGGATTCTCTTCAATCGAAAGAAAGAAGGGAATGAGGGCAGTCTAGACTCTTAAAGGAAACAACAAGTTCCTAATAGATATCATAGAATCATAGAAGTATATCTATGAGAATCATAGAAGGAAGTGAACGACAAAACCAACTCCATCACCAGGACCCAAGTCTCGAGGTCCTTCCCCGCCACCCCACTTCAAATGTCGACTTGCCGCTGCCGGCTCTCGCAAAAGGATAGTTCATGATCGACAATAACACCAACAACAACATCAATTCTACTTTTATCGACTTCATTTCTACCTTCGTACACGGTTTGGACCTTTTCCTCAAGCGAAGCGACGAAGACGAGACGCGATGTGATGTGATGCTTTCGCCTCTTCACTCGGAGAATTGAAGGCATACCATCAATGATGTATTATCGTAGAGTTTATAGCAGCAACGCACTTCTAGCAGTTCCTTCTTCTCTAGGCTCAAGTGTATTTCAGACATGAAAAGAGAAGCGAAGGTAGGTCAAGGAGGGGAGGGGGAGGGGTAGTAGTAGTTGTAAAAGTATGAGTCCCTAGTAGCCGGCTACTGGATATGAAAGCTCTGCAGCAGATGACTCGAGGGATGGTGGATCTGTCGATAAGGTTTGGTTCGTATTTCCATGGACATGAGGTCCTAAGATATGATTCCTTACTCCCAAGCATTGGTTGCCAAGCCCAAACAAACAAACGCATCAGGAGCCTGCGCTTGCAAGATTGTAATCATTGTTCCCAAATACTTTTGCTGCATGGGACTATGCCAAGGCAGGAGCCTGGCTCAAGCTGGAGGGAGGGAGGGAGGGAGGGAATTTTCTCTGGCAGGTCCAACGAGAGGGAAGACTGTATAATTTGCAGGAGTGACTGGCATGATGAGGTCTAAGACAAGAGCCAGCCAGCCACTGAGTGGCCTTTTCCTCTCAAATTTTTTTTCTCTTTCTCTTTCCTCTACTTTACTTTACTGCAGGCAAGGCAAGGCGAGGCAGCAGGAGCCACCAGCTGAGGAGTTTAGTTCCCAAGTAAGTAGCAAGAAACAAAACAAATTCAAGCAAAACGAAATTGCTTTTGCCCTCCCTCTGAGGAAGTAGAAATGGATGGATGGAATGATAGAAGGACCAGACGAGACGGCCACTTTCGGCGGATCATACAGCAGCAACGGAGCTTTAGAGTGATTCCAGTTTGTATGATATGAATGAATGAATGATAAGGTTTGTCGCTACCAAAACTTCTTTGTCTCGAGGCTCGTGAGGAAGGAATGAAGCTCAAACGAACGACACCACACTTCCCCTTCATCTCAACTCTACAGAATGACGGAATGAAGTTCTTTCGGAATGTTTAGCTCCAAAAGAAGAAGAAGAAATTCATTTCCACGATTATCCAGCATATGGATGGAGCAACGACCATGACATGTACCTTGCAACCGTTAGATAGACAATACCTGAGGAACTGAATGACTCAGAAGAATGGAACGATATAGACTTTTAGCTATATCTAATCTTTGGGCGAGGTCGGCAGGAGGAGAGGAAAAGGATATGAAGCTGCTAGCTATGGATATTTCATCCCAAGCAGCAGCTGAAACTGCAAGCGAATTTTGGGCTGAGGCTAACATGAATGTGAGCGGGCACGGACATACGAACAAGAAGGAAAACGAACAATGTCATATTCCCTGCAGGTTGAGGCTACGCTTGTCATCTGTCACAAACCTATCGACATTCTTGTAACTCCATTTCGTTTTAGTCTGGAATGCGACGTTATGTCATAAACAAAAGTGCGTGCTTATTTCGAGACCATGCCAAGAGCTTCATCATTCGATCATGAGCAGGCACCAATCATTTCTGCATTTCCAGTACTTTAATCTCTGGGAGTGGACCTCCGCAAGCCCATAAAATACTCTAAAAGAGCGTCCTGCTGAGGGACACAGTCCAATACTGAACAAACTCTCTTCTCTGGCTGCTGCGAGGAGTATCCTCATGATGGGGAACACCCATGTTCAGGCTTGGATGTTTCGCAGTAAACCAACCCTTTTTTAAGCAGATTCATCATTCATAATGTCCAAGCTCTTAACAACAGTTGAGCTCGGTAGAAGATTCTAAACGATGTAATAGTCAGCTTTTGATGTCCTTCAGAATTTCCCTTTTCTCACTAATCCACGACATGTTGACTAGAATCTAGTAGCTTCTCCGTCGCTTAGTTCATGAGGTTGTCAACAACAGCCACCCATCGCTGCAAAGTGGTAGCAAGGAAGTTTCAGTTTCCAACCGCTTATTCAACTTGATGCGAAAGGAATGAGTGTATCGTTTGAAATTTAATGTACGTAAAAAGTTAATCTAAGCATTACAGCCTTACACTTTTACAGATTTAACATCCATGGACGTAAAATCTTTACGTACCACCTCTAGTGGTGGTCTACAAAGTTTACGTCCAGGGACTGTAAACAGTTTTGCGTATTTGGCCGTAACGCTTTTTGACTGGGTTCGAATGGCCCTAATGATCGACCCCAGAGGGAACAGGCTGCGTGAGCCTCATGAAGAAACTTGCATTGCAAAGAGGCCACCATCCGAGCAGAGCTAAGAAAAAACGAAAACTTGGAACTGATGGTCATGAGGAATCGTCGATCATAGACCCAGTGACAGGGTTATTCTTAGCATCTCACGCTTATTACCGTCTAATATACGAGTATACTTAGCAGCTGGAGTGAGCTAAGCTCAGCTGACCGATACTAAGCTCCGGGAGTTATACAATACCACCATCACCGCCTTCTGCAGGCAGGAGGAAACAGAAGGATAACACGAACCCACACAGATCATAGACAGAGTGACAGGGTTCTTCTTAGCATCTATCAAGCTTATTATCATCTAATCTACCAGTATGCTTACCCGCTGGAGTGAGCTAAGCTGACCGATACTAAGCTTCGAGAGGAATACAATACCACCATCATCTCTTTCTCCTCTCTTCTGCAGGCAGGAGGAAACAGAAAGATAACACGAACCCACAAAGAATAAAGAAACGACGAGAGAAACTCGTGGGAGCAGGCATTAAGAGATAGAAACATTATTGTACTCATGTCCTTTCGGAGGGACTACTAAACCCTCTTTTTCTCCCGACAGACATGATATGAACATGAACAAAAGCCGGTCAATTGTACTCACTCAGTTCATGTTTCTCGCAGCAAAGGACTCCCGAAAAAATAGTATCCTTCTCACTAAACTCACTAAATTAGGCATGCTAACCGTTGTTTTCGGCCTTTTGTTGCCTAAATTTTGGGGCTTTTAATGCTGCTGCTACCACAAGAGGACACTCGAGTTCTGCTGTCAACGACTTGGAGTCTCTCTGAGGTAAACAAACTATGTGCCCTGTGTAATTGTTACCTCCAAAACAACTTCTCACTTCACCAAATCTGATTAACGATAATCTTACTACGGTACTTTGCCAGGATATGATACAAAAATACCATAAATTTACACAAATCCACTTTTTTCCCCCTTAAACTGATAAATACAAAGTTATTCAACTTCACTTTCCTCACAGCCTCAGATTTGTGTGACTCGCCCCTCATGTTTCTTCAAACTCTATGTTTAATCGTGTCCTTGTTTACTCAAGTTTTTCCTCACTCAGTCGCAGGCTCCTACGGGCTGAATTGCTATATACGTGAAAAAACGCACACGCATGACACTTTTCATCGTTTAGAATGTCGTACCCATGAACTCCGGTAAGAAAAATAAACATGTACCTTTAACCTTCAGTCCCGCACACAATCCTTTCTGTTGATAATTCTTGCTGGTCAAATTTCCTTCCTCCCTTTTTAAAGTCAAGTCAAAGCAAGCAGGCAGGCGAATCTCGAAACTCTGACTTACACTTTTGTTGTACAGTATGTGTGATTAGCAGCAAGCTACCATACATAGGCGCATAAAGTAGAACACAGTTGGTTACTCTGAACTGCGTACTTGTATGCATGTAGGTATAAAGCCTACTACAGAGTGTGAGAAAGTCCTCGTTCAGCGGAGATTACTGGAAAGTACAGCCTAGCTAGACTACGGTATACTTGATTTCTCTTGAGTCAAGCCACTACAAATGTAAGGCCTGCCTTTGCTGAAGAAAACTAGACTGATCTTGTGACAGTCTGCTGGTGAGAGGGTACCGTATACCCCATCATTCGCACTTGCTACACTTCGTCTTTATATTGCAGGGTCAACCTCAAGAGTTGTAACCATAAGGGCCCTCATAGTTTATTAACTTATATGATTCTTGCGTCTGCTTTATATTTGAATTGGGAAGTAGACATTTTCAAAGAGCTGACCTCTAAACAGAAAATTTGACATCAGTGAAGAGGAACACGTACATGGAGCCCTGTAATCCAGAATATTCTTCAACCCACGATTTGTAAGGCTTTAGTTAGTTGGGACCCAAAAACTATAACCAGGAAAGCTGCTATTCATGACAGAAACCAGAAAAATAGAGAGGAAAGGACGAAGAGCTTATGAGAAAAATATCATTCGTGCTTTCATGACGACAGAATCTACAAGCTCTTCCAAGTCTCTTTTGCACCGTTTTCTCTATTCCCATCTAATCTAGTCCATGTATGACATCACATATTTGACAGCCCCTTATTTCCCAACCCCATATGTTCTTTTGGATCTTAAAATACAAATCCTTTTAGGGGGTGTTTCGAGGTCTCGCTCGTCATGGTTCTTAGGTTTCATTAGCCTTGTCACGAGCCCATGCACGTGGAAAACAAATCAAAGAGGGGGAGGTTGCTGCTCATTCACTCATTCATGCATGTCCCTTGCTGCATGAAGATGAAAGTGATCACGTACATCGAAGTCCAGTCGGAAAAGTGTGGGAGTGCCGGGGAAGATCAAGAAAAGAGTAGACAACAGACAGATGGAGAGTTTGCTAGGTATGCATGTAATAACTACGACTGGAAACTGCAGTTGAAAGCATAAGTTTTGCAGCGAGAGCAGAGGCAGAGGGAGGTTTAGTCAAGTCAAATGGGGAACAGTATGTGAAGGAAATGAATGCACGGGGGTTCGAAGCGAAATTCCTTCCACAGTTACAAGCTGAAATAAGTTGAGTAGTTTCAGTCAAGTCAAATGAAAAACAGTAAAATGAGAACAGTAAGCAAATAGCATGAATGCCATACGGGAAGTTCGGAGGAAAGCCAAATGTCTATCATTTCATTCATTCACTCGAAAACTGTTCACTCTCTTTAAGCGCAGCGTATATAAATGAGAACGATGATAGCCTCCAAAGAGGAAAAGGCCCGGAGCACAGTCTCATGCATCAACTCTAAGGCTGTAAAGTGTTGTGTCTTTTATTATCCCCCCAGGCCATCCACTTTCGCTGGGGGACCGTTTGCATTTGCATTTTCATTCGCCCGTTCTCAGATTCACTTATATTTCCATTCATTACTCGAGTTTTGCTGTACTCAGCTGTTTAACCGCAGTTAGTTATCTCAACCTTGGCAATCATTTTGAAGCCACTCAAGTTTCTTTTCTTGTTCGCTCTCACGCGCTAGGAGTTAACACCCGGGGTTAACGTGGCAATTTACAGAGAGCACTGTGGAGGTATTGTCGAGTGTCAAAGCTTGCAAAATAGATTCTCTAAAAGTAGAGGCAATCAAGGCTTTACCTCGATTAGAGATATTAGAACAATTAATTTTGTGTAAACACCGGATCTTCATCGTGTTACATAACAAAAACCAGAGTATTCTTCATGCAGTCAAACGAGAGAGAATTAAACGACCTTTTCCAGGATCTATCTGGTTCAAATAACCATGGATTTGTTGTTTTTCTATTTGCTTTATAGAGTTCAGAAAATATGATCCCAGTCAGTTCTTCTATCCGCTTCCTTCGAATATTTAGCTTTGACACGCACTATTATAATACTAAAACGTTCTATCAGAGTCCACTCATTCATCCTAATCCTGATTAATATTCGTCACAATACAATAAAACGTGGTTTTGTGAAGGTAAATTTATAATCACATTACTGAAGGAAAAGTGGAGGATGTGAATATTATGTATAGTCACGTCAATGAATGAAAATTTGCAGAATGTGACGATAAAAATAGAGACTTTGTAAATGTAAATCTTGTCTATTGTCTTACGAGCAGTTGGTAACAAAGAAGGTTTTTAACTAATCACCCAGGAATATTCACCTCCTCCAGTTCTTACCTAACGAAAGGGTAAGTTAATAAATGAATAATTGTGATTAAATTATCGTGTACTGCACTTGTAGTTCCAGAGCCACGAGTTTTATGAGTTATGTTTGGACCATCCAGCAACTCTAGGTGTGGTTTACAGTTGTTATCATTTAACACTTATAAATAAAGTATTATTTGTAACAATTTATTTTTTCCAAATAACACTTACATATTTTTTATAACGGAAAATGAGGAAAAGTTCCCCTAAGTTGATCTAGTATGCATCTTATTTTGCTTCAAAAAGGTTATTCAACTTTGAAGTCTATCCAACAAAAATAGATAGTGACTGAGACTGGTCCGATGCTCTTTTGTTTCTATAATTTTTAAAAGAGTAGAACTACCAACTATATCAAAGATCGGTGTCCCAAGTGATTTACCTTACAGTCCTCTAAGAGAAAGATAGTGAGTTCAATCTCTTGCGAGTTTGGTTGAAAGTGTATGCGCTGCAAACTGTTAACGGAGCTTCTGGTCCGAGTCCTACTGTGATGGACTCACATGGACAATCTCATGGTCCTTGAAGATTTCAAAAGATAGATAATAACATTTACTATTTTCTTCATTCAAAAGTTAGAGTGCGCACTAGTTCATCTTGCTTTATGCTAACTTCCATTTAGCAATTTTGAAAATCTTTTGTTATTTTAAAGCGCTCAAAATCCTCTTCTGTGGATATGTTTATCGCGGTTCATTTGCAATGTTGCCTAGAGTCATGAACAAAAAGAACCAATAATGTTATATTGAGCAAGAAGAGCTTTTTATTATCACCAGGGGAGAAGATATATATTTACCGTAATGTATCATGCTTCTTTGTTCTCTCCTCATCAAAGTGATAACGTGTGCTTCTCTAAAATGGGATAATAACTTTTACGAGGAAACTAAATATCTTTGCAAAAGTTGTTGCTGTACATGTAGAAGAATTGAATCTCTGACCGCATGCCTGTTTAGGGATTTAAGGGTCATTTTACATATGATTTTGGAGTAACAATCATTATTGATATGCTAGATATTAGTTACGGTGAATGGATTTTATGAATTTCTCAGAGAATTAATCTAATCTAGTATATTATTATGTAATTAATTCCAAAAATAGTAGTAATTGCATCGAACTAATTACTGAAAATAAGTACAGGTGATAAATCTTTTGCAAGTGAGATAACGAACCTACATTCCTTGCGTATTAATATAACTAATTCAACAAAGTGACCGGAAACGTTTGAGCAACATATTTGATAAAGTGAATTAACGTAAGCGGAAAGAAAATGTCTATTTTTCACTGAAATGGGATCTTTTCTCACCCTATGGAATATCATATAACTATTTGTATAGTGAGAATATTAAAGATTGATTACATGACTTTTGAATCTCTCTGCTGCTTGCTCTCCTGACCAGCACTACTTTTGAAGATAATAAAAAAGATAGCTCGTTGACCATGCATTCTTTATGGGTCTCAATGAAAGTCTTGACCATTTGAAACTATTCACATCGTGCATATGGATTTACAATCTCCAGCAAATATCTATAGGTGATAAAAGAAGTTCAACAAAGAAATTAGAGAATCTTGAAATGAGACAATCTCTTTTCAACTGAATGAAAGTTTTAAAGGAACGTCAATACAATGATTACAATCCAGTTCCTTGTCATTCACACTGCAATTCCAAAAAGAGCTAAAAGAAAGATTTTTCTCTCATTGGGCTCATAGATTATACCAAGCGGTAATATAGACTCCCAAAGTATTTATGCTTCTTAGATGATAACTCTTTTGCTTAGCTATGTTAACCGCATGTCACACAACATCGCATGGAATATTGTGCAAGTAGATGTTGTTTAGTATGAATTTCTAATCTCCATGACTACAAATCTAAAGGTGATCAATAAGAAATGAGAATTTAGAGAACTGAGAATTGAGAGAATGCTTTTCTAAAAGTGAACGAAAGCTCGAAATGAACATGAACACATCTCATACAATTTTCTTTGGTTTACATTGCAATTGAAGAATAAGTTTGTTGTGTGAAAATGATTTCTTCTCCATAGCCCGTAGTTTAATGGTAAGTGGAGATATATGCTTCTCTCCAGATACTTTTCTATGATCAGTTGCACTTCTTTGCTTGGCTATGTAAACATCCCATCCTGGCACAAATAAGTCCACATCAAATCATACTATCATAGCTTTACGGACAATAAAATTGTATTCATATTTCACATACGTTTCTGTCAATTGTAAAGTTTTTCTCTTAGATGTTTTTTTGATCAAGATGTGTGATATGAATAGAATTGGATGACATTTATGTTTGTTCTTTTTTTCTCTTTCATCATATGTTCTAACTTGTTTGATGTTAAAATGATGATAATTTGGTAGGTTGAATAATATGTTTCATACTTAGAAAATAATCACTTTTAAAGCTTTTGTTGAGAAGACACTTGCAAGCTCTTGAGAGCTATTATACCATCTCCAGTAAGTTACAGACGAAATCTCAAGCTGAAGCTGCTGAAATTACGACAGTAATCTTGGTAGTTAACAGTGGTTTTTCATTTTTTCATTTTTGAATAATTTACTACCAAATATTGAACTAAAATAAAAACATAATTGCAGAAATTAAAATTTTCCACCGTGTAATCTGATTATCCTCAACCTGTTCTACCGTATCCAGAAATAAAAGTTCCTTTTTACCGATTTTTGTTGTTGTTGATATGCTATTTATATGTAGAATCTTTTGGCAAATCCGTTGATAATAATATCTCTTGGATGAAATGTGATATAGAACTTGTTCCTGGCTTGCTCAGCAGTTTTGGGTGGTGGGCTCGTTGTAGAGGAAGCCTCCATCTGCGACCTGGGATTGCTGAGCCCCAGACCAGATCTAAACCTTGAGGATTTTACGATTCATTTATGACGATCATTATCGAAACCTTTGACATTTGAAAAGTCCTAAAGTCGTTGTAGCTTCAAGTTGGGGTTTTCAACTCTGAATCTCGATCGCGACTACTTATATCTAAACTCTTGGTTCTCGTCAACGGACAGTGGATCTAGACTCCTCACCTGAAATGAATTTTCCAGAAACGGGAAAACAAGAACATCGATAATATGCATGCTTCTTGAGTTTGAGATGAGAAACAAAGGGAAAGATAGAGATAGAACTCCTGGTGTAGATTGCTTCCCTGGTTATGGTTATGGCTGGAGTAATGTCTGCATTCACCATATAAATTTATATACACTTTTTTGAATAGATTAATCAGTTGATACTACGTCCAGTTTGTGTTAACAGTAAACAGACAAATGTTACAAAAAATTTGCAGAATAAACTAAAATTAAAAATAACTGAGGAGAATGAGTGAGAAAGCAGGACATAACCCATAAAGCTCGAGCAGACCAGCACTCTTCAAAAGATACAAGTTCGAGATCCATTGACTAATTATAAATTAATACAGTTTGTATTCAATTTATTTTCGGTAAGAAATGTTAGGTAACAAAGATGGAAGAGATGAATATGCATGCCCGATGAACTTTCGGAGAACTTTTGCTCCCATAATGATGTAGGAAAAAATATATGTATGAGATAAAAATTCTATACTAAATAGATAAAATAAATAAAATTTTATCTAATTATTATATATTAACAAAACCAACAGAGACAGCAAGAACCAAACTTAACCCATAAGTGCAGAAGGTCCAGAAGCGACTAGGTAATAAATTAAACCGCCAGTGTCTATATTTTCCCCTCTTCCGAACATAGTTCGCCCAGAACCGGCATTTAGTGTATTCTCAACCGGCACGATTTCTTAAAAAATCGAGAAATCTAAATGATACTCGGTTTAAAACTCACACCGAAAACTGTTTTCTTCAAAAAAATAAGAAACAGCTATTGTATTTAACCTGGAATATATTCTTTTAAACCGTCTTCTGTCATTAAATACCGGTTACTAGAGGGTTTCACCACACTCGGAATAAGTAGTTAGGTCACTGTTAGACCTCACAAACGGCCGTCGATGTATAACGTGTGCATCTAATTGAAGACGGATGAACGTAAATTATCATTGGTTTAAAAGATATTGAAATAAACTATTATCAGAAAGAACAAAATTACGTTTGAGAACTTGTGTTCGTTGCTCATGTGTAAGGAGTTATGATTTTCATTTTCATTTTCACAACGGAGAAAATTAGAATAGAAATACTCCTCTCAAAACTGTACCTCCATTTTAATTTGGTAATGAGAATACAGATTCGGTAAAAAGTGAAATAAAAATACAGACACGGTGGATATCGATCCTATGACACTTTAGAGATGGAGCAGTTACAAGCTTGTAATTGTTTCTTGATTATAACTGGGAACTCGCATTCAATCTTATAGGTGGATTATGGTCTCGAGGGGTTAATCCGTGATCGACCGAGAACAATAAAATATACAATAGACTACTTCTCTTTCAAACTCTTTGTACAAAATGAATTTTCATACTTCCAATGGACATGCTATTTTGATGCATTTGGTGAATACACAGCCCTAATATCACTAGTAAAATTCAATGTCTAAATGATGTAAATAAATGATAGGATATATCATTTCAATTCTGGGGTTTCAGTGTATGGTCGTATAATCATCTGAGTCATTTATTTTCTTATCAAAGTGATAAGAATATAAAATATTTTAATATTATTTTGTAGATTATTATTAGTTTTTGAAGTATATTCGTATCATTGAAACTTATAGCATTCTAAATACTCATCTTTTAATTCACCACAAACCCTAAATGACCGTTGGCTGTTTGTACTCGCCTTCCGCTCCCCATCACCTATAAGCCATAAGAATTCCACCTCATAGCATTTCCCGCTTCTCTTTTTACCTGGACGTTTGTACGCCTTCGATGCATATTTCGTCTCTCAAAACGAAATAAACTTACTTCATGTTCAGAAAGACGACTAAAATATAACTATCACGCATGGAAGAGCTCGAGTCTTAGATGAAGTCTGTGTTCAAAAGACGAAAGAAGACTTTTTGTTAAAGTTAGGTTTAATTTGGTCATAACTGAAATTCAGACGTGTTATGACTGTTTAGAGGAGTTCAGGAAAGCCGTGTACAGCTTCCTGGACTAGCGGACGAGTTTGGTGATTAGTACATATCAAAACTAAAATCCAAAAGAACCTTGATATTTTTCTGCTATCTGCTACTGGAAAAATGTAAGGTGAATAAAATGTTATGCATGCTTTACATGTATCGTGCATAATGCATATTCTGTAATGTCCAAGCGAGAACACAACCTCTTGTTTGACAACTTAGTTCTCGACTTTTCTGCGATTAGGAAGTGATGAAGTGTTGAAGAAGCATTCTATATTATATATACATTTAATTTCTCGGTGAACTTTGAGAGCAGGACCTTCGATGTGGGTTCCTCAGGCTCTATTTCAAGAATAAAGATTAACAATGCAGATTAGATGAGCTAATCGCAAGCTTCTAATTTCTCTCTGCTGCTAGAAAGGCCATTATTCTCTGCTGTTCTCTTCCATCTCGTTGGACCCCACTCAAGGAAACGATTCCGCTCGTCGAGAGAGGAAACAAAATACGAGGAAAACAGAACCCAATAATATATCCATGGCCCAACTTGTCCCAAGATCTTCTCTTTTTATATCCGAAGAGAGAAAAAAAGTACTGTTCGTTGCTTGATACCCCTCATTCATTCATATGAATCACTGTCAGCCCTCGGTGCTGCTAGAAAGGCCATTCAGACCGTTTTGTCCCCATCCGTAGGTCATATCGTCCACTGAAAAGAAAAGAGCATAGAGCCAGGCTTAGCACTAAATACACGATGAAAATTGGATTCGTTGAAGGGGTTGAATGCAGTTAATGATACGCATTATTTGCATTATCTTCTCAAGGACCGACATGAGAGGTCCGCCTGTCGTAGAACCGGATAAAGTCCCGTCTGGTCTGTAAATACACACCGAAATTTTGGATCGATCCTCGTTGCAACCAATGGTTCCTTCTCTTCTCTAGAGCCGACTTATCGATCGTTCTCGTTGTAGGACTGGATAGCGTCCCGTCTCAGCAGAACGACCGTACGCAGAGGACGGCGACGGAGAAGGACTCGAGGAGATTCCAGCACGTGTCGTTTCTCCTCTCGGGGACTAGATTACTGTATCATGCCGACACGCCGTGCCTCGATGGGGGAAGTCCTTAGAAAAAGGAACGATGAGGTCCTCGAGATGGGCGTGCTCAAGATAAGGTACATACAGTAGCCCTTAAATAAGCTGGCCTGACCCACTGATCTCGCCCCCGCAGTCACTACAGTGACTCGCTGAGCAATTGGGAGGCCATGCATCGAACCCCTCACCGCGAGGGATGGAACAAGAAGGACAAGCTCCCTACCCAAAAATACTAACTACGTTTCGCTGACTGACTAAGCTAATATCCCCTAACTACAGTGACAACAACAACGTAGTCCCTCGCCTGACGAGCTGCTCCTAAGGGGTGATACTGGCCCTCCCGGTGGAAGAGCTGAGTGTCACCTGCAACACACTTCTGAGTATGTATGTCACTTTTATCCGACTTCTTAAGAGTTATTGGGTTCTCCAAAACTCAAGAACATGAAACTATTTCTTGATTTCTGCTCTGCTGCTAGTACTGCATGCTGCAGACAATTGCTGTATCTGAATGGCCGATTGTTTGGACTCTAGTGCTTAAATCTAATGGCATTTCTAGCCCACAACGGGTTTCTGATATGAAGAAGATCTTCGAGCAGGGAAAGGGGAGGAGGGGGTCCACAACTACCAGTTTAACGATGTTCAGTGGAGTGGAAGGGATGGGGGGCATGGATAGAGCGAGCCGCCATTGACAATGGCACTGTGAAGTGAAGTGAATGAACAGAGAGACTTTTGACGGTGCGAGTGGTTGGGGAAAAGGGTTTTGTCAAAAGAATTGCTCTCCATAAGGTAAGCTGAACCCGCACAAACCTGGGTTTGGGTTGGGGGCGGGGGCTCCGGAGGCTTTGAAGGTTCAGTGGGTCCGATCTCGAACTGCGTGTCCAAGTGACATGTGAGAGAAGGTGTCGAAATGGACGATTAAACTATTAATTCTCGACTGCTGAAAGGCTGCATGTCTGGTTTTGTGGAAGTGGTTCCGTGGAAAGGGATGCTTATGGTGACTGGGAGTTTGTCGTGTTCCGAGCACTGTAACTTTTTGGGTCATTTATCATCCATCACCTGGCACACGAGATTCATTTCGGATCGAGAGGTAGGTTTATCATCTCATCATCATCAAGAGAGTTTGCAGTTCTTTAACCTTTTTCTTCGTGGAGTTAAATTTCCATTTTGGTTGTTGTATGAGACAGCAGAGATTTTGTTTCCAAGATTAGGAGAATAATGCAAAGCTTGGCATTGGTATGTCATATGCAAGGCTGTCAGTCAGTCGAGGTCGTCGGAGGGAGGGGCCTTTTGATGGTTCAAATCAACCCATTTTCACCTGCTGTGGGGTTTCTCTCCCCCGGTCACTTTGTGGTACTGTCTATGCTCAGTTTCATCTCTCTTCCATGTCACTCTGGGATTTCACCTGGGAACACAATCAGTCGGTCGGAGCGAGTAAGCAATTCGATCCACCCGATGCTTCTCTTTGTCCTTATTATCCCGACGAGGTGTAGAATCTACGGGAGCATTTCCGCCCCATATCCTTTTTCTGGTCTTTTGTCTGGGTTTGGCTTACCTTGAGTATTTAGGCATAGGCGGAGCAATTCACTTTCACAAGAAATTTACTCTTCTCGTTCTGACTCAGACAAACTGTCGACTTTTTGCCAGTGTTCACTTCCCTTCTGGTTAGATAAATATTACCGTACCTTTCTTTTGCTGTTGACAGCTTTTTGTCGGTGAAAACTTTGTTTTTGAATGGCAAAACACGAGAATGAGAGAGGGAAAGGATACAGGATACAGCTTCCGTCAAATAGGAGAGAGAGAACGAGAGAGGCTCTCAGCCCTCCCTTCATTGCTCGTCAGCAGTCAGTTCTGTCACGATGGTTCAGATTCTCCTTTTTGGACTGTCCATTGGAAACAAGGATAATGTTCTTTCTTCACATTCTCGTCCTTCTTGCACATGTGTTCATTGTTTTATTCATGTCGCTCTGCTATCAAACTGCTGCTATTGATTATTGCGCTAAACTATCTGCAATAATCAAACTGAGATTAATTGAAAAATGGGAATAAATCCCACCGCGGGATATCACGAGTGGAATACAAGCCCTAGGGATAAAAGCAAGAGAAAACCCCTTAACTACCTTGCTCTAGCAATCTAGCCATCATGCTTCAGTGGATACTGGGTTTGGAACAGGAGCGTGAATCTCCTGGGGGTGGTGCCAGGGCCCTTTCCCGTATAAGGGCTTAGGGTTTATGACTCGGTCTAGTGCTCTTCGGCTTGGGCAGTTGAACAAGAGTGCTTCTTTTATTGCTCTCCAGATCCGGTGAAATCCCGGATGTCCTTGTGATGTTTATGCAGGATGCAAGCACAATACTCTTTAACCCTCATGTTGCGTGAGCTCTCAAGTCGTAATCACTTTTGAGTAAAAGGAACAAATTATACGCGTGCGTATTTACAAGAACCCCATGCTAGAGTAAAGTTGTTGCTGATATACACGGCATGTAATGCAATACCCTTCGCACCTGAGTCCCTTGTCCCTTCTCGATTGCAATTGTTCGGTTCTTTCTAACCGATCGAAGCAACCATGAGAAAAATTATGGTCAAACGCCACTATTGGTGGACAAATCCACAAATCCATGGTCCTTTGGACTGCAGTCAACCGAAATGTATGCTCCCCTCATCCCGAAGCTTGGAACTACAACTATCGAAACTAACAGAACCAGCAGCAGGAGCAAACGCAAATGCTCCACATTCTCTGTCGAGCGTTTTGTATAGAGATGGGTCAAGTTGGTCTGCTCATCACACCCCGGTGTAAGGTTTTGTCTTTTCATTGGGTCCTTTGGAAGGCTGGTCTTATGAAAGGAAGTCTTCCTTTTTCGAGGTCTTGACGGAGTGAAAGAAGTCATTGTTGGACGACATACAAATTGGTGCTTCCAGTTGAATGACTCATGAAAGGAAGCCTTCCTTCTTCGAGGTTTTGATGAAGTGGAAGAAGTCATTGTTGGACGACATACAAATTGGTGCTTCCAGTTGAATGACTCGAGGGCTGCACCTTCCACCTCCAGCCCCGTTCACCCTGTTCTCTGTCTTGCAGCCGTTGAAGCATACCCCATATTTGACACTAGCGATTGAGAAGATGAGCACTATTAGCGAGAAAGAATCTAACGACGAGCCTTCAAAGAGTTTTAGCGTGCCTTGAGAATCTTCCACATACACAGAATCATTGACAATGAACAACGATATGAGTGGGAGGTGGGGGGACATCAGGTTCTACACGGTTGGCTAAAGCCTCCGCTCACCAGAATTTGAGCAGTGGGCTCTCCTCCTCTTGATGTTGCTCCAGTATACTGAAGAGGCAGTGCAAGTGGTGAAAAGGTAATATTTCGATTCTTGTTCCTTATTTCCTCGGAGTTGAGAGGAGGGGAAAGTATGAGTGAGTTTGGCTCTAGTTGTGGGTAGAGGGGAGAAAGGACTTTCAAATATTTTCTATCCAAAACAAGAGAGGAGGATGATCCGGACCACTGCATGGTTACCGGAATGGACCAGGTTAACTTTTCTTGCTGACCTTTTCCTTAGATTTCACCGACATAGACGAAAGAATGGAGTTCATTTTCCAAACGAAGTACAGTCGATCTCAAGAGAAGCTAGAAGTTGCATGCTGCTGCTTAGATTTCATTCCCGGCCAGTTGAGGACGGGGGAACGGAACCGCATAGAATTGAATGGTGAGGGAGGGGAGGAATTTGTGAAAGTAGAGCTGCGCTGCGATGTCGGTACTGTTCTTTGTTTCTTTTTCTGCCTCATTTTCCCCCTTTTTTAATGAGCTTTCTGTAACCTGCTTGTGTCTGTGGCTCGGGTTCGGGCAGAAGTGGGGTGTGAGTGAGTGGGACAGGGAGTGATGAGGATGATGGAGAAGAGGCAGCGGGGGTTGAGGGTGCTAGGAAGCATAAATGCAGGGACTGACGACAAACTGAACATCGTAGCAAGACAAATCCAAGGAGAAACTCTGGAGACGAATCAACAAGAGTCAAGACCCAGTCGCATCCATGCAGAGATAGAAAGGGGAAATCGCGAAGGAGCAAGGAAGTCCAGATCAACGGTACAAGGACAGTACAATCGGAGAACCATAAATGACGAGACGGGGAAAAGTGAAATATGACGAGAATCGACTGTGTGTAAAGTCTGCAGAGACTATAGCGTATTCTGTATCCCCTATCGTTTGCGCCAGGGTATGAATGGTATGGGGACGGATGTGGGGCCTAGCAATCTCCCCTGAGAACACTGAAAGCAGAGTTCATTTTTGCCGTAGGAGAGAGAATCTCCACGGCACCTGACCATGCACTGAGACCTCTCTCTTATGGAACAAGTGGAGACGACTGTCTGTGGGGAGGAGCTCCATAACTCGAAGGGCATGGTTTCCTGGCGAATTATGACGACTGCCAGATTTATCTATATTTCGCAACATATCAACAGGAGAAGTCCTGAGGCTATCCGATACACACGTTCCATGGACCCTCTAAATTCCGAGCAGGTTAAAACCCCAGTGCTATGAATGGTGCTTAGGCTCATCCGTGAACTAAATATACAATCACTCTCGGTTGTCGTATCTATGCTTGCAAAGGCCGCCTCCGTCCCAAGTCCTAAATGTTCCATTCCTCGGCAAGGTCTAGCTAGTCTCAGTCGGTAGTAGTTTTTCCTCCTTTCCTCCTTCTCGGTCCATAGCCTTATTGTCTACGACAATGCGCACAAGCCACTTCCTCCATCGCGTTGCTCTCCTTCATGAACCATAATTTATCCTCCCATTTATGTGAAGCCAGCCCCTTTTTTGCCAGAGCAGAAGCTGTAGCTACCAACATCTCTCAAATACGATACAGCTTCACAAGTGTGACTATGAGAAAGAGCTTCATGTGAGCATGCCAGTCTTTATGCACAAGTTTGAACGAAGGGGGGGGAACCAAAAATCTCTGAATCATACATAATACCGTCGGTTTTAATTCCATCTCGCCATCTGCCTGCCAACTGCTAGGTGAATTGTGAGTTTCGTGACTCGAGTTATGACCTGAACATTACTCACGCGTTCATCCCCATACTACATACATACCCCAACGCTCTTTACTCACATTACATCTAAACTCATCGCCTACCACCTTCTTCTACTGCTGGCTGGCGCTGCCGCCTCTTCTTCTTCTGCTTTCTCTTTCAGTTACCTGCTCCCCACTCGGGGAAGCTCGCCAGCAGATCATCAGATTAGTCGGCTCATCAGATTGAAGGGAACGGAGATGATGGTCTTCCATGTCAGTCGGAATCAAGTACCAGCCTTCGTATGTTACTCTCACAAAATACTCACTCCTCCCCTTCCCTTTCTTCCTGTTGCCGAGAGTAAGTCGTCTGTTGTGTGAGTGGTGAAAAGAGTCAATGGAGGACAAGTGAAGCGTAAGAGAATGGTATGAGCCACACTCGTATTTCCAGGATTTGCTGAGTTCCATCATGATTATACACGGAAATGTCCAAGAAAGAAGTAATGCTCTGTTTCAAATATATTTGAAAAAGAAGTCTGTTAGCTGTCGAACGCACATAGCAATATAAGGACGATGACCTCCTTATGAGTACCTCATCTCGTGCGAGCTATAACCCACCCCTCCTCCTCGTCCTGCTACCCCTGGACTTACAACATCTAGTTAGGAGTCGGCCACTTACCTTGGCACACTACCGTCAGATTCGATTCAATTCCATCATCCTTACGTCTGGAGTCAAGTAAACCTCGTCTAGAGTTAGAGCTCCCATGTACGAAAAACTATCTCGATTCTCTCCCTCCGCCTCTAGCACATATCAAATGTTGCCATAAGATTTCCCCCTTAGATAGCATTCTACTCCATTCCCTGCAAGCGTCTTCCATCCTTCCTCGGAACTTGAGAAAATAAAAACCAATCTCCTCCTCTTCATGCTCTCTCCTCCTCTTCATGCTCTCTTCTTCCTCTTCCTCCTCCTCCGCATCGCTATGGCGAGGACTATGGCTAGGTTCATCACTCACTCGGTCGCACAAAAAATTTACAAAAGAATTCGATATAGACTGACTGACGACTTCATAGGCCTAAGCTCTGCGTGCCTGCTGCTGCCTCCTCCTAGTCGGCCGTCCTTGAAGTACCTTTCAAGTTGATATTCGTTGGGTCTACTGTACTGGTAATATCACTATCACTACTGTCGGTACGATTTTCCATCTACTTTCTACTCCCACTACTCCTACGTTTCTATGTCCCTTAGACCTACTAGCGTACTGAGTAGTAGTTGGCGCTCTGATGTGAATTGAAGCAGTCATATACACCAACAACCTCTACTACTACTCCATCCATGCATACGTTTGTTTCCCCTTCCCTCCCATTCCTGAGCAACGTCTGCCTTTCTGCCTTTCTGCCTCTCCTTCCTCCCTTCCTCCCTCCCCACCTGTGAAGCTCCTCGCACTCGCACTGATTGTGTTGGCCTTGCATTCATCTCAGCCCCACTTGCAGCACAGCACACGACACTGATTTGCTCGGGCCAAGCTAGTGTAGTTCGAATTCGGCGCCGGTTCTACTGTAAGGTGTCCCTCTCACTTCCCGACTGTCTTCATCAAAGCTTCGCAGTGCATATCTGAATTCAAGCGCTGGGGCTGACTGAGTATTGACGGAGAGCGGGCGGAGGGCTGTTAATGGTCATGGACGGACCCTTTCGGTATGAGCCCTGCTCGTCCATGGGGTCGGGTCGGGTCATGAGTGACCCGACCCATTCACGTGAGCTCGAGCATTATACTTTGCACATGGCATGTGACCTGCTGCGTGCCCCCAGCCAGCCCATGGGACGAAATCCACCGTCTGTCTAGTGTGAGCTACGAGTTGTCTTCATGTATGACCATAATTCCCTTTGTTATTCTTACTGTTCTGATTTTTGTTTCTGTGAGAGCTTTCTGCTCCGGCTTTTATCTCTCAAGATCTAATTGAAACATCATCAGAACTCTCTCACTCCACATCAAAATCACGCTACTCCAGATGTTTGTCTTTTCCAACTCGTCATTAGGCTTTAATGATTGAATTATCGGTTTCGTCTTGGCCCAGGCATTTTGTTCGTAAGGGATGACAACAAGCGGATGAGACTCTCGAGCCAAAAATCCAGTTGCATATTTGCTAGTAGATACCATCACTCCTCCCAAAAGTCGGCAAATGAATTCCCACCCTCCTTATTGAAGTCGTCGACCCAAAGGTCCATTCCATAGTAGAGTCCATGCAACGATTAGGACTACGTACGTGCTCGTCACTGAAGATCTTGAATCCATGGATGAGACGTAAACATCAATACCTTGAAAGGCCATATGAATCCTCACTCTCAGCTCCTCACTCCATGAATCCCCTCAGTTGGTAGACGACAGCTGTTCCTGCCAATTCTCCCATAACGTTCGCTCTCCTCCCTTTCTCTGCTCCAAAGTCATGGACAGAACAGACTTTTGCCCCCCTTCCTAAACCTCCCGGGTCCCCTGTATCCTCCCTCCTTCGACTTATCTCTCAACTGTACAGATTCCGCAAAGAAACTAGAGATTTTCTACGACTTCCGTTGTGTAACCGGTCATAAGATGGGACTGGAAGGTAGACGTTTCCCTAAAAGGCCAAGACGGGTTGAAAGCTGATGCGAATTGTATGGGCTGCTGCTGGAAACTGCAAAGCTGCCTGTGCTCCCTCCTCCCTCCTCCCTCCTCCCGGCGTGGTGAGAGGGCCAACCTTGTCGATGATCCGTTCATGGTGAGACTCCTTTGGTTCTACTGCAGTCGACTGAAATAAAAGTTCGTTGCCTCTTGCTTCAAGGAACAAAAACGAAAATAATCTAACTGCAAAGCTTATCAAATTAGCATCATACATGTGGGGCACATTAATTCACAATACCATAATCCTGTCGTACTTGGAGGTCTTCCAGAACAATTCTCTGCCCCGTCCAAGACAACTTTTTCACTTATAAAACTCATTCTCACGATGTCTGATTCTGCTGCTGCTGGCGTAGAACATCATTTGGAACCCAAAAAGACCCACAGACCCAATGGCAAGACGTATACGATTATATATACCCATATCAGTTGGATGTCCGTTTCCTCAGACGACTCGTTTCTTTGGTTCTCTGCTTGCGATGCAGGCATAATCATGCATTTCGGTGTAAATGCATGATTCGGCTAGCCCAATCGCCATCGGTGGGAACGGAGGTTTAAGTTGAACTGAAAACTGCAGGGACTTGTACTCCTAGTGAGGATTTTAGGGGGTACGTGAGATTTTTCACGACTGGGTGTATCCCAAGTATTCGAGTGGACTTTCTATTCCTGATTATAATATATGCGGGGGCGACCAAAGAGAGAGAGAGAGAGAGAGAGAGAGAGAGAGAGAGAGAGAGAGAGAGAGATGAGAGGAAAAGAGCCCCTCGATGCTTGGGCCATTCTCGGTGCATTTCTTGGTCCTCGGTCATAATAAATCTCGAGAATATCGATTGGTCGTTATGCCAAGGCCGGGAAGAAATGTTAAGAAGTTTCAAATTTTCCCACGTTTGGTTTGTGTGTGTGACGGTGCAGGGTTCTCGAGTAGTCTTGTTGTACACGATATAAACGAAAAGTCCTGCAGCATCCAGAAGAGTTGTTGTTGTGAGGCTCTTTTCCCCCATATTTTGTAACAATGATACAACTGTCCTTGAAAACTCATCACATGACCCTAAGGGCCGTGACCTTGGCCTTGCCTCCTCATGAGTGCTCTCCCTCATGTGAGCGATACGTAATTGGATCTTTTGTAAGGTTTGGTTCATGTGTCTAGGCAAGTACAACATTCGGCTGGCAAGATCTGGGCCCTAATTACAAGGCCACCACTCTCAAAAACCCAAACCACGCCAAAAGAAGCTCAACAGAATGCCATCCCCCAAGAAGAGGAAGAAGAAGAAACCAACAGCAGCCACCGGAATGAGCAAGAGCAAGCGAGCGAGAGAGTAATAAGGAATATTAGTTGTACATGCTAAGCTCGTATTTAATACGCTAATCTCGTTTGGACTAGTTATCAGTCGAGGTCTCAATTAAAGCTCTAGGAACCGTGACTTCCCTTCTTGCATCCCCCCTCCTTGACTCATGAGTGCCCCAGCTCATGCGAGTATTAAACCTCCCCTCAGACTCTCCAGACTCCCCACATGTGATGGCAGACGAGGCAGCAGCAGCACAAAAATCTCTCACTCTTTTGCCAGCAAACGAGACACTTCCTGTCACTTCCTTCCTGTCCTTGACCGGCCGTCCTCAGCTCCCACACACACACACACACACTCTTTTGTCTTCCTGCATCTCACTTCTTGCAGAGAGATCTGTTCGAGCGTACTAACTCTCTCTCGCCAAAGTGTGGAGGGAGGAGGAGGGGGAAGAGGAGGAGGAGGGAAAGTGGGAAGAAGCAAGGGAAGCCATAGCTTTAGCCATGGACTTTGGATGATTTGCCGTCTGGATCATATTGAGATTGGATTGGGTTGGGTTATCTGAACCCAAGCCAACTAGTAGCAGCAAAAAGGCCTAGGCAAAGTCTTGAAAATTTAGGTCAGCTTCATATTCTTTGACAGATATTGAATGCTGTTCTGTACTGAGACCTGTGACTTGGGTCGCCCCTTCCCTTCACTACGCTACGCTAGTACCCGTCTCCTCACTACAGTACACCTATGGTGATGACAGCTATCATTACGACAACGGGTTCAACATCCTCTTGGAACTTCAACCTTCAGCAGCCTCTTAAGCCTCTAGATCTTGTGAATCGACGGCTCGTATTTACGCTATGGAAACAAGGAATCGCCATTTAATTTTCTTTTCTGCATCATGGGAAAGGCCCGTCAGGCTCTACAAGGATAATATTATATATTACGACGTGTCGAAAGTACAAAGGGAATATCATTCATATCTGACATGATAATCGTCTCTGGACGTTTTCAGCCATAGATGTTCTGGATCTACGGTGACAGTTCCGAGCGTGAGAAACTCCGTAATATCATACTGTGGTTTCCTTTCGTTACCGCCTCAAGGTAGAAACATATAAATATGCATCCGTGGTGAATATGGATAATACGACAAAAATGAAATTAGGATGGAATTAATGGATTTCTATTTAATGAAAGATGCTTTTTTGGTTTCTAGGAAATGAATCAACATATATAAAGTGGTCTTTAGCCGGTTAAGTTATTTTTTGTGGTTTCATTTCTCCATGATCAAATTAAGAAGCATTCAGTGTAATACTTCTCTGCTTATGAGAAACTTAAGTAATGGAACATGCCTTGGAAATGAAGGGCTAGTTTCGAGCCATGATTAAACGGAGGATTCATCTTAGAGTCGCAACTAAATTAAATACCAAATTCCCTGTAATATTCACACATGGATATGAGAAGACAGTTAAAACTGTAAACAGAATAATGGGACGTGATCCAAGTTCGACATAAACGAATATGTGACGAATAATAAATAATTTTTGATTATTAATGGATCAACTAACATTCTTCGTGAAATAGTTAAGTAATAAACTAGTCTTAGTTAGATGTATGCTTCCATGTATGAATTGTCTGAACTGTTGGATCTGAGCAAAGGATAACATATAGACCTAAATAACTGTGTGACTTTTGCTTGTTTCAAGAGTGAAGCAGTTTAGCTAAGTTTTAGGTAAGCCGTTTTGCTTTTATGGAAGGAGTGGAGAGTGTGGCGCGTTGACATAACTTGTTTGTTTGACCTGCCAGTGGAACTGTTTGTATCTGAGCAAAGGGTACCGTATATCTGTATACTATATAATGTTCTGTTGATTTTTCCTTGTTTGAAGAGTGGAGCGGCTTAGCTAAGTTTATTTATTAGCCAAGCCGCTGCACTTTTGTGAAAGTAGTGGAGTGTGGCGTTGAGTAATTTGTGATGTAGCAGGTTCTCATACTTCAACTGTTCATGATCCTTAGACTTTCAGTGAACTTTCACTTTGAGTTCACTTTCCTAAAGTCTTGTCCCTCACCTCCTCTGGCCAAACTTCACACAACCGAACGAGGCCAAACCCACATGACTTTTCAAATACTTGTGAAGAATATCCCACGGCAGATAAACATGTGTGCGAGTAGAGTACACATGGTCAGAGAATCACAGTAGTTCATACTTCCAGTCATGAATTTTGCCTGAGAGAGTTCTCAAAATCCGTTACTGTTGTTATTAGTATTAACCTAACCCTACATTTATCTGCAGACAAAATTTAATCTATGTAGTGGATTATGTGTGAATGTTGTGATAGTAACAGTCTACTCACATGCGTGACAAGTTCAACAAGAGAAAACCTCACAGAATTTGCTGGTTTAGAACTTTGTAAAATCATGCACCGGAGTAAATAAAGAGGAAGGAAGAGAGTGCAGAAGGTGTGGAGGTACATGCCTAGAGTGGTGCAAAAGCACCATTGTAAACAAAGAAAACAAGTTAAGCGGATTAAAGCGGTGCTAATAGTTCGTTGCATGTAATTCACTTTCAAAGTCTTAATCCGCTAAGCTCAGTTTATGGTAATGTTTATTTTTGTCACATTTAAGTTTACGGTATAGTTTCAGTTCCCTACAACAATATTGTTAAGTATCTGTAAATATCATCAACTTACGATGATCTTCTTGTCTTTTCTTTGTCTTTGATCTAAGTTATTACGAGTTAACATTTCGCATGAGTTTATCATGATAAATGGATGCAAAATCTTTGAAACCAAACTGCATTTTTACTTCTCAAACACATCGGTCCTGAATTCTTTATGGTTCTCTACCATCGCTAGCTGGAAAATTACTCGTAAGTATACTTAGAGAGCAAAATTAACCTAGCATATTTCTGGTTTCTATCTTCATGGAAAGAAGATAAATGTGACGCATAAATTAGATAGTGACAATAGATAAGTGTAAGTGTATCGAAAACGAATAGTTTACTGTTACTTTCATATTTATACATAATTTAATAGGTCGAGCCATCGACTCACATTAGAGTGAAATAGAAATAGAGAAGGAGAAGTCAAGGAGAGGAGTCACTCGAGCAATAAACTGAAGTGACCAAGGTGGACTTTCTGATTGCTACTGTATGTGCTCTCTACATGGAATGCCACTGGACTAAACTTTGGTTGAAGAAACATTCACGAACCTTTAGCGTAGAATGGGCATGTTTAGCTTGAGTTGACGTTGGTTCCTTTCATGGGTATGACAGGAACTAACCCCTGCGTAAGCATGAAAACCATATCTACTTCGTGAATATCGGCAACGATTAGACAAACTCGTATTCGTACATTAATTCTTCACTCTTCCTTCCACTACGTGTAGTTGGCAATGTCTGGATTCTGTCAATGCCCAAGGAAAACCATCTTGTCAGAGAAGGAATTTTGACCATCACTTTGGGGCCATAGATACTAAAAATCTACAATCGTATATGAATTTTGTACAAGTACAGAATCATTTCTTTCGTCTTTCTTTCTACAGAAAGTTTTGCACTTTCCAAAACAGCTGTAGACAGACTCACCGTCTCCAGTAACTCATAAAGGATGTTGTTCCATTCCGTTATTGGAAGTGAAAAGGGAGAATTAGGCTGGTTTAACTTAGGCGTGCTCAGGTTTCATCATTCCGGCTTTTCTGTATCGAGGAGAGAAACGGTCAGTTGGAGTAAAGATTGTACACCATTTTCTTCATTTCCGTCATTTCTGCTACCATTCCGTTAGTCATTTGTAAATGTAGCCGAAGCTGAGCTTATATGGGAAATTTTGAAAAAGTAAAGTTAGAGTCGCACGAAAAGCAAAGGCAAAAGCAACTTATGACTCATAACTTTCCGCCTCTTCTTCAGCCATACAACAAGGGAAAGTGTGAACGACTCCGAAGAGATTGTGACCAAGATATGTAGCACGGAATTAATTACAGCACAGGACCAGTAATTGCGTCTAAATATGAGTTCATGAACGTTTGCTGAGGCTGAACAAGTATGAGCTTAGCTCTAGAGAGTAGCGAAGAAGGTAATTAATCATGCCGTTAGGTGGGTGTAGAGGAGGTCTGGTTACAGCTAAGATGGACAAAAAGGACGAGAGATAATGGTCAAAAGTTGTTTTTACCTCACCAACCCAGTAATGTTCTATGTATCGTAGAAAATGGACGATGGGATTGATGGAGGGCAGGAGAGGCGAGGAACTTGAGATCATCGATAGAAAAGGAGTGGAGAGATTGATATGAGGTGGTGGTCGTTGATATTTCTAATGACTCCTCCAGTGCATACATGAGGGCAACGAGCAGCAGCAGCGCTTTGTAGCTCCGAGTAGTTTGTTATCGCGTTCCCATAAATAAAGGAACTTAAGAGCCCCTGCCCTCCTTGTTGTGAAGGCTTGACTCGTAATGAGTGTTCCAAGTCATGTTAGCCATTAACAATTTTGATCCCCAACTGCAAGGACAAATGACAAATGGACTCTACAGGGCGCAGCATTGTACTTGTGATTCTTCTATGCGATCAATCATCATCTTAAAAAGAACCATACGACACTTATTAATAAAAAAATCTACTATTCTGTTTAGATTTTGCTGAACACGGCAATCAGGCACCACGAAATATCATACATATTTACTCGAGAGTTCAGGTTCGTCTCGTTATTCGTGAATATATCTGATTAATCAAGTCTCTGCTTACGTAGCCTGCTTCTGAACTACAGGAAGTCCATTTCACTGTTTTCCTCTGCAGCCCCTGCAAAGAAGACCTTGGCCTGTGAATAATAATGTCGTTCTGAACCTTAATATCAGCATATGGCATAAAGCATTTCATGAGAATGTTGCCCAAATCTTTGGGTCATGGTGAGTGTAGGCTTCCCAACTTTATTAGCCTTAAAACTCAACTAGAGCTCGGGTTAAACGAGACTCTCCAGCTGATATAAGAGATTCTTGTACAGTGGAGTTACTCACTTAGGAGTGGAAATCCGGCATGGTGGACGGACAATAGCCGGTCCTCGGTTAGCACTCAGACCGACCGAAAGAAAATATCGTCACTGACTACAATTAATCGTCGACATAGTTTGCCATGAAGACGGTTTTCACCGTTCAGCCTTCGGCTACCGAATCTACGGCACTCAGTTCCGTTAGATGAGAAGCACTAGTGTAGCGTTGCCTAAAAACAAAGCTTCTGTAAGATGACGGCTTGACTTGGCATGGCATGCACAGCCCCTCTAATCCAGACGTTTCTTGTTACCTGCATCGCGGCTTTAGCGGCGCAGATGACTTTGAACCAAGTGGAAGAGTATGTGGGGACTACGCTCGTACGTGGCAGGTTTCTTAGCTGGGAGTTTGTCGGACTTTGGGTGGAGACAGAAGGGGCAGGTCCTCGTGACCTCTTGACTTGGAGGCAGATTTATGAGATCGTCTAACAGCCATCGGTTGAGATGTACTGTCGTGGCGAGTCGCACTCTGTTAAGTTAGTGGGGAGCCAGCTAAATAATCTGGTCATGTTGTCCTTTAGGGTTCTTATTTAAGTGTGGACGGGACGATTCTAGATCTGTACACAATAACCGCTAAGAAATACTGTTTCTCATCATCGGCATATTTTATCTCTCCTTTTTCCATCTTGCAGATATTTTTCTTCACTGAAGAGGAGAGCAAGCTTTATCAAAGGCAATCGCAGGACAGATCGAAGCACTAAATTTATCATTGATAATAGTCGCTGAAACCCCCATCTTAAGTTGAGAAAGTGTTCGTTAGAGCAATATTCAGTTGATTGATGTCCTTCAATCACAGTTCCTACTGTGGTATCCACACTTGCCCAAATACACCCGTTTATTCTGAGGCGATTGAGTCTCACGAGTCAGTCTTTTCACATATTTCTTTTAGCTTCCAGAAGTCCAGTGCTTAGTTACGTAAGTGACAATAATTCTGAAGTTACTGGACACTACTAGGCTGGCTTCTTTCTTTGATTTCTCGCACATGGATATGGTGATCCAAATGTTAATAAATTCCAAGCTGCATCATCCTTAATCGTTACTACATACAAATAAAAAGTAAGCTATATAACTGGAATCCTGGACCTGAACGTACAACTCTATCACTTACGCCCACAATGATTTTTGAGGTAAAAGTTTTTTATATAATAGATAGGTTAGAATGCTCCATTGAGCACTCTATCTGAGTAAAAAGGAACCTGTTGAAAGTATTTAACGTTGAAGCGGAAAATTCCTAGTCATATAGTCTTCTCTCCAAGAGTTGCGAATATAATAGAGACGGTGATGGTTAGTTCTTTTAGTTTCCTTACTGTCCAAATCATCAAAGCAAATTGGACATTTATATGTCTGTTGGAAAGTTGAAGAGATGGGAGGGGATGATATTTCTGACACTCTTACAAATACCTAAAATGAAGCTCTGGTTTGGGGTGTGGATGGCCCTTGCCCTCACTTCACGGGTGTGGAGTACCCAGATCTGGAACTAGTCATTGCTCCGCAGGAGGATGTTCAGTTGTAGATGAACAAATTGGTGGTGAAGTGCATTTCTGACACCGAAGAAAGTCTCGTAGTAATTCCGTTACGCTTTGTAGAGCTGGCATTGTCAACACACGGAATTCAATGGCATTTTTCTCAAGATTCAGTTGGAGATGGCAGGACTGACCCCGGCCTCCCACCCCCCACATGTAATACAGTTTAGCGGTGATTAAGCAAAGGCAAGAGTGGATCTATCTTGTTGGTAATAGTGATTTGCGACTTGAGACTGCCTCCCACTTAGCGGCCAGGAGAAAAGAAGGCGGGCATGCAGATCCCAAGTCACCGGATAAAGTTTGACTGCGGCTGAACAAGTGTTTGACTCTGGACATACAGCAGTGGTAGATGTTAGCGGCCTGAACACCACCTTGGGAAGTGTTCCGTTGGTCCGACTGGCCAGCAGTGAAGTGAGATTAACAATGATACCTGCATAATCAGATCCATAGTAGAAGGGAAATCAAAGTCGCACCCAGTGATGTCATTAAGCTAATAAACGTCTTGGCCAAATAAGCGATTCCCCAGAGACTGTGGAGGTGGCGCTAAAATTATATCCCGATCAGAAAAGCTGGAAAAGTACTCGTAACTTTTGCTGCACTACACTAACTTTGGCTGCATGAAGCCATTGCCGGAAAGCAAGGCGGTCGTGCATTCCGGACAAGCTAGTGGGACGACGTTCAATAACTAAGCAGAGCTTTTCCAATTTATTAGAGTTAGGACCTGCTCTTGATTAGCACAGAAACATCTTCACTAAATTAGTTGTGTGCCAGATGGCCGCTTTCTCCAACTTCGACCGTGGGATATACTCCAGCACTCAAGTACTGCCGTCCCATGAACGGAAGCGCGTCTTGCTGCCCGTCGAATCTCGCCGGTGGATATATGGTACACTTCAACTTACTGCGAAAGAAGAGGATTGCCAGACTTGGGTTTAGCTTAAGAGTTTTTTAGAGATTTCATTGTAAATACTTTTTGTTTTGGAGTTAACTTAAATTGATAGTACCCTGATCGAATCCATCGTCCAGACTCCGGATTCCAGAGAGTAAACTGATCTAAACCAGATGTAACTCAATTATAATCCGCCTCGTTAATTTCTCACGATTGCTCTTCGGACCACGAGGCTTTCGCATTAAGCGTTACTTTTTCATCTCTTACTTCCTTACTATCTTCCACGTCCACTAACGGTCCGGTCCAGGCTGGTCCATTCCTGTTCGCAAAGTGTAATCTAATGTCTGCTTATGTAGGAAAACAAGTGGTTTACGTTCTCCCGGGCAAAGGGTAAAGAAAGGTAAGGGTAAAAACAATGGCAGCGGAAATTGCTGTAGGATAAAAAGAAAGGAAAAGCCCTAGATGAAGGGGCGGAAGGCAGAGATAATGTGGAGTGACGCGAGTATCTGGCAAGGGCAGGTCTGCCAAAGGTGAAGAAAAAATTAAACTTGAACAACGGAAAGGAGGGAAGGGGCAGCGGTGAATCAGAAAGATATTGTGGAAATATTATTAAAGCACGCGCCCATGAATTCCACACGAGTGTAGTAGCCAGTTTTTAATCACAGAGCTTTGACTGTCCAGAACCGCACTGGCCATTGCCGGTGAAGCGAGACCGGCAAGGTTCTGGTTCTGCATCTGATGTGGCCTGGTGGGACCGTGGAGTTGCAGGTTCAGGATATTGGGTCCCACTAAAAGTTTCCAACAGTCAACAACAGCCACGATGGACAGCTCCTCCACGTCAGATGTAAATGGTTACCGGCAACAGGCACCCGGCGAGCCGTAGAGGGTCATGTGAGGGGCAGCAAGAGGGAAAGCAATAAATCTCCTACCGGCTACACAGCTATGGAGAACTGCTGGACTGAGAGGAGATCCAGTAGTAGTTGGAGGAAACGACGAGGAATTGAAGGCAGACATAGGAAGGGGAATAGCTCTCCTGCCGCGCGTGTCCATTGAGCGAGCTCGAGAAGGCGGCAAGCCTATTCTAGTCCGTCGGCTGATGGTGACGGACGGAAATCCAAGGCAAGCAGCAGTAACGCAGCGGAAGAAAAGGGGTAGAAGAGAGCGGCAATACAAGACAAAAGAAATTCAATTCAATTGCGCGAAATGAAATTCAGCAAAACTTATTTAAAAGGAGGAAAAGGTGTGCGCCTAAAGAAGCGGGGCGGGCAGAGGTTTTTGAGCAAACCGGGAAATCGCTCCCCCTCTTCCGCCAGAAATATCTACCCTACATCTCCTCCCCATCGACAGTTGCCTTCCCTCCTCTCTCTCTCTCTCTCTCTCTCTCTCCCTTCTCCTCCTTTCTGTCCCTGCCTCCTTTCACACTCTCGCCCCCGACGCAGAGTGTCGACCTTCTCCTCCTTCCCTCTCTCCTCTCTCTCCCCTCTCTAGTCTCTCCTTTTCCTTGGAACCTCAGCTCTTTCACACGACAGCGAAGACACCAACAGTTTTCCCTCGTCTCTTCTCGCCTCTCTTCGAGTTCACACTCACTCACCAACTCACTTCTCTCGAGAACACAAACACATACTCACGATTGCGTGGCAAAGACCCGAATCGTTACTCTCGTGCTCCCCTTCTCATTCAGCTGGCTGGCACGCCGCGCAGTGGAGCTGCTGCTGCTGCCGCTCGGCCTAGTGCGATCCCCCAAACTCTTACCAGCTGCTAGCTGCTCTCTACTGCTACTCACTCTCAACTGACTCGTCTTTCAGCAAAGCTCGAATCATCGAACCTCGCTCGCAGCGCACCCTACTCGCTGGCTCGCCCGCTTCCTCACTCACTCACTGAATTTCTTGAACGTCTGCTTCATGAGTAGACAGCGGCGAAGTCGATAAAAACTCCGTGCTGCTTTGTACCGTCTCCACGGTCGGAGTTTAGTGTATATGTGCATCTTGCATCATCTCTGAGCAGTCTCATTCCTGGCTCGGCATTGCTCGGCTCGGCTAGGTCTGGCCGACCCAGCAGCACCTCTGTTCATTGCGATCGCGCCATTATTTCTGTACATAACATTCAAATAATATATTTCTCAACCGATTCTTCATCAACCTTCTAAATAGACCCTCATTCAACTTCTGTATATAACAATTTATCGATTCTTGAATATTCAAGACTAACATTACAGCACCAGCAGCGCTCCCACGAGTGAACGAGAGAGCTCCCGCAGCTGGTTACATGGCCGCCTATGTTTTATGAACTGCTCGTCCACCATCTGCGAGGAGAATCCCGGGTGAGGATGGCTCCCAGTATCGATTGCCCAGCGTCCTTGTATTGCAGCGAAGACGTGAGCGGAAATGGATGGGACGAAGACAGCAACGTTTTCTGCGATGACTTGAGCAATGACTTGGGCGAAGTGATACATCCGGCTCTTCAGTGCACTCTTCAGTTCCCAGTGAGGAATGAGCAGGCCATTGCAGCCCTGGTGGAGAAAGAAGCTCGTCACATGCCCGAACCCGACTACTTGGATCGATTTCTTTGCAAGAACCTCGACCTTAATGTCCGACAGAACTTGGTGAACTGGCTGCTCAAGGTACTTAGCTCGCTCTGGATGGGTGGACAGACGGAAAGGGTTTCTTTGGCAGCCGTAGCAGGGATGGATGGCTGAAGCAGGCTTCTTAAAGTAGCGAGGGCGATTTTCTTTGGTCACAGGACGCTATTGGCCTGGATTGTAGCCACCTTCCTTTGCCTATTCTTGACTCGATGGACATTTGTTGTTCACAGGTTCAGGTTTACCACAATTTCGGAGCTCTGTCCATATCGCTCGCTGTCAACTACTTGGACCGGTTCTTATCTCGCCATGAATTGCCTGTAAGGATCCTACCTGTACCCGTCACACCCTTTTCTAGTATGCTCCTGTCTCCCGCTTGCAGAGATTGTATATATGTGCAATGCAGCTCAGCTGACTGTATTCCTCCCACCGGATGGACCACAGGATGATAGCGAGTGGAAGGTGCAACTTTTGGCTGTGGCCTGCATGTCACTAGCCGCGAAGATGGAGGAAACCGAAGTCCCCTTCCTTTTGGATCTTCAGGTAATGTACCCGACTTGCCTTGTCCTGGACCTACGCTACACTGCTTTGGTGACCGACCATGATCCTATCAGTGTACGAATTGCTCATAAGATGTTCTCCGCAGGTTGGAGATGTCACCCATTACTTCGAAGCGCGTACAGTGCAGCGGATGGAGCTCCTCGTCTTGAGCACACTCGAATGGAGAATGAGCGCAATCACCCCCTTCTCGTACATTGACTACTTCTTCTCTAAGCTCGGAATCGACAACACAATCGTCAGATCGTTGCTCCTCCGAGTTATTGACCTCCTTCTGGGAACTCTCAGAGGTGAGGATGACCAACATCTTAGGGCTTTCCAGCCTGGAATTCAGGTGCTGATAGGGGGGATTTGTGCTTCCTTGTTTTCATCCCTAGGTCTTTGTAAATACAACGGAGTTCTTATTCTGACAGTGCGATTCCACTCTCAAATTGCAGATGTAAATTTCCTTGCTTTCCGACCTTCTGTTATCGCGGCTGCTGCCGTTCTCAGTGCTCTTGACGAGCACGTTCCGATTCAGCGCGAGGCTTACAAGAAGATACTTTGTGAGACTTGCAATTTGGTGAGTCGGCAAATCTGTCCCGTCCCGTCTTCTCCTCATGTGGTTGGTTATGCACACCCGTTCCTTGATGATCGTCAATTGCGATGAGTGAATGGCACAGGTCTGATTATTAACTGCGCTTGGGGTTCGATCGTTTCAGGCGGAGCTCGAGCGATGTCTCTTTCTCCTTCAGGATGTTCTGGTCGAGGTGAACCCTCAGAGATTCTTTAAGCGGAGAACTTTTAACCCTTCTTCAGTGCCCCAGAGTCCCGTGGGCGTATTGGAGGCCGCATCTTACAGCTGCGCCAGTGATGGTGCTCAATCCTGCGAGGCGAGTCCGAGCAGCGTGAGCTCCGTCACTGCATCAGCTCCCAAGCGACGTCGTCTCGACAGCTTGTGCAGTAGCCTTTTTACATTCGAAGCTCTATAGAATCGCCCACTTGGAGCTACTGTAGCAAAGTCCATTCGGAGGAGTTGCCGCAATTTTTAAGACAAATGTGGATAAAATAATTCAACCAGGCGACCATCTCTCAACTTATAATTAGACGATAAACAAAAGCTGGAGGCAGTAGTCGTGACTTGATTGAGCAATTAGGAAAGAGGATTCAGCGGATCAAGACTTTAGAGGTTTCGTTCCCTTCGGGGTTAAGGTAGACGAGGATATAGTGTATGGTGGATACTTGAAACACCAATAACAAACTGTCAGACGATTATTTCTGGTCAAATATCCCGCAATGTGCTATCGCATTGTTGACCACTTTTTGGTAAAAGCAGTCCTGTCCGAATACTTCAAGTACCTCCCACTTACGGCCTTGCTTACGTTTTCTTCGTGTACTCGAACACTCATGTTCAATCTCCTCCGATGTCGATCCGGCGTCAGTCAAGCTCGCACTTCCACTCTATCCACTTTCTCGCCTGACCTTCAGATCTCAAAGCTCGCCTTCATTCTTCTCTCGCTCAGGTAGTCAAACCAGTGGGCTGAGTACGTAGCTATTGTGTGCATTTCGCTCGTATCACCAAGCGTAAGGATCTCTTGAGCCATTCCGGCGAAAGAGTGTCATGTGATTCAGTTATGCTCATTCCCCAGTAATTCTCAAATTTGAGCAGGACCCACGAGCCGGATATATAACTGTAGATTGAGAATATAATGATTCGAGGCGGGACTAGAAGCGAGAACCGGGACTCCAAAATTGAAAAACTGGTTATGGTAGGTTAGATGTACATTTGAACTGGGACTGTACCCTTCCGACATTGTCCTCGACGTGTAAAATAGGTTCAGGCCGGTTAGCGTCGAGCGTTCAAGAAGGGTCGGCCATGGCAAATGATCGATTGCAGTCCAGGTCAGGCAAACACTGCGCCAGCAGCTGGAGGAGGAGGAGCGAGCAGGCAGGTAGAGATTGGGGAACTCGGGGCAGTTCGAAAGATGCAAGTCCGAAGTCCAGGCCGGGAGAGGCGGTCAGTAACCAACATGGACTCGCTGCTTGCGCTGAGAGATACTCTGAGAGACGATGATGATTGACGCCGTCTGTGGGCACCGATTTTTCGCGTTTTCTTGCTGGCTGGCTCAGCGATATTTAGGGGGACGGCGGGACTGTGGAAGAGAGAAGAGGACCAGAGCCTTTAATCACGTCAATAGGAGAATTATGCGCGTACAGATTTTATGTTGTTAGGGTCGCAGCCCATAGATCGAGACTATTATCCTGACAATTAACCCTCCAGGTAAACAGTGCCATGCGAAGCGAATCTGGCCAATAAGTCTGCAAGTTAAACGTTATGTCCGGCAGAAGCCGTAAACGGAGGTCAGTCAGGGAGGAAGGGAGGCAATGAAGGGAAGGAAAGAAGGGAGGAGGAGGTCGAGATGAGTGCTGCTGGGATTTTCGGATGGAGGGAGCGAAGGAGGGAAGGAAGGGATGGAGGGGGATGGAGAGCTGGCTGGACTCAATGATGGCGTAACTGTGGCATGTAGACCCAAAGACCCTCCCCCCGTAGAACGTACGAATACGCCGCAGCCAACACGTTCAGGAAGAGGGGGAATGCTCTCTCACTTGCAAAGTCGCATTGCACTGCATGAATGAGCGACGGCTGTGAAGCATTGGAAGTTGGATCTCGTTCCTGTCGCTCCATGAAATATATAGTACGCTCGTTCCTCATTACCATATACCGCTAATTCACATGGACGAGAGATCGATTTACTCTCTAGTCCGACAAATAGAGTCCCCAAGGGAGGAGAGAAAAATACAAGAAGGAAGCAAGCAGCAGCTCTTACTAGGCTTTTCTCCCGTTCGTTTGTCTTCATTCTTTTTCTTCCTCAGGCTTGCAAGAGCTGGACTGCGTACTACTACAGTGTGGAGGTCTGTCTGTGTGTGTGTCGTTGGTTTTGTTGTTGTACGGGTTGTGGCGTGAAATGGAGAGGAGATGGTTGGGCACTCGATTGCCATGGCACGCCTCCCTCTACTGACGTCAGCTTCTTAATGGATTTCTGACACACCACCTCATCCCGTAATAACGCCTCTTATGATTCATCCTTCTCTATCTATCCATCCATCTATCACTCTCTCCCTCCCTCCATGCTCTATTCCTTCCTTCCTTACTTGGAGTAAAACCTGCAAATACTTCTTTCTTTTGACCATTCACGTACCGTACTCTCATCTCAGTTCATCTCCGCTTCACAGAATCTTCAGTTAGGGCCAAAGCGTTGCCGCCACCGTTGGATGAGACAGTCGATGAAGAAAGGGAATATTCAGTCGATGAGGAGATTCGCACGACAAAGGAACCAACTAACCAACTACCTTTCTCGCTCGCGCTCGACTCTGGACTCTGGTGACGACTTTCGATCCTGCGTGCTTCCGACAGGAAGACGGGTGGCTTGAGGTGAGGTGAGAGGTGGGGTGGGGTTTTGGGACGTGCTGTTCGCCTGTTTGCATCCCAGGAAAAAGAAGGCGAAGGAGAAGAAGGAAGAAAAGCAACAGCAAAAAAGAATTTCGAAAAAGACCGACAAGAGAAAAGAGATTACATTACATTACTACTCCCGATGACTTACCGGCTTCCTCTTGCGTCGTCGTCGTCGTCTCGCGTGTCTCGACTCTCGACTCTGGAGGATGGCTGGCCCGACCCCACCCCACCCTACTCTCTACTCCCTTCTCCCTTCGAGACGGACGTCTCGCAACCCTTTCCCGGTACTACAGTAGTGTTATATTTACGTCCGGCTCCCGAGGACCTTCTCCATCCATGCCCTACTACAGTAGCGTTCTTTCACATGAGCGCTGCTGCCACGCGACGTTCTTTGGATTGATGGCCAAATCCTCCATGTCCTCACCTCGTGCTCTTGTCAATGGGGGCACAAGATGATAGATCTCGGATCTCCTCTCTCACCTCCCTCTTCCTTCACTCACCACTCACTGCAGAGCATTCTTTCTGTTCAAATCTTTTTCTTTTTCTTTTCTGTTTCTCCCTAATTTCCTTCTCGTCCCGCTGCTGATGCTGATGGGGGAAGGAGCTTCTTTTCTGTTCTTTGGTTCGGCCAGGCGCGTCGGAGGAGGGGGAGGCCCGGACGAGGAGGAGGAAGGGAGTTGCCATGAGCGTGCCTCTGCACGCGGGAGAAGGGGGTCCACCAGTGACCAGCCGCGGAGGCATCTACCGGCTGGTTGTCACAGTCGTCCGTTTCTTCGTCGTCGACGAGAGGAACACACTGTCAGGACTCCTGAGGCGGTCACGCAGGCATGCCATGCTACGGGAAAAAATGAGAGAGTGAGTGCAAGAGGAGGGAGGCCTGGAGGTCAGAGGAAACGTTCGCAGCATCAGGATATTTTCTTTTCTGCGGTTTTGTTTGTATGTCTGTTTGGATTGGGGGAGAGGCGATATCCGAGGGCGCTTTGGCAGTCAGTCGAGAAAATTTGCTCTTTGTCGGTCGCTGCTGCTTCTGCTAATTTCAAGAGAGATCGCAGAAGCGAACACGGTAAGCGACGAATTGGAGAATCTAGCCCACGATATGGATGCCTTAGGCAAACTCAGGACTATGTTATGAACGTGGCTGCTGTCCAAATGGGATGTGACAACGTATAGACGACAGATAAGAGTTGAAATTCTTCTGGATGAATTTTGCTTTGCCTTCTCTCTCGCTTCTGAATTCTGAATGTTCCCCTCTCTCTGCTCATCCGAATCGATCCACGTGAAACCGAACAGCGATTATGTTAAGATCCCCACAGCCCCGCCGCCAGCAGCACTGTTCCTTCCACTGAACTGGAGTACACTCAACCCACCGTCGCTTGTCTGTTTGTCGTGGCTTTCTGCTGGAATGACAGACGTGGCGGCTGCTCAGGATCGTAAGCTTGTAGCAGCAGGACGGGGATATGCCACCAGCAGCAGCAGCGGCACCCAACCCACACTCGGTTGTAACGTGAGACAGTTTAACCATATCCATGCAATAGACTAACAACAAAGTTCAGTCAAACGAATTCACGGAGTGTGGCATCTCCTTTGTTCTCCTTTGAACGTTCAGTTCGGGCTGGACCCCATCCAAACCCCCCAGCAAATGGGAGCAGCTCTCTAGTCTATATTTTTCTCCACATACACGGATGCCAGTTCTGCCTACGCCCGCCCATAGTCGTCAGACAGAACGAGATGGCCTGCTCACTGATGGGACCTGACCGGACTGGGCTTCGGTTCTGTTCTGTGTGAAGGTCTCAGGGTCAAACTCCAACCCACCACTTCTCTCTTCTTCACACACACTACATACAGCTCGACGGGCCGGGCCAGGCCAGGCCAGGCAGAGCATATCAGTTGCTCGTCTTTCCTTACGTCTCATCACCACTAGTCACAGAGCAGATTGGGCTTGCAGGACAGTAGTTCTAGTTTACTTGTATAATTCGCTTGCTCGATCACCCTCGATTCCGACTCCTCACAAGCATATATGGATCTATATATGTGTATATTATTCGATAGACAGGCGAACAGTGGAAGTACATCAGCCACAGCAGTAGTGACCGACTGAACTGAGAACACTAGCCGCCCCTCCCCTTTATATGTATGTGTGTCGCGTGAGAAGAGAGCTGGCGTCCCTTTATTACATCTATGCCCTCAGCTCTGCCATAGCCTGCACCGCCTCCCCTTCGTGTAGATGTGGAGGACATGTTGATCGCCAAGGCTGATTTTCTTCTTCTCCACTAATTATCTCTACAACAGAACGGAACTGCCAAGGTTGAATGACGAGACAAAAGACTGTAAGGAGAAAAATAAAAACCGAAAAAGTGGAGCTTTGCTTCCTATCATCACTTATCCTTTGCTATCACTCTCTCTGTCGACTGTTACATGACCCACTGAAAGCTGTGCCGGAAGGAACGATGAACTGAAGACTTGTCGTATGTCACCCAGCTACTGTAGTTAGACTGTACGTACCCTTACTTCAAAAGCCTTGGACTGTCTAGTTTTCTCTCTCTTTGGACTTTGGTGGACATGCAGAGTAAATTGAACGAGATGACCAGGAAGAAATACAGGTAAACACCCATTTGAGCGTACCTGATTTCCAACTCCTCGTTTCAACGTTAGTGCTAGGCTTGCCGGCATATCATGCGCTGACTCATTATACCTCAGTGTTCTTTAACTCTTAAAGTTCTGCTCCCAGAGTGCGCTCTCGCCTCCAGTCCCACTGAGTCCTGACCTTGGTGGAGTTCGAAGTTACACTTTCCACTAGCTTGGCAATGGAGTAGTTCACTTGCTTGAGGGCACGATAAAGGAAGGAACAGTCGCTGAACGAGGGCCGCCCCGAACTTGAACATCTTCGGAAACAACGTTGCAGGACGAGGAGGGGCAGTATGGAAAGGATGTAGATCATGCGCAATGTACACAAGAAAGCAGAAAGCATTGATGGAACATAAAGATTCATTGTATTATAAAAGACCAATCTATGCCATTTTGAGAGTGAAGTATACATGCAAGAAAATCACTCAGAGCGTCTATTTATTTCCAACAACCGTATTATATGGATAATGAGAAGCACATACTTATACCTTTAGCTGCTAGCCTTCACCTTAAGGAATTCTGATGTAATGATCATTTACTCCGGGTGCATGGAATTGGTATTGCACTAACTCGTTTTGTGTTTGGATATCATCAGCACCTCCTCAGAGCCAATGTTTAAAGCAATTTCTTCTTCTTCGTTTTTTTTCCCCTTCGAAAGTGAATATCCAGAGAGATGTTATACGATGCAAAATCCGCTTAGAATTTGTCAACCGTTTGTATGTACTGATTTTGCCTCGGTTCTTTTTCAGATGAAAAGATTTATCGGTTTCTGAAGACTTGCCGAAGCTCCCCACGGAGGAGGATATTGTAGAAAGGAAGCAGAAGAACGCAGACAGGAAGTCTTCATCTTTTTCCCTTCTCCTTGGGGAGTGTGTTAATGTGTGTAGTGGATGGTAGTTATTATAGTTGGGGTTCTGGAGAAGGGAAGGTCCCGCACCCACCGTACCTCTCAACAAATTCACTATGCACTCCAAAAGCCCCAAAACATGGAGCATATATATAGTGTTCACTGTTAAACACAAGCAAAGCGTTTCAAGCATGCGCTCTCACTATTCTCACCTTTCACTATTCCCTTCTGTTGCTGGAGATGTTTATTTCGAGGAAAGCAGCACCATAGTAACCACTCCACTTCACTCCATTCCACATATATGACCGATTAGTTATGGAGTCCACATTTTCTTCGACACTCTAGCTTCTTCTCTCCATTCAGCTCACTGCACAAATCCCTTTTCTACGATTCTCAGTAACAGAATATGATCCCTAGTGCTACTAAGACGAGAAATAAGTTAATAGGACGAGATTCCCGATATGGTCAATACCAACTGGGTACGTTCTTACCTCCTAATCTAGTTTACAGCAAAGGTCACAGTCCAAAGTAAGTTCGAAGTAACACATTGTCTTTATTTTGGTCAGGATTATAATATCTAGTAAAGAAAATAGCTCCATGCGCCAAAAGCACCTGTCATAATGAAACCAGCTATATATTGCAACTGAGTGATGTCCAGCTCTAAAATTTGTTCTATACGTATGATCATCTGTAATAAAGACAATTGCGATAGCTGAATGATGATGAACTTCAACAAAAAAATAATCTTTCTGAATTTAATTAAAGGGAGATTATCATGAAGCCCCAGATTTCTGCTTTTTTGTTATTTATGCATGTTTATTCAAAAGCTTTATTATTTATCAGTTTGGGTTCATTTATTCGTTTGATGAAACCTGTTGTAAGTGTAAAATTGTTGCTGATGATTTTTCTGACAAAAATAGTAGAACTGTCAACAAGTTTGTCCTTTTGTAAATTATAAATGATTAGTAGGTCGTCAATTCAGCACTTCAAATAATTTGCGAAGTTTTAGTAGAAGAGGCTCAAAATTGTATCTGATAGAATCATAGTCTTTCATATTCGAAACATGTAACTCGGACTGTCACCTATTCATTCAGAGTCGGTGATATGAGCAACCACGAGAGCGAGGCTGAGGGGAATAATGGAGCTTACTTTCACATTCTCTTAATTCTCTTCAGGATGACAACATTCCTAGTAGCGGAAGTCATATTACGTCATCTATAGGACTTCTAGAAGTAACCGTTTCCTCTTCGCCATTTTCGTATCATCTGCTTTGTTTCGTCTTATGTTGATAGTTCAATTACTTCCAAGTTGAGTTGAGGAAGTAGCTCCTCAACTCAGAATCAGAGTGAGACAGGAAAATTTTGGTCGTCTAATTCTCTTCCTTAAGGCAATATTTGCCAAAGGCACTTTTATCATAACCTCGAAGGAATGTCGTATTAACTCTTACAAATATAAATTGACTGGGAAGAGAAGACTACATTTGTGTTGCTTTTCTGGTCTTCAAAGCCACAAGGCGATTGATTACCTATTACTGCAACCGTATTCTAGATCTGGCACAACATTCTTCCGTGTTTTCTCGTCTATATTCATTCCAGATTCTTCTTGCATCTGTTAAGACTACGATAGTTCAGCTTGCTTTGCTCCTCTGGTACAGAAGCGCAATTACAACTTACACAATTGCCTTTTTTGTGTCGAGTTCAAGCACGATAATACCATTCAAACAGTGAAATCGCCTCTCTCTCCTCTCTTTTATATGCAAGGACATAAGATCCTTATGCTTCATTTACTACTGCTTGCTACATGAGGAATCGTCTTTGAGTATGTCTTTCTTCTCGTTTCTACTTAATGTAGATTTCTCGAGTCAATACACTACATTACACAGATGGTACATAAGCCATGCCTGGGTGAAAGTACTACGTAGCTTAGCCTTAATAACAAACGGAGATTCCGTCTCATTACAGGGCCTTGACTGTACAAGTATTAGACACTTGCTCCTTGGATGCTTTCCCTATCTTATCCAGTCCAACAACGATACGCCATGAGATGACTTTACCATTACGTCCGGTCGAGGATTCAGTCGAAAAAACCAGCACTAATTCGGTCGGCAGGAAAAAGGAATTCGTAGGATTCCCAAGCTATTGACGGACCGTCCATCGGTGCTACGCATTGTTGTTGACGTAGATAAGGGCTCCTACTGTCGTTGTTGTACTACACAAGAATGTTGGGCGGTCGTCAATGTGGACCGTCAAACTTCTGGCTCCAACTTTAGTCTCCTCTCTCTCTCTCCCTCTTTCTCTCTTTCTCTCTCTCTCTCAATGTATCAAATTATACCCCTTCTTCTCCCATTGCGACTACGTTGAAGGAGAATGGTGTGCTGTTGATCAAAACTTTGGACTTCCGAGAAGTTTCTGCTTGTTTCAGAACGAGGCTCGCAAGAGTACGAGGATGTTATCGACCCCCATTTCGAGGAAGGTGGTTGTGGCAAGAATCTTTGGTCAAATTCTTCTTGTCACCTCACCTGGTATCCCCACAATTTTGTCCGTCCGGTTGATACGAGATGGTTTAAAGACGCGAGTATAAACTTGCAATTACTAACTACGAAGTGAAACTGCTGCTCCTCCTCCTCCTCCTTCTACAGGTGCCTCTCAGGCAAGGCATGTGTACGTCGGTCAAAGCCTGCAGTATGTTCAGCCTCCTCTTTACGTCCGTATTCTTCTCGTCGAGTTCTTATACGTCCTACCATCCTCCCTTTCAGGCATTCAAGTCCTCTTATTAATTTCGCATATGTTCCATAAATTCCACCTGCATTGTATACACAAGAAAGCTCCGTCGGTCGTTCTCTCTACTGTTTCAAGTGAATCTGCTCGCATATTTAATCTTCGCATAACTTGCTGCTTGATTCCGTGGCCATCGCCATGCACGAGCAGGAATTTTCCTTTTACTCGTCTATCGAGTAGTGTCCCGGAAACAATCCCATGCCGTTCTAGAAATCCACTTTTCCAGTTGATACTGTAGCTGAGTAGCTTTTTGCATTGGATGACTGAATTGTTGCGTAATGGTGGAAGTCCAGTTTTCTTCCCGTGAAGCTGAGCCAAGTTGAGGTTGGATGGCCTAATGGTTTTCTCGAGGCATTCATGAAGCGTTTGTCTCGCGGTTCACGAACTACTGCACCTAACCCACCACGCCATAGCCCTGAGTTCAATCACAACATGATCATACTACTGGGCAACTCTTTCACTGCCCTCTCCTCCCCTCTCCTCCCAGTCGGCTGGCAGTAGACAATAACTCCTTCAAGCATGCGATATTTCACATGTACTTAATAGTGAGACCAAGATCTGGATGCAGCAACGCTCTCAAGAGCATTGAATCAGATTCAATTATTTGCGTACGTGAACTGTCACCATTGACCAACTCGAGCTGGAACTTGATGTTGGGTATGTTCTTCTTACAGATTCGAGGGCAGTCAAACTTCTCCCAAGGAGAAACAAATCTTTTGAGTTGATTGTTGAACTCCAAGAGACTTGTCCCTCTCGAGTGGACCGGACCCATCTCTTCCTTCTTGTGTACCTCGACGGGAAGTCGGGTGTCAAGTGAGTCGTTCCTACCTAAAAGAGTGCATCAAAAGTTGAGTGCTGTGCTCCTTCAAATATGCACGTTCTCGATCGAGCTCACGGCAAGTGCAAGCAGAAGAAGGTATTAACATTTGGAGATGCAGGTCTGGACATATGGAGAGAAGTTTGGAGCATTCTCAAAGCTCCAGATTTGTGTTAGACTAGGACTTTCGGAGACGTTTTGAACACTAAATATCTGACACTTGGTGAGCAACTGAAGAGACAACATATGACCCTACCTGCAAAATTAAGATATGAGTGGAGTCTAGTTTAGCTCCCGGTTGAAAACATCTACTACCTGTAGGCTTCCTGTTGTTGGCAGCAGTGTCTGAATTTGGGTTAGGGTATGATCACCCAACTTCCGAGAGATGGTGGCCTGACGAAAAGATGGGTTGCATGATGGTAGATGTATACCAGCCCCTCAGGTTAGGGTTGGTTGGCAAATGCCAGCCAGACTCGACGGATTGATCTCCCGGTGCTGAGGTGAATATAACCTCTGTAGGGTTCGCTATGGAATGGAGGCCGTTTGCGGAAAGCTCGCCATAGTTAGCACCGAACGGGATGGAGCTAAGCTTCCCACAAGGTGGAGGAACGGACGCCCGATCGGTCGTGTCTCGACTCTCGGGATGGATGGATCGATCGACGGAGGTTTATTATGAGACCCGAAATTGTTGTTTCAGATAAATTCAGGGCAAATGATTGCGAAATGATGCAACTTGCTTTGCAATTATTCAAAGCTCATGCAATACCACATAATGATTCGAGCTCGTATTCGACAGTATTGGATACACGACTCATACGTTACACCCAAGATTGCATCATGATACGAATCGTATTTGCATTTACAGTCCGGTCTCCCGTCTCCCGTCTCCCGTCCCCTTTTGGAAGCAAGCTTTTCAAATTCCTACTTTTTCACCGCAACCCTCCGATCTCCGCCCTTTGGCTGACCGACTACATTCCCTAGCACCTCTTGGACGAGCCCTGACTGACCAGTCACCAGTCACCAGTCACAAGTCATCTTAACCGAAATTGTTGTACATACAGAATCAATCCACCGCATCATAGCCATTTTGCTTTACGGAGGTTCTGACTTCTGAATCTGCTCTGTGCGTTCCTTCAGTCGTAGACCGCAACTTGAGTAGATGAGGAGGCATCATCTCCCTATGTAGCGTATCATCCATTTGTCGGTCCAGCGGGAGTAAGACAAGAATCGGATCCGGAAACTGCCAACGAGGAAGTGGCCAAAATTCGGGATCCTACGCGTGTGAGAAACGAGAAGGAAAATAGGCCACCAAAGTGGGGGGCACTGGGGGCGTTGTGTCCGTATCTCCCAGCCCTTTCCTTGCCTTTGGTGCCGGTACGAAATGTTCTCCTTTCTCCTTTTCTCCCTTTTTCTTTTCCTTTTCTGTCTTTTCAATTTTTGCAAACGCGGGAAGAGCACTGGCCCTTCCGGAAACGCATTACGGAAACTCACTAGAAAAGTTTAGCTCTATCTATCTCCATGTCGGTTCGGGACTCTTTCCCTGTCCTGTCCCGCTCCGTCGTCTTCGCCAAATTATGCCCTCGGTCAGTAAACGAGGCTAAACCAGCTGGCTTAGGGAGATCCCCACCCGATACCGACGCTATATCTCTCCTCGCTCACAGTAAATACCGATAGTTTAATTAGTATCCTCGCTCCCAGTCTCTCCTTTTCGGCCGGCCGCCCGTCTTCAACCCGACGGAGCTCGGATCGGCTCTGTTGGGGGTTGTAAATTATCCAGCCCGCCACCTCACCCGTCTCCTCGAAGCGGGCAATAAGGATTTTTCACAGCTGTAAACTGGAACCCCTCAGGTGTAAGGCTACCGCGGATGAAGGGCTGAATCTACGACTGTAGAATACGAAACTGTAGGAACCGAGCCGAGATGACAGTCTGCTGGGTCTCGCCACGTGTTATTCACCGTCTAAGATTTGATTGGCCCATGATGAAGGAGCTGAAATTTACCCTGGTCAGAACGGAAGTCTCCCCATGGGGAGGTAGGTGGACGGAGTACAGAATGTTACCGAAGTAAAATATCCATAGGGGGCACATAACCAGGCTGTCCCTGAAAAGGTGAAAATTCCCGGGTGGGGGGGGGGGGGCGGGCGGGCGGACAGAAGTGAGAATTCCAACTGACGGTATTTCCTTTTCCCCTTTTAAAGTTTGAATCTGGACATTATTATAATAACTGGATAGGGGAAGTCCGTTATGTTATAGTTAAGGCTATCCGACAAGCATATGGAAAAGCTGCAGCAGAGGCTCTGCGTAAGCGCAGGGCAGGGCAGGGCAGGGCAGGGCAGGGCTGGCTGGACGGGCAGAGAGAAGGGGCAGCGCCACAACACAAGGCAAAAAGGTTCCCACAACGCAGAGAAACGCGTCTTGGTCAGAGAAGAATTATTGCGTCTGAGAAGGAAAAGGAACTAGGGCCGTCTGAGCTATGATACATTCCTAAGAGATGGTATTAACGCTAACAAAAGATGAATTAACGCTTTAACTGATTTTCATTCTAATCGTCAGCACTAAGCTTTCTCCGTAAACTATCAAAAATGGCGATATACATGCGAGTGACACTTTGCCTTGGATTGGAACCTTCATCGCTAATAATGATTGCTTCTCTCAAGAGAGGAACTCTAGGCGAATAACTGACTTCGATGCGATGCAACTAGTTTATTATCAAAAAATTTATTATAAACTATACACATAATTATTTCGAGAACACTAGTTTTTAGAAAAGAATTAGATCATATATTCTGCCGCAGTAAAGCTTAATAGAAATCAGACCCCGGTATTTATTATTGTGATTGGGTTTGGGATCATATTTCTCTATCATTATGAAGCAAAAATATATATCGGAGTCTGATATCTATTTTCTGATTATATGTTAGATCATATTTTTGTTTTATTATAAAACTAAAATAGATATCAGACTCTGATATTTATTAATGTGATTGTATCTTAGATCACATTTCCGTCTCATTACTAAGCTTAATAGATAGATATCAAACATTGATATTTGTTATGTGATTGGATTAGAGATCATATTTTTGTTTCATTACAAAGAGACAGTAAAGAGAAGACTCCAACATCTATTATTGTGATTATATTTTAGACCATATTTCTGTTTCATCACAAAGCTAAAAATAGATATCAAGCTCTGATATATTTTCAAGATCCAACTTTCTAGAAGGATTTCAAAAATCCCAGTGCGACATTTCATTTCAAGACATGGGTGGTTTTGCATGCAAAGAAACATGCCCCAAACTTTAAGAAGGATCCACCTTGCCTTGTCGAGCAAGTTTTATAAACCATGTGGTCTGTTAAATTTTAGCTCGGAGATTGATTCTTTTAGCTCAAAAATATTGCCAAAAATGACACTTTAGCACAAAGATTGAAGATTTATGTGAAGTTGAACTAATAAATTTCTTACAGATTGTGAAGTCCTTTATAGAGATTTGAATCTTTAAATCCCTTGTACAACTATCATAAGAAAACAAAAAGACTAAAATTGACTTTTACCAAGTAATGATTTGTGGAAGTACTTAAGTTCAAGGACTGAGTGGTCACTTTCATTTTTCAACTTGTAGCTTTGGAAGAGAACGGAGTAAAAATGGAGTAGTAATCGGATTTATTATACATGTTGAACTTGAATTTAGAGATAGTTTCTAGGTATGGAAAAGAGAGTCCAGTAGAAAGCTTTCAAAATTCATCACCTACTTTTCTCTGGAGAATCTCATCGAGCTTCCAGATAGTACATTCAAGACGTTGGAAAGAAGTGGAAAGTTTTGTACTTCTCACAGTCCTTCTCCCATGTTGTCTGTGCGTTCTTCTAGTTTATTTTATTGTTTCACCTTCAATATCTTTCAAGCGTAGAATCTTAGACAAGTCACTGGCCAAGAGACTTTTCACCGTGATAGAAGAAGAATAAGAAGCATCATAAAACGATCATCCGGTCCCGCAGTCCTCCGCGCGTTCAACTGACAACATGTATATATCCATCCCTTCAGTTTGTCAGCAATGCCGTGTGTCTGCTACTTAGGATACAAGAATCTTCTAGATGTAACGGAGTATTCATCAACCAATCCTTGCATCTCCGCACTCGTTGATCCAACACGAGCTTTTTACCTTGAATAGAAGCACCTTGAGCACGCAACGACGTCACCAAGTGTCTGCTGGTGAGGAGCTCAAGATCAACTCGTACCTCCGTCTCCTCCACACCCGCTGATACACGCTTCTTGTTTTGTATCTCTACTAAGAACTTTTTTATGACATTCTTGCACTTGTGTCATAAGTCTTTTTGGTTGACTATCCCATGACGTGCCAATATGACATCAACCGATGACTTATCGTCATGCACGATCTCATCCGTCATTATCTCTCTCGCGATGAGTCGTTGGATACCCAACTCAAACGCTCAATCCTCAATCAACCAAAAGTTGTTTCCGGTCTCCACCCGAGTCATGTTCACCATCTCAATCACTTTATCATCACGTGCTAAGATGAAAGCACAAGTCTCATTGTAACCTTTCTTGTCGAGTCGTATCTCAAATCGGCATAAATCACAAAGTTACCTAAAAAATTGACGCACTATAGATCAGATTGCATCATATACATATGTCTTATTGTCTAATGCGTTCATATTTATCAACACTACGCCACAACCAATCTTAAACACTTATCATCCGTTGGAACCTCGTTCAAGTCCAAAAAATGTCTTGCCAATATTTCTGTTTGCACCTCCTCCTTCTTCATCGCCCATCTCTCATGAATCCACTCTATAAACTGATCTTTCTCGTTTTGAAATCCAAAGAAATGAGACCTCGATACATGAACTAACGCTACCTCTGGACATAAACTATCAAGTTGCTCGTATTTAAATCTCGCGCACAAGCCAGCATGATAGAAACGATGGACCACATTCGGAACACCGTGATATAACTCCATCTCCGTTGATCTCCAACCAAATGTATGACCTTGTGGACATCGAAGCTTCAAGGAGTAGGTTTGATGGATACATGAAACTACCGGAGGATCAAGTTCTCGCATCCAAAATGAAGACATCAGATCTTGAATAGCGTGAATAGCTCCATCAACTTACTCATGTCTACAATTTCATAAATTGGCAAGTCGAGACCCTCTAATACTGGACGGCGCTCGTGATCTTGACTACCGGACTGCTCTAGGTTGTGGGATACTTGAGAATCACGGATCGGATGTAAGGCAGTTTTAGAATCTAGAACTTCCGAGTCTATCGCGGGGATCTCATCGCGCTCTTAGAAAGAGAATGGGCAATACATCATGTTTAGATAATGATCGTCTTAGCACTAGTAAAAAGATAGATAATTTGCATGATTTAATATTCAGATCCAAAAACAAGACAAAACATTCAAAGTCTACTAAAAGTGATCAAATATCATAACGTATAAACAACTTGAACAGTACTTGATGCTCAACATGGTCAACACCAAGAACCCGCAGTATGATAAGAACCGCCTCAAACTCAGCATCCACTGATAGAAGCGCATCTCTCTCAATATCACCCTCCTCTAGAATTACATTTGGCTCCCCCAATCTAGCTTCAGCTTCTCTCGTCATCTGATCTATGCGAGACACGGTGGTTGAGAAAAGAAAAGAAAATACAGCGGTGTGATCCGCAGCTGGTCCTAAAAGTCGCATAGTCTGCACATAATGAAGCAATGATGACTCCGACATTCTCATTTTTCTCCTCGGGACTTCCGGACATCCTCTAGATAAGTGTCGATCTGCAAGCCATCGAGGATGAACTCTAAGAGGCATAAAGACTGCAAAATATATACTGCAGATAAGGTCTGTCTTATCAGTCCGGAGGTCCAAACGAATCAATCGATGGTAACCAAGTGCTTCTGATAATAGACAAGAATATCTAATGCTCAATGAAAAACAAAAGAACTAAAGATCAACAAGACCACACTAAAAGAAATGAAAAATGAAAAATATCAATTACAAAACATCAGTGTATGTTCCTAAGTAAAAGTCATCGCAAGTCTCATCTATTTCCACCTGAACCTAAAAGAACATGATGGAACTTGCAAAGGGAGGAAAGTAATAAAACGAGAATCTGAGGGAGAGCAAAAACAGAAGAAGAAGAGAGCAAGAACGAAATCAGAAGAGAATCTCTAATAAAAAAGAAAGAGATTTCGAATGACGTTTAGAACTTGGGGCTGAGGTTAGGGGTAGCGAGGGTTTCGACCCTCCAGTGAGGATGCAAGGCTGCTGATAGTCTTTTCCCTCCAGTTGGATGCAGCAACCTTTTTCCTCCAATGGAGATGAAGGCTGCTGACAGAAAGGCTATCGGTAGTCTCTCTTCTCGAGAAGCTCGATGCAGAAGAGGAGGGAGGCGCATAATTCCTGCCTACTTGTCTCATCGAAAACTGCAAGCCTGAAAACTTCTCGTTACAGTGAGTATGTATATCGGTCAGCATAGTAGATGGCACCTTGGTTTCCAGAAAAAATTTCAAGTTGTGAAAATGATTCTTGTACAGAAGTCACTTCGTCTCTAGGCGAAATGCTGTTGAGTACAAAGACAATAAAAATTTTTTTAAAAAAAATCTGTTTCTGTGACTCAGTCTTTTGAACTTCAATTGCACATTTTACAGCCGTCCTAACTCAGATTTGCCTTCTCTTAGTCGCATTTTAAAGATCCACTGATGCTTATCATTTCAATACCCGGATCGGCTGATTTGAGGCAGAACTGAGAAGGTGACAACGTTTCACAATTCTCACAAGGGCCTCCGCCGGACCAGATTTTGCTTAGTCCTAGTTAAGAATGATTAGTGACAAGGGTCCCCACCGCTAAAGTAGCCGAACTTGTGGTTTAACCTTTAACTGATTTTCATTCTAATCGCTAGCACTAAGCTTTCTCCATAAACTATTAAAAATGACGATATACATGCGAGTGACATTACACCTTGGACACTTTGCCTTGGATTGGAACCTTCATCATTAATAATGATTGCTTCTCTCAAGAGAGGAACTCTATGACAAAATAATTATTTCGATGCGACGCAACTAGTTTTTTATCAACAAATTTATTAAAAACTATACACATTATTGTTTCGAGAACACTAGTTTTTTAGAAAAGAATTAGATCATATATTCTACCACGATAAAAAGCTTAATAGAAATCAGACCCATGTATTTATTATTGTGATTGGATTTGGGATCATATTCCTCTGTCATTATGAAGCAAAAATAGATATCAGAGTCTGATATCTATTTTCTGATTATATTTTAGATCATATTTCTGTTTTATTGTAAACTAAAATATATATCAGACTCTGATATTTGTCAATGTGATTGTATCTTAGATCACATTTCCGCCTCATTACAAAGCTTAATAGATAGATATCAAACATTGATATTTGTTATGTGATTGGTGTAAGAAATTTATTAGTTCAACTTCACATAAATCTTCAATCTTTATGCTAAAGTGACAATTTTTGGTAATATTTTCGAGCTAAAATCAATCTTTGAGTTAAAATTTAACAGACCACATGGTTTATAAAACTTTCTTAAACGAAAGTTGCTCAACAAGGCAAGGTGGATCCTTCTTAAAGTTTGGGACATGTTTGTTTGCATGCAAAACCTCCCATGTCTTGAAATGAAATGTCACACTGGGATTTTTGAAATCCTTCTAGAAGGTTGGATCTTGAAAATATATCAGAGCTAGATATCTATTTTTAGCTTTATGATGAAACGGAAATATGGTCTAAAATACAATCACAATAATAGATGTTGGAGTCTTCTCTTTACTGTCTCTTTGTAATGAAACAAAGATATGATCTCTTGTACAACTATCATAAGAAAACAAAAAGACTAAAATTGACTTTTACAAGTAATGATTTGTGGAAGTACTTAAGTTCGAGGACTGAGTGGTCACTTTCATTTTTCAAGTTGTAGCTTTGGAAGAGAGTGGAGAAAAAATGGAGTAGTGATCGGATTTATTATACATGTTAAACCTCTCATTTAGAGGTAGTTTCTAGTTATGGAGATGTCACGTCAGTTTGGGCACCCCGGCTAGGTTGACCGAGTGCGAAGTGGCGCATCCCGGTAAGGCCGTTAGTGCCGTTAGGGCGAGTTGGGAGGAGAGTCCACTAGGGGTAAACTTCGCAGGTAGGGCTTGGAGGCCTTAGTTCTTTGAGTTGAGCCTTCAAGCTCCAGGCTATGGTGGATAGTCTAGTTGAGTGTAACCTGGATTCTCTTCGCGTTTAGAGTGGGTTTGGCTTGACCGTTTGTGAGTAATCCTTGTTGTGGTGTTGGAGATGGTAATCTCTGTATTCAGATTACTCAAAGAACTGAGTGCAGGTCGAGGCGGAGTTCAGTAAGAGCTCGCAGATCTGAAATCGGAAATCGTCCGCTGGTATCTTCGAGCGTTGCCGTTCGTGGTTGATTGTTTGGAGCTGTGATCGAGGTGTGTGGACGCCGTGCTACATTGGTGGTCGCAGATCGATTTGCTGTTGTTGGGGTCGAGTGGAGATTTCTGTCATGCGGAAGCGAGGTGTGGAGTGCGTGTTAGGAGGCGTTTAGAGGCTTCGAGGAGCAGAGGTGCGTGAGTGCGGAGGCGTGAGAGCGGAGTGCGAGAGTGCGGAGGCGGAGCGGAGCTGAGCCTGAGCCTGAGCCCGAGCCCGCGTTCGCCGCAAGCCAGCTTGCTGGCGTGCGTGAGAGAGGTATCCAAGTTCTAGTGTGTGAGAAGGGTAAAACCAGCTGGTCACCCATCCCAACACTATTTCTGGACCTGGACTCCTGACTTTTTAGTCTTAGCTTTGGCTTTACCACTAGACCAATAGCTCTTGGTGTCCTACAGGGATGCGTGCAAGTACTTATGGACTTGTTTAAGGTAGTAGGAGACCTTCTCGCACGTTCCTAGAGGAGTGGTAGGGCGACCCCATAGTATTAGGGGCAAGCTATAGTTGTGGTAGTGTTTGTCTATACCGTAGAGACGCGTATGTAGGCAGTTGGTGGCAGTTGTCTTGGGTGAGCTAGTAGAGCTACCACGTGGATGTTTTTGGAGCTACTAGAGGTGTGGACAGCTAGTTAGTGACCTCCAGTGTCAGTTACGACAGTTGGTGACCATATATTGTGCATGTGGTCACCGACGAGGAGACGTCAGTCCGAGTGGGACTGGATTTCTCTTTATGTGAATGTTTGAGTGTGGAGGGTTATCGTTTGGACTTCTTGTGGTTGGAACCTCTCCATATTCTGCTTCCTGTTTGTGCGCCGCGTTTGCGTGTGTTGGCGCTGGATTTCCGGAGTGAGTTCACTCCAGTGTGCTGTCGGTAGTGAGGCTGGAGTTGCGGACCAGTCAGACTACCTTTGTCTCTCTCACGGTGCGGTTGGAGTGATGACCAACAGACCGTGAGAGGCTGCCTGTGGTGATGGCAGGTACAGGTTGCCCTTACCTTGACCGTCCTAGTAGGGGATAGGTGAGCTCAGTAGGAGCGGGGTTAGGCAAGTGGTGGTTACGGTGGTGACAGAGATTGCGACTTCCGGTTGGGGAGTGTGCTAGCAGGATTCTCTCATCACGGAGTTCTCGGGAGGTTCTGGTGGGGACTTCTCCGACAGTGGGTATACACGGAGTGGGGTGAGGTACCGACTACCTACACCATTGCCGTCGGTTGTTCCAGAGGACGAGTCAGACGCAGACAACGCGTTTTCTGGTGGTGAGTCTAGTGTCACCACACCGTTGTTGTGGGACATGGACGAGATCTATGGGGCCACGAAGGGACCTCGACGTTACTCGGGTACAGTTGGTACCATTGAGCTGGATGACTTCATCCAGGAGTTTGACAATTGGTGCGATCTGCAGCAGATGCGGAACCCATAGCTATTTACACCCTTCATGGCGTGGAAGGGTTTGTTCCAGCACTTGGAGGGACCGCCGATGGACGATTATCATGAGTTCAGACGAGATTACAGTGTTGTGATCGAGTTGTGGAGACAACATTGGTCTCCCAACTACGTTTCTATCACTACTGGCGCAGTTTCGGGAGGGGTAGCACCTGCGAGTTCGGGTGCCAGTAGCAGTGGTACACCCGCAGGTGGCGGAGTACCTACTACCAGCGGTGCGTCCACAGGTAGTGGAGCGGGTGGTAGTGTGAGCGGGATACCACCAGGGTTTAACCCTGTGGTTCAGTTCTTCCAATGTTTGAGGAAGAACTATCAGGGTGTGCGGACCGACAAGTTGAGGAGTCTGCAGGAGTTCCAGCGGAAGACTTGAGAGAGCCTACGCGAGGCGTTTACTCGCATGAGGCGGTTGATCAGCGTTACCCAAGGGGTGACGGAAGCACAGGCAGTCCAGTTCTGGTATGGGATACTAGACCGGGAGCTGCGTAGGAGAGTTAGAGATGCTACTCTTCTTAGAGATACCGCTCCGACGTTGGCGGTTGTCTTTAGTCTGGCTGAGCGGATTGAGCTCAACATGGTGGAGGAGAGGGTGGTGGTTGCTGGGTTCAGCAAGGAGACACCACATGGAGCGACCACCTCTTCTCGAGGATCACAGGCTACGCAACAGCGTGGTAGTGGTGGTGGTAAGGATCGTGCAGAGCAGTCACGATCGCAGGGAGGTGTAGGAGGATCTGGTGGGCAGAAGCCCATGCCGTCCTTCTCTAGTCAGCAGCAAGCGGGTCCTTGCTGGACGTGTGATGGTCCTCATCAGCAGAGGGACTGTCCACAGAGGAGAGGTTATGAGACGTCAGGGACATCAGGGACGTCTCCAGCAGTACCTAGGCAATGTGAGCATTGCGGACGACCTGGTCACAGTAGTGACCGTTGTTTTGATCTCCATCTCGAGTTGCGGCAAGGGAAGGCTGATCGTGGACGAGGCGGAGGAGCTCAGGGAGGCCGTGGTGGTCGAGCTGGAGGTAGAGGTCCAGCACCTGGGAGAGGACCGGTCGGTCCACCGTCTGCTACGACGTCAGAAGCAGGTATGGCTGCTCGGATTGAGCAGTTGGAGCAGAGGATAGCTAGTATGGCCATGGCTCAGCGGAGGTCAAGTGGAACAGAGGCTTCTACGTCTTATGGAGGAGAAGGAGGTGACTTCGACTTCATGGCTAGTGTGGCGCAGATTGAGGCATCTGCGGCAGTGACTAGAGGTGCAGTACGTGCCTCTGAGCCACGAGGTGCGTAAGTGGAGTTGGATCCACAACGCGGGGAGGCTGGTAGACAAGCCAGGCTTCCCCAGTCGTTCACGTTATCGGAGGCGTTGAGGACCACATCTATGGTTCCTAAACGACCTTCCGATGGTGCAGTAGAGTTGGAGGCATCGACATCCAGGAATGGGTGTGATGTGAGTCCACCTTCGACGTCTGTGGATGCGACGTCGAACCCGATGTTGGGGGCGGCTACAGCAGTTTTGCGAGCTCCACTATTCTCAGCCACGGATATGAGGGCATTGGGAGTCAACTTGGCTCCAGTGTTCCAGTTGACGGCCACGCTCAGTGAGAGCGAGGATGTAGTTACCTCTAGTGCTGAGGTAGTTCAGCGAGAGGCGGTAGACGTGTCCATGGAGTCGAGGATCAGGACAGCTACCAGTGGTACTTGGCAAGCGGCGGCTGCTAGGTTAGATGAGTTACCAGCTAGGCCGGCGATTGACCGTGCTAGTTTGGCACCAGGTGTGGTGTTGTTGGACAACAGAAGTGGTATCTTCTGTTTGGTGGCACCTTCAGGGAAAGTGTATCGACCTCAGAAGGTCTTGTTAGACTCTGGAGCCCAACCGTTGATGTTGGGAAAGGCGGCGTGTATTGGTTTGGGTCTGAAGAAGTCCGAGATAGAGAGATGTCCATTCCAGTTGCAGACATCTCTAGGGGGATCAGGAGGTACGGCTCTACACATGACACGTGAGATGTTGACGGTGAGAGTTCGGCCAGATCATCCCACGGATGGCTCTATGGTGAAGGCCAAGGCCATCGTTACAGCCGCAGAGTCTTATGATGTATTGGTGGGAGGTGCTGTGTTGTACCCTATGGGGTTCGTGATTGACTATTGGGCAGAGACAGCATCTTACAGACCAGGTTGGCAGTCCGGTGAGGGACGAGTGAGCCGCTTACCAGTGCGGTTCCGTGCTAGAGTTGGGACGACGGAGCCTACACCAGGAACGATGGCATCCGTTGCAGGATTCAGTTCGATCATGACTTGGCCGGACGAGTTGTTGGAGGGTAATGCCCATGCGGAGGATACTCCGATCTATGAGGAGGTGGAGGACATGCCTAGCATGTCTACGTTAGTACCATCTGCCTTGGATGTTCCACTCTGGAGTTCGAGTGGAGGGTTGCAGCAGTATGCTGATCAGTTGGTGCAGCAGGCTTGGAGTGAAGCTTTTGTACCACCAGTAGAGGAACAAAGGGTTGTTCCTGCTACTGGCCCTGTGACCTTATCACCGTTGGATACGACTCCCATTGTGTGGCAGTATCCAGAGGAAGGTGTATGTGTGCTGGAGCTGTTTGGAGGGATCAGCACAGGTTTGGCTGCGGTATTGCAGGCAGGTATACAAGTACAACGATACTTGTATGTGGAGAGAGATGAGATTGCGAGACGCATCTCATTGCGACATGTGGTACGTTTGGTGCAGAGATATCCTGAGTTGTTGCCCATATCAGCTGTTAGAGGATACCAGCAAGCATTACCGTCGGACATTTTGCTGCTGGGGGCGCAGGATCTCACGTTTGTAGGCACCATCCACTTGGTGATAGCCGGATGGCCATGTCAAGGTCACACGCGTGCAGGGAGAGGTCAGGGTTTACATGACCCGCGATCTAGGATGTTCTGGGAGATGTTACGGATCCTACGACATCTCCAGATGCATCAGGTGGATTCTCCAGCGTACATTTCGGAGAACGTTCCTTTGTTGGGTGATGCTCGTACACAGATGATGGCGAGTGTGCACCAAGTGCGGTCTTGGGTTGGACCAGCAGTGTTGTTGGATGCAGCGAGAGTGAGATCTCGTGCACATCGTCCACGGTTGTGGTGGACGAACTTGTTATCGAGAGAGGTGCTTAAGCGCGTACACGATGGAGTGAGACGACCAGCGCACCTCACGGTTGATAGCATCTTGGATGCAGGACGACGATCTCAAGCAGTGAGAGTCGTCGATAGGTCACCCATGGCAGTGGTGAACCTAGTGGGACGGCCTATGGTAGCATTACCCACTTTGATAAGCTTTCCAGCGTCACATGCTTACAGAGATGGAGGACCTGGGCTTGTGTGAGATGCTCAATTACGGCAGTTGGTGGAGCCCAATGCCGATGAGAGAGAGCGAGCAATGGGTTTCACTACGGGCACGACGGCAGTAGCTTCGGTGTCGGAGGCTTCACGTCGTCAAGTATTGGGTCAAGCAATGGACTTGAATTGCTTGACATGGATTGTTAGCCTTGGATTGGCTGAGCAGCGTCGGATGCGATCGACGGGTGTTACTGCTCGAGCACTCTTGAGCTCTTTGCCTACCGGGTCGGTGGAGGTAAAGGCTGGGGGCGAGGCACGTGGAGTTCGTCATCCTTGGACATCATGGGATGTCATAGGAGAGAGTGTGGAGTTTGCAGCTAGAACTGTAGAAGTTTTACACACAGTAGCGGTGGAGGTTGTTGGTGGTGAGCAGAAGGAAACTGCTCTAGAGGCTGCAAGATAGCAGTCAACGACTTCGTCTTCTACCTCTAGCATGGTGACAGAGGATACTTGGGAGCCGGAGATCGGACCCAAGCTTATAGGAGAGGAGAGACGAAGAGTCCAAAGATTCCTGAAGAGCTACAGGAATTGTTTTGCCTTCAGTATGAAGGATTTGGGTACCTTGAAGGGACCTGGTATACGGATCGACTTGGCTAATGACACGCCAATCTTTCGACGTCCTTACAGGTACAGTGACATGGAGAGAGCCTTGATCCAGAGTCGGACTCAAGACTTGTTGGAGGCTGGGTTGGTGGAGATGTCGCATGGAGAGTATGCATCTGTCACAGTTATGTCAGTCAAGAAGGATATGTATGGCAACTACACAGATAGACGGATGTGTGGGGACTATCGTCCTATCAATCGGCAGACGAAGTCCGATAAGTATGCCATGCCGACACCTGAGGAGATCTTTGATGCAGTGGGGCATGTGAAGGTCTTCAGTACTTTGGATCTTCGAGCAGGGTATCATCAGTTGCCAGTGAGAGAAGAAGATAAGTCCAAGACAGCATTCTGGGGAATTGACTCTCACGGCAAGGATTGTTTGTATCAGTGGCGGTTCTTACCATTTGGGTTGAAGAACGCCCCTGCTGAGTTCCAAAGGGTGATGGACAGAATCCTAGCAGGATTGGATTTTGTCAGATGTTATATTGACGACATCTTAGTCTATAGTGCTACAGTGGAGGAGCACGAGAGACACTTACGGGATGTGTTTGAGCGGTTGAGAGCTCATGGGTTGAAGTTACATCCTGGGAAGTGTAAGTTCTTCCAGGAGTTGGTAGAGTATCTGGGCCACACCATCTATCCAGGTGGGTTGGGTGTTCAACAGACGAAGGTTGAGGCTATTGCACGTATCCCACGTCCCACAGATGTGAGTCGAGTTCGAGCATTTGTTGGTTTGACGAACTTCTATCGTCGATACGTGAAAGGGTTTAGTGCAATTGCGAAGCCGTTGACCAAGCTGATGAAGGTGGACCAGGAGTGGCAGTGGGGAGATGAGCAGGAACGAGCTTTCATAGAGCTCAAGGATAGGTTGACATCTGCTCCCATCTTGAGGAGACCCGTTAGGGGGCGTCCTTTCCAACTGCACACCGATTGGAGTATGTTAGGACTTGGAGCAGTGCTGACTCAGCATGATGATGAGAAAAATGAGTTCGTGGTGGCGTATGCCAGTCGCTCCAACAATTCAGCGGAGGCGAGGTATAGTTCGTATGAGGGAGAGTGTTTGGCGGTAGTGTGGGCTGTTGCACACTTTCGATGTTATCTGTTTGGGAACCCCTTTACTCTCATCACTGATCACCAGCCGCTCAAGTGGTTGATGGAGTCCGACAAGCTTACAGGGAAGCTTGCACGATGGGCTCTGATCTTACAGGAGTATGACTTCCAGGTAGTACATAGACCTGGAGTTGCAAACCTAGATGCCGACGGGTTGAGTCGCAACCCGTGCACGAGTCAACAGGATCAGACTGGGGCTCGCTGGCATGACGAGGTTGATGAGGAGATAGTGCCAGGGTGGCATGCATCTGCCTTTCTTTGTGTGTTGGCCATGAACTCTAGTATGGAGGGCCAAGTCGTATCTTTCTCTGGTCAGAGAGTAGATGATGAGTCTCCAGATCCTGAGGGTGGAGATGGTGTTTCAGACCAGCGAGATATCCATGATGATGTGACCGTGATGGAGTATCTACGTACTGGTGTGGTAGTAGGCACAGTAAGTGCCAAGGAGCGAGATCGTGTCCTTCAACGAGCAAAGAGATTTCGACGAGAAGGACGACATGTACTTCGAGTGTGGGGTGATGGGAGAGTACGGATAGTGCCACATCCATCCCAGAGGGCACAGTTAGTACGACATGCCCATGAGGAGTTGGGACATTTTGGAGTGAAGCGTACGCATAGCTTACTCCAAGGACAATATTGGTGGCGTGGTATGCACATCGATGTGCAACAGTTTGTCGCACGATGTGTGGTTTGTGATCGAGTACGAGCATCGTTTAATGCTCCTACTCCACAGTTACACCCCTTACCGATTATGGGGTTGGGTTACCGTTGGAGTTTGGATTTTGCGGGACCCTTACCGTTGACCGTACGTCACCACCGGTATGTGTTGGTGATGGTGGAGCACTTCTCCAAGTGGATTGAGTTGGTGGCATTACCAGACAAGGCGAGTGAAGGGACGGCGTACGCGTTCTTAGATCGAGTGCTGAGTCGTTTCGGAGCACCAGCTGAAGTGCTGACAGACCAAGGTACAGAGTTCCTTGGTGAGTTTCAGGTCTTGTGTGATCAGGCGCTGATTGATCATCGAACTACATCTCGAGATCATCCTGAGGCGGATGGTTTGGCGGAGAGGGTAGTTCAGACGGTGAAGAGAGGATTGCGCAAGTATGGCTTGCAGAAGGGCCACTTGGGAGACTGGGATGTGCAGTTACCATGGTTGGCTATGGGCTACCGTTTTAGCCGACAAGCATCTTTGGCTTCCTTCTCACCGTATTTCTTATTGTATGGCCGAGATCCAGATCTACCTTCGGCCATTCGTCGTGATTCTGCTGAGGTGCTGGACCTTGATGACCCGGATATGTGGGTGAGAGCATGTTCTCAACGAGCAGAGACATTTCGGAGAGTTATGCCTATGGCTTTTGAGAACCTAGCGATTGCCCAGCATAGAGACACGTTGCGGTATGCGACTATCCGAGGAGGAGGTTATCGGCCGTCGATTCGCAGGTTTCATCCTGGCGATTATATCTATCTACAGCAGACTGCACCGACGACGTTGGACGTGACCGCAGGGCGCACTATTTTACGAGTGCGTGAGGTGTTACCTTCTGGAGTACTCATGTTAGAGGGTCGTGATGGTGTTGTGTGGAAGGACCATGTGCGTAATTGCGCGCCATGTCATCTTCCCAACATTGATGGTACCGTCGACCCAAGCTTAGCAGTTGTACGTGCGGGCTTGAGGTGTATGTTGTGTGGGTCTGCTAGCGGAGCAACCCGTATGTTGGTGTGTGATGGTTGTTCGAGAGGTTGGCACATGTCATGTTTGACTCCACCTCTCAGTGTAGTTCCTACTGGACGGTGGGTTTGTCCTCGATGTATATAGCGGAGATAGTCAATTAGATCTTTGCGTGGTATGGATTGCAGACAGGCGACTAACGATGGGGCGATGTAGCACCCGGCCTCCTGATCCTTGCACCCATGAAGGTGTGTATCATGTAGTTGGGATATGGAGCTATCTGGAGTTAGAGGGACCTAACCGCCAGTTAGGGGGGCGATTGTGGTACACTTGTGTATGTGTATGACATCGTCCATGTGTTATGTGTATGTGTGGTGTTTCTCTGACAGCGATGTATGTTGTGTAGCGATGTGTATGCGCACGACAGCTGTCACGTCAGTTTGGGCACCTCGGCTAGGTTGACCGAGTGCGAAGTGGCGCATCCCGATAAGGCCGTTAGTGCCGTTAGGGCGAGTTGGGAGGAGAGTCCACTAGGGATAAACTTCGCAGGTAGGGCTTGGAGGCCTTAGTTCTTTGAGTTGAGCCTTCAAGCTCCAGGCTATGGTGGATAGTCTAGTTGAGTGTAACCTGGATTCTCTTCGCGTTTAGAGTGGGTTTGGCTTGACCGTTTGTGAGTAATCCTTGTTGTGGTGTTGGAGATGGTAATCTCTGTATTCAGATTATTGTGGTACACTTGTGTATGTGTATGACATCGTCCATGTGTTATGTGTATGTGTGGTGTTTCTCTGACAGCGATGTATGTTGTGTAGCGATGTGTATGCGCACGACAGAGAAGAGAGTCCAGTAGAAAGCTTTCAAAATTCATCACCTCGTTTTCTCTGCAGAATCTCATCGAGCTTCCAGACATTACATTCAAGATGTTTTGTACTTCTCACATTCCTTCTCTCATGATGTTTGTGCGTTCTTCTAGTTTGTTCATCGTTTCACCGTCAATATCTTTCAAGCGTAGAATCTTAGACAAGTCACTGACCGAGAGACTTTTCACCGTGGTAGAAGAAGAATAAGAAAAATATAGAGAGAAAGAGAATCATAAAAATGACTAGAGAAGAAGAGAATCATGGTAGTTTTGAGGAGAATTTTTGAGCAGATGTTGGATCACTCCTTTTTTGAAATCTACTTCTTATGACATGAGGAGTAAGACTACGTATGACTTCTCTCCTCACCTCACCTTGTCAAAGGAGGAGAGAGAGTGAACGATGAAAGGCATTTGGATTGAAACCATAGTTTTCTAATCCTTTTTTATTGGTCATTCCAACTTCATCAATGTAGAGCTGTACTTCACCTAGCGATGATTCGCTATAATCTCAATCATGAGGTAATAGAGTTTATCCAAAAAGAATTATTCTTGCTCTATTTGTTGTCTTTTCTCTAAAATGAGAGTTTTTTGAAGCTGACGTGAAGTCAAATCAAGAAGTCAACAAGAAGAAATAATCTAAAGTCAAGTCAAGAGATTCTTCAAGTCCTTCTCCAAAGACTAGATGATCAAGATGAGTTTGGTTATAGATGGAATAATTGACAAAGTTGTAAAACTTGAGAGATTGAAAGTTTGAGGCGCACCTTTCTATTGCGAGCCTTCATCAAAACCTTCACAATAAATGGATGACCGCATTCACTCACAGCTTTCATTGACAACTTCATCCCACATCTCGTAAAGAATTCATGAACCTCATGTGCATCTAGCTCTCTCCGATTTATAGTGATCTTTCTCACACATCCATGTCGGCAAACAACCTCTTCCAAGAGAAATTTACATGCCTTTTCAGTTGTCTTTGTCCAAGCGCCCTACCCTTAACCTGATTTGAAAGATCTTCTTGAGCAAGTACCAAGTATCTCATCTGTCACAACCCAACTGACATAGTCATCAAGTCTACGATCCACTTGAAGTGGATTTCCAACAAGTAAGTTGGGTATAATCTGTCTCGATGTCATATGTTTGAATACATTTGACATGTCAAACAAGACTCCACAAAAGATAGACATCCCTGTATATGTTTTTTCACCAATACTGCTCTTTCGTCTTCGTTAAAGTGACCCAAATCCCTCGATGTCCAGCCCAAAGACTCTCATGAAATGTTCTAAGCAACTTCTGTTGATATTCTTTGTCGCTAATCACTCGTACGGTATCCCACCCTTCTGCTTTGGCCGTCTGTAAATAAAACCATCTTGCAACATGAAGTTGTAGGCCTTCTTTTGAAACCTCTCATCCGTCCAACTTGATTGCTTGACCAACATACAAAGATATCTCTCAATGTCAAGCAATTCAGCATCGTACAACCTTTCAACAAATAACCCATCTTCCCTTCCTGTGTGCAATCGAATAGAAATTTGTACCCACGTCGTCGATATCTTCAATCATTTCATCCTCCCCATCGTGTTGAGCTCGAGATAACTTATCTGCCATCAGATTATCTTTCCTTGCAATATGTCTAAACTCCGGACTCAACAACTTGATATATGTGATCCATTGTAACATCGCAATATCAGGAGTCGTACAATTCATGATCATCTTTAACAACGACAGACAATCAAATTTAACCATCATTGATGCTCCAATCAAATACTCTTTGTTGATTTTCATGACTGAAATAATATCCCATAGTTCTCTTTTCACTTCCACGTATGCATGTTGACGAGCACTTAACACCTTTGCTTTGAACCTAATCGTAAATTTATCTCCATCCTCGTCATCTTGTCCTACCACCCATCCAATTGCAACCAAGCTTGTGTCTACAATAAGAACCACCGAAATAATACTCTTGTAGTCAATTCTTCTCAAAACTGGAGGAGATGTCAGTAAGGACTTCAACTTTCGTACTGCTTCAATATGCTCTTCTTTTCATTTAAATTTGTGACCTTTGTGCAACAACCCATATAATGGATCTGCTACATGCGCATAATGAGGAATCCAAATGTGATAGCATACACATGCATCCAAGAATCTTCTTACTTCTGTCAAGGAGTTGCAAAACTCCTTCATCATCTCAATCGCATCTACTTTGCTTGGTATGTTATTCTCATCAAGTAGTCCATAATGAGGTGTATATGAGTCACATGCTTATATGATTTGGAGATGTCGCTCCATGAAGTTCATGGGCAGCTCCAACATAAATTGCGTGTGAGTGATATATATCCACAATTTATTGTATAGTACTAGATAAGTGACATAATGATGTTTTCTTGTGGATTGTTTTATTATGTGTGTGAATTTGCTTGGTTAGCAAAGGACACATTCTTATTTTTATTCATCATTTGGTAGTGAAGCTGCAAGTAATAGATTTGTCCAACTAGTAAAATAGTTATATAACTGAGGATAAATTAGAACTATTGAACAAGAAAAATAATGTTAATTGCATAATTTGATTAAATATCAATATTTCTCAAGTTATCATATGTCGTCATCGAAGGCAGCTCAAAACTTGAAATGTCACATGAAACATATTTTTCTGAATTCAAATAGATTTTTGAGATTTATGCATAAAACTAATTGCAGAATTTATGAAAATTAACATTATATACTTCTAGATGAGTCAATTTTAAAACTCCAAAAAATTCTTGTTGTCATCGTATATACTCATGATATTGTTATCATATTGTTAATTATTTTTCTAATATCTCCGTGTGGTTGATAATGTAAGATCATTGAAACACTTCTTCTGTTCTTTTTTTGACCATTTTTATTAGTCGAGTCTCTTTGAAGTTTTAGTTTTTTTATGTATACTTTGTTTGTGTTCAAGTGTGAAGTATGTTCTGTTATCTTGTAGTAATCCATGATGATTTATTCTAAACCCTAAACCCTACTATCTTTAAATATCATGCTTCGCGAGGAAAACTCTAGACCGCTTGTTTAAGATCTCATTGGGTTCAAGATAGTCAAATCTACGTATGGGAGGAGACAGATCTCAGATCATATGGTCAGTTAGGTCAAACGAGGTACCAAGCCAAAACCATTTTCCTAGTCTCTAAAAGTTCTTGCCATGCGCCGTCGTCTCTACATATGGATGTTACTATTTTCAATGCACATCCTTGTGCCGCTATGTGTCAAGTACCTCATGGTCGATTTCCTCGTTACCAAGTACCTTGTCACGAGTTCTCATGAAGAACCTCGAAGTATCTCGTAGAGAAGTACTTCTTCGTCTTATTTCTTAATTCCAATTAATATACTAATTAACTTATACTAATGTTTTTCTATTCTAATGTACTTTTCATTAATTTAAAATTTAAAATTCAATCTACTCACTCTGTGTGACTACCACAACCGTACGTGGACTATATTGTTGTGTTGGATGTGACGAGAGAAATTGAGCGATAAGAGATCGACTTACGTCAAGTTTTTTACTTCATGCGGCCAAATGTTTGGTCATGCTTCGTGAGAGGAATTCCAAACTGCTTGTTTAAGGTCTCATTATGTTCAAGATAGTAAAATCTACGTATCTAAGGGACAGATCTCGGATGAGACCATCAATTTGGAAGGTGTGAGTGATTTTAGCTCGTAGGGAGGAGGTTTTGGAAGTTCGATCACTTATGATCAATACTTGGAGATATCTTTACAGTTGAGGATCAAATCCGAAGGTTCTTGGTGTCAATAGAGTCATGAGAGTAGATGAAGATCGTCTGAGGAAAGGAGGAAGTTCATAGATTGATCTTTTTCAGTTTCTTCGTTCCAAGTTTGACTTCTACTTCAGATTTTCAAACAGTTCTCTCTATACTGTTAGCTACGTGGGCTGCACTCACCACCCTCATTCGGATTAGAGTGAGCTAACCATCAGACTAATGATATATTGAATGATAACGATGATGCAATTTTGACTCTAACGTCGAATATGTCTTTATATCGTTAGCTACTTAGGCTGCACTAATGACCTTCATTTCGGTTAGGATGATTTTATGATCAAGCTAGTGGTGTATTAAGCAGCAGCTGTATGGTGGTGGTATTGCAGTTTGGACTGACATATAGAGTACTCGGGAGTTTAGGTTGACGAGACGCTGATGTGAACTTATTGTTAGCAAAGGAGAGTTACTCTTGCTTTCAGTTACGGTTCTTGTCTTAAAGTTGGAGTTTAGAGATTGATTTCGGAACTTGAGGTGTAGTTTACGAATGACTTACGTATGTGTTTCAATTTTGTGTTTCATAGCGAAAGTGTATATAAAGAGATTTGGTATATCCAAATGACTCGTGGTTGTGTGTCTTTCTCTCGCCTTTGTTCTTACACACGATATCTCCACAGCTAGATATCCCGTGTATTCTTCACATAATGTATGATATGATTAAATTGTTGTTGTAGTTACTTTGTTTCAAACCTTTGTGATGTACTTGCATATTTGCTTCTGCTCGATTTTGATTGACCTAATAAGCTTTGTGTTGCATGAGGATAATCAAATCTACAAACTGAAATTCCAATTTCTCTATCTTAACAGTCTGCTAAGTTACCACTCAAAAAACAATGGTGTTGCTTCAGTCATAGACTAGTTTTTTAGAGGACAGTACTTCAGTTGTCGATCTGACATATATTTGGAAGGTCAGTTGGAGGATGTATGGAATGTACAAGTATAGAAGAAGCGACCATCGGAGCAAGCAACACAGTCAGCCAAGCAAAAAAAAGAAAGTAAAAATTGATCATTCTGCACTCAAAATGTCTCCACTTCTCTCCGTATACTCGTGTTGGAGCTTCGTTGTGTTCCATAGAATATGGACGGTACCAATGATCTCAACAATGTGGTGCAAAGCACAACAGTTTGCACTACATTGTTACTACATCTATCAATTTGTTGTTGGAGGTGTCGCATCAAGATTTTAGATTTTAGTCGGTTGCTTCCACAACAACAACAGAGCATAGACACATCATTCGACCACGAATTAGAACCAGTGTGGCACAATATGGATATGTCTCCTAGAGAGGTGAGTAACTTTTACAAGTTTGGCAACATTTTTGAGATTGATTATATCCAATCAGATTATAATAATACAACAAGACGTAACAAGAGATGGAAAATATCAAATTTCAGATGATTTAGCAGTTAAGGTTTGCTGAATGATGAACAACTAGAGGTTCGATCAATCATCAAAATAATTGGTAAACTCATAAGAAAATACTATAGTGTACAACACATGAGTTTGTACATAAAAATAACATTTCAACATTGTCATTTTTATTGCATGTTGAAATGTCAATTGAGAGATCCGAAGTCTTAATTAAGTTAGTTAAGTGTATTTTCTTGTTTGAATATAGAGATGGAAGGTCTAAATTAGGTGGGTAGACTCATACATTATTACCCCGATGGTTATCTTCATATCTCTACAATATCGCATGTGCCGTGGAACTTGAGACCAATTCTAATACCGCGGCTCTCTTGCCTAAACTGGTGGAGTTGCTGAAAGAGAAGATGCAGATGAAGATTTTAGAACCATTATTTGCATTCAAGCAGATGGTTTATGGTGCCAAAGAAGAATGGGTTGCTGCAATTCATCCAAGACATGTAGCCAATGAACGCAGTAACAATCAGAAATTTTGAGGTGCGATCGATTGTGGATGGGTTACTGGGGCGTTTGCAAGAAGAGAGATTTACTCAATGAGAGATCTTTACTCAAGATATGATCAGCTTCAACTAGTAGAGGAGAGCAGAAGTTTTACGACAATGAGGATACCTTTGGGGTTGGTTAGGATGTGTACTTTACCACAAGGAGCTACCAACTCGGTAGCACACAAGATGAATGAGATGAAAAAGTTCTAAGAGACTTCATCTTTGAGAAGTCGATGCTGTTCTGTGATGACATTCTCATCAAAGGATGTATGAAGGATGAGAAGAATGAAGCATTAGATCAAAAGAGGTGTCGGTGATACATCATCGATCACATCATAGATTGTGAGAAGATCTTATCTCGACTTGAAGAAGTTTGTCTCACGCTGTTAGGTGCGAAATCTACATATGAGGTTAGAGAATTTCTAATCGTTGATCATTTGTGTGGATCATTTGTGTGGATCTAAAGTATTCAGAATGATTTATTTCAACAAATTAATGTCTATTTATCAATTTTTAAACAAATATAACTACATATTTGCAAGTTTTGGATTAAGTGAACAACGTTCTCGTTGTATAATGAATGTTCATTAAAGAAGACATGTAAGCAAATTATGCAAAGAATTAAATAGGAAGGTCATGAAGTCCATGACTCTATTGTCTTTTAAATGTATGTGCAACAAATCGGATGACATAATATCTATGAAAATCATGAATATCTGGACAATAATCTACTAAAGATCTGAATCTCCATCTGAATTATGAGACCCATTTGATTCTTCACATCGAGAGTGTTGTCAAAATCATCATCTTCTTCTGCATTCTTTTCATCTTCATTTTTGTTTCATCTCGAACTCTCGTTTTGATCTCAACTTTTTTTTCCAAACAGAACAATTGATTCTTGATTTTTATTACGATGACTTGTTGCAACCAATTGATTGTAGTTAAAAAAAATCAAAAGCTAAAATTTGAGTTTCAAATATGTCATTTTCTTGCTTGTAGAGAGTTGGTCTTCCATTTCCATCAAATAACTTTCTATTTCTCCAGAAAGTATTTACTTATGTTGATGTAAGGATTAGACGACTATGTGACATACCTTGGATATAGACCTAAGCTGGTTTCTCTTTCTTGTTATGAGTGATTATTCGTAGCTCTTATAAATTCAAAATGATATATCATCCTATACCAAATTATGAATAATTGGTTGATTGATAGATATTTAATGTTACTAGTAGATTTTTCTAATATATAGTTAGTGATTAATCTTTAATGTGATCTTGTTGCAAGTCAAACAGTCCTAGTTTCATCCACAAATGAAGAACAATAGTAAATGAATTATACTTATCGCTAAATTCTTTGATCGTATTTTTGGAAGTCAAGACGATTCTTTTAAGCTCCAATTTGTCGATCAGTCTTTAAAGATTGTCTTGTGCAGAATGCTCTAATTTACCTCTAGGATTATTTCTAGTCGATTTGAAGCATCTTGCTCAGAATCAGGAATGTGCAGCCCTTGAACTTCATGGACTACACATGCCAAATCGACTGTGCACTCCATGAGGTTCATGGGTTGCAAGTTCAAAATTGATGTTCCGAATCGGCTGAAAATTGCCATGTATGCCAATTTGGACATTCTGCACAAGATAGCACCAAAGGAGCTTATCAACAAATTTGAGCCTAAAAAGTCATTTTGATTTTCAAAAACACAAATTAAAGATTATAACCACTCGGATTTTCTTGACTATTTCTTCACGTTTTGTTGAAACTAAGACTAGAATGGAGATAGCAGAATATCACAACGAGGGTGTTGCTCATGCTTTCTAATGTCAATGACCTCACAAAATAATTCTTGTAATTTAATATGATTGTCATTTGAAGTTTATTTGTATTTCATGACTTTTATGTTTGTGCTACACTTCTTCATGCAATAAATTTATCAATTGTGAAAAATCACTGTTTCTTACGGTAAGTATGTTTTAACATTACCATGTACGGTTCACTAGTCACAAGTGACAAGAATATATCACTCCTGATGTTTTTATGTTTTTAATGAACATCTATTAAGGTTCTTAAGATATACAGTTGTGAAGTTTAGTTGTACTTAGGTGTTCTGAGCGGCTCTTTTATAATCTTCATATTTTGAGATCCAGTCTAATATTAAATGATTTTTCATGAATATTATGTTCAAACTTGTTCTTTTATTTGTTTATGTACTTCGAGAGAGAATCATTGTTTAGTAATCCACATACAAGTGACATCTTTGACTGAATTCATGTAGTGTTATAATGATAAATTTTCCACTTTCTGTTTAGGACGGTAAGAGGACTTCAAAGTCACTATTTTAGAAATTCTTCAGCTTTTGGAATTCATACACATCTACTTTCTCGACTCCAAGCCGTGCATGAATTCGAAAGACGAATCTACACCAAAGAGGTATAAACTATAGACTGTTCCATATTGGTGGAGTGCAGTCCATGTACTTCATGGACTGCTCCGTACCAAACTCATATACCCCTTGAAGTTATTAGTCAACTATGAATCAAAAGAGTATAGTCCATGAAGTTCATGGGCTACACTACATCAGAGCAGTGTAATCTATGAAGTTCATGGACTACTTTGCACCAAAATGATGTAGTTCTTGAAATTCACGAGCTTTTCAAGATTAGAGAAGTAAAGTCTGTGTAACTCATAGACTTCTCTGCATTCAAGGGGTATAGCCTTTGGGGTTTGTCGATTGCTCTTCTCTTGATTATAATTGTTTTTCTGAACTCTTTATGACAAATATTGTTTTTATGTAAGATTGACTCTACACTATTAGTATGAGAATATAATAATCTAGATATCTATTGATAATTATTTTCTGACTTATCAAAAATTAAAATTACTTGACACTAATAAAATTATTTTGTTGGTCATCAGATTTGTGATCTTGTCATGAACGTATAACATTATACATCAAATTATGTTAATTATAGTTTTCTAAAATTTATTATAAAAATTTGATATTATTTTTACGTGAATTCTAAATACTATGATATTTTAAAATATAATATCTTTTGATCCTCCATGTCGTGTAAAATTGAATGACTTCAAGACAGGAATCCATTAACGAATACCTGATTGTTATTAACGGCTGTTTACACGAGGAATAACGTAAACGAGAAATAACAAAAGTCAAACCTAGTACCAAAAACAGTAAAAGAAACAACACGCCTTCTTGATTGATAGGATACAAACAATATTTTTCGAAACACAAGAAATTTTAAACAAATGGGAATACTCATAGAGGAATAACAGTAACAAGAAATTAACAAAAGTGGAAACTAGTAAGAAAACTAAAATTGAAACAGCTCTCCTTCCTTGATTGACAAGATACAAACAATTCTTTTAGAAACACAAACATTTAAATAGATGGGAAAGGAAATAGACGAAAAAGAAACAATATACTGACATGAAAAATAATGGTTGCTTGGAGCCGTCTGCAACCCATTCTCTAAACCTTTTCCGAGCCACTTCGTCCTCAAGGAGTAAGGGCACTCTTTCTATATCTAACATTGTTTTGATAATCAGTATATTGATTATCAAAACAATGTTAGAAATAGAATCCTCCCCTTGGTTTCTTACGAGGCTTTGGTCCTTCGATAGAAACATTCGCTCTCTCGTCTGCTTTTGGCATGATGGCAAGGTAGCCGCATATTCTTCCAACATCTATCCGACCTAGGACGTAAAACTAAACATGGTGTAACATAAATAACATGATCAGTTAAGATGGATAGAAAGAATGCAGTCTCGCCATAAAAGATCGATTTCAAAACTTAATCATCCCGTTCCAGCTAGATATACAACTACTGCTGTACTTCAAAGAAGATGACTATGAAGATTAAAAAGTAGAAATAAAGTTCAAAACATGAAAAATGAAAGAAATGTAATCTCGCCTCTCATATATGGAATGAAAATCGACGACGAAGTAATCAGTGGTGAGTCTTCTTCTGAAATACCCTTGACTCCATCTTACAATCCAAAAGAAATTCTGGCATCAACACTCATCTACTTTCAAGCATAGGCGCTGGAACTATATATGAATTAAGAGCGAAAGACTCAAATTTTGCTAAGGTGATGGTTGACGAGACTGTATCCGAAGTCTCCTTTTTCTCGTGGAAGGTTTGGAGTTGAACTTACTGATTCTGCACAGACCTACACATCCAAACCCGTTTGCAATGCTAGGATTCGTTTATGAAGATTTCTTCTTTGCTGTTCTTTAACCTAAACCCCTTTAAAACTCCAATTAATTATCACTTTGGAGAATCACACAGTGGAAGCGCACAAGATACTACAGTACTAGACATGAGTCCATGACACTGAATGGATGAAGGCTAATGCGTCAAGTTTTAGGGTGAGTTTACCGTCATGAAGGCGCATGTGTTTGACTGCTCCCGCTAGACCATATGGAACGGACTTCAAGGTGGGACAGACGGATATTTATTATTTCGCTTCGAGATACGAACCCTCGTTGCTGTAGAAGATAAATCAAAGTCCAAATGTGAGTACATCACATAAGCGTTACACACATAAAGAAATTCAACAATCGTGTCATGAAATTGCAGTCGTGATTTGCTTTGTTCGATCCACGGGCTGGACCGGGCTGGGCTGGGCTGTACTCTCACTCCTCACGAGTGTATTAGCTAACCAGAAACTGTTTCGACTATTATGGTTTAGGTCATCAGATACTTGCAACTTTGCTCCTCTTTGGTCTGCTTGTCGCGGACTCTGGATTTATCTTCTCACCAAGATGTTTATGTTGTCACCATACCTTAAAGGGCTGCCTTTCTCTTTCCCAGTGTGTCGGTGATGCGCACCTTTCCCCTCCCTCGGACGTCATCATTATTATCGACGACTGTTTTGACGTTCGTCTCAGTTAGAGATGAGTAGCCCGAGGCAAAGCATCCAAATTTCAAGCAAAAATGGCAGGGAAACTGCTGCATCACATGCAACTTAGCAGGCAGCTAGGCGTGTACATGCACTCTGTTAATGATTTTCCTTTTTGATTGGGTCACTGTAAACTCTTTACTGGAGAATGTCTCGAGTAGAACACAAGAGAGAGAGAGAGAGAGAGAGAGAGAGAGAGAGAGAGAGAGAGAGAGGGAGATACCCCGAAGAGCATTTCAATTGCATGTTTCGGCTGTGCGAGGAAGGATGCTAACCAGAAGAATCTTGCCTCGTTCCTCTCCACCGCAGTCGTCGTTGTCAAGGTAGCTGAACGAAGTAATGAAAAACAAAATAAACAGTAGATGATGGATGAATCGACCTGGAATGTTTTCTTCTCCCAGGCACACCACCAAAGCACACACTCTCTTCTCTTCCCACGCATCCATCCGACTCATGAATGGAGCGGAAGGGAGAGGAGGGACGTGGAATATATCGGTAAATGGGTTCTTGGCGTCCACTTTGTGCCTGATTGTCCAAGTCCCTCCCTGAAGAAAACCTTCCACTGCTTTCCTTTCAAACCCTATAAGCGCCTGCGTGCCTCGCCGATTCTCAACTAAAGACGGTTGCCGCGTTGCGCTACGGTGTTGATGTACCAAAGCCTCTTGGAGAATGGTTTTATAGATGAACCACTATTCTTATGAGGTTCATGTATTACATACACCTATGCAGGGAGTGGTTTATGTTGATAAATCATTACCCAGGGGTTCATCTAACATGAACCATGTATGCCATTTTTTCCAAAATTAATGTACCAGTCACTATTCAGTGTAGGTTCAGTGGTATATCAGTTTTCGGATCCTAAACCACAAATAAAGACTCGTTTATCGAACCGAGTCTAAAACGTGGCATATCAATTCTCGAAATCCAAACTATGGGTTATCAGTTTTCTAAAGACAGTACCGGGGAAAGATCAATGGTTTATTAGAAATAAACTTCAAAAATACAAAAAAGGAAAAAATCCAAAGTGGTTTATGTTACATAAACCATGCATACTCTATCTGAACGTTGGTCCGTGTCGTGTTTTTTGAATCGCTAAGTGACGATCATCGCTTAATATCTTTTTCCGTTTGATTAATTCTTGTAACGAATCTAAACAGTGGCATGTCGATTCTTGAGTGTAAACCGTAGATTATTAATTTGTGAAACCTAAACCGAGCCTAAACAGGGGCATAAGTATACGTTGAAGCGGAAAGCGATATACAAGCCCAAAGGATTTGAACTGCAACGACCTAGAAGTTCCTTCTTTTAGTGATATTTTTTGTAAATATTTTGTGCTTTCTTAATGAAATTTCTCCTTTTACCCATATGTATACATGATTTTTCTCTTACTACCCAGAGTCTCGCTGTTTGCCAGCTTTCCCTTCCTTTTATCCCTTCTATCCTTCCTTACTTCCTTCTGCTGTCTATTCGTTAATATGGTTTTTCTCCTTTACTTTGTTACTCATCTATTCATCATAATTTTCGTATCACGTTTTCCATCATTTTCCTCTTTTATTGGCAAGTTGAAATCTTCCCTTTCGCATTATATTTCTGGCACCTACTCAAGATAGATATGAAATTTCACGTTGTTTCTCTTATCAATCAGTTGCTGACGGGTTTCATTGTACCCTTCTCTAATCGACTGATTAGCGATGGTTCCTATGTTATCCTCGAGAGCCTATGTTGACACTGACTTGGATATATACTTTAGTCGCGATTCTTGTCTTCATCAGTAAATTCCTTTGAAAATTTTCACGGGTTTTCTATCAAAAGGAAGAGAAGGAAGCAAAGCCAAATTAACAAACAACGTTTCAGTTATTTCAATATATTTCAGACTGCAAGTTGGTCATATATCTACGCACCTACTAGAAAGTAACTGCACAGATGTTACTCCAACTGCGGTAAAGTCTCGCCTGCACAGATGTTCGCCTCCTGCCTTCGTAAACTCCAACTGCGGTAAAGTCTTCTCTGGTCCATCAGTACAAGTGTGGGAATCAAAGCCAACCGAATCTACTGCAGCGTGGTTTAAACATTTTCTAGAGTTTTCATTTCATTTGATAGAATCTTTGGGGCATTGCTATTGTGCGGGAAAAGGAAAGGTTTTTAAAGCAATTGTTATTAAGTTAAGAAATGAATATATTCAACGAGAAGTTACTTCGACTACGGTTACCCTCCAGTGGGAGGATGATGACGATGATAATGATGTTACTACGGTAGCTCAGGAAATGACCTTCTTCACCGCTTGAATGGATCATGTTCTTGCACTTGAACGATCTGAGCGGGTATATAATGGTGTCTACATAAAGGCATTGTACATGAGGAAGAGCTCACTTCTCGAAGATTCTAACCGCCTCACGACCTTGAGACTACATGGGATATATAAATTTCTTTTCCTCAAATCTGTCATAATTCTTTTCCCTATTTTCCTGTTAATTCATCCATCGTACGTACATCAGGAACCGCTCCGGGGCTTCCAAGATTCGCAACTGATGAAAATCAGACATTATTTAACCTTGCACATGACTTATCTTGATGAAACTGAAACGCTTGGTCAGAAGCACCTGTGTATGTAAATATCGACTGTACATAAAACATGTGAGCTTCTAAGATTCGTCGAACCGATACACGAGTTTAAGTAGCTGAAACTGGAGACGAGGGTACAAGTCCTCTCCGTAAAACCCTTCATCAAGCCACTGTACAGCAATGGCTTTATGAACGGAGCGAACGTCAGTTTTATGAACCTCTGATGAGGAACTTGTGAAACTTATATTATTATGGGCTTGTAAAGTTTCATCCCACATCGACAGCAGATTACATCGGATATCGATTTGTAGCTCGGTCACTCACCACTCTCGAGCTTACTTACATAAGACTTCCTTCATCGGATTCATTGTACTTGTACTTGCGTGAAGCTTAAATTATGAGCTTCTTCCGAGATTCTGCAAAGTATGACTACCGTATGACATTCGCTCGGCTTCACCTTCGGATGCCATAAAACTCTGGTGATCTTGATTGGTTTATGAGATTCTCCACTGACTCAGAAAGTATTCACTCCGTTACTCACTAGAGCTAGAGGTGACATAAAATTGGGGTCGGGATCGGCTCGAGTTGGATGAGAGGGATCGTGGAGGCTCACAACTTGAAAGCACGAACTCGACGAGTTGGATTTTCGCGCCGCATCAGCCATATGAACTCCCAGTACTGAACGTTGATCGTGTATCAAATGCCCTCAACATTCTGGACATCTTACAGTGAGCTGCCGCTGCCGTCGTCGAAGTTAAGGCTGTATGAATGGCGAGGGCTGTATGTACAAGGCTTCCATTTCTCAATTATTCTGGGGGATATGACGGATGATGATGTCAAATACGCTGGCCTTACGTAGAACTGTGGATATAAACATAAATTCCCCAATATACATGAAGTATCTTTATTGATGGGAAGGTTTGGGGCCCCCAAAGAAGATTTATTCAAAATTCCATGCAAGACGTGATGAAAGATGATGTCAAATGGGCTCGGCCTTGTATGAAGGGGAGTGATGAGGAATTAAAGATTCCCAATTATGATGTTCGATAGTATTGCCAGACAGCTTTGAATTTGGCATTGCGTATTTCGGTAGCTAACAAGTTGTTCTCTCACATCCCCCACTTTGAAGTTCGAGTTCCTGTCAAACTGCAAGATCACAACAGAGTCAACTTTATAACTCCATGCGGTGGAGCAAATAGTGGGGAGTGATTAAGAGCAACCTACCCAGCGACTGTTGTCCCCAAACCACCATATAGCTTCGGCCTTGATTTTCTGCAAGCGGGCGTACCATCCATCGACATGAACAAGCCATATAGAATAGAATAGAATTTAATACATGCTCTCAGAGAAACATAAAATCCCCGAGTGGAGACAGGAATCATGGAGAGGTATCTGGTGGGAACCTTAAGTACTAGACTAGAATTTACCAACATCTCCATGCACAAACGAACTACTACGTACTGTATTCGTTTCTGGTAACGTGAGCGCACCCGGAGACGAATATTTGGTAGTCCCGGATTCCCCTGAATGAGTGAAGGAAGGAAAGTTAGTTTAGATGGTGAGGCCACGCCTCCATCTATCCTTCTGCCAAGTTCATATCAAGCACCCTCGTCCGATGACATTCATTAATTGGACAGATGGGGAAATAAACTCCGCCGTATGGCATAAGGCAAAGCCGGTGGAACGACGAGAAGAGATGAGAAAACCCGAACGGACGTAAGAGAAGAAGGGAGAGAATGTTCCCTTGAGATTCCATTTGACCTCCTTTTGACAGTTATCCATCCCATGGACGGCGATTTTCGTTCTGCGTGATTGATTATGCTCTTTCATGTCAAGTAGACCAGACCGACCGAAAAGTTGACGAAATGAAGGAATAGATAGATACATAGATAGTCGAACCCAATGAAGCCTTGAGACGTGGGACCAAATTCCCCGTCCCCGACAAAACGTCGTCCGTTATCCATTCTCCTCCTCTCTTTCTGGGGCATGGATCGTGCCGGTGTTTAAGCCTAAATCCATGCCCATAAAAGAAGTGGAGAATATTTGTTGGATGGGAAGGGAATTCTGTCGTTACGTTTCTTCCTCTTCTCCAGCGGAGAAAAGTTCCCTCGAGAGGATGGGAGCACAGGAGCAGAGCAGATTAGGGTTATAAAGTCCCCCTGAAGTCAGAGCGAAGACATTATCTTCTCTCTTTCTTTACGATCACAGACGAGCAGCAACAAAGAGAAAGAGACCGTTTGTAATCTGAACAGGAAGACCCAACCAAACCGAACAGAGCCAAGCCAAAGCCGCATGGGCGAACTCCACGATGCAAGAAGAAACATCTGAATTGAAGTGAGCTGAGCCTGTGGATCATTGTCCTCACATTTCGTCGTCGTCATCATCAATGGATGCTCGACTAAGCATGACAACAACAACAACAACAACTCTGAAGGCAACTTCACTCATTCATTGATTGGATGGATGGAGGAATAGCATTCTTGAGCACAGGAAGGCAGCAAAACAAACAAAGCAGGAGATGGAGTAGTTAGCCACAATAAATAAACAAGAAGTCGCATTTGCTGCTGTCTTTGTTGTTGTTGTGCCGGTAGTGGTGGTCGAGTTGATGTTGTTATTCCCAGCCCTCCAACGATAGCAAAAGAAGGCGCTCCACATTCAATGGGCAATTTCAATCATGGCTGCAGGTGTTAAGTTTCCCGAATAGCATAAATGACGGACTCCTCTTGGGTTGGTCTGCTCTGCTTATTTCCCGATGATGCTCGTCCGTCCTCCGCGCCTTTTCTGTTAAGGAGGGGGTTGAAACACTCTCCATCCATCCAACAAACAAAACAAACGCAAGGCTCCTTGAAAACGATGCAATCCTTGTTGTCATTTAAGTTCTGATCAGCACAAACAAATCAAAAGACTTCATAAAACGTCTAGACCTCTTAATGCCCTAATTTCAGCAGCAACGGCAGTAGGAAGGACGCATGCATGTAAGCCTAGACTAACAGCCATATCCGTCCCTCCCTCCGCAGATCAAGAAAAGAATATGGTTTGGATATGGAGTGCAAGTGTTCATCACGCAATAAGTTCGTCCTGCAAACGAACGAGTTCGGCAGCAAGTGCATGAGCCTTGAGGATGGATGGGAATGCAACTTACAGTATGGGGTTCCAAGTTCCAACTGGACTGGCCTGGACTGGATAGGCATGTCTCCATCATGAGCCGACGAGTATTGGGTGCACGAGAAAGAGCTGTCCGCCAACAAGGCTAGAAACAAATACATACAAATCTTTTAATTCATTAGGTAAAATTAGCCCTCCCCTTATCTTGTCTCCAACGTCCTCCTAAAGATAAGATCCATGATCCCCTTACGAAATAACTATAACAGCCTCATAACGACCCATCCATCCCCTTCCTTATGACAACATCGACTTACATCTCAGCTTCGCCTACACAACCCCTACGGTAACCTAAACCCGTCCTCGAAACATACCCCTGGTCTTCTAACTCTAGATCTACACACTGGACAAGAGTTACTTGCACTACCCCGAAAGCTTCCATTTCGATCCTCTCTCTCTCTCTCTCTCTCTCTCTCTCTCGCGTCTCGCACAAGACAAGACGGTGATAACCTTCTAGTAATGTCATCACAGTCCTGCAAAGTACGTCTCATCGTACTCCCGCATGTCTATATTTAAGGTTTTCGGTGTTGTTTCTGCTGAGGATAATGATTTGTACCCAGCTCATGTTGCCTGAGAAGCCATGATAATAATCATTTTAATTTTAATAATATGCCAGGCATTAATGGGACCGTAGGGTTTTCTGTTAAGTTTCGGTCCTACACTGAGAGAAGTAGATAATCCTTCCCTCAGTGTAGGAGGAGGAGGTTCGCAGCAACTGTGGTCAAACAAAATCTTCGCACAGTGAAAAGGCTCTGCTGCTTTGAACTAACGCGCTAATCCGATCTTGTGTCTCTACACGCCCTTTCTTGGGAGATTGGAAAAATATAACGAGAAGGTTTGGGTACCTTGTGCGAATGATAATGATGATGACTATTATTACTAATAAGTCCTGTATCGCTTCACCCATGCACTATGTAGTTAATTAACCCACTTCTCTATGCACTGTGCGGGGGTCGTTAGTATTCAGAGCGAGAGGAAGAATTTACGGGAATTCATCTGATCTTCTACTACTGTAGTTGCATGATCCCTCTCGACTACTGACTTAATCCCCTTCTCGACACTATTTAATCATGACTTTATGGTCCAAAAGCGCTAACCTTCAACTTATCTTACTGCTTTGTGCACTGTCTCATCATGACTTTAGCACTTTTTACCAGACACTAAATCATGCGTATTCTCCTAATTCCTGTCATTAACTGTACATTCCTTTCCGTTCTTTGTTTGTAGAGTACGGGTCCGAGTACCAGCAGCTGCAGCTTCTGCCTCCTGCTCGGTCTGGTACGAACTCTGACTGTCTGACCCATTTCCGCGTCCTTCTTATACGAGGGAGCAGCGAAGGCGAGCAAGGAATGCATTATTATTCTTATGATTACAGAAATGAGGAGAGAAGAGCTGTGAACTCGTTAGCGTAGCAGTGCGGCCTCATGCTTAATGCGCGAGCCTTTGAGGGCCTTCTCCTTCTTCGTATTCCTAGCTCCAGCTACAGCCTCTCCGAGAGTCAGTCAGGTATTCATTCAATGCTCTTTGATTTCTAATCACATCTTCAGATCGAACTCCCGAGAGTAGCATCTGTACACGACATCTCCTGCACTCAGTCACGACCAGCATGTACTGTACTGTGCATACAAACTCAACGCTTCCCCACATACTTCCACAAAATATAATATCTTCGCAATTTCAAATGTTTATAATTATGTTCACAGATATTTGCTCGGACATTCTTCCCACTCAAATGTACTCCATTACTTTTATGATACATCACGGTATATCTGTATTTGTACATGCATTATTTTATTATAAACATCTGAACGAAAGATGATGGTGGAGAAGTGGATAATACAAGTCAGCCATTGAGTAAGAAGTGTCGCAGGTCAAGTCGGATGAAAGAGATCTGCAGTTAGTCGCAGTAATTCTCGGTCTCAGCTAAAAGTAGAGCCAGAGTCAAAGTTCAAAACTGGCAGAGCTGGAAAATGATAATGAATGGTGAAAAAAGAGCAGGAACTAGGTGAATGAAATGAGGTTCACTTTTGGCAGTAATTACTGTTGAGGGTTTCATCCGCTGAGCAGTGGCCAAAGGCTGGTGACAAGTTACTGTAGAGAGGAGGACGAAGCAGGTGCGTATTTACAGAGCCTGTGTTCCATCTATCTATCTCGGGAAGCCGGGATGATCTTTGCCTGCCCGCCTGACTGCCGGTCAGGCCTGCTCTGGCAAGCTGTAAACGACAAGCGGGGAGTATTTTTCTGGTTTCCGGAGATAAATAAATGCCTGGGGTGTCTGGAGGCGGGCCAGAGGGGTTGAGAAAGAACGGGAAAAGAGAGTAGGGCTGATAAAATAGTCTTCGAACTCGAAATGATTGAAGGGAAGGCCGACGGAAAGGGAAAAATGGCGGGGCCGTTTGTCGGCGTGTCAATCAACACAATCAGCCGGTATTCCTGGCCCGTTACCGGCGCTGACTTCCGGCAGACGACAAGGGATGGTATCCGGGCAGGGTGTTCCAGTCACCGACCGACCGTCCCCGCGCCGGGCGCCGCACAGGCTGCTTGTCCTGTAGTGCCATTTTTTGGCTATCCATCTGCATGGCATCCATCATCCATCCGTACCCTTCCATTCGCCAGTCTTCCCGTCCTTTCTCCGGTACCGCTGGCCGGGCCTGGTCTTGCCTGCCAGTTCCAGTTCTCTTCCCAACTGTTCGCTGCTATATCCTCTTTTACCAGTTTCTACGTTCGTTCCCAAAGCAAGGCTGCCGGTTTTTGCCTGCCGTCTTGCTGCAAACACGTAAACTCCATCTCACGTCTCTCCTCCCTCGGAGTCCCTCCACTACAAGGTTGTCTCCACGACAACAATTCCGTATCTGGGTTGACTACAGTAGACGCCACAAACTGCATCCAACCAACTCAGCCACCGACTCTGGTCCGGTCTCTTCTGGTTACAATTACTCTTCCTGCCAGGAAGCCTCTCCCCTTTGTATGACCTCCTTTTCCTGTTTCCAGATATTCTGTGTGTCTGTGTGTCTACCTGGACTCCTGCTACCCCGCCTTCTGTCAGTAAGCCTCCCTCCGTCGACAGCACGACGACGATAACGAATTCGCGATTTAATTCAAAATGCTTGCAGCAGCATAAATGATGAAAGCCAAAGAGTACGCTTTCTTTCTTTTGCGCAGCCTCCCTCTTGTCTTTGCTGACCGCTGTTTGCCAGATGGGATCCTGATCTGATGGAGGGAAGAAGAAAGGCGCCTGTATTGAGAAAAGTTCGGGGAGCCGCGGGGGACGAGAAGGCACAAGGACGGCATGGACTGGCCAGCGTCCAGAGGCCAGCTGGAAGCGGAAGTCACTCGATGCTTGAAGTTTGTCGCAACAGTCGGTCGACCGAGATGAGCGAAATTGGCCGAGCGATGGACGCGCCCCAGAGTAATCAAATCCCTATGATGGATGGCTCGGTTTCTCGATGCGTGCGGTGGGTCGGATGGATGCGTGGGACGAGAGTGGGGGTGGGGATATGAAAGGAGAGAAGGAGGTCGATGGGGTTAGGTGCTTCGTCCTGACCACTTCTGATTTCCTCACTGCTCTCGACACGACAGGACTGGACTCGACTGGGCCACTCGGATGGGACTGACTGGCCCGCTGGCTGGGCTGGCCAGGCTAAGATTTTCGCATATTCAAGTGGTTTCTTATTCGATGCAAGGTGATATCGCTGCCTGGATTGGACATGTGTCGAGTATGCGAGAGACACACTTCTATATATCGTCTGGAACGATCAGATAAAAATTGATATTTCATGTATTTTCCTCGCGGACCTGCACAAGAAGATCTAGAAGGTCCAAGGGATCGCTGCTCGTAGCGAGAGGGGGCTTGGACCAAGACAATGAGTACTAGAGCGAGCAAAGCCACTTTTTGATTTATGCGCTCTCATTGCACTTTGCTGTTGCTGCTTCTGCTGCTGTAGCCTTCTCTCTAGCACAATTTCCCTCATAGCCCTAGCACGTTCCTTTCCTGATTGGGTATCCGAGTAGAGTAGTACCCGTAGGATCATAGAAAGGTAAACACACACACCCTTTCTTGACTGTGGGGACGGACAAAAGCTCAGTCTCACAAATCACATACACATTTATATTCCCTTCATCTTGTTTTCCCTCCAGATCACTGGAGAGTTGAACAGTCGATTGAATTTCTGTGCTCTTGGTCAAACCTAAGGAAAGGAAGAGAGAAGATGATACAGAAGGCAATCATGTAACTTTTAAGCCCTTATGATGTGTGCCTAATGCAGGAGAGTATATGGATACTATAATATCTAAGTTCTCTCACTCTCTCTCATCCAAAGGCAGTCCATTCTCTTTCAGAGAAAAGTCAACCAGACTATAGAACTGCCCAACACTTTTCTTGGAACTTATTTAGGTATTAAACATTTTCATGATCGACGAATGAAGTCCTCAGATGCTTGAGAACGGAGGAAGTGCATCGCTTTGATATCTTGTTCCGTCCACAAGCAAATCAGCCAAAGCTTTCTCGCAAGCTGAAACGAACCCGAACAAGCAAACGGTGTTTCTGGGGGTACGTCTCTTCACGTCATTCTTACTCTGCTACTTCCTTGTCACCATTTTCAGAACTCTATCTTTTACACTTGCTTCACATCCTCTCCCCTCCTCTTGGACCTCTCCGCTTTCCACTATTTCCAGAACCAACTAACCGTGAACAGAACAAGAAAATCCTTTCCACAACGACAGCAAGTTTCAGGTGCGACTGGCGATCTTAGAGCTACTGATAGCGGGGCTTAGCCCCGGTGTGGTTATTGCTTGGCCCTTCGGGTCCTTCTTTCCCTTGTAAGGCTTGATGGGGGCTTCCCATCCGTTTGCTATTCATTGCGTCGCGTTTCTCCTCGCAAGTTTCAGGTGCTAAACACTAAAGAGATGATACTCCATTCTGTTATCCATCATGCATTCGTTCGTTCATGGCATTGCTAAACTGAAATCTCGTATGCCATACACCCAAACCGCCGTGCGCTCCCTCAACCAAATCGCACCATTTCACCCGCGGAACGAGAAACAAGGCGGAATAATTGCAAGCAGTGGCCGTCCTTTCCGAGCAGGAGAATCAGGGGCAGCCAATAAGCAAACGTTTCATATGGTTCCACAACCAGTCAACGTAAACTGTATTCTTATTTCTCTTGAATCGTGGTAATACATGTTTGTTGTTTGTTTGTCGATAATCGAGCAGACTTCCTCGGGGACGCTCGAGCTCGAATCCGGGACCTGCACGAGCTGAATTGAAGCCTAAAACATCTCGAATCTCCATAAAGCATTCCTCCATCAGCCAACAACGCTTTTACGCTTTTTACTCTGATTAGTCTCTCGGCCTGCTAATCAGATTCGATGTATAACATTAGGGACAGAAAATTAAGGGCCTGCCTTAACATAAACAATATTCCCAAAGTCATGTTTACAGCTCCCTGCGAACCAAACAGTCATCGGTCGTCTGCTACTGGCCAAAACATGGAGCTTGCCTAACCTTAGTAGCGAGTAAATGAAACCTATACTCAAAATTGCAACCCAAGAAAAACAACGACGGACAACCAGGAAATGAGTTAGTGGGACCCTTGCGCCACCATGTGAACATAATCGAACTTAACTACCACTTCCCAAAAATACGCCTACTTAATCAGACCTCTTACCGTTTGTAACAGTAGACGGTTCTTATGTTTGTGATAGTAGCGAATAATTTCTACATAAGAATTAACGTCGCAATGCAAAATGTGGATGGAGCCGACAGTCAGAGAATATTAACAATCCCGCGACTTGTATCACGTCAACCTGTGACCTTCGATAATAGGTCAAGGATCTGATTAAGTAAGCGCATTCGTGATGAATGCGATTAAGTCCCAGAGAGAGCACAGTGGTCCGATTAAGTCATTACTTGGACGAACAACATACACATATATTATACATGAGCTTGCAAAGAATATTTATAGACTCGATCAATCCAAGTGCAAGATGTTGGGCCAAAGATGGGGTTAACTAGGTCAAATTTAGTCCCAAGTCAAAGCCAATGGGACTAGAAAATATCTTAGCCAGGGAGCAGAATAAGGACGTATATCTAGTAAGGATTGCTCTCTCCCTCTATAGTAAGTAAAGTTTCATAAGTTTAAGTCAAAATAGAGAATCCACGCAGAAAACGTAAGCAAGGATGAATCAACGAGCGAGGACGAAAGCGACGTCACCGTTAGCGAGAGTTTTAGCAAGATCATATTGACCCGTAAAGTTAGAAGGAGCTGCTGAATTTGGTAGCAGTGGACCTGAAACTTCCTTTCTGTCGGAATGAAATATGGGCATTCGGCTGGACACCTCGATGCCTACTTTCATCGCACTATTATTCGTTTAACGTTTTTTGGTTTAGTACATTTTGATCTTCACTTCTTAATACATTTTCGTTTCTCGGCAACAACGATTATCGACTATTGAGCGTATGGAGTCGTGTGTGAAATGGACATTAGCAAGTAATCATCTAGGTTTCTCAGCGATAAGATAGAATCATGAAATTTAAAACTTCTCATGTGAATTTCTAGATTTCTTGGTGATAAGATAGAATCGGGGAGTTTAAAACTTCTCAGTGTTAAGATAGAATCAGAGAGTTTAAGACGTCTCACGTCTAGTCTTTTCCAGCCCTGAGACAGTGAGACTTCTGCACATTTCACTTTTCTAGACGTGCGTCCTTATACAATTCGGCTTACGAATTCTATCAAAATTCATGGATATTTTAGATTTAACGTTGTTGATGTAATTAGTTGGAATACATAGTCGTTCAAAGATATCATCATGCTTGTGTTGCAGGAAAAGCAAGAGTCCAAAGATTCATTTGTTACCATGCTTCAAGTCATGTTTGCCGTAGCAAGTGTACCTATATGTAAGAGAGAGTGATGGATATCTCCGAAATCAGAAACATAATGGGACGATTTGGTAATAAAAGTCTGGGCATCTAGTGATTTCGATCGGAACAAGCTTTGGCACAAACGGTTCAAGATGTCTCATGATCTTTTTCTACCGTTGGTTGATTTGATAGAGTCATACATGTCACTGATCACAGAATGACATATAGCTAGACAAAGAGTAGAATTAGAGAAATATGTAGCGCTTGTAATATACATGTTAGCACATAACAGTTCTTGTCAAAATGTTAATGACAAATTTCATACTGAGCAAGCGTGTGTAGTGAAGTATACAAAAATTATTCTTGAAATTCTTGCAATCTAACAAAAATTTTCAGTTTATTCATAGGTCTACCGAGAGGAGGTAGACTAAGGATAATCATGGAGAAGTTTCCACCGCTCTTTAACATACCACTGATCGCTGGATGTATTGATGACTGTCATATTAGACTAAGAACAAAACCAGAAGAGGAGCACCATCCCGCTGGGTACTAGAATCACCATCATCATTTCTCTGTGTTATTGCAAGGTGTTGGTGATTCAGACGCAATTTTCTGAATAACTTGTCTTCTCCCAAGATCACAACACGATGCGAGTCATCTCAAGATCAGCAGCTTGTGGCACAAGCTCACACATAGTTTCATCTTCCAAGAGTCGACGATGTCTCTGACGCTACCTGCACGGACTAGCCAATCCGGAAGAGTGAGAGATAATGAGAGCCGATTCCAGAAGGCACAAGAGCCAGAGTGAAGCAAATTTTCTGCATCTTCAAGTATCACTATACATCACCGGAGATGCAGCGTATCCTCTAACAGAATCGAAAGGGATTATAGTCCAAGCGCACAAAGTCCGTGTGAACGTCAGAACGTGTGCCATTAGAAAAATAAAAATATTGAGTAGACAATGTAAACTTTTAACACTCGTAGGATTAGTACTCATCTCAAGAATAACTTTAATAGAGCTTTAAGACGTAGTACAGTTAGAATAGAATACACTTTTAGTCTCTTGAAAAGTAGATGGAGAATTCTAGATATTGGATTTTCACTGAAACTACCATGCGTCTCAACATGTGTGATGGCATGTTGTTGCCTGCACAACTTCATAAACTATAAAGAGAAATGCTACAAGAGTCCGAGAGATGTCTTGATATATTAAAGTTTGATCTGTCTGTAGACTGTGAACCTTACTTACATATTTCAGAAAAAATTCACAGACAACGAGCTCATCTAGGCAAGCAGCTGCAACATGCATTATTCTTATACTGGGCATAAAATCATAGAAATGGTGTTGTTTAACTTACTTGAAAGTTGAAAGCTGGCTTGGAAGTGCAATCATGATCTCGAGAACATGTTTGATCATTTAGGTTCACGAGACTCTCTAGTAAAGCAAACTTTTTTCTCATCTTTCTACTTTGCGTTCTTAACCTCCTTTGTATACTTGTGAGAAGCCACGCATTGCTTCTATCATTTCTCGTAATGATTTTCCTAGTGATGAACTCTTTTCTTTAATGGGTTTGCCCGTGACACCTCTAGCTCGTTTTGAAGTAGCAGGAGATTTTCCCCTGATGATGATATCCTCTGACGACTCAGTTGCTCTTGCAACTCTCCCGGAGTCTCTAGATGTAGACAGCGACAGAGTGTGTCGAAGTCAACATCAAAAGTAAGATCGACCAATGTCGATAGTCCGGTTAGATTTTGATGACTTTTATGTCTATTGTCAGCTGCATTCGGGATCCTATAACTGTACTTGATGACCCGAACAAATCAAACAAAATTCATAAAACTCCCAACGATGGTTGCTATCTTTAATCTAATTCTGTTTATCTTCTCAACTAAAAATAATAATTTCAAACTATCTAGTTTGTTCTTAAGCTCAACTACTGAATGTGGAATATAAGTAGATCCCACCTTATTCACCTTTAGTGTCACTTCATCCCAGTGATGTTTCTTCAGATTACAGTGCATCAATCGATCGATCTTGATTTCCTTGTAAGATTCAAGAAGAGTCCATATTCTTGACGTTGGTCAGATCTGAGTTGAGTTAGCATGAACAAGAGCTTGAGAACCAGGAATATTTTTTGGTAATCTGCACTTCCTCTTTGTCACTGTCGCTCTTCCAACAGATTCTGAAATGTTGACATGGTCTTGAACAGAACATTTACAGTGAAAATATATTCAGTGACACTCTAAACGGTAAAAAACTCTGATGCATCACATACTGCAATATTACACTCACATTATAGTGAAGAGAGGAGAATGACAAAAAAGAGTTGTATAATACTACATTCTCTTATTGTTTCTTTGTAATCTCTCTCGAGTTCTGATACATGTCGAACACACTTGTTTGGTTTCTCAAACAGGACGAACACATGGTTATCACTTTCAAACTTGTACAAACCATATGATATATTACTAAACTTGTAAAAGTGAACTTTTTCTCCATGTGAATATCCAATTCATTCAGGACGAAAGTAGATTCTAACGTGAAAAATGTTCTGCTAGTATTTTGTAACTTCGACTACCGAAAAAGTTTTCTGGGCTACAGAAGGGAACGGAGCTCGAAACTGTAACTGACGTAACTGGACGAACAACGAGAAATAGTGCCGATGGGAGTAGCCCTTAAGTTTCTCAGACCGTTTAGAGAGCAGTGGCCCATTGACAACCCAGCAAGCCCCCCATTTAAACCGGATCAAACGAGAGAGAAGGACTTCATATGCAGTATTACGGTATATCCTTACGGTGCCGATGCCTGCTGCTGCTACTCCTCCTCATGGCAACTATCCACACCAGATTCTCTCTCTAGAGACAAGCTCCAGCAGCAGCCGCTCCAAATTCCTAGCATCTCTAAATAAGTCCGGAAAAGAATGATCCGAGAAAATCTCCTCCAGTCTCCTGATGGAATGAGAAGAGAATCGATCATGAACTAATGTCAATGAATCCCAGCTTAAGTAAGTTGTCGGCCCAGTGCCCAAATTCTCGTGCTCGCCACTAACTGAATTCCCCAAATAGCTAACAGCTTTAGATGTAGAGAGACTTTGGAGGCCATGAGAAGTGAAAGGACAGGTTAGAATACGAGAATGTGCAGGAGCTTCCGAGTTCTGGTGCGTCAAAAGAGCTCGAGCGATTCTCTCCAAGTGCGTTGGAAAGCTGAGGCCAATGGAATCTGGCTGGTCTTGTACAGAAAAGGAGTTGCTCTAAAAGACATCAGCAACAGGATTGAACAAGAAGAAAAATATCGTTATGAGTTGACCCGCTCATCTCATCAGTTTAGTAGTTATAAGCAGAATGCTGGCTGGCTGCTTCCAGCTCTGAGAGACGTAATATTTAGGCAGTGGACTCGTACTAAGCTAGACTCTCGGCAACAACTCTCCATCTATATGTGGTCCTCCGTTCCATTAGTAGGTCAGCCACACAAGAATTGTTTCTCACGAGGGTAATGCATTGCATTTTCATGTGCGTTTCCTCACATGTTTAGCAACCGCCATTCTGGAATTCGCTGGGAGACTCCGGTGATGCTAAACCTTTTCTGGCCATTCTGGAACGAGTGGATTTTGGCCAGGCCGAGAGATATGAAGATCTTTGCATCTGGTCTCAAACCACAGAATCGGTTGGTGCCACGGTAGTTAGTCGATATTTAGTGAACCCGATTAGTTAATTAATTCATAACTCTAGTTCGGTTTAGTTGCCAATGTACCCAACTACCCACCCACTCTGGAGGTCCCATGGGCACTACTGCACTACTGCACTACTGCTCTGCTCCCTGATGATTATTAGGTAGCACATGGGCTTGGGATTTCTATGGTTGCTGTGGTCTCTAGTGAGCTGTTGCTCTTGGCACTCTTCTTCTTCTCTGAGTAGCTTGCTTTTCTATGATGAGAAATCTCGTCTTATACCTTCACCGATTCTTCGTCATGTGCAGGGGCTTCCCCACCTCAGAGATCGTGCTAAAAGAGAGGTTGACTAATCACTCCAAGTTTCATGTACCACGGTTGAATGTGCTTACGAGTCAAATACTCTTTCGCAGTCGCTGTAAGTCCAGGATCCCTCCCGAGTTCTCAACGGACAACGTCGGCCTGGGCACGTTGGTTAGCAGCCGACGAGTTTCAGGCCGGCACGCAATGAACGAAAACTCATAAAACGAATATAAACAATAACAATAATAATAATAATAATAATAATAAAGACTCTGTCGCAGTCGCTCTGAGTTCGCTCCTGAACGTTCAAACCCAGTAAGGTCTTACGGAGTGACATGCCATGCTTCGATCGTTGTCACTGACGTTTAGTCGAGTTTTTCGTTACGGGCTTCCGTCCCCATCGACGTCTCATAAGGGGAAGTTACTGCATCGCTCTCTTCTTGTACGTTTCACGGATAGAAGCTACTCTTTTGCATCGTCGTTTCGGGGTGAATCACTTTGGCCCCGCTCGTGGCTTTACCGACGAAACGGCCGTATAAGTCGTAAAGCCCTTTCCTACCTTCCCCAGTATACTGTCAGAGTACAGCGAGGTGGGGTATTATGTTGTTCTCTATTGTTAGCTGAGATGTTGGCATATGGCATTTTCGGTGCGCACACAGAAAGCGCTTTCATCTGGTCATTTGTCCGATCTACAAGTCCAGTATGAGGGTCTCGCGATGATATGACTCGTGATTAAGCACCCATGATTGCCTCGTGTACCCGTAACCTCTCTGTCGTTGCTTCCATTGCTCTGTATAATAATAGGAATCATACTCAGGGTGGTAGGTTATAACATCTAGATTTACAGCTCACTTTCGTAAGGATGTTTCAAGCTTCACTCCTGCATATCATCATCATCGATCGCACTGACTTGCAAGTTTGCACTACAGCTTTGGCGGTATTGCTTATTTCACTCCTTTCATCTATGCTCTAAACGTGACCGCCATTTTATTTACTTCCTTATCTAGAATAAGACAAATCAATCTGTGTTGCTGCTATGATTCAACCCTCGACCATTCGAGACTCACGATGACGCTTTCGTTGAGTATCCGATCATAACAAGACTCGGAGAAGAAGCACCGGCTGGAACGAGGTTTAGGCTAAATCGCCCTAAACAAGATATCCGAATCTTGTCTATCGGAGAACACATCATCCCCAGATCAATTAAACGTACAGCAGTCTTCGAAATGTCGCTTCTACGGTTGCAGACTAGTTGTATTCACCACCTTAACTCGTTGCTGCTCCGAGTTTGTTCCACGTCTGTGCACCCCGGTGTTTCTCACGTCTCCGACTACTCCTTATTTCGTTTCCAGTAAGTGGGTTCACGTTTCAAGTAAGCCGCTTCAACGGCCTTACTACCCTGGCCCGTACGCTTCAAGCTGAGCTCTCCATGCTCCAGATCGACGTGTATGCCCATTCTAATGATTATCATACCAAATGACTAACGGTCCAACGACAAAAGACGAAAACCCGGAGAAAGAGTTTGACACACTCACGAAAGAGATTCCGAAACACACTGCCCACCATCTTAACTTGAGTGGTCAAAAGAGCCCAACTTCCCCACAATGCTACTGGTGGCTATTTCATTCATACCACCAGGCGGGAGCCACTGTATCCAGAAGATGATTTCCTATCCATTACGGCTATGAATGACCTATATAATGGTATGGCTGGTTGGCTGGTTGGCTGGCTGGCTGGCTGGCTTTACTTGCGTTATACCAAGCAGGTACTTGCCACGACTTCGAATGAGCCAAATCCGTGATATTCCGAAAGTACTCCGTCCTACGTGGCAGCTGGGGACTTGCACTGATTCACGGCTGGGAAGCTTCAGCAATCAACATACACAACATACTCAACCAAGTAAGCCGGGATTTAACTAATGTCTGGGTTCAGCGTCCACACACTTGAAGACCACACTTGCTCATCAAATCCAAAACTTGTACGTACACACTTGTATTATACACAGGACAGAATCTTCCTTCCATATTCTCAACGTAAACTTGCTGTCAAGCAGACATCAACCTGAAGATTAGTTTTGAGACAGGTATAGTGAAACACCTTCTCCGCTAGATCGTCTCTCCCTGGGAATGGTGTGAAAATTTCCATCCTACTCCTGGATTACCATAAGGCAACTAATTCGATGTGTTCAAAGCTGTCTATGGATCGCACAATACCCTACCCTTCTACAAGTCTCGTGTCTAATGCTCGCAGAATCCTACCGTTTCTACGAGTCCCATTTTCTGTACGGACTGCTCGACTCCATTATGATTGAGTTGTCCATCATCACAATTTGCAAACGGAGTCAACGATAAAAGAAGAATGCCTCGCGACTTCACGGAAAACTTCGCGGTAGCATAAATAACGTAAGGCTACTATCAACTCGACCTTAAGACTGCGAGCAAGGGATCTAAGCTAAACTCAAAACCAATTCAGACTCTGTTCCAGGGGCCAGATGTTCGGTTTAGGACCGATCTGTACTTGAGCTACCTGCTAGAGCTGTTCTCACTGGTCGAGACCATCCAAGACTGTTTTGACACATCAACATCTTGGAGTCCTACACCTTAATTTACACTCCAAAGAATAAATGTATGCATGCTTAGCTAGCACGTTCTCATTCGCCCCGAACACTTTCCTGTCATGCATACCAGAGTTGAATACAAAACTGAGAATTAGCAGGCCCAGTGTTCTGCAACCATAATAAACTCGGCGGACCCCGGTCTGCTTCATGTCACTTCCTCCGTTTGGCGCTTGAAGGGGCTGCTTTAGAAGCATCTTGTTTGTTCTTCCGAGGAGTTTTTGATGGCGTTTTTGATGGCGTCTTGGAATCAGACGCCCTAGACTTTGAAGCGGCTCCTCGTCCTTTAGCGTCTGTTCAACCAAGAGTCAATCTCCACACTACAGTAAGCTACATGTTCCAACAGGTAACGGATGCTTGATACATCTTCGCAGAGCATCGTGGAAAACACTAACGCAAAATCCAAATCGAGATGGATGGTCCGTACCTTTACGTTGATCAGCATGGTCCAAAGTCACCTTTGCCGTTCCATAGGATGCTAGGAGTGATTCTGGAACAGAAATGCGAGTTCAGTCCGAGTTGCAGAAAATCCCACGACGAAACTATGAAAGAAAACGGATTCTTACTCATACCTATTTTCTCCACATTCTCTTCATTATCCTCCTCGTCTCCTTCCTCGTCCTCTGCAATTCCCAGTGACTCTGAGATAAGTAAAGTCCAAGCCAATGAGGATATGAATAACCTATATAATAGTACCTAGGGAAGTAAATATCGATCCAGTCAGTGCTAGGAACGAAGAGCTGAGCATTATAGTCCACACATGGCTGTCCAAAGAATTTATCTAACGGTGAACGGACATGTCCAGTGGCAAACGTTTCGCACCTGATAGTAACAACTGCTCCTCCTTAATGACGTCACTATCACCACCAATCTCAGCCTCATCCAGCACGAGGCGTTTAGGTTTCTTGATAGCCTTCTTTTGACCTGGTAAAGCCAAGGGGGGCAATAGATCTGCCGAGCGCACAACACGATCCTGTATTCTACTTTTGTACGTTCTAGTCAGAGCAGTTTTCACCACCGCTTGCACACCCTCAAGTGGATCAGGGTGTCCCTGTTCATTAAGAGAGCAGGCGTTAGAAAAGTAAGATGATTGAGGCAGATGCTACTTAGTGGAAACTCTTTCCGAAAAGAAGTTCCAGAGTGCATAAATACCTTGAACTCTGAGACTTCCATGAGTGCATCATAATCCTCTTGCGTCAGAGAATACTCATTCATGAGATTTACGACTTGATCCACCGCTTCATCCTGAAGTAAAGGGTAGCATTTCCAACAGTACTTGAATTGGTGTTCCTTGTTTCAGATCTATGTTCTCATGATGCTGCGCCAAGTGTAGCAGTTTAAACAAGTACATGCCCAAGAGATTCATCTACAACAGTCTCGAACATGCAACAGATGAAACTCTTAAACTTTAGAAGCAGACGATAATTTCCTCGTACCTTAGGGAGATGCCGAAGAGAGTGTGTAATGTGCAATACTAAAACGGGAGCATAGTTCAAACGTATGGATTCCCTGCGAACCGAAACACACGGATAATCACTTAACTGAACTGGAAGTACGGAATCTAGTGTAAGGCATGTACATACCCACCGGATACACTGATAGACTTATAATCTTGTACGTCAAATCCAAGTACAAAATAAAGAAAGAAAACGAACAAGAATGAGAGAACAAGAGAAAATAACTCAATATTAAAGCGCAAAGAAGAGGAAAAAGAAGAACTAACGACCTAAAAAGGAAGGAAGAAAAAGAATTCGTTTAGAAAAGGGCTTTACAGCCCTCCTTCCAGAAATCGGGTTAATGCAACTTAACTGCTTTGTCGATACCACTTAAACACAATCATTGCTTACGAGTTTCAATTCCTCTCCAATCAATTACAATGTGACCTAATGGTGCTGTGAATACATCCATCAACCTATATAAGGATGGACTTCAACAATGATGTGTGCTGTCGCTAAATCGACTATGCACATAACTCCCACTCCCACTGGGAGCATCGAAAGGCCAACCAACGATGTTAATAGTTGCACGCAGCCTAAAAAACACTTTCAGAAACATGCCTTGAGACATACTTAAAGGTAGCGAATGAACAGTACCTGGTAGGCTCACATATTCTTGAAGCTAGAAGGTGGATGTGCACGTCCTCCAGCAGACGGACCTTCTTTTTGTGGTTCGACTGCTTACCAAGCCAGGCAGGAAATCGATTGAAGCTTCCTCTACCACTCTGCATGACAGTTGGAAATCTAAATTAATACCCTATCAACTACGGTAAAGAGAGTCGCTTGCCATCAGTCGCACAACGACCACCAAAAGAGACTCTAAGAGTTCCTAGACAAAGATGTCAGGCGTACTGAAGGACTCAATACTTCATAACTGATCGGATCTTTTCACCAGATAGTCTGAAGAGCAAAGGATATGGACAAGCATACATATCACGCAGCTAAAAGAGGTCAGCTCGGACTCTCCTAAGAAACTACAAGATCCCGGAAGCGAATTCTCGTATTCTGATTATTCATTCTGTCAATAGTCAACTGTCTTCATCGGAGTCTTACCTCAAATTCTCTCCGGGTACCTTGCATCAGTGCCGCGCTGTAATGTGCAACAGTGCCAACACAGGATATGCGCTATGAGTTGAATGAAATGGGTGAGACTTGGAGTTCAAGATGAAGTAACAACTAAGGTCACAGTCTAAAACAAGCGGCATGGCCATACAATCGAACAATATACGAACTGTCAGGACTGACCACGCACAAAGGTTACGAGATTTTCAGACCCAGAGAAGAACATCCCACGTAATGAAGGAAGTAGACAGAGCCGCGCAATGCAGTATTCCGCAATTATTATATGGTCAGCGTGGAAACAATCATAGGTTAGGACAAGTAAATTACAGGCGGCGCTCAAAGGACAGTAACTGTGGACAATAGACAGATCAATGAACAAATGACGGAGAGTGGGGCGAAAGTAAAGGACATATCGATCCAGATATGCTAGATGGCGTCACCATCACCGATGATGACTGTTTTCAAGCACAAAGCAAGCAACAACTATGGAACCATGTGTGGTCAGCCTTCTGCCGAAGTTCCACCGCAGGGCAAGTATGTGGCAAGAATATATTGGTACACGGGTAAAGCGGCTGAGAAAACAGTAAGTTCCCCGCACACTTGGGTAACCCCCAAATAGTTTTGAACCGATGCAAGTACAAAGTGAGTAACAAAGAGTGGCAATATGTGTGCACCCAATCACCTAATCACCATATACACGCCGAGCACAGGTATCCACACTTTCTACCCTTAACCTTGCGCCTAAGTTCGTCAGCACCATATATGACAATAAGAAGGAACACCACAGTATGACGCATTCATCACAGGGTTCAGGACGCCGATAAAGGGAAGTGTTGAACCATTTTTTGTTTAATCATTTTGCTATTTCCGACATTATAGCGGAGGTCAGAGAACTCAGCGTAAGACCGCATCACCCAACGTGGAGGGGAAACATGTGCACGCACACAACTGACTGACTACTAGGGCATACAAGAGAAAGGATTGCAAACCAGTCTCTTGAGTACGGCAAGTCACACGCGACCTAAACGACAAACAAAACTGCATGAACGCAGTTGTGCAACTGCCAAGAGGTTAGGGTAGCTGAAACCTACATTGAAACTTTAGTGGTTAGACACGATGTCGGTTTGAAGACATAGCCACAAAGGAGAGAAGAGAACCACAGTCTATGAGAAACCCGTATTCATGCAAGGTTGACCCAGTGTCCATAACACGGAAAATATGTTTAGTAAAGGGTAACCATCAACCGGGCTTTGTATCAGCTCTCCACGTATATAACTTTGAAGTCTTTAGTTGAAACTCTTGAATATACACAAGCCTGGACATCATCTTTTCTCGCTAATTATCCACGTCCTAGACCGACGTACAACTTTTATGAAAGGGTATTTCTTACCATGAGGGGAGATATAGACAAAAGGTTCCCCATGACTGATGTTGTTAGTAATCCGGTGCTGTTCAAATTGACGATAACTAGTTCAGACAGAACGGAATTTTTAAATACGACGTTAGTGGAAGCTCAAGTCTGATGTTCCGGAGAGGTTGATCTGACTCCTCTAAAAGACGAAGTATGAATGTGTTAGTCAATGTGCAGGTAGTTGCTGGAACTTCCTTAGGCCGGTTGTTAAGCTCACAGAACTGCTTTGGAGTAAAACCCTCCTCCAACGGCAACCCTCCTCCTCCTCCCTCCCCATATGTACGTACGTATCAAAATCTGCGTTTTCTATCACTAGAAAATCATTCACAACTCTCAAACTTCAGACGGGGAATTTGGCTAAGGCCGTGAGCGGTAGAGCGATGAGTCCAGGTATGAATGGTAGGTACAGTACAAACTCTAAGATAGACTATTCCGTTCCCATGAGTTCATATATGCAGGAATTTCCCGCATACTTAACGCAACCCCTCGAAATGAAACCTCTAGTGAATACACTGCCAGAAAAAGGACGAGAAAGAACAAACTGTGTAGCAGGAAATGCAACCATGTATAGGTCAGAAGCTTGAACGAGCTTAACGTGGTCTTTTCTAGATCACGGTTGCTGCTCTCTATTTTGGACTTCAACCATTCGAAATAAAAGTCAAGAGTTGTGTACACAACCAAGAGCCGTTTAGATCCCTTTCTAGGTAGTTAACTACAAAACAGATGGAACTATCGTTCCCTGATGCCCTTGAGGTCGCGAAGGTCTATATTAATGCATGAAGTGCTGAAGTCTCAGGACAGGAGAAGTAACGGGGCGAGCTTACCTTCACGGCTTCGCTTGATAGGAATAGGTTGATAAACGGGCTGAGATTTGTGATTATCCATAAGCTAGAATAGGGTATCTTGATTCTGACGCAAGAATTTCCAAAGATCATCTACCGAAGGACTAGGTTACCTCACTTGTATACAAGTGAGGACCGCAATAAGCGAATCCAACCAACAATACTAATTCTGCTATGCAGTGCAGGTACGCACATATCTACGACGTGAGGACACCTGGAAATACTCACGGTATTACGGAGGATAAAAACGCTGACGTCTGAGAGAGCTGCCACTGGTTACGCCGCCGAATTTGTCCATTAACAATATCCCCTTCAGCGATGGACATGGCTGCACGAGCTGCGCGTTCGATGTGAACCAATCCAGTTTTATCTCTGCTGGCTTCGTTAGGGGTATAATTTAGATAGTTTTCCTGCACATTCGCATTACGGGGAATTACACAGGATAGTTAGCCGGGGACACGACTTAAAAGGAGAATAAAAGAATATATACAGACATGGGTAAAGCAGTTTCCGGTGAAAACAGTGACTTCCCACGCACACTTAAGGTAACCCCCAAATAGTTTTGAACCCATGCAAGTACAAGGTGAGTAACAACGAGTGGTGAACATGTAAGCTAACTTGGTTTGATGTTAGCAAAATTATATATAGGGAGGACGGACCAATGGTAAAAGTGTAGGGAAAGCACATGAAAAGAATATCTTACGAAGTAAAGAGCTAAGGCATATTCCATATTCCACCTTATCCTCAGACACTCACGTGAAATAAGAAACGCATGAAAAGAAGTTATACCTGAACAATAAGGGGCACCAGGTCTGCATCAGACATGTGCATGTCCACCCGTTCATCCATTCTGAGATTACCAAATCCTAACAATCTACGAGCGACGACGAACAACAAGGCATAATTTAGTGACAGCAAACCAGACATAATCAGTTCGTAGCGAAGACCCTGCTCTGACAGGATTACGAAGATAAGTTCAGCGTCGAACTGGTGGCGGAACTCACTTATCTGCAGCAGAAAACGGCGTAATAGCCTCGTCTTTGGCACTCGCAACGAGGCGCGCATGAACGTCATTGAAACTTAGAGCAGATGTACGTAGGCTCATGTACTGTAACTGATTCAATGACGTTCTCATGTCTCCATTCGATCGTTCAGCTATTTCTTCCAGGGTATTCTGAAGAGATAAATTAGAAGGTTAGACACCAATTGCTATTTGTGCAAAACATCACATGTCATATTTGTGTGAGAGCATGAGAAAGTGATCCTAGCTCTACGTCCGAACTGTTAAACTTATCACTTTCAACCACAAGGACAAATAACGTTACGAGAGAAACTTTAATACACGATAATCAGACACCTCTGTATATCATCCCAGCAGTAAAAGAAGGATACTATCAGCTTCTTACGCTGGTCCAGACAGATCCTCAATGTACAGAGCGCGATCGCAGTGCAGTTCCCGTAGGCACAACACAACATGCAACTAGATCAGAACATAAATGTCAGTCTTTCTGTCTAGCAGGGGAATGCAAGAACTACCCATAACCAGTTAAGATAAAAGCCTGAATTTGAAACCCAGGAAGATATACTCATGAAGAATGCATAGCGTAGGCTGTCGACAGTACACCCCGCGCCGTGGCTGGACTGTGCTAGAAACAAGGATGGATTGAGACGAAGACAAAGCAGAAGAGACAGCTACCTGAGGAGGGAGAGTTACTAAAGTAGTAAAATGAATTACTGTAAACAGTATTCATCCTAACCTTCCAAGTTTCAACCAGGAAGGATTTATCCAGATGATCAGTAGAGACAACTCTGTCAAGCTGACCCCAAACAAGATGGACAACAGGGCAGCTGCCTTGGGCTTCGATTCAAGGTGACGGAATACTGTAAGCAGCGCCGATGAGCTTTTTAATGTCACTGAATAGGTTTGTCCTGCGGGAGCTATATTTTCCACCGTAACATAATGCACGTTACCTTCATCCCCTTCTTCACATAAGGCACAAACCTTCCTCTGCTGGCTCGTCTTATTCTCCCTCGTGTCCAAGGGGATGCTACCTGCTCGAACTTCAACCTAGTACCTAGAGTAGGCGTTCCTCTAAGGTAGATCTAACTTCTTCCGTCGAGGAGGTAACATGATGATGATTCGTGTAATTTCTCCATCTCTTTCATACGTCGGGAAAGCCTGCGCATTGTGTTCTTCTAAGTCCTATTCAATTAGAGATCAGACATGATCCACAGCTTCTCTGATTGGTCTGCTACTCTCAAAACTTGACACGTTTTTAGTCCAAGGTTTGGCTTGTTTGACTGATCTATCCAGCACGCAAGTGGCGTCAAGACACCACCCTTAAGTATCTGCGGGTTCTTATGCTCAATTTGCCATCTCCACTTGGGCTTCGCTTTCGCTTTCCAGTGGTTCTCACCAGATTCCTCCTGCACTGCTGTTCGTGTAGTAGTAAAGGATCATACGGATCATAAGCCCGAGAGCTTTCACCTGGATAGCCTCCAGCCAAGGTCTTTGCTTGGTACTAGCATATCAAACAGCAGCTCCAGGTTGAAGTATATGGCCTGTGACGTGCAGGAATACATTCGTTTACCTAGATGTAAGCTCGGCCCATTTACCTTACGAAGGCCCTTCTAAACAGTACGAGAGATGTGGGCCTCCAACATGAAATCTTCTAGAGACTTCCACCCGTGTAAGTGCAAAATTTCACAAGCGGAATGAGGTGTGCACCCCACATTTAGAGCCATTCGCGTCCCATCCGCACATATCACACCATATTTCCCACCGATTTTGATCTTATGAAACTTCTTGGCCGATTCTTCCAGACCAGCAATGTTATTCGCGAACATCAATGCTGGTCTCCGCTGCTCGGGTCGATGGCTTTACTGGTACCCTGATCCTCTCCTTAACCCACCCCTTGATTAATCTCGAGAGGATCCGCTGTTCGACCACTGATCACTACCGCAGTCTTGTTGTGGTGGTGCATATTCGACCATGAGAATGGCAGTTCGAGTCAAGAACCAACCGCATAAACAGGGGTAACCCGCGAGTAGCCCGTGAACCCCGTGAAGATGTACTCGTTAAGACTTGCATACCGTGGCCTTCCGACCACAGACCCCGCGCCCTGGCTGGACGGTGCTAGAACCAAGGATGGGTTGTGAAGATGAACACAAAGCACAAGAGACAGCTACCTGAGGAATGGGAGACTTACCCAAGTAGTAAGAGGACATATTTCCTCACCTTACAAGTTTCAGCCAGAAAGGATTCAACGAAGTCATCAACCGAAGAGACTTTGTCAGGCTGACCCCAAAGAGAGTTGGACAACAAGGCAGCTACTTTAGGTCGACTCCAGGCGACTGAATCTTGTGAACAAGATTCAGTGAACAAGTCCGATGCGACCAGCTTTCTGTTGTCATTAGATAGATTTCTTCGAGCATCAATTTTACACAGTCTATAATAATGCACAGGACCTTCGTCCCCATCTTGACAGAGAGAATAGACCTTACTCTGCAAGTCATCTAATTCATCCTGGTGTTCAAAGGGATGCTACCTGCTCGAAACTTAAAACTCCCACCGAGTACCTAGGGGTAGTGGTTCGTCTGGTAAGCTTGAGGCCAGGTCCTTCCGGGTAAACTCTCGTAAAGATAAGGATGACTTCTGTGATGCCTCCATCTCTGCGTAGGGACAGCCTGCCCATTTCCGCTATCAGTCTTATCCATTTCAACTTCAAACATGCTCCAGAGAGTCTCCATGCTCAGACAATTTCACAACTCACACAATTTCTTGTATCTTCTTTGTCCAAGTCTTCGCTTGTTTGACTGGCCTACCTAGCACCCAACTGGAGTCAAACACCTTCTCCAGTATCTGCTGGATTCTAGTTGCGTCAGTCGCCATCGCCACTTGAGCTTGGCTGTATCCCTTCGCTCTTCCAGTGGATATAACCCAAATTCATCCCGCACCACTACTCGTGCAGTAGTGGAAGCGGTACCAACCAACTGAAAAGCTTTCAACTGGATAGCCTCCAGCCGAGGTCTTTGCCTAGTATTAGCATCCCAAACAGCAGCTCCATATTTGATAAAAGAGGGTGTGGTGTGCAGTTCGTTTAGCTGTAGAAGTAGTGTCTCTGCAGGTAAGGAAGTTGACCAACCCATTTACCTTACGATGGCCTTTATCAACAGTACGAGAGATGTTCCCCCAACATACAGTCCTCCGAATCCCGTGAATAATAAAGTCGTATCAAATAGGGAAAATTTGTGCTAAATTTTATCGCCAAGTTGGCAAAAACTTGTAAGCAAAGGGACAAACCAACAGGAATGTGTAATAAGGGTTCCTCCGGCTTTTTCCACGTCTAGCAATACCTGAGAGTGGCGATAAATGCAATAAGTGGAGAGGGAGGTCACGAAAGTAAGAACTAGAAGCGAGTGGAGATAAATGCAATAAGTGCGAGTGGCGGTGAATACTGGAGAGTGGAGAGGGGGTTAATGAAAGGATTGGAAGCGTACTCGGCTAGTAGCAGAAAAATACCTTGAAACTTGAAGAAAATGAATGTATTCGATGCATGGAAAGGGGAAGAAATAGCATACCTGAAGCGAATGGAAAACATGGGTAGAAGCCACCATTAAAGGAGTACCCAAAGAAGGCGTTGGAAGTAGGGCGAGTGGAGCCAGTACAGGGAAAGGGGGGTAAACAGCGGAGAGGGAGAAGAACTGAAGCACTTACGGAGAAAAAGCAGCCAAGAGAGGAGCCAACAGACTGAACAAATTAGAACAGTAACGAAAGTAAGCCAACCATGAACTTGAATGCGATGCATGGAAGGGGAGAATTAGTAAGAAAAATATAATGTACCTTTAATATACCTGAAGTGCACTTTACGGTGTACATGTGGTGTGGTGGTATATTAATCGTCAAGGAGAATGGCAGCTCAACTAAGGAGCAAGAACCACACTCAAAGACAGATGTATCACCCGGTAGAATAACCGAGTCAAATACACAGAGTCCCAGATAGCACACGGGCTCCAAGGTAGCCTGTGTGCTATCTTGGAGTGTCAAATGAGCGTAACTCTGTAAACTGAGGGGACTGACCAAACGGAGCGTGAGGTGCTGCACACATTCCCTGAGATGGTGCCCCTAGGTAACTAAGTTTACAGTGGTGACATGTACAGTATGCAGTGCAAGCTGATCGAAACGAATTCAAGAAATGGAATGAAGAACTGAAAACCTGGACTAAATGTATTTAGAGTGAATACAGAACCTCACATGGCGAATAAAGTATGGGATCACAAAAACCGCAAAGAAGAAGTTAGTATACAAAGGACTAAGGTGACGAGTGAAAGAAAAAGACCAGTCAGTCAGAAGGATGTACAAACAAGTTGGTGCACAAAGGTCACTGACGCAGCTGTAGGTTATGAGTAGGTGTACACTCAAGAACCTAAGTACCACAAGATACAAGCAGGGCATGCAACAGACCATTTTCCCGAGCACCTCAACCTGCTCTCTGACTTCATCAGCACCCTACAGGGAGTGTTAGGCTTAGACGAGTAGGAAAAGTGATCAATCGAAGTTGAGGACTTTTCCAATCTCTCCAGGGCCCAGGAGTTTCTATTCAGTTCCGGGAACATCTGAGGGCAAACTCCCAGTCTTTGTGTAGTGGTAGGTCAGTGGGAAACGACGTTAGTTCCAGCATTAACCAATCGCTGCTAAATTCCTGCTCGAAAATACACAGGTAGAAATTAGCTAGGTCCGCAACAGAGTTAGTATCCATAGGATCCCTGTAGTCCGTTGGTAAACAGTTTTGCCCAAAGGTACAAGGAAATGCAGCCAGCGGATAATGTCGGCCACAAGTACTACTTTAACGTGGTTTTTGTTGCGTACTTCGATTTCCAGTGGAGAGTCGTGGACTCTTAAGAAGCAAATTTTGTCTTAGCAATAGAGTG